>JACWNB010000013.1:1200000-1928275 GCA_016165855.1 Pseudocercospora ulei
GCATCGGCCCTGCTGTTATCCTTGCCCTTGCGGTACTGGAGTCTTATGTTAAACCGGCTTAGGTACATTGCCTATCGTACGTGCCTCTCGGACAGCTTCCGGGGTTAAGTAAAGTATTCTAGGTTCTTGTAGTCCGTTAGGGCGAGGAACTTAGGCACTAAGCGGAGTTCTCTATCCTAGGCTTCGCAACACCGTACGACTGCTAGCAACTCTTTGTCGTAGATAGGGTAGTTGCACTTAGCTAGGGAGTTCTTCTTAGAGAAATACGCGCATAGGTGTAGGAGTCTGTCCGAGCCTACCTGTAACAGGATACCCCCGATGCAGTACCCCGAGGAGTTAGTTTCCAGTATTGTCGTACGCTCTGGGTCGAAGGCGGCGAGCGTTGGTCCTGTATTAAAGAGCTCCTTTAGCTTGTCGAAGCTCCTATTACATTCGTCCGTCTATTTGAACTGCTTGTCTTTGTGCGTTAGTTTAACTAGGGGGCGTACGATCTCTAAGTAGCTCTGTATAAACTGGCGGTAGAAGTTGGCAAATCTAAGAAATTCCCGTACGCCCTTAACGTTCGTAGGTGGCTTCTATTGCTTGATAGCATTAATCTTTTTCCTGTCTATACTAATGCCTTTCCCTGCCTCGATAATGAAACCTAGGTATTTCGTACGTTGGACGCCAAATTCGCATTTGTCGATGTCGAGGTACAAGCCTGCCCGCTGCAGTTGGTCCAGCACCTTCTTAACATCTCGTACGTAATCTGCATAGGTGCCGTCTGTAAAAACTAGGGTGTCGTCGAGGTATACCGAGCAGATGTCGTCTAGTAACCCTTGCAAGGACTTGTTAATGTACCTTTAGAAGGTTGCCGGTGCATTGGCAAGGCCGAAGGGGGTAACAAGCTACTTAAAAAGGCCGTATCTCGTACAGAAGGCTGTTATCCATTTACAGCCTTCCTTAATCCGTATCTTGTAAAAGGCCGAGACTACGTTAAGTTTGGTAAACTACTTCGCCTTGCTGATCCGCCCGAGGGTCTCCTTAATAAGGGGTAGGGGGTACCGGTCCTTCTTAGTAATCGCGTTAATGCCCCTGTAGTCTACGCAGAAACGCAATCCGGCCTTCCCCTCCTTGTAGACAAACAGCACTAGGGCTCCTGCGGACGACGTACTGGCCTAAATAAACCCTTTAGCAAGCAGGTCGTCTAGCGTCTTGCGCAGTACTAAGAGTTCTCTAGAGGACATTCTGTACAGCGGTCCGTACAGTACCTCTAGCAGGCCCCTATCCAGACAGGGTTCTAGCTAGATGTTATAATCAATCCCTTCCCCTCGGTATAGCGGCAGCTTCGAGGCCGACTTTGGCTTAAAGAGGTCTAGGTACCCAACATACTCTCTTAGGAGCTTTATACAGGGGTTTGTCGCCTCCTTAGGTGCTAATGCCTTCTCGATGTCCGCCGTCGCTGTGTTAATTTCGGCCTTAGTATTGCTACCTTGTAGGTACCTCCCCTGGTCCCGGATCCTCCGCCTCGTTACTGCTAGGTATAGCTGTCCTCGTCCGACATCCAGCTTGCCCCTCTAGCGCTCTATCTAAGGCTTTCCTAGTATCAGGTTATACCCTAACTTGTCCTGTACAATATAGAGGTATAAGTCTCGCTCGTAGTGTCCCTGTACCTCCAATGTTACTTTCACTATATAGGTAATGTCCGGTCCTCGCCCGGTAATGTCCAGCATGCGTACAGGTACCGTAGGGGTCGTCTTAATCCGATGTCTCTGTACGAAGTCCTCGCTAATTACTCTATACACCAAACATCCTATGTCAATCAATGTCCGCGCTGTTGCGGACCCGTTTAACGTCGGCCGTACGATAAACGGCGTTGTCGTTATGTAATTGCTCTTAAAAGATAGCCAAGTAACGCTTTAATTTGGCAGTCTATCTCGCGCCCGCCTCTGGCAGAGTCTTCGCTTAGAGGCTACTCTTTTCCCGACTCGTCGTCGTCCGAGTAGGACACCTGATCTTCTTATTAAGGCACCGCAATTGCTACCCTCGCAGTAGTCGGCTGTCCCCCGGGTCTCTCTGCTAGCAGAAGCCCGCAATTCCGTACAGTGTAGCCCATCTTGCTATACCGGTAGCAGCTCCCTTCTGCTCGCCTCTTGTTAAGGGTGGCCGTATCTACCTATTGCGCCCTTTTGGTAGCGGTCCTTAGCCGTACGGTAGCTGCTGCTGCTACCCTTATCGTCGTCAGTTCCTAGTCTATAGCATCTATCTGTCGCTAGGGGGGTTGTCTTATCTCCTAAGCACGGCCTATCCGTCCTAGCCTGCGTTGCTGGTCGTCGACTATCCTAAGAAGGTTGCAGAACTCCTCGTACGTAGCTAGCCGCATTACACCTACTAGCCCCGTTATAATCTCCTTAGAGAGGCCTACCTCTAAAGAGGTAATCTTTATCCTGTCCTCCTATTAGAGACCCCCTGCTTCTGCTAAAGTCTAGTCAAATTCCGCGAGGAATTCTCGTACGGTCTTGCGTCCTTGTTTCATTGTATTAACCCGTAGGAGTGCTCGGCTCTCGCGGTCCAGGTCCTTGTAGCTCTTGTCTAGAGCTGCCTAGAGCATCGTCGTCGTAGCTATCGCTGGGTTAGCGATAGCCGTCTCGTAGTACAGCAGAATTCGTGCTGCCGCCCTGCCCTTTAACCTCCCGAAGAGGTAGACTACCTTGTCCAGCTCGGTCGGGTATGCTCCTAAGTCTACTAGGAGCTTAGAGCGCATCTAAGCCGCCTAGGAGGGGTACTCGGCCGGAGCCTTACTATCGTACGTGGAGACGTCGGGGAGTTTGCTCTTAGGGGTCGGAGTGTAGGTTATAGTGTTCGTCGTCGTCGTAGGGGTCGGATCGCGATCGGACGCCCTAAGCTGTCGTAGCTCCTGTTCCTGTTAGGAAATTATCGCAGCCTGGTGGCTTACTTGTTGTTCGAGCTGCCTCTTGCTTTCTAGCAGCTCCTCGTATACGCGGTGCATATGTCCCTCTATGGCTGTAGGTTCTATAGGGATGTCGCCGTCTATCTTTGTTCTATTACCGCGGTCACCGACAGTAAGATCAGTTCCTAATGTAAGGGGCTTAAGAATCTTGATTCAGAAACTTAAGGTTGGGTATCTATATAAAGGAACTAATAGGCAGTTCCTTCGTCGTCTGCTGCCGTACGATTTGTACCTACAAAGCCAAGCCAGCAATTTCCCCCTTGTGCAGGGGTGCTAGGTTTACCCTCCGTATAGAGGGTCGGGAGTTACCTCCTCTGTACGGTGGTGTGTCGTTTACCCCCGTTTGGAGGGGCGGTAGCTCCCCTTCGGTAGCTCCCCTTTGTGCAGGACTGTAGTGTTCTCCCTCCGTACGGGAGTAGGGTCCTGTTAGCGGTTCCGTACAGAGGGAGGGGTCGTGCTGGCGCCGCTAAGTCGCAGTCCTTAGGGCGACGGTCGGCTTGGGTCAGGGTCAGGGCCTGGGCCGGACGGCGCGCCCCTAACAGGTAGTGCCAAGGCCCAGCTCGGCCCGGACGGGCCGAGCCGAAATTCTAGGGTCCACCCTATTAATCTGTCCTACCTCTTTCCGCCGCTGCAACACTACCCCCCTCCCTTACTAGCGGTCGCCCTCGACCGCTTAGTTACCCTATCTATCCGAAAATCTCCACTTTTTTTTTTTTGATTTGTCGTCTCTTTCTCGAAAATCCCCTCCAATGTCGACGTTACCTCTTCCGTCTTTTATTAAAAACAACATCCTCTTTATCTCTTTTTTAACCTCTTACCTTATCGGCATCTGAAGTCCTTTACTTAGCGTTTATGTAATCGGTGCGCCTGATCCGTGCTATCTGATCTGAGCCGTGGGTCTATAGCTGCAGCGTGGCTGGTCTGTGCGTTGTCTCGGAGGTCTATATAGATCTTTCTGCAGCGCCGTTTTTCTTCTTCTTTTTCTCTTCCACTAAAGCCTTTACCTACTACGCGGTCGGCGGCGCTGCCGGCCGCGTAGTAGTGCCTGAAGCAATTACTTCCCAAAGTACGATCATTTTCATTAGCTTCCGCGCTAGTGGAGCGGACATGTCTCCATTGTCGGCATTAGAGCTACGCTGGTTTCGGCTTTTCCGGGTTCTGCGCGTAAAAGTCTCTTAGCAGCTCTGCCGAATTCCGGAGATTCTCGACCGGATACTATTTATAGTCTTCCGGCTACCCCTTCTACGAGATCCTCGCTTTAATGGACCCCCTCGTCTTCTTTACGTCTATTACGTCTTCTACCTCCTACTCTTCTTTATTACTGTCTATATCGACTAGTGGGGGTTCGGCGAACCCCTGCTGCGGCAGACCGTTCTTAGGGTCCAGGCTTAGTAGATCGGAATGGAAAACGTTGTGGATCTGGAACGCCTTCGGCAGCTTAAGCCGATAAGTCACCGGCGACCTCTTTTCTATTATCTTAAACGGACCTATATAGCGTAGGTTAAGCTTCGCGTTTCCTTTTAGCCTTAGGTTTCGCGCGTTAAGCTACACCTTTTGACCTTCCTCGAATTCTATTGGCGACCGGCTTCTATTAGTTCGAGTTAGCATCTTCTTCTAAGCCGTCTCTATCGCTTCTTTCGCTACCTTGATCGCTTCTTCTATCTGAGATCGTAGCGCTTCTGCCGCCGCAGCGGCGACTCTCTTCGACGACGTAGCGGTAGGTGGTTCCGCGGAGCTGGGTTTGTTTGGCGGCTAAAAGCTTATCCTCGGAAGATAGCCGTGCGTTATCTCGAACGGCGCCAGCGAGGTGGCCTTAGACGGTGCCGAGTTAGCGCAGAACTCGGCCATTAGCAACACCTTAACCTATTCTTCCTAATAATGGCCGCAGAAGGTTCGTAGGTATCGTTCTATCTTACGGTTAGCGACTTCAGACTGACTATCGATCTGCGGATAAGCGGCTGTGCTGAGCTTTCCACTAATTCCGAGAGCTTGGTTGATAGCCTTCCACACGTCGGCGGTGAATTGAGGACCCCTATCTGTAGTAATAGTGTCCAGCAGCCCGTGGTGCTTCTATACGTGCTTAATTAGCATTCTCGCTGTTTCTTCTGTAGTGGTTCTGTCGTCTCTCGCTCGACAGGGGATAAAGTGGCGTTCTTTGCTTAATCGGTCCACCACGTTTAGCGTAGCGTCGTATCTATCGGAATCCGGTAGGCCGGTTACGAAGTCCATCGTAATATGCTGCTATAGTTTCTTAGGGATCGGAAGTGGCTTCAATAAGCCTGCCGGAAGGCCGTAACGTGGCTTCGCGGCTCTGCATACGTAGCAATTGGCGATAAATCGATGGATCCGTTCGTAGATCCGCGGAAACCAGTAGACCGTCCTTATAGCTTCTATGGTCTTCTTTAAGCCGGCGTAACCAACGTCTATAGAGCTATAGACTAGCTAGATAACCTCTGTAATTAGTTCTTCCGGAACTATTAGCTTCCCTAAACCGGTTTTGCCAAGTTTCTGTTGCTGGTTAAGCTGCTTTACCTTCTCGTAGAGCGTCTCTTCTTTAGGGGCCGGCTCCACTGCATAGACCCCTACCTCTTTCAACACCTCTGCGTCTACTATCCGCTCGGTCAACACCTTCTGGAACATGTTCGGATCTTCTTTTGCGCAGCTTGTTTTTCCTTCTCTTTGCGTCAGCGCGTCCGCCTTTCCGTTTTAAGCCCCTAGTCGATATGTGATCTTGAAGTCGAATCCTGATAAGTAGGCGGCCTACTGAGCTTGGCGGCGTAAGAGCTTCTGCGTCTTTATAAAGTAGGTCAGCGACTGGTGGTCTGTAAGAACCTGGACCGTGCTCTTTCTAGCTATAAGCTCCGGTTTCCACTCCTTAAAGGCCTGAATGATAGCCAGCAGTTCTTTATCGTAGATTGCGTAGTTCTGTTCGGCCTCGCTTATTGACTTGCTAAAGAAAGCGACTGGATGGAGGGTTTCGTCGTTACTATATTGAGAAAGGACCCCCGCCGTTACTGTGTCGGAAGCGTCCGTTTCTACGTAGATCGTCTTTTCCGGCTGGAAGTGTGCCAGAACCGGCGCCGAGGCTACTGCTTCTTTCAGCCGGTTAAACGCTTCCGTGCACCTCTTATTCTACAGGCTAGCGGCCTCCTTCTTTAATGCCTTATTTAGGGGTCTTGCTATCTTGCTAAAGTCTTTAATAAACCGCCGATAGTAGCTGCAGAAGCCGAGAAACGCTCTGATTTGCGTAGTGTTTCCGGATTTCGGCTGCTTCCACTCCGCGACGGCGGTGACCTTTAAGGGTTCTATACGAATTCTATCTCTTCTGACGATAAGACCGAGATATTTGACCTCGGTTTGATAGAACTCGCTCTTCTTTGTGTCCGCGTTCAATCCGACCTCGCGGAGCCTCTTTAACACTCTCTCGATGTAGTCCGTGTGTTGCTCTCTCGTTCCATCGGTGTAGATAAGGATGTCGTCCAAGTAGATAGACACGAACCGCTCTAGCATGTCTATAAAAGTGTGGTTTATAAAGCGTTGCTACACTGCCGGCGCGTTGGTGAGTCCGAAGGGCATTACCAACTACTTAAAATTGCCTATACGCGTGGCGAATGTCGTAAGGTCTTCCGTTTGTCCTTCCTTATTCCTTAGTCGATAGAATGCTTAGCGGATGTCCAGCTTGCTGAACTACTTAGCCTTCGCTACCTGCTGTATAGTCTCGTCGATTAGCGGCAGCGGGTATACGTCCCTCTTGGTAACCTTATTAAGGCCCCTATAGTCTACGCAGAGTCGCAGACCACCCCCTAGTTTCCTTACGAAAAGAATCGGTAATGCATATTCCGCGGAGCTCGGCGTAATGAACTTCTTCGCCAGGTTTTTACGAACAAACACCTCTACTTAGTCCAGTTCGGCTAGCGACAGTCTTCTTAGGGGCTCGGTTCTCGGCAATGTAGCCCCCTCTTTCAACCTGATCTTATTGTCGTATTCCGGCCGGTAGAGCGGCAGGAGGTTAGAGTCTGCTTTTGAGAAGACATCAGCATAACTATAGAGCTCGTTTGGCAGCACCTCCAGTGGATCCACCTCTTCTTCCGCTATTGTCTTCCGATAGTCTTCGATGTCTTTTATTAAGATAGCGTAGATCTCAGTGTCCGGCGACTTCGCGAGGGTCGTTATAGCTTCTGAACTCATTATTCCGACTGTAACCAGGGGTTCGGAACGATCGGACGGAGCCTCTTTTGCGGACTCCGTAGCTTTCGGCTCGGTGGTAGCGTTGCCTAGGGTTTTGAACCCTATCGTGCCTTCGTCTACGTCAATGATGGCTTTCTGATTCTTCATCCATTTCTGCCCTATAATAATGTCAAATCTTCCGATATCTATAATTCGGAACGTCGCTTCCGTAGTGCGACCAGCCAAGGTAGTCTTTAGCGGCACATAGTGCGTAACGCTTTCCGTGTCTTGTCCGTTGTATGCCGAAATCCGCGTTAGCGACGCCAGTTCCACCAGATAGCCGTATCTATTTATTAGCTTCTAAACTAGCCGGTAGTGGATCGCCGCGCCAATGAGAGCTCTAGTGTCGATGAAAGCTTTCAGCTAGAGGGTTTGGCGCGACTTCTTAACAGGGTAGATCGTAATAGGAAGGATAATGGCCGTTTCCGTATTTACTTCTACAGCTGCCGAGAGCGGATCGCTGCAGCTGTTGATGCTTTCTTCTCGTGCCGATTCGCTCCGGTGCAGTGCCTTTCGCAGGGGTACCCTGTTCTTTACGCTGGATAGGGGGCCTATCCGTCTAGCTAGTCTTTTCCTATAATTCTTGACTGCACCTCGCCGTCTACGCTGTCCGTGTCGTTCGGAGCCGGTTCGATAGCTTGAATAGTCTTTCTCGGCGGTGGCGGCTGCTTCGTTGCTCGATACTCTTGCTTCTGCTGTACCGTTGCTTGGCATCTCGTAGCGATATGGCCGGGTTTTCCACACGCGTAGCAGGTAGGGACAAACGCCGATCGTAGTGAATATAGCGACTGCTAGGGAGTTCGTCGAAAGGGCGCAGGGGCTCTTGTCGGCTGCGCTGACGGCTTCTGAATTAGTTTACGTGTCGTCGGTTTTCTGTACGCGTTCAAGTTTCTAGCGGTGACTCTCGCTTGATGCACGAAGCTCTGAAGGTCTTCGTCTTCTACTAACGCTATGGCCGCGGCGAGCTTAGGGCTCAGTTTCTGTCTTAGTAGGTGCAGCTGCTTATCTTCTGCCACTCTCGCTCTAATAGCATATTTCCTAAACAGTCCGTAGAACTCTTCGAACGTCTGACGGTTCTGGTTGATCTTATCCAGCTGCTTACAGGCCGTCTTCTTCTGGAAGGGGTCTCCAAAACGCTGGTCTAGCGCTTTGATAGCGTCGTCGGCCGTCACTTCTTCCAGGTCCGCTACTAGCGAAAAAGCTTCACCTTCCAATCGCGATTCTAGGTACGCTAATCTATCCTCTTCGCTGCTCGATGCGTAATCGCAGCTTATCTTGTTCTTGATCTTCTTCTTAAATGCCTCCTACGCTTTAGGGTCTCTGCTACCGAAAGCAGGTGGGTCTGGCAGTGGCGTCATCGTAGTGCTACCTTAACTATAGGCCGCTGGTAAGGCGGTCTCCTCGTAGGTTTCTCGACGCAGTAGCGGCGACGACTTCGCTGCTTCCATATCGGTTAGTTGATTCTTCAGCGCCTTTAACTGCGCCATTCGATTCGCCGCCTGGTTTTCTAACACGTCGATGATCGTTTCCGCCGATTCCTTCTCGGCCCTTACCGCTTTAGTTTCTTCCCTTAGTTGTCTGTTTTCTTCTAGCGTTCTGAAAAACAGCGTCTTAATAAGGTCTATACTATCGTAGACCTTTCCTATCCCGTTCTCGTTTACATAGTCTTCCAGTTCCTCGATCGTGCAGTCGTGGATCTTCCTATACTTAGCTATTCGTTCCTTGAACTCAGCGGTCTCTTCCGCTGTGAAACCGCTAATAACGATCTTATCGTTAATGACGCTTAAGCGCCTACTCGCTCTGTCAGTCTTTCCTTTTCTGCTTCTGCTGCGGCCTATAACGCCGCTCTCTACCGCTGAGAAGCCTTCCATCTTCTTACAGTGCCCTAGGTGTTGTTGTTGGTTTGTGTAGTGTGGTGCGCGTGCGTTATTCGGGTTTCTGGATGGTTCGACGGGCCCTTTCGCGCAGCGCGGGGTTGGTGTAGAGAGTGAGTTCGAGATATAATGATCCGGGCACGCAGATATAATTCAATACGGCCTTTTTGAAGACTATATCTCGAACTGAGGAGGGAAAGGAATCTATAGGGTGGTGGCGGAGGGCTTTCGTGGTGGTGGTGCCAAGGCCCGGCTCGGCCCGGACGGGCCGAGCCGAAATTCCAGGGTCCACCCTATCAATCTGTCCTACCTCTTTCCGCCGCTGCAACAGCTAGTCGTATTAAGCCTACTAGTCCTATTATAATCTCCTTAGAGAGGCCTACCTCTGAGGTAGTAATTTTAACTCTGTCCTCCTATTAGAGTCCTCCTGCCTTTGCTAAGGTCTAATCGTATTCTGCGAGGAACTCTTGTACAGTCTTGCGTCCTTGCTTTATAGTGTTAACCTGTAGGAGTGCTCGGCTTTCGCAGTCTAGGTCTTTGTAGCTCCTGTTAAGAGCTGCCTAGAGCATCGTCATAGTTGCTATTGCTAGGTTGGCAATAGCCGTCTCGTAGTACGGCAAAATCCGTACTGCTGCCTTGCCCTTTAACCTCCTAAAGAGATACACTACCTTATCTAGCTCGGTTAGGTATACTCCTAAGTCGACTAGAAGCTTGTAGCGTATCTAGGCAGCCTAGAAGGGGTACTCGGCTAGAGCCTTACTATCGTAGGTAGTAACGTTAGGGAGTTTGCTTTTAGGGACTGCAGTGTAGGCCGTCGTGTTTGTCGTCGTCGTCGTCGTAGGGGTCGGGTCGCAACCGGATGCCCTAAGCTGTTAGAGCTCCTGTTCCTATTAGGAAATCGTTAAGGCCTAGTAGCCTATATAGTCTTCGAGCTAGGTCTTGCGTGCTAGCAGCTCCTTATACATACAGTGCATCTGATCCTGCACAGTCGTAGGTTCTATAGGGATGTCGCTGTCTATCTTCGTTATATTACTGCAGTTACTAACAGTAAGATTAGTTCCTAATATAAGGGTTTAAGAATCTTAGTTTAGAAACTTAAAGCTAGGTATCTATAAAAAAGAACTAATAGGCAGTTCCTTCGTCGTCCGCTGCTGTACAATTTGTACCTACAAAGCCAAGCTAGCAATTTCCCTCTGTATAGGGGTATAAGGTTCCTACTCTGTACAGAGGGTCGGGAGTTTCCCTCTATATAGGGATACAGAGTTTTCCCTCCGTTTAGAGGGGCGGCAATTTCCCTCTATATAGGACTATAGGATTCTCCCTCTGTATAGGGTAAGGGGTCGTGCTAGCGCCGCTAAGTCGCAATCCTTAGAGCGACGGCTGGCTTAGGTCTAGGACCTGGCTGTACGGCGCCCCCTAACATATAGCTTCCCTAATATTAGGTTATACCCCAACTTGTCCTGTATAACGTAGAGGTATAAGTCCTGCTCGTAGTGTCCTTACAGCTCTATCGTTACTTTTACTATATAGGTAATGTGCAGTCCTCGTCCGGTAATGCCTAGCATACGTACAGGTGCAGTAGGGGTCGTCTTAATGTAGTGTCTCTGTACGTGTTACGGCGGCAGAAAGGGGTGGGACTAGATAATAGGGTGGACCCTTAGAATTTCGGCTCGGCCCTTCCGGGCCGAGCCGGGCCTTGGCACTACCACCACGAAAGCCTACTACCACCACTACATAGACTCCTTTCCCTCCTCAGTTCGAGATATAGTTATCAAAACAGCCGTATTAAAACTTATCTGCGCGCTCGGATTATTATATCTCGAACTTACTCTCTACACAAACCCCGCGCTGCGCGAAAGGGCCCGTCGAACCATCCGGACGCTCGAATAACGCACGCGTACACACACACACCAACAACAAACCCTAGGCACCGTAAGAAGATAGAAGGCTTCTCGACGGTAGAGAGCGGCGTAACAGGCCGCTGCGGTAAGAGAAAGACTAACAGAGCGAGTAGGCGCTCTAGTGTTATTAATAATAAGATCATTATTAGCGTTTTTACGGCGGAAGAGACCGCAGAGATTAAGGAACGAATAAGCAAATACAAGAAAATCCACGACTGCACGCTCGAGGAACTTAAGGACTATGTAAACGAGAATAGGATAGGGAAGGTCTACGACGGCATAGACCTTATCGAGATGCTGTTTTACAGAACGCTAGAAGAGAACAGGCAGCTAAGAGAGGAAGTAGAGACGGTAAGAGCCGAGAAGGAATCGGCCGAGACTATTATCGACGTGTTAGAAAATCAAGCGGCGAACCGACTGGCGCAACTAAAGGCGCTAAAGGATCAGCTAGCTGATACAGAAACAGCGAGGTCGTCGGCGCCGCCACCGCGTCGAGAAGAACAAGCAGAGACCGCCTTACCGGCGGCCTACAGTTAAGGTGGCACTACGATAACGCTACTACTGGACCTACCTGCTTTTAGTGGCGGAGACCCTAAAGCGTAGGAGGCGTTTAAGAAGAAGATCAAGAATAAGATAAGCCGCGATTACGCAGCAAGCAGTAGAGAAGATAGACTGGCCTATTTGGAGTCGAGACTAGAAGGAGAAGCGTTCTCGTTAATGTCGGACCTAGAAGAGGTGACCGCCGACAAAGCAATCAAAGCGCTGGACCAGCGATTCGGAGACCCCTTCCGAAAGAAGACTGCCCGCGAGCAACTAGACAAGATCAGTCAGAATCGGCTAACATTTAAAGAATTTTACGGACTGTTTAGGAAATATGCTATCAGATCGAGAGTGGCTAAGGATAAGCAGCTACACTTACTAAGACAGAAACTGAGCCCTGAGCTCGCTGCGGCTATAGCGTCGGTAGAAGACGAAGACCTTTAGAGCTTCGTGCACTAGGCGAGAGTAACAGCAAGAAACCTAAACGCGTACGGAAAACTGACGACACGCGAACCGATTCAGAAGCCATTGCCATCGGCGCAGACAGTCAGAGCCCCTGCGCCTTTCTGACGAACCCCCTAGCAGTCGTCGTACTCACTACGATCGGCATTCGTCCCTACCTGTTTCGCGTGCGGAAAACCCGGCTATATCGCTACGAGATGCCAAGCAACGGCCTAGCAGAAGCAGGAGTATCGCGCTATAAAGCAGCTGCAGTCGCAGCTACTAAGAAAGACTATTCAAGCCATCGAACCGGCGCCGAACGATATTGACAGTGTGGACGAGGGGGTGCAATTAAGGATTATAGGAAAAGACTAGCTGGACGGATAGACCCCCTATCTAGCGTAAAAAACAGGGCATCCCCGCGAAAGGCACTAACAGAACGAGAGAGCATCAACAGTTGTAACGATCCACTGTCGGCGACAGTGGAAGCGAATACGGAAACGGCGATTATCCTTCCTATTACGATCCACCCTGTTAAGAAGTCGCGCCAACCCCTCCAGTTGAAAGCTTTCATTAACACCGGAGCTCTTATTGGCGCGGCGATCCACTACCGACTGGTCCGGAAGCTAACGAATAGATACAGCTATCTAGTGGAATTAGCGTCGCTAACAAAGACTTTGGCATACAACGGACAAGACACGGAAAGCGTTACGCACTACGTGCCGCTAAAGACTACCTTAGCTGGTCGCACTACGGAAGCGACGTTCCGAATTATAGATATCGGAAGGTTTGACATCATTATAGAGCAGAAATAGATAAAGAACGAGAAAGCCATTATCGACGTAGATAAAGGAACGATCAGATTCAAAACCCAAGGTAACAGCGCCGTTACTACCGAATCGGTCGCAGCCGCGACAGCAAGATCAGAGGCGGCCAGCGGCGAAACGGCTCTGCCCAGCTCTACCGAGCCTGCGCCTACGATCGGAATAATAAGCTCGGAAGCTTTATCGACCCTCGCGAAGTCGCTGGACAATAAGATCTACGCCATCTTAATAAAAGACATCGAAGACTACCGGAAGATAATAGCGGAAGAAGAAGCGGACCCGTTAGAGGTGCTGCCGGCGGAGCTCCGTAATTACGCTAACGTCTTCTTAAAAGCCGATTCCAACCTCCTGCCGCTCTATCGACCGGAATACGACAACAAGATCCGACTAAAGGAAGGGGCTACGTTGCCGCGAACCGAGCCCCTAAGAAGATTGTCGCTAGCGGAACTGGACTAGGTAGAGGTGTTCGTCCGCGAAAATCTGGCGAAGAAGTTTATTACGCCGAGTTCTGCTAAATACGCGTTACCGATTCTTTTCGTAAGGAAACCAGGGGGTAGTCTGCGACTCTGCGTAGACTATCGAGGCCTTAACGAGGTTACCAAGAGAGACGTGTTTCCACTGCCGCTAATAGATAAGACTATACAGCGTATAGCGAAGGCTAAGTGGTTTAGCAAGCTAGACATCCGCCAAGCGTTTCACCGATTAAGGAACGAGGAAGGACAGACGGAAGACCTTACGACATTCGCTACGCGCATAGGCAATTTCAAGTAGTTGGTAATGCCTTTCGGACTTACTAACGCGCTGGCAGTATAGCAACGCTTTATAAACCACACTTTTATAGACATGCTGGAACGGTTCGTGTCTATCTATTTGGACGACATTCTTATCTACACGGACAGAACGAGAGATCAACACACGGACCACATCGAGAGAGTGTTGAAGAGGCTCCGCGAGGTCGGATTAAACGCGGACACGAAGAAGAGCGAGTTCTATCAAACCGAGGTCAAGTATCTCGGTCTTATCGTCGGAAGAGACGGAATTCGTATAGACCTATTAAAGGTCGCCGCCGTCGCGGAATGGAAACAGCCGAGATCCGGAAACACTACGCAGATCAGAGCGTTTCTCGGATTCTGCAGCTACTATCGAAGGTTTATTAAGGACTTCAGCAAGATCGCGAGACCCCTAAACGAAGCACTAAAGAAAGAGGCCGCCGGCCTATGGAATAAGAGGTGCACAGAAGCGTTCGACCGGCTAAAAGAGGCAGTAGCTTTAGCGCCGGTCCTGGCACACTTCCGACCGGAAAAGACGATCTACGTAGAAACGGACGCTTCCGATACAGTAACGGCAGGGGTCCTTTCTTAATACGCCGACGACGGAGAGACCCTCTATCCGGTGGCTTTCTTTAGCAAGTCTATAACGGAGGCCGAACGGAACTACGCAATCTACGATAAAGAACTGCTAGCCATTATACAGGCGTTTAAGGAGTGGAAGCCAGAGCTTATAGCTAGAAAGAGCACGGTCCAGGTCCTTACGGACTACCAGTCGCTGACCTACTTTATAAAGACGCAGAAGCTCTTACGACGTTAAGCACAGTAGGCTGCTTACTTATCCGGGTTCGATTTCAAGATTACCTATCGACTAGGAGCTTAAAATAGAAAGGCAGACGCGTTAACAAGAAGGGAAGGAAAGACCAGCCGCGCGAAAGAAGATCCGAACATGTTCCAGAAGGTGTTGACCGAGCGGATAGTAGACGCGGAGGTGTTGAAAGAGGTAGGGGTCTGCGCGGTGGAACCGGCCCCTAAGGAAAAGACTCTCTACGAAAAGGTAGAGCAGCTTAACCAGCAACAGAAACTAGGCAAGACTAGTTCAGGGAAGCTAATAGTTCCGGAAGAACTAATTACAGAGGTCATCCAGCTAGTCTATAACTCTATAGATGTTGGCTACGCCGGAGCGAAGAAAACGATGCAGGCTGTAAGAACAATCTACTGGTTTCCGCGGATCTACGAGCGGATCCACCGGTTTATCGCCAATTGCTACGTATGCCGAGCCGCGAAGCTACGTTACGGTCTTCCGGCGGGTCTATTAAAGCCACTTCCGATCCCTGAGAAGCCGTAGCAGCACATTACGATAGATTTCGTAACCGGCCTGCCGAATTCAGATAGTTACGACGCTACGCTTAACGTAGTGGATAGGCTAAGCAAAGAGCGCCACTTCATCCCCTGCCGAGCGAGAGACGATGGAACGACTGCAGAGGAGACAGCGCGGATGTTAATTCAATACGTATAGAAGCACTATAGCCTGCCGGACACTATCACTACAAATAGGGGTCCTTAATTTACTGCCGACGTATAGAAAGCCATCAACCAAGCCCTCGGAATTTGTAGAAAGCTCAGCACAGCCGCTTACCCTTAAACTGACAGTTAGTCTAAAGTGGCTAACTGCAAGATAGAACGATATCTGCGAACCTTCTGCAGCTACTATTAAGAAGAATAGGTTAAGGTGTTGCCTATAGCCGAGTTCTGCGCCAACTCGGCACCGTCTAAGGCCACCTCGCTGGCACCGTTCGAAATAACGTATAGCTATCTTCCGAAAATGAGTTTCCAACTGCCGAACGAACCCAGCTCCGTAGAACTACCCACCGCCACGTCGTTAAAGAGAGTCGCCGCTGTCGCGGCTAAAGCACTTAAGGCTTAAATAGAAGAAGCTATTAAGGTAGCGAGGAAAGCAATAGAATCGACTTAGAAGAAGATAGTAACTTGAGCTAATAGAAAAAGGTCACTACTGGAATTCGAGGAAGGCCAAAAGGTATAGCTTAACACGCCAAACCTGAGGCTAAAAGGCAACGCCAAGCTTAATCTACGCTACGTAGGTCCGTTTAAGATAATAGAAAAGAGGTCGCCGGTGACCTATCGGCTCCAGCTACCGAAATCGTTCCGGATCCACGATATCTTCTATTCGGACCTGTTAAGCTTGGACCCTAAAGACGGCCTGCCGGAACAGGGGTTCGCTGAACCCCCGCCTATTGAGATAGACGGTAAGGAAGAAGAGTGGGAGGTAGAAGATGTAATAGACGTAAAGAGGATAAGGGGATCTATCAAAGCAAGGATCTTGTAGAAGGGGTAGCCGGAAGACTATAAATAGTAACCGGTCGAAAACCTCCAGAATTCGGCGGAGCTGCTAAGAGAGTTCTACGTGCGGAACCCGAAGAAGCCGAAACCCGGATAGCTCCGAGACTGACGACCTCCGAAAGAAATAGAAGAAAAGGCGAAGCCGCGTCCGCTCTATCGGCGCAGTGGCCGGAGAAAACGATCGTAGCGGTCGCCTCGGGGAGGTCTTCGACACGGCCACTACCTACCACCGGTTCTGCAGGCAGCTCGCCGACGCCGTAGCGTGCCAGCGCCGCCGACCCCGTAGTAGGTAAAGGCTTTAGTAGAAGAGAAAAAGAAGAAGAAAAACGACGCTGCGGACGGATCTATATAGACCTCCGAGACGCACAGACCAGCTACGCTGCAGCTTAGATAACCCACAGTTTAGATCAGATAGCACGGATCAGGCGCACGTATCAGATAGACGCCAAGTGAAGGACTTTGGACGCCGACGACGTAAGAAATTGAAGAAGCGATAAAGAGAACGTTGTTTTTAATAGAAGACGGAAGAGGTAACATTGGCGTTAGAGAGGATTTTCGAGAAGGAGACAATAGATTAAAAAAAAAAGTGGAGATTTTTGGATAGATAGGGTGACTAAGCGGTCGAGGGCGACTGCTGGTAAGGGAGGGGGGTGGTGTTATAGCAGCAGAAAGGGGTGGGACTGGATAATAGGGTGGACCCTTGGAATTTCAGCTTGGCCCTTCTGGGCCGAGCCGGGCCCTGGCACCATCACTACGAAAGCCTACCACCACCACTACATAGACACCTTTCCCTCCTTAGTTTGAGATATAGTTATTAAAACAGCCGTATTAAAACTTATCTGCGCGCTCGGATCAGTACAAAGTCTTTGCTAATTACTCTATATACTAGACATCTTATGTTAATTAGCGTCCGCGCAGTAGCAGTCCTGTTTAGAGTAGGTGTTAGGGGGCGCCGCCCGGCTTAGGCCCTGGACCCGACCTGAACTAACCGTCGCCCTAAAGACTGCGACTTAGCAGCGCTAGCACGACCCTACCCTCTATACGGAACCACCGACAGGACCCCACTCCTGTACGGAGGGAGAACGCCACAGTCCTGCACAAAGGGGAGCTACCGCCCCTCTAAATAGGGGGGGAAAACTCTGCATCACTGTACAGAGGAGGTAACTCCTGATCCTCTGTACGGAGGGTGAACCTTGCACCCCTGCACAAAGGGGAATTGCTGGCTTGGCTTCGTAAGTACAAATCGTACAGCAGCAGACGACAAAGGAACTGTCTATCAGTTCCTTTATGTAGATACCCAACCGCAAGTTTCTGAACCAAGATTCTTGGGCCCCTTACAGTAGGTCGTACGATAAACGGCGTAGTCGTTATATAGTTACTCTTAAAAGATAGCTAAGTAGTGCTTTAATTTAGCAATCTATCTCGTATATACCTCTAGCTAAGCCTTCGCCTAGAGGCTATTCTGTTCCCGACTCGTTGTTGTCCAAGGGGAACTCTTAGGTCTTGTGTTAGGGCACTGTAGTTGCTACTCTTGCAGTAGTCGGCTATCCTCTAGGTCTCTCTATAGGCAGAAGCCTGCAATTCCGTACAGTATGCCCTATCTGGCTATATCGGTAGCAGCTCCCTTCTGCCTGTCTCTTGTTAAGGGTAGCTGTATCTACCTACTGCGCCCTTTTAGCGCCGGCCCTTAGCTATATAGTAACGGCTGCTGCTACTCTTGTCGTCGTCGTTAGTTCCTAGTCTATAGCGTCCTGTTACTAATAGAGGGGTTGTTGTATCTTATAGGCGCAGCTTATTTGTCTAAGCCTATACTGTTAGTCGTCGATTATCCTAAGGAGATTACAGAACACCTCGTATAAGGCTGGCTGCATTATGCCTACTAGTCCTATTATAATCTCCTTAGAGAAGCCTACCTCTAAGGTAGTAATTTTTACTCTGTCCTCCTATTAGAGTCCTCCTGCCTCTGCTAGGGTCTGGTCGTACTCTGCAAGGAACTCTCGTACAGTCTTACGTCCTTGCTTTATAGTGTTAATCTGTACGAGGGCTTAGCTTTCGCAGTCTAGGTCCTTATAGCTCCTGTCGAGAGCTGCCTAGAGCACCGTCGTAGTTGCTATTGCTAGGTTAGCAATAGCTGTTTTGTAGTACAGCAGAATTCGTGCTACCGCCTTGCCCTTTAACCTTCTAAAGAGATACACTACCTTCTCTAGCTTAGTCAGGTATACTCCTAAGTTGACTAGAAGCTTAGAGCATATCTAGGCAGCCTAGGAGGGGTACTCGGCTAATGCCTTACTATTATAGGTAGTAACGTTAGGGAGTTTGCTCTTTGTAACTGTAGTGTAGGCCGTCGTGTTCGTCGTTGTAGGGGTCGGGTCGCAACCGGACGCCCTAAGCTGTCGGAGCTCTTGTTCCTGTTAGGAAATCGTCGAGGCCTAGTAGCCTACGTAGTCTTCGAGCTAGGTCTTGCGTACCAGCAGCTCCTTATATATGTAGTGCATCTAATCCTGCATAGTCGTAGGTTCTATAGGGATGTCGCTGTCTATCTTTGTTATATTACTGCAGTTACCAACAGTAAGATTAGTTCCTAATATAAAGGATTTAAGAATCTTAGTTTAGAAACTTAAAGCTAGGTATCTATATAAAGGAACTAATAGGCAGTTCCTTTGTTGTCCGCTGCTATACAATTTGTACCTACGAAGCTAAGCTAGCAATTTCCCTCTATATAGGGGTATAGGGATTTCGCTCTATACAGAGGGTTAGGAGTTTCCCTCTATATAGGAATGCAGAGTTTTCCCTATGTACAGAGGGGCAGCCATTTCCCTCTATGCAGGGCTGTAGGGTTCTCTCTCTGTACAGGAGTAGGGTTGTGTTAGTAACTCTGTACAGAGGGTAGGGTCGTGCTAGCGCTGCTAAGTCGCAATCCTTAGGACGACGGCTAGTTTAGGTACAGGACCTGGCAGGGCAGCGTCCCCTAACATGCAGAATGCCTCCTATTCCTTAGGGTTGTTACTTCTGTAGAAGATAGGTAGATCTAGTAGTAATGTTATTAATGTACTACCTTAAGAATAAGCTGCAAGCGAGGCTTAGTAGTACGCTAACAACGTATAGTATGCTGCTTCTAGTAAGGCGACTAGATAAGCCTTTAGCGTCTTATATAGCTAGTAGCTTATTTTCTTATTTTGTGCTTAGAGGTCTTTTTTGATAGCTCTTAGTTCCTTTTACTAGTTTAATCTTAGCGCCGCCTGTTCTTTATATACCTTAATTCGTCCCTTGGCAGCAGCTTTGTCTTGTAGCATCTAATTGTTTTAAGCTGTTAGCTCGTCTATAGCTGCATTAGCCCTGTTTAGCTTAGCTACCTTCTTGTAGTAGAGCTTCTTAATAAAGTCTATAGCGTTGTAGACTTCCTTAACTCTGTACTCGACTATATAGTTTTCGAGCTCTTCTAGCGTGCACGCGTAAAGCTCTATATATTTAGTTAGTTGTTCCTTTACTTCCTTACTCTCTTCTAGGGTAAAACTCTCGATAGTTTTGAAATTGATGTTGCTAGTTCGCTGTTCTTTAGTTTGGCCTATCTTTTTTCTACTGCTGCAGCTAGTAACGCCGCCTGTGTCTTCTACTGCTAAGAAGGCTTCTATAGCTCTCTTGCAGTACGTAGTTTGTTGGTGTAGTGTTGGATGCGCGTACATTATTTAGGGGTCTAGATGTAATCTAACAGTTCTTTTCGCACAGTACGGTAGTTAGTATAAGATAAGTTTCAGATATAATAATCTGAATACGTAGATATAATTCGATACGGCTTGTTAATAACTATATCTCGAACTAAGGAGAGGAAGGAATCTATGTAATTGGGGATGTAGGCTCTTATAGGAGTAGTGTGCCAAGACCCGGCTCAGTCCGGAAGGGCCGAGCCGAAATTCCAGGGTCCACCCTATTAGTCTGTCCTACCCCTTTCTATCGTCTTCCACTACCGTAACAGAAAGAGGCTGCTATACTGTAAAAATAGAGACTAAAAAGAAGATAAGAAGGTAGATAGAAAGAAGCTCTATTACAATAGAAAAGAATAGAGTATTGTATTTAGCTAAAGAGGTTGGAAACGGGAGTAGACTAAGGGGGGGTAATAAGTAAGCAGTTAAGGACAACCGCTAGTAAGGGAGGGGGGTAGTGTTACAGTAGTAGAGAGGGTAGTAGATAGATAGAGTAGATCCTAGATTTCGGCTTGGCCCCTTCCAGGATTTAGGTTCCAGAATGGACTAAGCCGGGCCTTGGCACACTACTACTCCAAAAGGCCCCTACTACTACTACATTGGTTTCTCTCTCTTCTTAGTTCGAGATATAGTTATTAAATAAGCCGTATCGAATAGTATTTGTGTAAGCTTAGACCAAAGAATATATTAAACAATTGTCTATTCTTTAGTCCTAGTAAGTTGATTTTTCGAAAAATTGCTACTTGGGCAATAACTAATTCTATAGTATTGCGAAGCCAGTGTTGAACAAGGTACATTGTACACTTAAACAGCGCATGAGAGGCTTTACATTTGCCTTACTTATTGGCAGATAGAGCGAGAACAATCCTGCCTTCTTATCTAGATGATTGCATGTTTGGTTGTTCAGATATTGTGTGTTGATCAGCAACTTGATTGTGCCAAGAAAAAGTGGCCGGTCTATTGCTATGGCCAGCCTATTGGTCACATACGTCACGTTAGTTGGTTTGTTGTTCCATTCACGTCCCATGTAAGCATGATGCCCGATGGAAGCAACCTTGCCTCATTCGCGACGCCAACCGTGGTGGGTCGAGCGGAATGAGGTCGGAGAATCTGCAAATAGCAGCACGTGCGGGTGCGTAGGGCGACAGTCGATCGTCCGTGTTTCCGCCCGCCAAATCCTGACTTTGGCCGCCAGTTGCTCCGAGCAACACCACCACCCATAGATTTCGCCGCTTGCTCCTGGCTGTGGTTCCAGGCCAAACAACCATCGCACGGGTGAGTCTCGCCTGCACATCTCCTGCCTTGACCTGTCCTCGGCCTTGACCCGCCTGGGGCATTCCGATCACGCCTCCGCCTATTCCTGCGTCATTGTCACACGACAAACAGCTTCTCCAAACGCCTACAAACGGCCCGGGCCCCAACGACAGCGAAGCTCGTCGCCATCGCAACTTCGGTCGTGGTTCCGCCTCCGACCCAGGCCTCTCGGCCTTCCACCGCCTGGTCCGCCATCCTTCGTTCGCCCCATCCAGCACTCGCGCCTGCCTGGCCGCCCGCCCTTGACCTTGGCTGCCGCCTAGCCCGGGGTTGCTCTTGGGCATCGGTGCATACAGCAACGTGATCGATGCGGCAAGTACTCCCCCTTCCTGTGTCCGGCTATCCAGCGGCCAGCACGCCGGCCGCCGTGCCTCGTGGATACAAGATTCCAATGGCATCACGTGTCCCGCAGAGCGACGCAGCCACCGCCACCCTTCCACGCACAAGTGTCACAGTCGCCAAAGCCGCCTCCGCTGACCACACATGGCAATGCAGGCCACCAAGCACTGCAGCATTTTCTGTCAGGACCGACCCGGATCGTGTCGTCCACGTATATACTGCCGATCGCACGTCCTCGGGAGGCAGCGCGTCGGCACAATCACCAGCTTCCAGCGGCGGGAGCCGAAGCGTCTCCAGCGACAGCTGGAGTGAGATCGACGACGACGACATTGAGCCTTCGGACTCGGCCTCACGATTACGCCGCTCCTCTCGCCGACATACCGTGGAGGCGAAATCGGCACCATCCAGGCGACACTCCTCTCGCAGAGTAGTGGAGCGGGAGGAGATTGCAGAGCCACCAACCCGACAGTCATCACGTCGGCACAATTCGAGACACGAGAGTCGCCACGAAAACCGGTACGCGCGCAGCTCTTCACGCCGCCTTCCAACAGACGAGTCGTCCAGCAGCGTGGCCTCGCCGGACGACTATCCACCGTATGGACACCAAAGCATGCCCCACGCACCATACCCCCACTCCGGCTACCGACATCTCCCTGCTGTTAGCCGGGCTGGCTATCCACCAAGCGTGACCACCGGACCGGGAGGAAGCGTAACCACTGGACCGGGAGGCTATCATGAACTCTATGCACAAGATCCGAGGCAAGCGTTAGTATCAATGCGACACGACCCCTTTGGATATCCAGTGCATTCGAATCCGTTTTCGCCGCACAGTCAGCAACCGAATCCATTCTCGCCCATGCGTGATGATCAGTGCAACTACTTTGCGCAAGAGCCAATGGTTCCACCGCCGCCACAACGACATCAGCCCGAAATAATCCGTCGACCGCAAAGCTTCGCCGCTCCATCACACTACGAAACCGACACCATAATTGCGCCATACCAACCGCCATACCCGCCTCCTGGTCCATGGGGTATGCCTCCTTATGGCCCATACCCACCTGTGCCAGGGTGGCCACATTCAGCAGGCAGCTCACCGCCTCCAAAGGAAGAGAAGAATGCAGAGATGGAGGCATTGAAGAAGCTGCTTGAGAAGCGCAACGAAGACGAGGACAAGGACAAGAAGGATAAGATCTCCGAGATCGAAGCGCTGAAGCAGCTCATTAAGAAGCACGAAGAAGAACGTGTTGCGCGAGAGAAGGCATGGATAGCTGAAAGAGAGGCAGAAGCTGCTGCGAAGGCGGCTGAAAAGGCTAAGGCAGAAGAAGAGAAGAAGCGGAAACAAGAGATCGAGGAGGCAAAGAAGAAGGCCAAAGAGGATGCAGAGAAGAAGGCCGAAGATGCCGCGAAGAAAGCCAAAGAAGAGCACGAGACGGCCGCAAAGAAGGCCAAAGAAGAGCATGAGGCGGCCACAAAGAAGGCCAAGGATGAGGCCGAGAAGAAACTGGCTGAGTCTGAGAAGGCTAAAGAGGAGGCGGCGAAGAAGGCTAAAGAGCTTGAGGATGAAATCGCCAAGAACAAGCCGACGCCAGACTCCCTCAAGGCACCTATCCGATTCAAGGATGCGGTTGGCAGGAAGTTCAGCTTCCCGTGGCACATCTGCAAGACATGGAAGGGTATGGAGATGTTAATCAAGCAAGCCTTTCTGCACGTCGACATGATCGGCGAACACGTACATGAAGGACATTACGATCTCACTGGACCGGACGGCGAGATCATACTGCCTCAAGTCTGGGACACCATGGTTCAACCTGACTGGGAGATTACTATGCATCTTTGGCCTATGGAGGAGGAGAAGCAGCCTCCAAAAGACGATCCTCCTCCGGACCCGTTCGCCAACTTGGGCGTCGGTGGTGGTTTCCCCGCCGACGTGAGTGTCATTCCCGAATTCGGCCCTCCTAAGAAGGGTAAGGGTGGCAAAGCCAAAGACGGCAAAGGTGGAAAGAGAGCCAAGGGCGGTAGCCCCGAGATCATCGAAGTCATGCCTGGTCCGATGGGCGGAATGGGAGGCGGCATCCCCCCTCCACCACCTGCTGGGTTTGGCGATCCTTTCGCCGGTATGGGCTTTCCTGGAATTCCTGCCGAGGGCAAGAAGCCTAAGCCGAGAGGCAAGAGTGTGCGGAAGGAGATCAGACCGCTTGCTGCTTGGTTCGCCGGTGGTGCGATCAGCAATTCCAAGGCCAGGAAAAGCAAGTGAGGCGACGATGCCGCCCTGGAACTCAACATAACCCTCCGGGTGACCTTGTCGACGCATCTCCGAGACCACATTTGCTGCGATTCAGCGACCCCCGCGTTGACAACGATCAACTCGACGACGTTACGATTCTTCTGACTTGGTGGATCTTTGACGCCACATGTGGACCGAATTTACAGCAAACGTCTCTGATGTTGCAGCTTTGGACGGATGAGATGAAGAGGGAAGACATTGCATGCGGCTTTTGAAGTGGCCATCGGGTTTCCAGTGGTTCGATATACCCTTTTTTGAGAATCGTTCTTTGTGCGCGGCGTGGCGTGGCGTGGCGCGGCGTGGCGTATGGCGTACGTACGGGCGTATGAGAGACGATGGAAGGAACACGTCGTGGCAAACAAATGAAGAAGAGAGAGCGAGGTACGCATGGAAGAAGAGGCTCCCGTGCCAGCGAGATGATGGTTCAATCTTGTTTCTCGATCGCGCGGGTTTATCCCAACCCATTTCCGTTGCCATGAAGACGTTGTTCTGGGCCCACTGACATTCCTTGGGCCGCCCACCAGGACACCCGTTGCATCCCACTTGTTCCACCCGGTCGGTGCTCGAAACATGCCGGACCTGCTGCCCCCGATGATCCCCCTCTCGGCGCACAGCACACGGTTGACGCCGGCCGCCACGGCCGAATCCCTCTGCCGGCCTCTCCTCCTTCTTCCTGGTTGCGTCGCAGATCCTTCCTCGGCCGCTCGCGCCGTGTCTTCCTCCGCGCGGCGCCTCCTACAGCAATTGCGCCAGCAGGCCCGCGGCGCCCAGCCCCAGCCCGAGCACGTGTTGCGCGGCATTGGTGGGCGCGGCCGCAGCCGTCGCCGCAGAGGTCGTCGACGTCGTGTGGGGGGCGTTCCTGGAGGCCGAGGCCGTGCCCGTCTCGGTCGATGCCGAGGTCATCGTCATGTGCTCGGATCCGGTCATGGTCATGGTCGGCGTGGCGCGGCTGGACGACGAGCTGGTGGCCGTCGGTGCGGCGGTGCCAGTGCAGCCCGCCGAGGTGGGGAGCGTGGTGACGCCGTAGCTGCCGCAGAGGGAGTCGGCGAAGGCGATGACGTCTGGGTGCAGGGACGAGGGTTGTTAGCAGCGGGGACGGAAGCAGAGGTTGGCGTTGGGCCATGGGTGCGTGGAGTGCAGTGCCGGAGTGGTGGTGGAGGAGTAGGTGGTGGCGGTAGTGATGCTGGTGGTGGTGGTGGTGGTGGTGGTGGTGGTGCGACGATGAAGACGTACCGCGTTGGCCATTGGCATCACACTGCTTGCTCACACAGCAGGAGAGCTTGGTGAGGAGCGGCACGTTGGAGCAAATGCACTTGACATCGACCTGGTTGCAGCCGCCCAGGTCGGTGATGCAGGACTGCGAGCAATCGGGGAGACCCGGTATTTGCGCGAGGACGGCGCTGGCCACGAGGGCGATGGTGGCGAGTGCGTACATGACTGCGAGAGAGAGCGAGAGAGCGAGAGAGAGAGAGAGCGAGAGAGCGAGAGAGAGAGAGAGCGAGAGAGCGTGCGCCCCCGGCGCGGGGCATGACGGGGGTTCTTATAGACTCACACTCACTTTTCGGTGGTGGTAGTGGTGGTGGTGGACCCCGACCTGGCCGGGAACGCCTGACTCGTTGAAGTGAGTGTCTCCGCGGGCATAACCTTCCACATGCAACTGCGCCTTCGGCGCCACACACGTTCCCGACGCGTGGCATCGGCGAGCTGTATCGTCGAGGTCGACCTGGTGGTTGTACATATACGATCCGTCCGGACTTCGCGTGATGCGCGCGGTCAGCCACGACTCGTGTTCGATTGGACAGACAGGCATCTGGAATTTCTTCCAGCACGTCCGTGGCCGGGGGCGGAGGTTGCCAGGAACCGGCTTGACAGCTGCCGCGCACGCGTCTTCTCTGTATGTACGCTGCCCTACCTTTTCCGAAACATCTTTGATCCCCGGTCCTGAACACCTGTACCCGGGGGGGACGGGGGGAGGGACGGGGGGGGGGGGGGGGGGGGGCACGTCATGCGGGCGATACATTCGGACACGCCACTCGATCCTCATTTGGAACGCCATGCTAAGCCGACTCGACTGCTGCTGCCTCGATGACAAACGTGCAAGCAACCATGTCGAAAACGCCTGCAGTTGCTATGCAGTCATCCATGCATCCGAAACGTCCCAGCACGCAGACCGTCCCGCGGTTTCTCACACCGCTCAACACGCATCTACTCCAGTCTCTGTGGGTCAATCGTGTCTCCGTTCAGAATGGTCGCCCAGCCAATCAACCGCCAGTGCTTCTCGATACGTCGACTGAGCGCAACCTTCTCGTGGATTGCAGTGCAAGCCGGCGAGGTCAACTGGAGCTTGGCGACGTCGGACTTGACCGCGACAACCTTGGCACCAGTGGCGGTCGATCCGATGTTGACCATGAGCACCTCGTTCTTGGTGAGCTTGGCGACCTTGGCTTGCTTTCCGTCCGCCGTCTTGACGCCGAGAAGCCGGCGCAAGAGGAAGTAGTTGACTTCGATCTCCACATAGATCTCGGGCAGCTTGCCGCGAAGGCCGAGCACATGGCCAACCAAACGATCGGCACGGCAGAGGGTGGGATCGATTCGCGTGCCCACACCAATGAGACCTCCCGGCACGGCGAACTTGAGGCTGTTGTTCTCCGCGAATAGGGAGATGACGCGCGAGTAGATGGGCTTGCACTGAATCTTGCCCTGCTCGTCCTTGGAAACGATGCCGGGTCGAATCTCGATCTCGTCTCCAAGCTTCAAGATCCCGGTCAGGATCGATCCACCCGCGACGCCCCCTTGAAGCTCGTCGATCTCAGAACCAGGCTTGTTGACATCGAAGGATCGGATGATGATCATGTGCGGGTCGTCCTGGAAATTCCGCACCGGCACCGGGATCTTAGTGACCAGCATCTCGTTGATAGCGTCGATGTTGAATTTGAGCTGCGCCGAAATGGGAATGATGGGTGAGTCGTCGGCCACTGTGCCACGGATGAACTTTCGGATCGACTCGTAATGCTGGGCTGCCGCTTCTTCTCGCATGAGATCGACCTTGTTCTGCAGGATGATGATGTGCTGGAGCTTCATGATCTCGATGGCCGCGAGATGCTCGGAAGTCTGTGGCTGTGGGCAGGTTTCGTTTCCCGCGATCAGGAGAAGAGCGGCGTCCATGACGGCTGCGCCTGACAGCATAGTGCTCATGAGGATGTCATGTCCAGGGCAGTCGACAAAACTGCGACCCGTCAGCATATCAGTCCCACACTCGTTGCCGCATTGCCACTCACGATACGTGTCGGTGCAGACGATATGTGCCACGGCAGCCAGCTCGCTCGCACGGCGGATCTACCTCCTTCTCGCTCTTGAAACTCCGATAGCACGTGGGGCGGGGGCACTCTTCGCTGTCGCACTTGTAGATCTTGGCGTTCGCGTAGCCCAGCTTGATCGTGATGTTTCGCTCCAGCTCGTTCTTGAATCGCACGGTTTGCACCCCCGAAATGGCCTTCACCACGGTACTCTTTCCGTGGGCGACGTGGCCGATGGTTCCGATGTTGATGGTGGCCTGGCGAGCGATGATCTCGGGCGAGAGCGGGGTCAGCGAGGCCACATCGAGGTCGTTGGGTTCGGGTTGCTCGGGCAGTGTCGGTCGTGACGCGGCGGCGGCTTGTGCCTGGTTCGCCTTCTTCATCGCACTCCTCGGACCCGCGGCGGGCCCTTTTTGCTTCGATTCCGGTTCATCGTGTGCTCCAACGACCGGTGACTGAGGAGGCGTGTCTTCGTCGGAAGGGGGCATGTCGCCGTTTGCCGCCGCCATGCTGGGCAGTGCGGGTGGAGGGTACGACGATGGCTCTTGCCCGGGCGTGTGGCCGGAAGCGGGCTCGGCGGGCTGCCGGGTGCCACGGAGAGTCTGGGCGCGGCAAGGGCGGTGGCGGGCCGTGTGCTGTCCGAGCGACAGTGGCCGAGGGGTGTGAATGCTGGGGCTTGTGCGGCCGCGTGCACGATGAAAGACGAAATAACGTCGACTCATTCTCCCAGGTCAAAATCGGCAGAGGAACGGAGCCCCACATTTTCAGGCACCCTTGCTGTTCATGCCTGACGCTGCCTCTCCAAGCCCCTCTCGCCGCCGATCTCGTATCGCTGGGCAGGCTGCGAGTGGCGGTGGACGGGATTGAGGAATCGCAGACAATTGAGTATGAGGCGGCCGACGCCTCTGGCCACAGTCACCTTGTGCTGCGCATCAGCCTCGTTTCACGAGAGGTCCTGACCGCGAGCTACCAGTCGGGAGTATTGCAGCAGTGCCAACGCTTCACTCTTGCGCCCGGAAAGTCCCTGCCGAGTCTGCATCGGTCCAATGCCTCTTCCTAGTGTACATTGCACGGCATCCGATATGACCACTGCTCGTCCGTATGCGCCACGCCATTGTGCCCGTCGTCTAATCCTGTCGGCCCTTCAATAACCGCTTGGTAACCTTGTCCTTCTCGATGATGTAGACATGAGCGCCCCAGCCAGAGAGAGCATCTCGGTCGACGGCGGAGAGGAGTGCTTGCGACATGGTTTCGAAGAGGTCCTCTGGCTCGAGATCAGGCTCCCACAGACCTTCGCAGGTACCGAAGAGCTGGTCAGAGGCTGTGCCGGAGACGATGAAGTCTTTCGCGAAGTCAATGCAGCCGATGGAGTCGAAGCTGGGAGGCATATCGTCAGTACATGGTCATCGGGCTTGGCTTTCAATCCTCCTGCTCCCCCGCGCCCGGTCCACGACATACCCGCAAATGAATGGCTTCCCGGTGGCCTGATTGATACCAGCTACCACGGGCGACACGAACCATGGGCCAAACCGCCTCTCGTACAGCGAACTGGATACCAAATGGGCGAATGTCTGTGGGCTGATGTCTCTCTCCTCGCGCAGTCGGTACATGTTGACCTTGTACCGGAACAGCTCTGATACTGTGCTGACGTCCGTCGCGAGACCTGTGAGGCCGAGGAACGTCGACTGGCCGTAATTGAAGATCTTGGGGAAGTTGTTAGAGACGGTGAGTGCTTGTAGACCAAGTCGGAGGTCGCAGGCGATTGCCACACAGTCCTTGCCGACCATTGCCACGCAGGCACCGCCGTCTGTGAAGCATCAGTACGGGCGGTTGGCTAGCACGTGCTTCAATGTAGGACATACTGATGGAGAACGGCGAGGACATGTCGCCGTTTCAGCCGGTAGAAGCTCGTATTCTGATGGATTGTGTTGGATTGTTCGTGGGGTGGCAGTGTCGCGGGGGGGTCTCTATGTTGGTGATGTTGATGTGGCGGGGACTCTCTGTGTGTTGGTGATGTCGCGGGAGGTTCTCTGTATGTTGGTGATGATGGCGTCGCCGTTTCCGCTTTCTGGTGCTGCAGTGGCAGCGGGCATCGCGATGGACGACACGGAGCTCGTTCCGCTCGCATTTGAAAGCACTCCCGAGCACAACTCCGCAGCCTTTGACTGCCACGCGCGATCACCTTCTCTGCCACATGTCACGATGGCGACGTCAATGGCGGAGAAAAACATCCAGCTCGCACTGCAAATACATCCGCGATTACTAAGATTCTTCAAGAAATACCCGCCGCCGCAACTTCGAACACTCGCACCACAACCGTCTCCAGAATCGCGGACAGAGACGGTCACGATTACCGAGCGCAAACGACCGGCAGACCCCAATGTCGGCGCATCTCCATCGAAAACGCCTGTCGAGTCGGCTCCAACATCACAGCCGACATCACAGACAGTAGACAGCACGGCCAAGCGCTTCCACAATCCATTCCTGCCCTGGAAGAACCCAAAGACCGGAAACTGGCATGGCCCGGCGATATCGCTGCGAAGGCAAGCAGAGCTGTTCAAACTGGCGAGAGAACACGACGTTCTCCCACTCATGCCATTATCGAACAAGCACCCCGCAGTGAAGGAGCAGAAGCGGATCGAGAATGGCCTCAGAGTGCAAGGAACCGGAGTCGGCAAGACGGTGAAGGGTAAGATGTGGGAACGACAGCTGAAGACCAAATTGGAGGAAAGGAGGAAGGCGATGGAGGGTATGCCGGCGATGATCAAGCACTGGAAGGAACGAGGTCATGGCCGAGGATGGAAGAAATGGCCCAAGTAAGCTATGGCATGAGTGATATGCAAATTACCCAAACAAAGGCGTGAAACACGCGTTGGAGGCACGATTCCAGAGCATACGACGGGCGACCGGCTCCAAGAAGCGACTACAGCCCAATGTGGGCCATGAGGCGCGTCGACGACCGGAGGGATCAGGAGTCTTGTAAGTCATGTGACATGAGACGGTACGCTCACGTGCCCACGTCCAGGGCCCGACTCTGGCAAGGAGTTTTGCAAGCCGACACCTGACGAGGCAGTGCGTGATCGACAATGAAGCCGAATGTCATCCACAGCAGCAGCTGCAAGATTGATCGTCGTCCCAGGCGGACAGGAAGGACGGTCATTTGTCAACCCTGATTTGCTTTCTTGTGTGTGAAGAGACCCAGTCTTTGCGGTCCAGAGGCGCAGCAGGATCGTGGAGCTTTCGAGAATCTCATCGCTGACAGATGCCAGGATTGCCGAGTGCAAGCCACCGATGTATGGTCGATGTATGGTCCAGGCCCCGCGAGGGGTTGGACGTAATCGCCGATGCAGATCCGGGAACGAGTGATCGTGACGACCGATGTGGGCGGATTGGAACGTGCCCAGTGGATGTCAGATGCCAATGCCTGTGTCAATACCTGTCACTGCCGTCTGGGCTAAAACTGGATCTGAAATCGTGGGTGCATGCGTATGCGCTCGCCATATGTATAGAACACCCAAGGAATGGGCAAGAGTGCCATGCCAAGGAACGCGAGCAAACTGTTGCCCCATCCCAAGCCGAGAGTGTCGTACTGATGGAGCAACCAGGTCAGGATCGAGCAGCTTTCGAGTCGAGTTGATAGGCCTCGGGTGACTTACCATCTGCAATCCAAACAAGGGGAACACGCCGCCGAAAATGCTTCGCAACACCGTGTTGGCGGCCATGGCACTCGCCGTATACATGATGAAGGTGTCGACGAGAAACGTACTGATGCACATGAACGCCGCGACAAGCCCAATCCCAACAAACACCGTCCCCATCAACGGCACCGCCCAATGTACCTGGTACTGCGCCGTCCAGCCATAAATCAACAATCCCACCGGGATACACGGCCCTCCCCAAATCATGGGCGGCAACCGATACTCCGGCTTCATGGCCCCTCCATTCTTGGCAGTCAAGCGCTTCGCGATTCGATCCGATGAGAGCCCCACCAGTCCCAGGCCGATGAGGTTTCCGATTCCCATCCCGACGTAGACGAGGCCGATGATGGAGGCCGAGAACCCGTATTGGTCTTCGAAGACGAAGGTGAAGGTGGTGAAGAGGAGGTAGAGAAATGCGTAGACGATGGACATGTGGAGTGTCATGAGGAAGCAGATGGGTGAGAGGAAGAGCATTTTCGTGGGGCGAATGATGGCGCGGAGAAAGAGTTGGCGCGAGCCGAGACCGGCGTCCATTTTTGAGCGGAGGAGATTATTGCCGGTTGATTTTCGCAGGGCGGCGGTTTTGCGCTGGAGGATGATGGGCGCGTAGGTCTCGCGGAGGAAGATGAGGGCGGGGAGGGCGATCAGGCCGGTGGCGATGGCAAAGACGTACTGTTGGCAAAAATGTGGTTCAGCAGACGTGGTTGGTGGAAAGGGGGGAAGAGGAAGGGCACTGACGAATATCCACCTCCAACTCGTCGCGTCGGACAAGAACCCTCCTGCGACCGGCCCCACGACCGGACCCAGAAGCGGACCCACCGCCCAAATCGCCATGGCCGCCCCCCTCTGCTCCACAATGAACAGATCAGCGATGGTTCCGCCCCCGACCGTCACGGAACAGACTCCCAAGAACCCCTGGAAGAACCGATAAGCACACAGCTCGCCCATGCTCTGCGCTCTCCCACACGCGACGGTGAAGGCGATGAATCCGAGATTGCAGATATGGTAGAGGGGCAACCGACCGTAGAGCTCGGAGCACGGTGCGATGACGAGCGGGCCCAACGCAAAGCCGAGCACGTAGATGGATATGACAAACGTGGCGAGAAGGGGATCGCTGGTGTGGAATTCGGACATGACGTCGGGCACGCCGGGTGCGAACATGCTGGAGGCCAGAGGGGTGAGGAAGGTCAAAGCTGAGAGGACGGCGACCTGGGCCCATTTGGTGCTTCTGTTCCAATTCAAAGGATTCTGGGGGTCGGTGTCGGAGTCCCAGGAGGCCATGTCAGGATCTGGCTGCTCCGTCGTGGTTGTGGTGGTGATGGCGGTGGTGGTGATGGTGGTGCGGGTTTGGTTTTTGATGGGCGATGCTGGGTGTGTGGTTGCATGTGCCTCCGGGGGGGAGGTCGCTTCTGAGCGGGCATGTTTTTCAACGTCGATGGCTGTGCCGGGAGCGTTGATGCGGTCAAAGCCAGACATGCTGCGCTACGGACGGCCAAGGCAAAAGGACGCAGAGGGCTGGAGGTCGTTTATAGAACGCTCGACACCCCGACTGTCTGCACCGCTATGCCGAGCTGCATGTGTTCGGGTAATGCACCAGCTCTCTGCACAAGACATGTTTCCTTCTGCACAAGACATGCTTCCTTCTGCACAAGGCACGTTTGCTTCTGCACAAGAGATGCTTACTTCTGCACACGACCCCAGGCCATCTCATGGCGTCGGGGGTGGAGTTCGATGCTCGCGTTTCATCACAAGCAACCGGCCCCAATGTTCAGCGCATGGTTATCTATCTTACAAAGCATTCGCGAGCGGCTCCACTTATCTTACGAGAGGGACATGTAGATAGAAAGATAAATTTATCTGCTAGTATACTCTGCCTCTGTTGCTAGAGAAACAGAGCCTACTCCTACTACTACTAGGATATACTTAAAAGGAGCCATTACAATACTACTGTCTATTACTTGATAAAGAAGACGAGCACTGTAAGGCCCCGAGACAGCTAGGTGCCTAGGGCACGACTGGGCGCCGGGACTAAGCACGCTGCTAGGGAGTCCAGTTACCGAGGTCCTACTTAGACCTACGGGGCTAGAGGTTGTAAGTATAGGGGACGACTAGAAGTGATCCGAGCACGCAGATATAATTCAATACGGCTGTTTTGATAACTATATCTCGAACTGAAGAAGGAAAGGAATCTATGCAGCGGTAGGTAAGGGCTTTAGGGGTGGTGTGCCAAGGCCCGGCTCGGTCTGGAAGGGCCGAGCCGAAATTCTAAGGGTCTACCCCATTACTAAGTCCCATCCCTTTCTGCCGCCGCAACACCACCCCCCTCCCTCACCAGCGGTCGACCTTAACCGCTTACTTATCTCTTTTTTTTTTCGACGTTACCTCCTCGCTGTCTTCTATCTCGAAAGCATCCCTTTTCTTTATCTTCTTTCTTCTTACATCGTCGCTATCTGACGTCTTTTACTTAGCGTCTACCTAATCGGAGCTATCTGATCTAAGCTGGCAGCTATCTGAGCTGCGGCATAGCTGGCCTATGCGCCGCTGCGGAGGTCTATATAGATCTATCCGTAGCTCGTTATCTCTTCTTCTTTTTCTTCTCTACTAAGGCCTTAAGCGCTACTGCGAGGCTGCTTTGTTTGCGTCGGCTTCGTTCTTTGTTGTTATTATCCTTCCTGTTGCGGCAGTGGAAAGGGGTGGGACTGAGTAATAGGGTGGACCCTCGGAATTTTGGCTCGGCCCTTCTGGACCGAGCCGGGCCTTGGCACGCCACCCCCCAAAGGTCTCGTCCACTACTACATAGATTCCTTTCCCTCCTTAGTTCGAGATATAGTTATTAAAAAGGCCGTATTGAATTATATCTGCGTGCCCGGATTATTATATCTCGAACTCACTCCCTACACTACTACCGCGCTGCGCGAAAGGGACTGTTGAATTATCCGGACCCCCGAATAACGCACGCGCACCAAACTAAACAAAACCCTAGCACTGTAAGAAAGCTATAGAGAGCTTCTTAGCGGTAGAGAGCGGCGTTACAGGCCGAAGCAGAAGCAGAAGAGAAAAGACTAACAGAGTGAGCAGGCGCTCCAGTGTTATCGATAATAAGTTTATTATCGGAGGTTTTACAGCGGAAGAGACCGCAGAGATTAAGGAACAAATAAGCGAATACAAGAAAATCTACAACTGCATACTCGAGGAACTTAAGGATTACGTAAACGAGAACGGAGTAGGAAAGGTCTACGACAGCATAGACCTTATTAAGAAGCTGTTTTACAGAACCCTAGAAGAAAAGAGACAGTTAAGAGAGGAAATTAAAGCGGTAAGAGCCGAGAAGGAATCGGCAGAGACCATTATAGATGTGCTGGAAAACCAAGCAGCAAACCGACTAGCACAATTAAAAGCGATAAAGGCTCAGCTAGCTAAGATAGAGAGAGCGACGTCGCCGCTACCGCATCGAGAAGAACAAGTAGAGACCGCCTTACCGGCGGCCTACAGTCAAGGCGGCACGTTGATAACGTTACTACCGGATCTACTAGCATTAAGAGCCGGAGATCCTAAGGATTGGGAAGCGTTTAAGAAGAAGATAAAGAATAAGATAGACTGCGACTACGCCGGAAACAGCGCCGGAGATAGACTGGCGTACCTGGAATCGCGATTGGAAGGTAAAACTTTTTTACTGGTAGCGGACCTGGAAGAGGTAACCGACGAGGAGGCGATTAAAGCATTAGATCAACGGTTCGGAGACCCCTTCCGGAAGAAGACGGCCCGTAAGCAGCTGGATAAGATCAACCAGAACCGGCAGACGTTCGAAGAGTTCTACGGACTATTTAGGAAATATGCGATTAGGGCCCGAGTAGCAGAAGATAAGCAGCTCCATCTATTAAGACAGAAGCTGAACCCGGAACTGGCCGCCGCTATAGCGTCGGTGGAAGACGAAGACCTTAAGAGCTTCGTGCACTAAGCGAGAGTTACCGCGAGAAACTTAAGCGCTTACGCGAAATTACGCAAATCGAACTAGAAGCCGTTAATAACGCAGACAACACGACCCCCTGCGCCTTTCCGGAGAGCACCCTAGCAGCCACTATATCAGTCACCGCGTTCGTCGTTCGTCCCTACCTGTTACGCGTGTAGAAAGCCTGGCTACATCGCTACGAGATGCCAAGCTTCGGATAAGCAGAAGCAGGAGTATCGTGTTATAAAGCAGCCGCAGCTGCAGCTACTAAGAAAGACCATACAAGCTATAGAGCCGGCTCCGAACGATGCTAACAGCGTAGACGGTGGAGTGCCACTGCGAATACTGAGAAAAGACCAGCTGGACGGATAGGCCCCCTATCTAGCATAGACAACAGGGCACCGACACGAACCACATTACAGAAAGGAAGTATCAACAGCTGCAGCGATCCGCTCTCGGCAGCGGTGGAAGTAAACACGGAAACAGCTATTATCCTTCCAATCACTGTCTACCCTCTTAACGGATCGAGCAAACCACTTTAGCTGAGAGCTTTTATCGACATAGGAGCCCTTATCGGAGCGGCCATCCACTATCGATTGGTTCAAAAGCTAATAAAAGGATACGGCTACCCAGTAGAGCTAGCGTCGCCGACACGGATTTCGGCGTACAACGGACAAGACACAGAGAGTATCACGCATTATATGCCATTAAAGACTACCTTGGCAGGTCGCACTACGGAGGCGACGTTCCGAATTATGGATATCGGAAGGTTTGACATTATTATAGGACAAAAATGGATAAAGAACCAGGGAGCAATTATTGACGTAGGTAAAGGCACACTCGGATTCAGAACACTAATTAGCGGCTCCGCTGCTGTCAAATCAGTCACTGAACCGGTCACAGTCGCCAACGTCAAACCGAACGTTACGACTATCGAAGTAGCTCTGAAGGATCGGCCCGACCCTTAAGACACGATCGGAATAATAAGTTCAGAAGCTTTAACGATCCTCGCGAGGTCGCTAGACAACGAGATTTACGCTATCTTAATAAAAGACATCGAAGACTACCGGAAGGTAATAGCGGAAGAAGAAGTGGATCTACTAGAGGTATTACCAAAAGAACTCTATAGTTACACCGACGTGTTCTTAAAGGCTGACTCCAACCTCTTGCCGCTCTACCGACCGGAATACGACAATAAGATCAGGTTGAAGGAAGGGGCTGCGTTGCCGAGAACCGAGCCCCTAATACGACTGTCGCCGGCCGAGCTAGACCAGGTAGAAGTTTTTGTTCGAGAGAATCTAGCGAAGAAGTTCATTATGCCAAGCTTAGCAGAATATGCGTCACCGATTCTTTTCGTACGGAAACCCGGAGGTAGTCTCCGACTGTGCGTAGATTACAGGGGCCTTAATAAGGTCACTAAGAGAGATGTGTATCTACTGCCTCTGATCGATGAGACTATACAACGAGTAGCTAAGGCTAAGTAGTTCAGCAAGCTGGATATTCGCTAAGCATTCCATCGATTAAGGAACGAAGAAGGACAGACAGAAGACCTTACGACATTCGCTACGCGTATAGGCAATTTTAAGTAGCTAGTGATGCCCTTCGGACTCACCAATGCGCCGGCTGTATAGCAACGCTTTATAAACTACACTTTTATAGACATGCTGGAACGATTCGTATCTATTTACCTAGACGACATTCTTATCTACACTAAGGGAACGAGAGAACAACATACAGACTACATTAAGAGGGTGTTGAAGAGACTCCGCGAGGTCGGACTAAACGCGGACACGAAGAAGAGCGAGTTCTATCAGACTGAAGTCAAATATCTCAGTCTTATCGTCAGAAGAGAAGGAATTCGGATAGACCCGTCGAAAGTGGCCGCCGTCGCAGAATGGAAGCAACCGACATCCGGAAACACTACGCAAATCAGAGCGTTTCTCGGGTTCTGCAGCTACTACTAACGATTTATCAAAGACTTTAGCAAGATAGTGAGACCACTAAATAAGGCGTTGAAAAAGGAGGCCGCTGGCCTATAGAATAAGAAGTTTACGGAAGCTTTTAACCGACTAAAGGAGGCAGTAGCCTTAGCGCCAGTGCTAGCGCACTTCAGACCGGAAAAGACGATCTACGTAGAGACAGACGCTTCCGACACAGTGACAGCAGGGGTCCTTTCTCAATACGCTAACGACGACGAGACTCTCCATCCAGTGGCTTTCTTCAGCAAGTCTATAAATAATGCTGAACGGAACTACGCTATCTATAATAGAGAACTGCTAGCTATTATTCAGGCCTTCGAAGAGTGGAAACCGGAGCTTATAGCTAGACAGAGCACGATCCAGGTCCTTACGGACCACCAGTCGCTGACCTACTTTATAAAGACGCAGAAGCTCTTACGACGTTAGGCACGGTAGGCTGCCTACTTATCCGGGTTTGACTTTAAGATCACTTATTGACCAGGAGCTCAAAACGGAAAGGCCGACGCACTGACGAGGAGGGAAGGAAAGACTAGCCGCGCGAAAGAAGATCCGAACATGTTCCAGAAGGTGTTAACCGAGCAGATAGTAGACGCAGAGGTGTTAAAAGAGGTAGGGGTCTACGTAATAGAACCGACCAATAAGGAAGAAACTCTCTACAAGAAAGTGGAGCAGCTTAACTAGCAACAGAAGCTCGGCAAAACTGGTTCAGGGAAGCTAATAGTTCCGGAAGAACTAATTACAGAGGTTATCCAGCTGGTCTATAGCTCTGTAGATGCTGGCTACGCAGGATCGAAGAAGACGATAGAAGCAATAAGGACGACCTACTAGTTTCCGCGAATCTTCGAGCATATACATTGGTTTATTACTAACTGCCACGTATACCGAGCAGCAAAGCCACGTTACGGCCTTCCAGCCGGCCTGCTAAAGCTACTTCCGATCCCTAAGAAACTATAGCAACACATTACGATAGATTTCGTAACTGGCCTGCCGGACTCCGATAGATATAACGCCACGCTCAATGTAGTGGATCGGCTGAGCAAAGAGCGCTATTTCATCCCCTGTCGAGCTAAGGATAAAGGAACTACTGCGGAAGAAACGGCGAGAATGTTGATCTAGCATGTATAGAAGCACTATAGGCTGCCGGACACTATTACTACGGATAGAGGTCCTCAATTCACCGCGGACGTATAGAAAGCTATCAACTAGGCACTTGGAATTCGTAAAAGCTTAGCACGGCCGCTTACCCTCAGACCGACGGCTAGTCTAAAGTGGCTAACCGAGAGATAGAGAAATATCTAAGAATTTTCTGCAGCCATCATTAAACAGAATAGGTTAAGGTGTTGCCGATGGCCGAATTCTGCGCCAATTCCGCACGATCAGAAGCCACCTTACTGGCGCTGTTCGAAATAACGTATAGCTATCTTCCAAGGATAAGCTTTCAACCACCGAACGAACCCAGCTCTTTAGAACCTTCTACTACTACCTTGTCGAAGAGAATCGCTGCGGCGGCGGCAGAAGCGCTCCGATCTCAGATAGAAGAAGCGATCAAGGTGGCGAAAGAGGCGATAGAATCGACTTAGAAGAAGATAGTGGCTCGAGCTAATAAGAAGAGGTCACTGCTAGAATTTGAGGAGGGCCAAAAGGTATAGCTTAACACGCGGAACCTAAGGCTAAAAGGCAACGCGAAGCTTAACCCGCGCCACATAGGTCCATTTACGATAATAGAAAAAAGGTCGCCAGTGACCTATCGGCTCCAGCTACTGAAGTCGTTTAGGATCTACGATGTTTTTTATTCGGATCTGTTAAGCCTGGACCCTAAGGACGGCCTTCCGGAACAGGGGTTCGCCGAACCCCCACCAATCGAGATAGACGGTAAGGAAGAAGAGTGGGAGGTAGAAGACGTAATAGAAGTAAAGAAGGTAAGGGGGTCTATTAAAGCAAAGATCTCGTAGAAGGGATGGCCAGAAGACTATAAATAGTATCCGATCGAGAATCTGCGGAACTCGGCAGAGCTACTAGAAGAGTTCTACGCCCGTAATCCGGAAAAGCCGAAGCCGGAGTGGCTCTAACATTGACGATTCGGTAAAAGATAAAGAAAACCGCGTCCGCTCCATCGGCGCAGAAGCCAATAAACACGATCGCTAGTCGCTTTGCTAGAGTCTTCGGATCGGCTACCACCTATCTTGGCATCGGCAGGAAGCTCGCCGACGCTGTAAATCGGCGCCGACGCCGCTAGCACTGCAGTGTGTAAGGGCTTTAGTGGAGGAAGAAAAAGAAGAAGATAGCGAGCTACAGGTGGATCTATATAGACCTACGCGATGGCGCACGGACTGGTCACACTGCAGCTCTAGTAACCGCTGGCTCCGATCAGATAGCTACGATCAGATAGAGCGGATCAGATAGACGCCAAGTAAAGACTTCAGATAGTAACGATGTAAATCAAAAAAAAAAAAGAGAGGAGGCACGGATAAGTAAGCGGTCGAGGGCGACTGCTAATAAGGGAGGGGAGTGGTGTTGCGGCGGTGGAAAGGGGTAGGACGGAGTAATAGGGTAGACCCTCGGAATTTCGGCTCGGCCCTTCTGGACCGAGCCGGGCCTTAGCACGCCACTCCCTAAAGGTCTCGTCCACCACTACATAGATTCCTTTCCCTCCTTAGTTCGAGATATAGTTATCAAAAAGGCCGTATTGAATTATATCTGCGTGCCCGGATTACTATCGACAGTTTATTAAGGACTTTAGCAAGATAGCGAGACTACTAAATAAGGCATTAAAGAAGGAAGCCGCCGGCCTATAGAATAAAAAGTGTACGAAAGCTTTTAACCGACTAAAGGAGGCGGTGGCCTCAGCGCTAGTGCTAGTGCACTTCAGACTGGAAAAGACGATCTACGTAGAGACAGACGCTTCCGACACAGTAACAGCAGGGGTCCTTTTTCAGTATGCTAACGACGACGAGACTCCCTATCCAGTGGCTTTCTTCAGCAAGTCTATAAATAATGCTAAGAGAAACTACGCTATCTATAATAAAGAACTGCTAGCTATTATTCAGGCCTTCGAAGAGTGGAAACCGGAGCTTATAGCTGGACAGAGCACGATCTAGGTCCTTACAGACCACCAGTTACTGACCTACTTTATAAAAGCGCAGAAGCTGTTACGGCGCCAAGCCCAGTAGGCTGCCTACTTATCCGGGCTCGACTTCAAGATCACTTATCAACCTGGAGCTTAAAACGGAAAGGCAGACGCATTGACGAGGAGGGAAGGAAAGACTAGCTGCGCGAAAGAAGATCCGAACATGTTCTAGAAGGTGTTGACTGAGCTGATAGTAGACGCAGAGGTGTTAAAAGAGGTAGGGGTCTACGTTATAGAACCGACCAATAAGGAAGAAACTCTCTACGAGAAAGTGGAGCAGCTTAACCAGCAACAGAAGCTCGGCAAAACAGGTTCAGGGAAGCTAATAGTTCTGGAAGAACTAATTACGGAGGTTATCTAGCTAGTCTATAGCTCCGTAGATGTTGGCCACGCAGGCGCGAAGAAGACAATGCAAGCAGTAAGGACAATCTACTAGTTTCTGAGAATATTCGAGCGAATCCACCGATTTATCGCTAACTGCTACGTATACCGAACAGCGAAGCTGCATTATGGCCTTCCGGCAGGCTTACTAAAGCCACTGCCGATCCCTAAGAAACTATAGCAGCACATTACGATAGACTTCGTAACCGGCCTACCGAATTCAGATAGATACGATGCTACCCTTAACGTAGTAGATAGGCTAAGCAAAGAGCGCCACTTTATCCCCTACTAAGCGAGAGACGAGGGAACTACAGCGGAAGAGACCGCGCGGATGTTGATTCGACACGTATAGAAGCACTATAGCCTGCCGGACACTATTACTACGGATAGGGGTCCTAAATTTACCGCCGACGTATAGAAAGCCATTAACTAAGCTCTCGGAATTCGTAGAAAGCTTAGCACGGCCGCTTACCTACAGACCGACAGTTAGTCTAAAGTGGCTAACTGCGAGATAGAGCGATATCTAAGAACCTTCTGCAGACATTATTAAGAAGAATAGGTTAAGGTATTGCTGATAGCTGAGTTCTGCGCCAACTCGGCACCGTCTAAGGCCACCTCGCTGGCGCCGTTCGAGATAACGTATAGCTATCTTCCGAGGATAAGTTTTTAGCCGCCGAACGAACCCAGCTCTGCAGAACTATCCGCCGCTACGTCGTTAAAGAGAGTCGCCGCCGCCGCAGCCGAGGCACTTAAGGCACAGATAGAAGAAGCAGCTAGGGTAGCGAAAAAGGCAATGGAATCGACTTAGAAGAAGATAGTAGCTCGAGCTAATAAGAAGAGGTCACTGCTAGAATTTGAGGAAGGCCAAAAGGTATAGCTTAGCATGCGGAACCTAAGGCTAAAAGGCAACGCGAAGCTTAACCTGCGCTACGTAGGTCTATTTACGATAATAGAAAAAAGGTCGCTAGTAACCTATCGGCTCTAGCTACCGAAGTCGTTCCGGATCTACGATGTCTTTTATTCGGATCTGCTTAGCCTAGACCCTGAAGATGGTCTTCCAGATTAGGGGTTCGATAAACCCCCACTAATCGAAATAGAAGGAGAAGAAGAGGAGTAAGAGGTAGAAGACGTAATCGATATAAGAAAACAAAGAGGATCCATCGAAGCGAGGATCTTATAGAAAGGATAGCCAGAAGACTATAAATAGTACCTAGTCGAGAACCTCCGGAATTCGGCGGAGCTGCTAAGAGAATTTTACGTCCGGAACCCGAAGAAGCTGCGGCCTAAGTAGCTCGACGGTTGAAAAGAAGGCCAAGTCCGCTCTATCGGCACGGAAGCCGAAGAAAACGATCGTAACGGTCGCTTCGCTGGAGTCTTCGACGCAGCCACTACCTACCGCGGCTGCGGCAGGCAGCTCGCTAATGCTGTAAAGCGGCGTCGGCGCTGCCAGCCCTGCGGTGGGTGGGGTCCTTAGTAGAGAAAGAAGAAGAAGAAGATAAAGAGCTACGGACGGATCTATATAGACCTCTACAGCAGAGCACGGACCGATTATGCTGCAGCTCTAGTAACCGCTGGCTCCGATCAGATAGCTCCGATCAGAAGGAACGGATCAGATAGAAGCCGAGTGAAGACTTTAGATAGTAACGATGTAAATCAAAAAAAAAAGGAAATAGCAGGAGGAACGGATAAGTAGGCGGTCGAGGGCGACCGCTAATAAGGGAGGGGGGTGGTGTTGCAGCGGTGGAAAGGGGTAGGACTGAGTAATAGGATGGACCCTTGGAATTTCGGCTCGGCCCTTCCGGACTGAGCCGGGCCTTAGCACGCCACCCCCCAAAGATCTCGTCCACTACTACATAGATTCCTTTCCCTCCTTAGTTCGAGATATAGTTATCAAAAAGGCCGTATTGAATCATGTCTGCGTGCCCGGATCACTTCCGGCTAAGCCGGTAGATAGTAGTAACAGAGAGCAAAGACCCTAACTAAACGCGCTAGCGGTAGTGCCGTCTTCGGCCTTATAGCTATTATCCGACCGGCGAAGCCGGTCGGCAGTAGTAGTAGTAGAGCCGAAGACTCTAGCTAAGCGATCTCTACGATCGTTTCTATTAGCTTCTGCACTAATAGAGCGGACGCGGCTTTTCTTCTTCTTCTGGAACTATTAACTTCGGAGCTACTTAGGCTTCGGCTTCCTGAGATTCCGGACGTAAAACTCTCTTAGCAGCTCCGCCGAATTCCGGAGGTTCTTAGCCGGGTACTATTTATAGTCTTCCGGCTATCCTTTCTATAAGATCCTTGCTTCGATAAATCCTCTTAGCTTTCTTATATCTATTACATTTTCTACTTCCTATTCTTCTTCTCTACTATCTATCTCGACCGGCAGGGGTTTAGCGAACCCCTAATCCGGAAGACTGTCTTTAGGGTCTAAACTTAGCAGGTCCGAATAAAAGACGTCGTAGATCCAGAACGATTTTGGTAGCTAGAGCCGATAAGTTACTAGCGACCTCTTTTCCACTATCTTAAACGGACCTACGTAGCAGGGGTTGAGCTTAGCGTTGCCTTTTAGCCTTAGGTTCCGCATGTTAAGCTATACCTTCTGCCCTTCTTTGAATTCTATTAGCGACCGCTTCCTATTAGCTCGAGTTACTATCTTCTTCTGAGCCGATTCTATCGCCTCCTTTGCTACCCTAACCGCTTCTTCTATCTAAGATCTAAGCGCTTCTGCCGCAGTTGCGGCAACTCTCTTTAACGAAGTGGCAGTAGAGGATTCCGAAGAGCTGGGTTTGTTCAGCAGTTAGAAGCTTATTCTTAGAAGATAACTATAAGTTATCTCGAACGGCGCTAGTAAGGTGGCCTCTAACTGTGCTAAATTGGCGTAGAATTCAGCTATTAGCAACACCTTAACCCACTCTGCTTAATAATAACTGCAGAAGATTCGTAGATATTTCTCTATCTTACGGTTAGCTACTTTACACTGGCTGTCGGTCTAAGGGTAAGCGGCTGTGCTAAGCTTTCTGCGGATTCCGAGAACTTGGTTAATAGCTTTCTATACGTCGGCAGTAAATTAAGGACCCCTATCCGTAGTGATAGTGTCCGGCAGGCTATAGTGCTTCTATATATACTGAATTAGCATCCTCGCTGTCTCTTCTGCAGTAGTTCCTTTATCCTTAGCTTAGCAGGGAATAGAGTGGCGTTCTTTGCTTAGTCGATCCACTACATTAAGTGTAGTATTATATCTATCGGAATCCGGCAGGCCGGTTACGAAATCTATCGTAATGTGCTGCTACGGTTTCTCGGAGATCGGAAGTAGCTTCAACAGACCGGCCGGAAGGCCGTAACGTGGCTTCGCAGCTCGGCAGATGTAGCAATTAGCGATAAACTAGTGGATCCGCTCGAAGATTCGCAGAAACTAGTAAACCGTCCTTACAGCTTCTATCGTTTTCTTTAAGCCGGCGTAGCCAACATCTTTAGACCTATAGACCAACTGGATGACCTCCATAGTTAGTTCTTCTAGAACTATTAGCTTCCCTAAGCCTGTTTTGCCGAGCTTCTGCTGCTAATTAAGCCGTTCCACTTTCTCGTAGAGCGTCTCTTCTTCTGTTAGCGGCTCTATCGCGCAGATTCCTGCTTCTTTTAACACCTCGGTATCTACTATCTGTTCAGTTAACACCTTCTGGAACATGTTAAGATCTTCTTTCGCGCGGCTAGTCTTCCCTTCTCTTCTCGTTAGCACGTCGGCCTTTCAATTTTAAGCTCCGGGTCGATAGGTAATCTTGAAATCAAATCCGGATAAGTAGGCGGCCTACCGAGCTTGGCGACGCGATAGCTTCTGCATCTTTATAAAATAGGTTAGCGACTGATAGTCCGTAAGGACCTGAACCGTGCTCTTTCCGGCTATAAGCTCCGGCTTCCACTCCTCGAAAGCCTGGATAATAGCTAGCAGTTCTTTGTTATAGATAGCGTAGTTCTGCTTAGCCTCGTTTATAGACTTGCTAAAGAAAGCTACTGGATAGAGGGTCTCGTCGGCGTTATTATACTAAGAAAGGACCCCTCCTGTTACTGTATCGGATGCGTCTGTCTCTAAGTAGATCGTCTTTTCCGGTCGAAAGTGCGCTAGCACTGGCGCCAAGGCCACCGCTTATTTTAGTCGATTAAAAGCCTCCGTGCACTTCTTATTCTATAGGCCAGCGGCCTCCTTCTTTAATGCTTCGTTTAGAGGTCTCGCTATCTTGCTAAAGTCCTTAATAAATCGCCGATAGTAGCTGCAGAATCCGAGAAAAGCTCTGATTTAGGTAGTGTTTCCGGATTTCGGCTGCTTCTATTCCGCTACAGCAGCGACCTTTGCAGGGTCTATCCAAATTCCTTCTCTTCTAACGATAAGACTGAGATATTTTACCTTGATTTAATAGAACTCGCTCTTCTTCGTGTCCGTGTTTAGTCCGACCTTGCGGAGCCTCGTTAGCACTCTCTCGATGTAGTCCGTGTGCTGCTCTCTCGTTCTATTAGTGTAGATAAGAATGTCGTCCAAGTAGATAGACACGAACTGTTCTAGCATGTCGATAAAGGTATAGTTTATAAAGCGTTGCTACATAGCCGGTGCGTTGGTAAGTCCGAAAGGCATTACCAACTACTTGAAATTGCCTATACGCGTAGCGAATGTTGTAAGATCTTCCGTTTGTCCTTCCTCGTTCCTTGGTCGGTAGAACGCCTAGCGAATATCCAGCTTGCTAAACCACTTAGCTTTGGCTACTCGCTGTATAGTCTCGTCGATTAGCGGCAGCGGATATACATCCCTCTTAGTAACTTTATTAAGGCCTCTGTAGTCTACGCACAGTTAGAGGCTACCTCCAGGTTTCTGCACGAAAAGAATCGGTAACGCACACTTAGCAGAGCTCGGCATAATAAACTTCTTCGCTAGGTTTTCTCGAACAAACACCTCTACTTAGTCTAGCTCGGCCGGCGATAGCCGTCTTAGGGGCTCGGTTCTTAGCAGCGTAGCTCCTTCTTTTAGCCGGATCTTGTTGTCGTATTTAGGTCGATAGAGCGGCAAGAGGTTAGAGTTAGCTTTTAAGAACACATTAGTATAGCTATAGAGCTCCTTTGGCAACACCTCTAACAGGTCTACTTCTTCTTCCGCTATTATATTTCGGTAATCCTTAATGTCTTTTATGAAGATAGTATAGATCTTATTGTCCGGCGATCTCGCGAGGGTCGTTGAAGCTTCTAAGCTTATTATTCCGATCGTGTCTAGAGGGTCGGACTGATCTATTGGAACCGCTCCGGTAGTTGTAACGTTCGTTTTCGTAGCGACGGCAGTGACCGATTCGACGGCGGCGACGCCACTCTGTAGGGTTTTGAATCGGAGTGTGCCTTCGCCTACGTTAATAACAGCTTTCTAGTTCTTTATCTATTTCTGTCCTATAATAATATTAAACCTTCCAATATCTATAATTTGGAACGTCGCTTCCGTAGTACGATCAGCTAGGGTAGTTCTTAGTGGCACATAATGCGTAACACTCTCGGTGTCTTGTCCCTTGTATGCCGAAATTCGCGTTAGCGACGCTAGCTCTATAGGATAACGGTATCCTTTTATTAGTTTCTAAACTAATCGATAGTGGATCGCCGCTCTGATAAGCGCTCCTGTGTCGATAAAGGCCCTTAACCGAAGGGGGCTGTACGATCTATTAAGAGGGTAGACAGTAATTAGAAGGATAATAGCAGTTTCCGTGTTTACTTCTACAGCCGCCGAGAGCGGATCGTTATAGCTGTTAATGCTCCCTTCTTCTGGTAATGCAGATCGCGTTAGTGTCCTATTGTCTATGCTAGATAGGGAACCTATCCGTCTAGCTGGTCTTTTCCCAAGATCCTTAAGGGCACTCTACTGTCTACACTGTCAGTGTCGTTTGGCGCCGGCTCGATAGCTTGGATAGTCTTTCTTAGCGGCTGATACGGATGTAGATGTAGACAGCTGGCAGCTAGGCTTGGCAGGGCCAGGCTTGGCGCACACTTAAATACCTCTACCTCCACTTGTACGTAGATTCTTCCCTCTTTAGCCTTGGATATAGTTATCAAAGACGGGTATTGACCTAGAGTCTACTGCAGTCAGATTATTATATCCAAGGCTTAAACCCAACACCCAACCTGCACTACGCAAAAGAGCCCGTTGAATTACATCCGGGTACTCAATTAACGTACGTGCAACCAACCCAGAGTATGTACTGTATATGTACAAAGGAGGCCGTTAAATTATATCCGGTTACTTAATCGTACATGTGCATGCTACTCTACCCCCCCCCCCTCCCCCGATCGAGAAGAAGAAGAAGAAGAGTTTTAGGGAAGAGAAGTGCCCCTATCAAGAAGAGAGAGAGTTTTGAAGAGAGTGCCTACGCGAGCAGATCGCAAGTTTTGAAGAAGAGCGAGGAGCGAGGAGCGAGAGCGAGGAGTGAGAGCGACGACGACGACAAGACGCACCTAGCAGGACCTAGGGCGACGACATTCGTTTTTTTTTTTGGGTCTTTGACAGACTATTCTATTCGGACAAGGCCTATCGAGACTGTTCAGCAATCGGGACATTCAGCTCGAGACAGTTCAGCAATCGGGACATTCAGCAATCGAGATGTACAGTCTACAATCGAGACACGCCGTACGGCCAGCCAGCGATTAAGGCGTACGTTTAGCATTCGGCACATTCAGCAATTAAGACGGACAGCAAAGCACGAGCAGTGCACCAGCAAGCCCAAGCACCAGTAAGCCCAAGCACTAGCGAGCCCAAGCACCAACGAGCACCCAGGCACAGTAGCTGCAGACAATACAGGCAAAGCAGAGGCAGCACAGTTTAGAGGCAGAGCACCTAGGCAGACATAGCTGCAGACAGGCACAGCTGCTGCAGACAACACAGGCAAAGCGACACGAGCAGCAAAGCGACCCAAGCAGCAAAGCGATACAAGCAGCGCAACTGGCAGTACAATAAAGACAGGCAGCTGCAGATAACACAAGACAGGCACGGCTGCTGCAGACAAGGCACAGCTGCAGAGCACTAAGCAAGAGCACCGAGCACCTAGGCACGAGCACCTAGGCACAGAGCACAAGGCAGAGCTACAGACAACACAGGTAGCACCTAGGCACAGGCACAAGGCAATTGCAGACAACACAGGTGCAGACAACATACAGGTGCAGACAACACACACTGTTTAGGTTCAGAAGAGCACAAGGCAGAGCACAAGGCACAGCTACAGACAGGCACAGCCGCTACAGACAACATAGGGCTGCTGTATAGAGCACTAAGGCAGAGCACAAGGTACAGGTACGAGCACCTAGGCACAAGCACCAGCTGCAGAGCACCTAGGCAGCTGCAGACAACAGGCAGCTGCAGACAACACAGGCAAAGCACAGGCAAAGCGACGGTCTAAGAAGCGACCGTCGAGAAGCGACGGTCGAGAAGTAACTGTCTAAGAAGCGACCGTCGAAAAGCGACATCCGTACGTAGGCTATGACCTCTACGACCTCTACAGCCTCCGCGACCCTACGACCTCTGCGACCTCCGCGACCTCTGCGACCTCTGGAAGCCTCTGCACCCCTAACGACCTCTGCACCCCCAACAACCTCCGCGACCTCCGAGACCTCTGCGACCGTTTGAGAAGCGACGGCTTAAGAAGCGAGCAACCGACAAGAAGCGATTGTCAAGAAGCGAGCGACCGTCCGAGAAGCAAAGCGACGGCTCGAGAAGCGACGGGTCAAAAAGCGACGGTCGAGAAGCGAGGCGACCGTCTGAGAAGCGACCGTCTAAGAAGCGACGGCTCGAAAAGCGACGGCTCGAGAAGCGACCGTCGAGAAGCGGGCGACCGTCGAGAAGCGACGGCTCGAGAAGCGACCGTCCGAGAAGCGACTGTTGAGAATAAGAAGCGACGGCTTGGAAAGCGACGGTTCAGAAGCAGCACATGCTTGCAAAGTGACCCCGAGAACCTCTGCGACCCCAACGACCTCGACGGCCTCTGCGGCCTCCGCAGCCTCGACGATCTCTGCGACCTCTGCGGCCCTGACGACCTCTGCAGCCGCGACCTCTAAGAATTCTGCAGCCTTGACAAGGCACCAAACAAGGCACGAGATTAAGGCACCAATTAAGGCACCAAAGCGACGTCAAAAGGCACGAGATTAAGGCTCAAAAAGGCACGAGATTGAGACTCAAAACGCACGGAAATTGAAGCTCAGAAGCGACCTCAAAAGCGACCTGTTTAGTGCGACCTGATTGGCCGAAAGCGATGGCAAAAGGCTCAGAAATTGGAGCTTGAAAAGCGACCTCTGCGACCGAATTTGCGACCTGGATTGGTGCGACCTGATTGGCTAATTGTGATTAATAGATTGATTGCGATTGAGGGCAATCGCTAGTTGGGGAGGGCGGTAGTAATACGGATGTGGATTTAGACAGCTGGCAGCTAGGCTTGGCAGGGCCAGGCTTGGCGCACACTTAAATACCTCCACCTCCGCTTGTACGTAGATTCTTCCCTCTCTAGCCTTGGATATAGTTATCAAAGACGGGTATTGACCTAGAGTCTACTGCAGTCAGATTAGCGGCAGTAGTAGCTTTGTAGCACGATACTTCTGCTTCTGTTGGGCCGTTGCCAGACATCTGGTGGCAATATAGCCAGGCTTTTTGCACGCGTAGCAGGTAGGGACGAACGATGATCGCGGCGAATAAGATAGCTGCTAGGGGGCTCTTCGGAAAGGTGCAGGGGGTCGTGTTGTTAGCGTCGTCGATAGCTTCTAGTTCGATTCGCGCGATACCGATTTCGCGTAGGCGCTTAGGTTTCTAGCGGTAACTCTCGCTCGGTGCACGAAGCTCTCGAGGTCTTTATCTTCTACCGAAGCTATAGCTGCGGCCAGTTCAGGGTTTAGCTTCTGCCTTAGTAAGTGTAGCCGCTTATCTTCTGACACTTTAGCTCTAATAGCATATTTTCTAAACAGTCCGTAGAACTCCTTAAACGTTAGCCGGTTCTAGTTAATCTTATCTAGTTGCTTACAGGCCGTCTTCTTCTAGAAGGGGTCTCCGAAGCGTTAATCTAGCGCTTTAATTGCTTCTTCGGCGGTTACCTCGTCTAGGTCCGCTACTAGCGAAAAAGCTTTACCTTCTAACCGCGATTCCAGGTAGGCCAATCTATCTCCTTTACTGCTTCCAGCGTAATCGCGGTCTATCTTGTTCTTTATCTTTTTTTTAAATGCCTCTCAGTCTTTAGGGTCTCCGCCTCTAAACGCCGGCGGATTAGGTAGTAACGTTATCGAGGTGCTACCTTAACTGTAGGCCGCCGGTGAGGTAGTCTCTGTTTGTTCTTCTCAATGTAGTAGCGGCGCTAACGACACCGCTGCTTCTATGTTAGCTAACTAAGCCTTTATTGCCTTTAGTTGTGCTAGCCGATTCGCCGCTTGATTTTCCAGTACGTCGATAATAGTTTCTGCTGATTCCTTCTCGGCTATTACCGCTTCTATTTCTTCTCTTAGTTGCCTGTTTTCTTCTATGTTCCTATAAAACTTCTTTTCGACGAAGGTAATAATATCGAACACCTTCTCGGCTCTATGTTCTGCTAGATATTCTCCTATTTTATCCGGCGTACGTGCGTACAGCTCCGTATAGCCCGCTATTCCTTTCTTCGCTTTATCTGTCTCTTCTTCTATAAGACCCTTAGTAGCCGTTCTATCGTCGAGGATGCTAGTGCGCCTATCCCTCGGTCTGTTAGTCTTTCTCTTTCCGCTGCAGCCTGTAAAGCCGCCCTCTACTGTTAAGAAGCCCTCTATAGTCTTCTTACAGTGCTAGTGTTTTGGTTTGGTTTATAGTGTGCGCGTGCGTTATTCGGGTGGCCGGATAGTTTAACGGACCCTTTCGCGCAGTGCGGGGCTGGTGTAGGTAATAAGTTCGAGATATAATTATCCGAGCACGTAGATATAATTTAATACGGCTGTTTTAATAACTATATCTCGAACTGAAGAAGGAAAGGGATCTATGCGGCGGTGGGTAAGGGCTTTAGGGGTAGTGTGCCAAGGCCCGGCTCGGTCCAGAAGAGCCGAGCCGAAATTCCAAGGGTCTACCCTATTACTTAGTCCTACCCCTTTCTGCTACTGCAATATGAGAGACCTGTAATGTTAGGGGTTTAAGAACCTTAGCTTAGAAACTTGAAGCCGGGTATCTATATAAAGGAACTAATAGGCAGTTCTTTCGTCGTCTACTACTGTACTATTTGTACCTACGAAGCAAGCTAGCAATTTCCCCCCCTCCCTATACAGGGGGTGCAGAGATTTCCCTCTGTACGGAGGTGCAGGGGGAAGGGGTACCAACTCGGCCAGGCCGAGTCAGGACTTGGCCTAGCTAGGTTATGCTGGCACTGCTAAGTCGTATTCCTTAGGACGATAGCCGGCTTAGGTCTAGGACCTAGCAGGGCAGCGTCCCCTAACAATACCCCCCTCCCTCCTTGTTAACGCTGCTATATCTCTAAGCCTGTCTGGCAAGGGCTAGTTAACGCCGGTGTGCTTAGTCGTACGCTTCTATCTCTGCCTTAGCATACTTCTAGCTAAAGCATATTGCTAATTGTCTAGTAATTCGCAAATGTTGGTAGTCGTTAGGTGCCCTTACCTGTACGCAATTAAGCCGTCTAGTAACTATTGCTTTACTTGCTATTGCTTTATATAGCAAACAGCTAGTTATATATCGGGTCTGACGTCCTCGTTGGACGGTTCTCTCCTGCCTATCCGTCTATTGATCCGGGCACGCAGATATAATTCAATACGGCCTTTTTAATAACTATATCTCGAACTAAGGAGGGAAAGGAATCTACGTAGTGGTAGGTAAGGGCTTTAGGGGCGGTGTGCCAAGGCCCGGCTCGGTCCAGAAGGGCCGAGCCGAAATTCCAAGGGTCCTCCCTATTACTCAATCCTACCCCTTTCTGCCGCCGCAACACCACCCCCCTCCCTTACTAGCGGTCGCCCTCGACTGCTTACTTATCTATTCCCCCCCCCCCTTTTTTTAATTTACTTCTTCGCTTTTTTCTATTTCGAAGCTATCTCCTTTCTTTATCTTCTTTCTTCTTATATCGTTACCCTCTAACGTCTTTACCTCGGCATCTATCTAATCGGAAGAGCTATCTAATCTGTGCTAGTAGCTATCTAAGCTGTAGCGAGGCCGGTCTATGCGCTGCTGCAGAGGTCTATATAGATCTATCTGCAGCTCACCATCTTCTTCTTCTTTTTCTTCTCTACTATAGCCTTTGGCACTACTGCGAGGCTGCTTTAGTAACCTCGGCTTCGTTCTTCGCTGTTATTATCCGTCTGGCGAAGCCGGCGGATAGTGGTAACAGAGAGCAAAGACGGTTACTAAGCGCGCCGACGCAGTGGCGCTGTTCTTCCTCCTCGTAGCTATTATCTAACCGGCCTTGCCGGTTGGTAGTAGTAGTAGTGGAGCCGAAGACACCAGCTAGCGATTTCTACAATCGTTTCTATCGGCTTCTGCGCTGATAGAGCGGACGCGGGTTTTCTTCTTCTTTATCAACTTTCGAGCTACTTAGGCTTTAGCTTCCTTGGGTTTCGGACGTAAAATTCTCTTAGCAGCTCCGCCGAATTTCGGAGATTCTCGACCGGATACTATTTATAGTCTTCTAGCTATCCTTTCTACGAGATCCTTGCTTCGACAGACCCCCTTATCTTTCTTATATCTACTACATCCTCCACTTCCTACTCTTCTTCTTCTCTATCTATCTCGATTAGTAGGGGTTCGGCGAACCCCTGTTCCGGAAGGCTGTCGTTAGGGTCTAAGTTCAACAGGTCCGAGTGGAAGACATCGTAGATTCGAAACGACTTCAGTAGCTAAAGCCGATAAGTTACTAGCGACCTCTTTTCTACTATCTTAAACAGACCTACGTAGCAGGAGTTGAGCTTGGCGTTGCCGCGAAAGGACCCCTGCTGTTACCGTATTGGACGCGTCTGTTTCTAAGTAAATCGTCTTTTCCGGCTAAAAGTGCGCCAGCACTAGCGCCGAGGCCACTGCTTCTTTTAGTCGAATAAAAGCCTCTGTGCACTTCTTATTCTATAGGCTAGCGGCCTACTTTTTTAGCGCTTTGTTCAGGGGTCTCGCTATCTTGCTTAAGTCCTTAATAAATTGTTGATAGTAGCTGCAGAATCTGAGAAACGCTCTGATTTGCGTAGTGTTTCCGGATTTCGGCTGCTTCCATTCCGCTACAGCAGCGACCTTTGAAGGGTCTATCCGAATCCCTTCTCTTCCAACAATAAGACCGAGGTATTTGACTTTGTGTTAGAGAAGAGGCTGAGGTGTGTGTAGGTTGTTGTAAGAGCTGAAGTTAAGAGGAGGAGCTAAAGAACTAAAGTCTAAAGAGTGGTTATGTATTGTGTTACGGCGGTGGAAAGAGGTGGGACAGATTGATAGGGTGGACCCTGAATTTCGGCTCGGCCCTTCCAGGCCAAGCCGCGCCTTAGCACCACCACCACTACGAAAGCCCACCACCACTATATAGACTCCTTTCCCACTCTTTAGTTCGAGATATAGTTATCAAAAAGGCCGTATTAAATTATATCTGCGTGCCTGGATTATTATATCTCGAACTCACTTACTACACCAAACCCCGCGCTACGCGAAAGGGCCCGTCGAACCATCCGGACGCTCGAATAACGCACGCGCACACACACACACACCAACAACAACAAACCCCAGCACCGCGAGAAAGCTATAGAGAGCTTCTTAGCGGCAGACAGCGGAGTGACAGGCCGCCGCGGAAAGAGAAAGACTGACAGAGCGAGTAGGCACTCCAGTGTTATTGATAATAAGATTATTATTAGCGGTTTTACGGCGGAAGAGACCGCAGAGATTAAGGAACGAATAAGCGAATACAAGAAGATCTACGACTATACGATCGAGGAACTGGAAGACTATATAAACGAGAATGGAATAGGGAAGATCTACGACAGCATAGACCTTATCGAGATGCTGTTTTACAGAACGCTGGAAGAGAACAGACAACTGAGAGAAGAAACTAAAGCAGTAAGGGCCGAAAAGGAATCGGCAGAGACTATTATCGACGTGTTAGAAAACCAGGCGGCGAATCGACTGGCGCGACTAAAGGCGCTAAAGGATTAGCTAGCTGATACGGAAACAGCGAGGTCGTCGGCGCCGCCACCGCGTCGAGAAGAACAAGCAGAGACGCCTTACCGGCAGCCTACAGTCAAGGTGGCACTACGATAACGCCACTACCGGACCTACCTGCTTTCGGTAGCAGAGACCCTAAAGCGTAGGAGGCGTTTAAGAAGAAGATCAAGAATAAGATAAGCTGCGATTACGCAGCAAGCTGCGAAGAAGACAGACTGGCCTATCTAGAGGCGCGACTAGAAGGCGAAGCGTTCTCGCTAGTGGCGGACCTGGAAGAAGTAACCGCCGACGAAGCTATCAAAGCGTTGGATCAGCGGTTCGGAGACCCCTTCCGGAAGAAGACGGCCCGCGAACAACTAGACAAGATCAGTCAGAATCGGCTGACATTTAAAGAATTTTACAGGCTGTTTAGGAAATATGCTATTAGAGCGAGAGTAGCTAAGGATAAGCAGCTACACTTACTGAGACAGAAACTGAGCCCTAAGCTCGCTGCGGCTATAGCGTCGGTGGAAGACGAGGACCTTCAGAGCTTTGTGCACTAGGCGAGAGTTACCGCTAGAAACCTAAACGCGTACGGAAAACTGACGATACGCGAACCGATTCAGAAGCTATTGCCGTCGGCGCAGACAGTCAGAGCCCCTGCACCCTTCCGACAACGCCCCTAGCAGCCATTTAATTCGCAGCGTTCGTCGTTCGTCCCTACCTGCTACGCGTGTAGGAAGCCTGGCCACATCGCTACGAGATGCCAAGCTTCGGATAAGCAGAAGCAGGAGTATCGTGTTATAAAGCAGCCGCAGCTGCAGCTACTAAGAAAGACCATACAAGCTATAGAGCCGGCTCCGAACGATGCTAACAGCGTAGACGGTGGAGTGCTACTGCGAATCCTGGGAAAAGACTAGCTGGAAGGATAGGCCCCCTATCCAGTGTAGAAGACAGGGCACCAACAAGAGCTACGTTACAGAGAGACAAAAGCATTAACAGCTGCAGCGATCCGCTCTCAGCGGCAGTGGAAGTAAACACAGAAACAGCTATTATTCTTCTAATCACTGTCCACCCCCTTAACGGATCGAGCAAACCACTTCAGCTAAGAGCTTTTATCGACACAGGGGCCCTTATCGGAGCAGCGATCCACCACCGACTGGTTCAAAAACTGACGAAGGGATACGGCTATCCTGTAGAGATAGCGTCGCCGACGCGGATTTCGGCATATAACAGGCAAGACACGAAGAACGTTACGCACTACGTGCTATTAAGGACTACACTAGCTGGTCGAACTACGGAAGCGACGTTCCGGATTATAGATCTCGGACGATTTGACATTATTATAGGGCAGAAATGGATAAAGAACCAGAAGGCAGTTATTAACGTAGACGAAGGCACAATAGGATTCAAAACCCCAGGTAGCGGAGCAGGGACTATCGGAACGACCCCCACCGCCGCCACCGCCGCCGCCGAGCCGAAAGCCACGGAGTCCGCGAAAGAGGCTCCGTCCGATCGTTCCGAACCCCTGGTTACCGTCGGAATAATAAGTTCAGAAGCTATAACGACTCTCGCGAAGTTGCCGGACAATAAGATCTACGCTATCTTAATAGAAGACATCGAAGACTACTGGAAGATAATAGCAGAAGAAGAAGTGGATCTACTGGAGGTGCTGCCAAACGAGCTCTATAGTTACGCTAACGTCTTCTTAAAGGCCGACTCTAACCTATTGCCGCTCTATCGACCGGAATATAACAACAAGATCCGACTGAAAGAGGGAGCGACGCTGCCAAGAACCGAGCCCCTAAGACGACTGTCGCCGGCAGAACTGGACTAGGTAGAGGTGTTCGTTTGCGAAAATCTGGCAAAGAAGTTTATTACGCCGAGTTCTGCCGAATATGCGTTACCGATTCTTTTCGTAAGGAAACTAGGGGGTGGTCTGCGACTCTGCGTGGACTATCGAGGCCTTAACGAGGTTACCAAGAGTGACGTATACCCGCTGCCGCTAATCGACGAGACTATACAACGAGTGGCTAAAGCTAAATAGTTTAGCAAACTGGACATTTGACAGGCGTTCTACCGACTAAGGAACGAAGAAGGGCAGACGGAAGACCTTACGACGTTCGCGACGCGTATAGGCAACTTTAAGTAGTTAGTGATGCCGTTCGGGCTCACCAACGCGCCGGCAGTATAGCAACGCTTCATAAACCACACTTTTATAGACATGCTAGAGCGGTTCGTGTCTATCTATTTGGACGACATTCTTATCTATATAGACGGAACGAGAGATCAGCATACGGACTACGTCGAGAGGGTGTTAAAGAGGCTCCGCAAGGTCGGATTCAACACAGACACGAAGAAGAGCGAGTTCTATCAAACTGAGGTTAAGTATCTTAGTCTTATCGTCGGAAGAGACGGAATTCGTATGGACCTATTAAAGGTCGCCGCCGTCGCGGAATAAAAACAGCCGAAATCCGGAAACACTACATAAATCAGAGCGTTTCTCGGATTCTGCAGCTACTATCGACAGTTTATTAAGGACTTTAGCAAGATCGCGAGACCCCTAAACAAAGCACTAAAGAAAGAGGCCGCCGGCCTATAGAACGAGAGGTGCACGGAAGCCTTTAACCGGCTAAAAGAAGCAGTGGCCTCGGCGCCAGTTCTGGCACACTTCCGACCGGAAAAGACAATCTACGTAGAAACGGACGCTTCCGATACAGTAACGGCCGGAGTCCTTTCTCAATACGCTAACGACGGCGAGACCCTTTACCCGGTAGCTTTCTTTAGCAAGTCTATAACAGAAGCCGAACGGAACTACGCCATCTATAATAAAGAACTGCTGGCCATTATTCAGGCCTTTAAAGAGTGGAAACCGGAGCTTATAGCTAGACAGAGCTCAATCCAGGTCCTTACGGACCACCAGTCGCTAACCTACTTTATAAAGACGCAGAAGCTCTTACGACGTTAAGCACAGTAGGCTGCCTACTTATCCGGGTTCGACTTTAAGATTACTTATTGACCTAGAGCTTAAAATAGAAAGGCTAACGCGTTAACAAGAAGAGAAGGGAAGACCAGCCGCGCGAAGGAAGATCCGAACATGTTTCAGAAGATGTTAACCGAGCGGATAGTAGACGCAGAGGTGTTGAAAGAGGTAGGGGTCTGCGCAGTAGAACCGGCCCCTAAGGAAAAGACTCTCTAAGAAAAGGTGGAGCAGCTTAACCAGCAACAGAAACTCGGCAAAACCGGTTTAGGGAAGCTAATAGTTCCAGAAGAACTAATCACTGAGGTCGTCCGACTGGTCCATAGTTCTAAGGACGTTGGTTACGCCGGCTCGAAGAAGACGATAGAAGCTGTAAGGACGATCTACTAGTTTCTGCGGATATACGAACAGATCCACCGATTTATCGCCAATTGCTACGTATGCCGAGCCGCGAAGCCGCGTTACGGTCTTCCAGCCGGTCTGCTAAAGCCACTTCCGATCCCCGAGAAACTGTAGCAACACATTACGATAGACTTCGTAACCGGCCTGCCGGACTCCGATAGATATAACACTACGCTGAACGTAGTGGACCGACTAAGCAAGGAACGCCACTTTATCCCCTGCCGAGCGAGAGACGAAGGAACCACTGCGGAAGAAACCGCGCGGATGTTGATCCAACATGTATAGAAGCACTACGGCCTGCCGGACACTATCACTACGGATAGGGGTCCTTAATTCACTGCCGATGTATAGAAAGCTATTAACCAAGCTCTCGGAATTCGTAGAAAGCTTAGCACCGCCGCTTACCCTCAAACTAACAGTTAGTCTAAGGTGGCTAACCGAGAGATAGAGCGATATCTGCGAACCTTCTACAGCCATTACCAAGAAGAATAGGTTAAGGTGTTGCCGATAGCCGAGTTCTGCGCCAACTCGGCACTGTCTAAAGCTACCTCGCTGGCGCCGTTCGAGATAACGCATAGCTATCTTCCGAGGATAAGCTTTCAGCCGCCAAACGAACCCAGCTCTACAGAACTATCCACTGCCACGTCGTTAAAGAGAGTCGCCGCCGCGGTGGCAGAAGCGCTACGATCTCAGATAGAAGAAGCGATTAAGGTAGCGAGGAAAGCGATAGAATCGACTTAGAAGAAGATAGTAACTTGAGCTAATAGAAAAAGGTCACTACTAGAATTCGAGGAAGGCTAAAAGGTATAGCTTAACACGCAAAACCTAAGGCTGAAGGGCAACGCCAAGCTCAATCTACGCTACGTAGGTCCGTTCAAGATAATAGAAAAGAGGTCGCTGGTAACCTATCGGCTCTAGCTACCGAAATCGTTCCGGATCTACGATGTCTTCTATTCGGACCTGTTAAGCTTGGACCCTGAAGACGGCCTGCCGGAACAGGGGTTTGCCGAACCCCTGCCTATTAAGATAGACGGTAAGGAGGAAGAGTGGGAGGTAGAAGATGTAATAGACGTAAAGAAGATAAGGGGGTCCATCAAAGCGAGGATCTCGTAGAAGGGGTGGCCGGAAGACTACGAATAGTATCCGATCAAAAACCTCCGGAATTCGGCGGAGCTACTAAGAGAGTTCTACGTACGGAACCCAGAAAAGCCGAAACCAGCGTAGCTCTAATGTCGACAATGCGGAAGAAAGAAGAAGAAAGCCGCGTCCGCTCTACCGGCGCAGAAGCTGATAAAGACGATTGTAACGGTCGCCTCGGGGAGGTCTTCGACGCGGCCACTACCCACCGGCGTAGTAGGCAAAGGCTTTAGTAGAAGAGAAAAAGAAAAAGAAAAACGACACCGCGGACGGATCTATATTGACCTCTAAGGCGACGCACAGGCCAGCCATGCCGCAGCTCAGATAACCTACGGTTCAGATTAGATAGCACGGATCAGATAGGCGACGAAACAAGTAACGTCAAAAACAGCGAAATCGGCGACTGAAATCCGCGGAAAGGAACGAAAAGAAGACAGGAAGATCAGGCAAAACCTAAGGCAGAAAGACGAGGAAGCGGCCACCGCTGCAGCAAAGGAGCAGAAAGAAAGAAGAAAGAAGCTGAAAAGGGAAGTAGATATAGACAGAATTTGATAGTGCGTACGAGGCTTGGCGCGCACGTAGAATCGAGGGAAATAGATAGAAAAGAACGAAGGAAAGACGCGAAGGAAAGATAGATAGACGGAAAAATTGACGTTATTGGATAACGACAATGGAAGCCTATAGAAGAGATAAGTAAGCGATCGAGGGCGACCGCTGGTAAGGGAGGGGGGTAGTGTTACGGCAGTGGAAAGAGGTAGGACAGATTAATAGAGTGGACCCTGAATTTCGGCTCGGCCCTTCTGGGCCGAGCTGGGCCTTGGCACCACCACCACCACAAAAGCCCACCACCACCACCACATAGACTCCTTTCCCCTCTTTAGTTCGAGATATAGTTATCAAAAAGGCCGTATTGAATCATATCTGCGTGCCCGGATTATATTGGGAGTTAGGAGGTTGTTCTAAGTTAATTGTACAAGACAAGCTATAAAGAAGGAAAACAGAAAGATAAGGGGGCGGCAGCTGCTTCTAATGTCCCTCTGCCCTAGCTGGTTGTTTGCCCCTTTGCTGCTGGATTTCCTAAGAAGTTTCTTAACAAACTTCTCTCCTTTGTTCTGTTAACTAAGTTACTTCTAAAACCTTCTTTTCCTAAAGGTTCTAGAACTAAAACAGAACATTCTAAAGAGCGGGTCGAGTCGATTCCAGTGCGCCTAGAAGCTTCTTGGTTAGACTAGTAAGTGTTAAGTTGTAGGCTGTTAGGGGTAGTAGAGCTAGATAGGACCTTGGGACTATTAGGAGTTTTCCACTGTCTGCTAGCTGTAGTTCCAGTAGCCTTCTTAACCGGATTCTTCGTTCCTGTAGAACCGATTATAGCGCTTCTAACGCGGCAAGAATTGTCTTAATTGGACCTTTGGTTTTTGAGGTATAGTCTGTAAACTATAGTAGTGCTTGGTGGGACTTTGGTACTGTTGTCTTTATTCTTCCAGCTGTTGACCGTAACAGTAGCCCCCCTTAATATAGCTAAGTTCCTACGAAGCCTAAGTAGTTCCAGATACCGAGGGTAAGCCTGTTCATTCCTAGGAGCAGGTCTGATGTTACAGTTAATATTCTATTAGTATGCAGCATCTAATTCCTCTTTGCTGTACCTGTTTTCAAGGTAATGTCCTTAAGAGTCTAAGGGGTCCTATTAGTAGAAGGCTTTAATCTTGTCCTTGTTAAAGATAATGTTCCTAAGGGGTTCCCAAGTAGTGTCCTAGTCTTTATAGCTTTGCTATTGGAGTTTGTACTTAGTTTGTCTATCTACAACTTAACAGTCTGTAATGTTGCGTACGTAGTACTCTTCTTCCTTATCTTTATTATTATCTGCTGCAGGGAGGATGTAAGTTCGTTCCTAATCTTATACTTAAATTAGGAAGGGATCTCCTTCTTTAGGCCTTAGTCTAACAGGATGAAAGACGTTGTAGATTTCCCATTCTTTAGGCAGTTGGAGACAGTATGCGTGCGAGCTGATTTTCTCTGTAATAGTAAAGGGGCCTAGTTTTTTCCAGTTGAGTTTGCGAGAACATCTTCCTGTAATAATGTTCTTAGAGTCTAGGTACACTTTGTCTCCTACTTAATAGTTAGGAGCTGGCTGTCTTTTTCGATTAGCTTAATCTTCGTAGACAGCCTAAGCGTAAGTTATTTCTTCTTAGACTTCTTGGTAGATCTAGGAAAGGTGTATTGCCTAGTCGTCTGTATTAACTTTATCTGGGTTGTTAGGTCGTAGTAGTAGGTCTTAAGGTTCCATTCCTGTTCTAGGGTAGTAGCCTCTAGTAGTGTAGAAGGGGGAGTGTCTAGTTGTCTCTAATTCCTAGTTGCGAGCTAAGAATTCCACTATAGGAATGTGTTTTGGCCAATCCTTCTAGTAGTAGTTAATAAAGCAACGTAGCGTCTGTTCGAACAGGGCATTAGCAATCTCTGTCTGTCTATCTGTTTCTAGGTAGTAGGAGGTCTAAATATAGTAGTTAATGTTTAGAAGCTTGTATAGGCGTTTCCAGAATTTAGCAATTAACTAAGAGCCTCTGTTAGAGGTAATGCTGTTAGGGAGGCCTACGTAGCGCCAGACGTATTCGTAAAAGAGCCTAGCAGTTTCCTTGGAAGTTATGCTCCAGCAGGGTACTATAAAGCGGTCCTTAGAGTGTCGATCTATAACTACAAAGACATTCTTTGCCTTAACACCTACCTAAGTAGTTCCTTAAGGGAGACAGGTAACAAAGTCTATCGTAATGTGTTTCCAAGGGTGTTCAGGAGCCGGGAGAGGTTTCAGTAAGCTCTGTAGAGGTTGTCGATTATGTTTGGCTGCTTTACAGATAGGACAGTTGTTTCTATACCTGCGTACATGCTTCTACATTAATGGCTACTAGTAGTAGCGTAAGGTAAGCTTGTAAAGCTTTAAGCGTCCTAGGTAGCCTCCTGCTACTAAGTTGTAAACTGTCCTAAGGATGTAAGGTTGTATTGAGTTGTCTGCCCCTTTAGGAATAAAAAGGCGAGAACGAAAGTAGACTAGTCCATCCCTAAGCTTACATTCTAAGAGGGAAAAGCCAGGGAAGGTGCGTTGGCCTATCTCGAGGGCTTGGATCAACTCTTAAGCTTGCTGGTCTGATTCGTAAGCCTCTCTAATTATTGGAAGCAGTCCTCTAGGGTGGTTTGCTTCTTTAGCTGCTTCTTTATCTTCCAAGTTAGTGTTAGAGGTAACAGAGCCTTCAGTTTCAGAGTCTTTAGTGTTGTCTGTTATGTTTTCTAAATCGTTATCTTCCAGGAAAGCAGGCGCAAGACACAGGGCAAAAGAGGCAGCAATTGATTTGTTGCCTTCCTGTAAGTAGGTCTTCAAGTCTTTACTTAGGTTGTAGGCCTTTAGGATAGTTTGGTTACAAATTGCTTAACCTTCTCCTCTGTCTACTAGATGGATTCCAGGCATCCTAGTAAGGGCGTTAGCTCTTAAATTGAGAGATCCTGGTGCGTATTAAATAACAAAGTTGAACCTAGAAAGGAATTCACTCTATCTAGCTTGTCGTCTGTTAAGGATCTTGTTCTTTATAAAGTGGACCAAGTTCTTATAATCAGAGCTAACTTAAGTTGGAAAGGCTGCACTTTTAAGTTCTGGACGCTATTCTTCAAAGGCCTTTACAATAGCTAGGAGTTCCTTGTCGTAAATTTCGTAATCGCATTTAGCTGGAATTATCTTCTTAGAGAGGTAGGCTACTGGAAGCTATAGTTAGTTAGGTGCTTTTCTTTAAAGAAGAACAGCTCTAATAGCTCTATTAGAGGCGTCTGTTTCCACATAGGTTTCTTAATTGAAGTCGAAGTGTTAAAGGATAGGGTCCTTAATAAACCTTTGTCGTAGAAGGTTAAAGGCTTGTTGGCATACTCCAGTCTATTCAAACTTAGCTTCTTTCCTTGTTAGAGCTGTTAGAGGCTTTACAATTAAGCCAAAGCCTTAAATAAAGCGGCGATAGAAATTAGCAAACCTAAGGAAGCCTTGTACTTCCTTAACTGTCTTTGGAACCTTCTAGTTAAGAATTGCTTGGATCTTTGCTGGGTCTATGCGTATGCCTTTGTCTGAAATAATAAGCCTAAGGAATTGGCCTTCTTGCTTATAGAATTTACACTTGTTAATGTCCAGATATAAGCCTGCTTCTTCCAGTTTGGCCAGTAATTTGCGGACGTGTCCCTAGTGTTCTCTGAGTGTCTTGCTGTACACTAAGATGTCGTCAATGTAAACTGTAACAAACTGATCTAAGTATTCTCTTAGGGTGTCGTTTATGTATTCCTAGAAGGTGCTAGGTGCATTGTATATGCTAAAAGGCATAACCAAGGATTCAAACAAGCCGCATCGAGTCCTGAATACAGTTATCTATTCTTGTCCTTCTGCTATTCGAATCTTGTTAAATGCTGCAATTACATCCAGCTTAGTAAACTATTTTGCTTTCGAAAGGCGTTCTAGAGTTTCCTGTATTAGAGGGATTGGGTAGCAATTCTTCTTAGAAATAGCATTAAGGTTGCGATAGTCGATATAGAAGCGTAGCCCTCTACTAGGTTTCTTAACAAACATAACAGGACTAGCTGCAGGAGAGCGACTGGATCTAACAAAGCCTTTCTGGAGGTTCTGCTATAGGAACTTTTGCAGGACTTAGAGTTCTTTGCGAGACATCTAGTAAAGGGGGCCAAAGGGGGGTGTCTTGCCCTCTTCTAGTTCAATCTTGTAGTCTTAGGGGCGGTAAGGAGGCAGCTTGTTAGCTTCTTTAACTAACCAGACACTAAGGAAGTCGTAGTATTCTTCTAGTACCTTTGTCTCTAGGTTAGTAGCTTCTCTTTTGTTATTATACTTAGTAAGAGCCTTCTTAATGTCCTCTATTGACGCAGCAAAGATTTGAGCTCCTTTCTTCTTTGCAGCTATATAGAAAGCAGCTACAGATACTTAAAAGATTGAATTATAATTGCTGTGTATAGGAGTAGGCTAAATAGAAGGGTAGCAATAGGTTTGGCAGTGTTCTAAGTTTAGGCAAAGGGTTCCAGTGTTCCAGTTAATCTGTAGGTTGTAAAGCTTTAACTAAGGCAGTCTAAGGATAAGCTTCTGGTTAGGCAGAGGGGTAACAAAGCAAGAGAGGTGTTCCTAGTGGTTTCCAAGGTTAAGCTTAACATAGGCGATCTGAGTTACGCCTCCTAAGGAGGCCTTACTGCTGTCAAACATTCTTAAGGGTCTAGGGTACTTTAAGGTCTAAGTAGTGATTCCTAAAGTGTTAGCAAGTTAAGGGTTAATAAAGCTTTTGCCAGTTGCGCCGCAGTCGATTATCGTAAGTACTAAGTGTGCTGTGTTCTTCTTTATGTAAATTTCTGCTATAACAACTAAGGGAGGACAAGTTAGTTCATCCTCTGTCTTAGTATAGAATTGTACAGCAGAAGAAGAGATTGCATAATGTCGATCTAAGTGCCTGCCTATTAGGAATCTTGTTAGCAGGCTTAGGCGTTTCCCTAGTCCTTATTGTTGTCTTATAGTGTAGGAGCTGCTGCAGAGAAACCAAGAGGTGTGCCTATCTTAGTACGTCTTGTAGCTAGTAATAGACAGTTAATAGCAATGTAGTTTAGTTTACTACAGTATATGCAGAGGCGTAGGCGGCAGCGTCGTTCTTTCTCGTCCTGCGCAAGGCGGCCGTCTTGGAGCTTAGCTAAGCTTAAGTCTATAGGGCCTCCTTAGGTAACAACTGGTTAAGGGGGAAGGCGTAAGGTTGGTCTGTAGGTTCCTACATTTGGAGTAACGTTTGCAGGAGTCGAAACAGGGCGTTAACTGTTACGGTTGTTGCTTCTGGCCTTAATAATGTCTGCAAACAAATTCCTACAGCTGTTAAGGCGTTAGCAGAGGGTGACAAGTTCCTGGAAGGATAGGGCTTTATGTTCCTAATCCTTAAGTTTCGTAAGGAGTTCTGTGCTTAACCCAGCAACTAGAGCTAACTTCTAAGCCTCTATGTCGTATTTACAGTGTCTAATCTCTCGTAAGAACTGTATATAATAGTCTGCAAAGGGCTTGTTGGTCTGCTTAAGTATTCTAATAAATTGTTAAGCCGTAGACTTGCGATATAGGTTTCTAAAGGCTGAATTAAGAGAGGTAAGTAAGGCCTTAATGTCTAGACAAGTAACTTGGAGTGTCTGTAGGTTGAACTAGTGTAAGACTTGCTAAAGTGCCTTGCCTGCTAGGAGGGAGAATACGTAGGAGACCTTCTGATTTTTATTAGGGAAATAGTCTGCATTGGCTAAGAGTTTAATAGATAGTCGTAGGCGAAATTTATTAAACTTTTCTTTGTCCTTATAGAATGTTTCAGGATTAGCCACTTTCTTGCTAGTAGATTCTCTAGTAGCAGTGGGTGTCCTTAGGTTCAGGGCCTCTTGTAGTTGTCCTCGTGTTTGTGCCTTCTTAAGTATAAGAGTAGCAATCTTTTGTTCTATCTCTTACAGCTGTTCTTTGCCTTTAGACAGCATTGCCTCCAGACTATTAATGTAGTTGCTAAGATCTTTTATTTGTTCTGTTCCTATGCGAACAATGTTTGCTGCTGTAAAAAGGACTCGTAGGGCAAGGGTAGGGTTACTGTTTATTAAATTAGAAGTGCCTTGTGCAGAAAGATCCAGTTTGGAGTACTCCTTAAAGGGAATCTCTTAAGGTAGTGTGTAGAAGACTATATTAATTAATGGTCTTAGGTTGGTTAATAGCTTGTAATGTCAGAGAAGAGGCTAAGGTGTATATAGGTTGTTGTAAGAGCTGAAGTTAAGAGGAGGAGCTAAAGAACTAAAGTCTAAAGAGTAGTTGTATATTGGGAGTTAGGAGGTCGTTCTAAGTTGATTGTACAAGACAAGTTATAAAGAAGGAAAACAGAAAGATAAGGGGGCGGCAGCTGCTTTTTATGTCCCTCTGCCCTAGCTAGTTATTTGCCCCTTTGCTGCTGGATTTCCTAAGAAGTTTCTTAACAAACTTCTCTCCTTTGTTCTTTTAACTAAGTCACTTCTAAAACCTTCTTTTCCCAAAGGTTCCAGAACTGAAACAGAACATTCTAAAGAGCAGGTCGAGTCGCTTCCAGTGCGCCTAGAAGCTTCTTAGTTAGACTAGTAAGTGTTAAGTTGTAGGCTGTTAGGGGTAGTAGAGCTAGATAGGACCTTGGGACTATTAGGAGTTTTCCACTGTCTGCTAGCTGTAGTTCCAGTAGCTTTCTTAACCAGATTGTTCGTTCCTATAGAACCGATTGTAGCGCTTCTAACGCGGCAAGAATTGTCTTAGTTAGACCTTTGAATGTTAAGATATAGCCTGTAAACTATAGTAGTACTTAGTGGGACTTTGGTACTGTTGTCCTTGTTCTTCCAGCTGTTGACCGTGACACTTTGGTCTAATAAAACTCGCTCTTCTTCGTGTCTGCGTTCAATCCGACTTCGCAGAGTCTCTTTAACACCCTCTTAATGTGGCCCGTATGTTGCTCTCTCGTTCTATTAGTGTAAAAAAGGATGTCGTCTAAGTAAATAGACACGAACCGTTCTAGTATGTCTATAAAGGTATAGTTTATAAAGCGTTGCTACACTGCCGGTGCGTTAGTAAGTCCGAAAGGCATTACCAACTACTTGAAATTGCCTATGCGCGTAGCGAATGTCGTAAGATCTTCTGTTTGCCCTTTCTCGTTCCTTAATCGGTGGAACGCTTGGCGAATATCTAGCTTGCTGAACTACTTAGCTTTAGCCACTCGTTGTATAGTCTCGTCGATTAGCGGTAGCGGATACACATCTCTCTAAGTTGATCAGGGCACGCAGATATAATTCAATACGGCCTTTTTGATAACTATATCTCGAACTGAGGAGGGAAAGGAATCTATGTAGTAGTGGACGAGACCTTTGGGGGGGTGGCGTGCCAAGGCCCGGCTCAGTCTGGAAGGGCCGAGCCGAAATTCCAAGGGTCCACCCTATTATCCAGTCCCACCCCTTTCTGCCGCCGTAACACTACCCCCCTCCCTCGCTAGCGGTCGCCCTCGACGGCTTAGCCACCTTATCTATTCAAAAATCTTCTTTCTTTCTTTTTTTTTTTGTCGTCTCCTTCCCAAAACCCCTTCCAACACCGACGTTACCTCTTCTATCTTCCATTACAACCGGCGTTCTTTTCGTCGCTTCTTCCATTTCTTACATCGTCGGCATCTGAAGTCCTTCACTTGGCGCTTATCTAATCGTCTCGTTAATTGATTAGCAGTCTTCTGAGCTGCAGCTCGGCCGGTCTGTGCACTGCCTTAGGGGTCTATATAGATCCTTCTGCGGCGGCGTTTCTTCCTCTTCTTTTTCTTCTACTAAAGCGCTTACCTACTGTAGCGTCGGCGGCGCTGGCACGCTACGGCGTCGGCGAGCTGCCTGCCAAACCGGTGGTAGGTAGTGGCTGCGTCGAAGACCTCCCTAAGGCGACCGTTACGATTGTTTTCTTCGGCCTTCGCGCCGATGGAGCGGACGCAGCTTTCTTCTTTCCGGAATAATCAGCTTCGGAGCCATTCGGGTTTCGGCTTCTACAGTTTCCGCATGTAGAACTCTCTTAGCAGCTCTGCCGAATTCCGGAGGTTCTCGATCGGATACTACTTATAGTCTTCCGGCTACCCTTTCTACGAGATTCTCGCTTTAATGGCCCCCTTGTCTTCCTTACGTCTATTACGTCTTCCACCTCCTATTCTTCTTTATTACCGTCTATCTCGACTGACGGGGGTTCGGCGAACCCCAGCCGTAGCAGACCGTTTTTAGGGTCCAAGCTTAGCAGATCTAAATGAAAGACATCGTGGATTCGGAACGATTTCGGTAGCTGGAGCCGATAAGTCACCGGCGACCTCTTTTCCACTATCGTAAACGGACCTACGTAGCGCGGATTGAGCTTGGCGTTGCCTTTTAGCCTTAGGTTTCGCGTGTTAAGCTATACCTTTTGGCCTTCCTTAAATTCTAGCGGTAACCTCTTCTTGTTAGCTCGAGCTACTATCTTCTTCTGAGTCGATACCATTGCCTTCCTCGCTACCTTAATAGCTTCTTCTATTTGAGCCTTGAGTGCTTCAGCTGCAGCGGCGGCGACTCTCTTTAACGACGTGGCGGTGGATAGTTCCGCGGAGCTGGGTTCGTTCAGGGGCTGGAAGCTTATCCTCGGAAGATAGCTATGCGTTATCTCGAACGGCGCCAGCGAGGTGGCTTTAGACAGTGCCGAGTTGGCGCAGAATTTGGCTATCGGCAACACCTTAACCCAATCTTCTTGATAATGGCCGCAGAAGGTTCGTAGGTATCGCTCTATCTTACGGTTAGCCACTTTAGACTGGCCGTCGGTTTAAGGATAAGCGGCAGTGCTGAGCTTTCTACGAATTCCGAGAGCTTGGTTAATAGCTTTCTATACGTCGGCGGTAAATTAAGGACCCTTATCTGTAGTAATAGTGTCCGGCAAGCTATAGTGCTTCTATACATGTTGGATCAACATCCGCGCGGTTTCTTCTGCAGTGGTTCCTTCGTCTCTCGCTCGGCATAGGATAAAGTGTCGTTCTTTGCTTAGTCGGTCCACTATGTTTAGCGTAGCGTTATATCCATCGGAGTCCAGCAGGCCGGTTACGAAGTCCATTATAATGCGTTGCTACAGTTTCTCAGGGATCGGAAGTGGCTTTAGCAGACCGGCCGGAAGACCGTAACGTAGCTTCGCGGCCCGGCACGCGTGGCAGTTGCCGATAAACCGGTGGATCCGCTCGTAGATTCGCGGAAACCAGTAGATCGTCCTTACGGCTTCTATCGTTTTCTTTGATCCTGCGTAACCAACGTCCTTAGAGCTATAGACCAATTGGATAACCTCTGTAACTAGTTCTTCCAGAACTATCAGCTTTCCTGAGCCTGTTCTGCCGAGCTTCTGCTGCTGATTAAGCCGTTCCACCCTCTCGTAGAGCGTTTCTTTTTCGGTCTCTAGTTCTGTCGGTTCTGGTTCGGTCTGCAGTTCTGCCGCGTAGATCCCCGCTTCCTTTAACACCTCGGCGTCTGCTATCCGTTTGGTCAGCACCTTCTGAAACATGTTCGGATCTTCCTTTGCGCGGCTCGTCTTCCCTTCTCTTCGCGTTAGCGCGTTAGCCTTTCCGTTTTAAGCCCCTAGTCGATAAGTAATCTTGAAATCGAACCCGGACAAGTAGGCGGCCTACCATGCTTAACGTCGTAAGAGCTTCTAAGTCTTTATAAAGTAGGTTAGCGACTGGTAGTCCGTAAGGACTTGGATCGTGCTCTGTCTAGCTATAAGCCCCGGTTTCCATTCTTCAAAGGCCTGAATAATAGCCAACAGTTCCTTGTTATAGATAGCGTAGTTCCGTTTAGCTTCGTTTATAGACTTGCTAAAGAAAGCCACTGGATAAAGAGTTTTATCGTCTCTGTATTAAGAAAGGACCCCTGCCGTTACTGTGTCGGAAGCGTCCGTTTCTACGTAGATCGTCTTTTCCGGCCGGAAGTGTGCTAGAACCGGCGCCGAGGCCACTGCTTCTTTCAGCCGGTTAAAGGCTTCCGTGCACTTCTTATTCTATAGGCCGGCGGCCTCTTTCTTTAGTGCTTCGTTCAGGGGTCTCGCGATCTTGCTGAAGTCCTTAATAAACTGTCGATAGTAGCTGCAGAATCCGAGAAACGCCCTGATCTGTGTAGTGTTTCCGGATTTCGGCTGCCTCCATTCCGCAACGGCGGCGACCTTTAATAGGTCTATACGAATTCCGTCTCTTCCGACAATAAGACCAAGATACTTAACATTGGTTTGATAGAACTCGCTCTTCTTCGTGTCCGCGTTCAATCCGACCTCGCGGAGCCTCTTTAACACTCTCTCGATGTAGTCCGTGTATTGTTCTCTCGTTCCCTTAGTGTAGATAAGAATGTCGTCTAAGTAGATTAACACGAACCGTTCTAGCATATCTATAAAGGTGTAGTTTATAAAGCGTTGCTACACTGCCGGCGCGTTGGTAAGCCCAAAAGGCATTACTAACCACTTGAAATTGCCTATGCGCGTAGCGAATGTCGTAAGGTCTTCCGTTTGTCCTTCTTTATTCCTTAATCGATGGAATGCTTGGCGAATATCCAGCTTGCTAAACTACTTAGCCTTCGCTACGCGCTGTATAGTCTCGTCTATTAGCGGCAGTGGATACACGTCCCTCTTGGTAACCTTATTAAGGCCCCTGTAATCTACGTATACTCAGAGACTGCCTCTAGGTTTCCGTACGAAGAGGATCGGCGACGCGTTTTCGGCCGAGCTTGGCGTAATAAACTTCTTTGCCAGATTCTCTTAAACAAACACCTCTACTTAGTCCAGTTCGGCAGGCGACAGCCGCCTTAGGGGCTCGGTTCTTGGCAACGTAGCCCCCTCTTTCAACCTGATCTTGTTGTCGTATTCCGGTCTGTAAAGCGGCAAGAGGTTGGAGTCTGCCTTTAAGAACACGTTAACGTAACCGTGGAATTCTTCTAGTAATACCTCTAGTGGATCCACTTCTTCTTCCGCTATTATCTTCCTGTAGTCTTCGATGTCCTTTATAGAGATAGCGTAAATCTCATTGTCCGGCGACCTCGCAAGGGTCGTCAAAGCTTCCGAGCTTATCATTCCGATCGTAGGCGGAGGTTCGAAAGGGGTAGGCGGAACCGTTTCGTCGATCTTCGCCTCTGCTCGAGCGATGTCAGTAGCGACCGATTCGGTGGTAATAGCGCCGTTGCTTCGGGTTTTGAATCCGATCGTGCCTCTATCTACATCGATAATAGCTTTCTGGTTCTTTATCTATTTCTGCCCTATAATAATGTCAAACCTTCCGATGTCTATAATTCGAAACGTCGCTTCCGTAGTGCGGCCAGCCAAGGTAGTCTTTAGCGGCACGTAGTGCGTAACTCTTTCCGTGTACTGTCCGTTGTATGCCGAAATCCTCGTCGGCGACGCCAATTCCACTGGATAACCGTATCCCTTTATTAGTTTCTGAACCAACCGATAGTGGATCGCTGCTCCAATAAGAGCTCCGGTATCGATAAAAGCCTTTAACTGGAGGGGTTGGCGCGACTTTTTAATAGGGTAGATCGTAATAGGAAGGATGATCGCCGTTTCTGTATTTATTTCTACGGCTGCCGAGAGCGGATCGCTACAGCTGTTGATGCTTTCTTCTCGTGTCGATTCGCTCCAGTGCGGTGCCCTATTGTTAATGCTGGATAGGGGGCCTATCCGTCTAGCTGGTCTTTTCCTATAATCCTTAACTGCACCCCACCGTCTACGCTCTCGGTGTCGTTCGGAGCCGGCTCTATAGCTTGGATGGTCTTCCTCGGCAGCGGCGCCGGCTTCGTTGCTCGATATTCCTGCTTCTACTGTGCCGTTGTTTAGCATCTAGTGGCGATGTGGCCAGGCTTTCCGCATGCGTAGCACGTAGGGACGAACGACGGTCGCAGCACGTAAGGCGGCTGGGGGCCGCGTCGAAAGAGTGCAGGGGCTCTGGTTGTCTGCATTAACGACGATGTCTTCTAAGTAGGTTCTCGCGTCGTCGGTTTTCCGTATGCGTTCAGATTTCTTACTGTTACTCTCGCCTAGTGCACGAAGCTTTGAAGGTCCTCGTCTTCTACCGACGCTATGGCCGCAGCGAGCTTAGGGCTCAGTTTCTGTCTCAGTAAGTGTAGCTGCTTATCCTTAGCCACTCTCGCTCTAGTAGCATATTTCCTGAACAGCCTGTAAAATTCTTTAAATGTTAGCTGATTCTGACTGATCTTGTCCAGTTGTTCGCGGGCCGTCTTCTTCCGGAAGGGGTCTCCGAACCGCTGATCCAACGCTTTAATAGCTTTGTCGGCAGTCACTTCTTCTAGGTCCGACACTAGCGAGAACGCTTCGCCTTCCAGTCGCGCCTCTAAATAGGCCAGTCTGTCTTCTTCGCTGCTTGCTGCGTAATCGCGGCTTATCTTATTCTTGATCTTTTTCTTAAACGCCTCCTACGCTTTAGGGTCTCCGCTACCGAAAGCAGGTGGGTCCAGTAGTAGCGTTATCGTAGTGCCACCTTAACTATAGGCCGCTAGTAAGGCGGTCTCTGCGTGAGTTTCTCGCCGCAGTGGCGGCGACGACTTTGCTGCTTCTATATCAGCTAGTCGATCCTTTAGCGCCTTTAGTTGCGCTAGTCTATTCGCCGCCTAGTTCTCTAACACGTCGATAATGGTTTCTGCCGATTTCTTCTCGGCCCTTACTATCTCCGTTTTCTCTCTTAGCTGTCTGTTCTCTTCCAGCGTCCTGTAGAACAGCGTCTTAATAAGGTCTATGCCGTCGTAGACCTTCCCTATTCTATTCTCGTTTATATACTCTTCCAGTTCCTCGATCGTATAGTCGTGGATCTTCTTATATTCGGCTATTCGTTCCTTGACCTTAGCGGTCTCTTCCGCTGTGAAACCGCTAATAATAATCTCGTTATCAATTACACTAGAGCGCCTACTCGCTCTGTTAGTCTTTCCTTTTCTGCTTCTGCTCCAGCCTATAACGCCGCTCTCTACCGTCGAGAAGCCTTCTATCTTCTTACAGTGCCTTGGGGGTTGTCGTTTTGGTGTGTGTATGCGCGTATGTTATTCGAGCGTCCGGATAGTTCGACGGGCCCTTTCGCGCAGTGCAGGGTTTGTGTAGAGAGTGAGTTTGAGATATAATGATCTGGGCACGCAGATATGATTCAATACGGCCTTTTTGATAACTATATCTCGAACTAAGGAGGGAAAGGAATCTATGTAGTAGTGGACGAGACCTTTGGGGGGGTGGCGTGCCAAGGCCCGGCTCGGTCCGGAAGGGCCGAGCCGAAATTCCAAGGGTCCACCCTATTATCCAGTCCTACCCCTTTCTGCTGCTGTAACATAAGTGACCTTATTAAGGCTACGGTAATCTACGCACAGTCGGAGACTACCTCCGGGTTTCCGTATAAAAAGGATCGGTAACGCATACTCGGCAGAGCTTAGCGTTATAAACTTCTTCGCCAGGTTTTCTCAAACAAACACCTCTACTTAGTCTAGCTTAGCTAGCGACAGCCTTCTTAGGGGTTCGGTTCTCGGCAATGCGGCTCTTTCTTTTAGCCGAATCTTGTTGTTATATCTCGGTCGGTGGAGTAGCAGTAGGTTGGAGTCGGCTTTTAAGAACACGTTAGTGTAACTATAGAGTTCTTTTGGTAACACCTCCAACGGATCTACTTCTTCTTCTGCTATTATCTTCTAGTAGTCTTCGATGTCTTTTATCGAGATAGCGTAAATCTTATTGTCCGGCGACCTTGCAAGGGTCGTTAAAGCTTCCGAGCTTCTTATTCCAATTGTGTCTAGAGGGTCGGACCGATCTATCAGACCCGCTTCTATAGTCGTAGCGTTCGGTTCCGTAGCGACTGCAGTGACTGATTTGACGGCGGCAACGCCACTCTGCAGGGTTTTGAATCCGAGTGTGCCTTTACCTACGTTAATAACTGCTTTTTGGTTCTTTATCTATTTCTGTCCTATAATAATGTCGAACCTTCTGATATCTATAATTCAGAACGTCGCTTCCATAGTGCGACTAGCCAGGGTAGTCCTTAGTAGCACATAATGCGTGACACTCTCTATGTCTTGTCCGTTATATACCGAAATCTGCATCGGCGACGCTAATTCCACTAGGTAACTGTATCCGTTTATTAGCTTCCAAACTAATCGATAGTGGATCGCCGCGCCGATAAGGGCTCCCGTATCGATAAAAGCTCTTAGCTAAAGTGGGCCGCCTAAGCTATCGAGGGGGTGGACAGTAATTGGAAGGATAATAGCTGTTTCCGTGTTTACTTCCACTGCCGCTAAGAGCGGATCGCTGCAGCTGTTAATACTTCCTTCTTCCGGCAGCGTAGTTTGTGTCGGTGCCCTATTGTCTATGCTGGATAGGGGGCCTATCCGTCTAGCTAGTCTTTTCCTAGGATTCGCAGTAGCACTCTACTATCTACACTGTCGGTGTCTTTTGGAGCCGGCTCGATAGCTTAGATAGTCTTTCTCGGAGGCTGCAGTTGCTTCGTAGCACGATATTCCTGCTTCTGCTAGGCCGTTGCCAGACATCTAGTGGCGATGTAAGCAGGCTTTCTGTATGCGTAGCAGGTGGGGACGAACGACGAACGCGGCGAATAAGATAGCTGCTGCGGTGTTCTTCGGAAAGGTGTAGGGGGTCGTGTTGTTAGCGTCGTCGACGGCTTCTGGTTTAATTCGCGCGATTTCGCGTAAGCGCTCAGGTTTCTAGCAGTGACTCTCGCTTAGTGCACGAAGCTTTCAAGGTCAACGTCTTCTGCCGACGCTATAGCTGCGGCCAGTTTAGGGTTCAGCTTCTGCCTTAGTAGGTAGAGCTGCTTATCTTCTAACACTCTAGCTCTAATAGCATATTTTCGGAATAGTCCGTAGAATTCCTCGAACGTCTGCCGGTTCTGGTTAATCTTGTCCAGCTGTTTACAGGCCGTCTTCTTCTAGAAGGGGTCTCCGAAGCGTTAATCCAGTGCTTTGATCGCTTCTTCGGCGGTTACCTCTTCTAGGTCCGCCACTAACGAAAAAGCTTTACCTTCTAATCGCGATTCCAGGTATGCCAACCTGTCTTCTTTACTGTTTCTGGCGTAATCGCAGTCTATCTTGTTCTTTATCTTTTTCTTAAACACTTCCTAGTCTTTAGGATCTCTGCCCCTAAACGCCGGTAGGTTAGGTAGTAACGTTATCGATGTGCTACTTTAACTGTAGGCCGCCAGTGAGGCGGTCTCTGCTTGTTCTTCTCGATGTAGTAGCGGCGTCGACGACGTCGCTGCCTCTATCTTAGCTAACTAAGTCTTTATCGCCTTTAGTTGTACTAGTCGATTCGCTGCTTGGTTTTCTAGCACGTCGATAATGGTTTCTGCCGAATCCTTCTCGGCTATTACCGCTTCCATTTTATCTCTTAGTCGCCTGTTCTCTTCTATGTTCCTGTAAAACATCTTTTCGACGAAGGTAATTATGTCGAATACCTTCTTAGCTCTATTTTCTGCTAGATACTCTTCTATTTCCTCTAGCTTGCGTGCATACAGTTCGGTATAGCTCTCTATGCCTTTCTTCGCTTTATCTATCTCTTCTTCTGTAAGGCCCTTAGTGGCTATTCTATCGTCGAGGATGCTGGTACGCCTATCCCTTAGTCTGTAAGTCTTTCTCTTTCCGCTGCGGCCTGTAACGCCGCACTCTACTGTTAAGAAGCTCTTTATAGCTTTCTTACGGTGCTGGTGTTTGGTTTGGTGTGTGTAGTGCGCGTACGTTATTCGGGTGTCCGGATTGTTTAACGGCCCCTTTCGTGCAGTGTAGAGTTAGTGTAGTGAGTGAGTTCGAGATGTAATAATCCAGGCACGCAGATATAATTCAATACAGCCTTTTTGATAACTATATCTCGAACTAAGGAGGGAAAGGAATCTACGTAGTGGTGGGTAAGGGCTTGAGGGGCGGTGTGCCAAGGCCCGGCTCGGTCCAGAAGGGCCGAGCCGAAATTCCAAGGGTCTACCCTATTACTTAATCCTACCCCTTTCTGCTGCTGCAACATCTATCTCTTAACACTCGTCTGTCTATCCCTTATCCTAACATACTATCTAACCTTAGGCATCTAACTCGTACAGTCCAACAGTAGCAGTGTATCTAGCGGTAGTCCAGTTGTCCTCTATCGGGGCCGTATTACGGGAACCGGCTAGAGGGCTACCTGTAATCCTACCCGCTACCTAGGTGTTCCTGCCTAACCGTGCCTGCAGCTGCTCTACTTTCCTCTATCCTGTACGGTTATTACCTATCCCCTCTGTCCGTCTGCCTATCTATTACTGTCTAACTACCTATTACCGCCCCTACGACCTCTACCAACCTATTATGCCTCGCAACCAACTCGTACCATCCTGTAGTAGCAACGCTCCGGCCGCCGGCCCTGTCTCTATCCCCTGTCCGGCCGGGATCCTGCTACGCTTCGAGCTCCTAGAGTGGAATGCTAAGTACGACTAGGAACTGCAATACTAGTTTATATAGTCTTGTCTACGCTGCGTTATTTCTAACTAACGATTATAGCTGCTTTACCTAGTAGCATAATGCTAGTTCTATAGTATAGATTCCTACTTCTTTTAACACTTTAGCGTCTGCTATTCGTTTAGTAAGCACCTTCTGAAACATGTTCGGATCTTCCTTTGCTTAGTTGGTTTTTCTTTCTCTTCTCGTTAGTGCGTTAGCCTTTCCGTTTTAAGCTCCTAGTCTGTAGGTAATCTTAAAATCGAATCTAGATAAGTAGGCGGCCTATTAGGCTTAGCAGCCTAAGAGTTTCTGCATCTTTATAAAATAAGTTAGCGACTAATAGTCGGTAAGGACCTAAACCGTACTTCCTACTATAAGCTTAGGTTACTATTCCTCGAAAGCTTGGATAATAGCAAGCAGTTCTTTGTCGTAAATAGCGTAGTTCCGCTCGGCTCTATTTATAGATTTGCTAAAGAAAGCTACTAGGTAAAGGGCCTCGCCGTCGTTATTATACTAAGAAAGGACCCCTGCCGTAACTGTGTCGGAGGCGTCCGTTTCTAGATAGATTATCTTTTCCAGCTAGAAGTGCACTAGCACTGGGGCTACAGCTATAGTAGCCTTTAGTTAGTAGAAAGCCTCTGTACACTTCTCGTTCCAAAGGCTAGCTGCTTTCTTTTTTAAGGCCTTATTTAAGGGCCTCGAGATCTTGCTAAAGTCCTTAATAAAGCGGTAATAGTAGCTGCAGAACCCTAGAAAAGCTCTAATTTAAGTAGTGTTTCTGGACTTCGGCTGCTTCTATTCTTCTATAGCCGCGACCTTCGAGGGGTCTATCCGAATGCCCTCCTTTCCAACAATAAGGCCGAGGTATTTAACTTTAGCCTAATAGAATTCGCTCTTCTTCGTGTCTGCGTTTAATCCGACTACTTACGGTATAGATAAGGATATCGTCTAGGTATAGAGATACAAACTGCTCTAGCATGTCTATAAAGGAATAGTTTATAAAGCGTTGCTATACAGCCGGCACGTTAGTAAGTCCGAAAGGCATAACTAACTACTTGAAATTGCCTATACGTATAGCGAATGTAGTAATGTCCTTAGTCTGCCCCTCTTCGGTTCTTAGTCGATAAAAGGCTTGGCGAATATCTAGCTTACTAAACTATTAAGCTTTCGCGACTCGCTAAATAGTTTTGTTAATTGGCGGCAACAGGTACACATCTCTGTTAGTAACTTCGTTAAGGCCTCTATAGTCTACGCATAGCCGGAGGCCGCCTTCGGGCTTCTGTACGAAAAGGATTGGCGACGCGTACTCGGCTAAGCTCAGTGTAATAAATCCTTTCGCTAGGTTTTTACAAATAAACACTTCTACCTAGTCTAGCTCGGCTAGTAACAGTTACCTTAGCGGTTCGGTTCTCGGCAGCGTCGCTCCTTCTTTTAGCCTAATCTTGTTATTATATTCCGGTCGGTAGAGCAGTAGAAGGTTGGGATCGGCTTTCGAGAATACGTTAGCGTAACAAAAGAGGTCTTCTAGTAGCACTTTTAATATGTCTATCTTATCTTCCGCTATTATCTTCTAGTAATCCTCGATGTCCTTTATTAAGATAGCGTAGATTTTATTTTCTAGGGACTTTGTAAGAGTAGTTAGGGCTTCTAAGCTTATTATTCCGATAGTTGCCAGAGGCGTAGCAGGGTTGGCTGGGTCTCTAAGAACAGCGGCAGTGTCTGGTTCGACAGCGACAGTGCTCTTCTGCTGAGTTTTGAATTTAATTGTGCCTTCGTCTATATTAATAACGGCCTTCTGGTTCTTTATCTATTTCTGTCCTATAATAATGTTAAACCGCCTAATATCTATTACTCGGTATGTCGCTTCCGTAGTTCGGCTAGCTAGGGTAGTCTTTAACAGTATATAATGTGTAACGCTCTCGGTGTCCTGTCTATTATATGCCGAAATCCGTGTCGGCGAGGCCAACTCTACTAGGTAACCGTATCCTTTCGCTAGCTTCTGGACTAATCGATAATAAATTGCCGCGCTTGATCCGAGCACGTAGATATAATTTAATACAGCTGTTTTAATAACTATATCTCGAACTGAAGAAGGAAAGGAATCTATGCAGCGGTGGGTAAGGGCTTTAGGGGTGGTGTGCCAAGACCCGGCTCGGTCTAGAAGGGCCGAGCCGAAATTCCAAGGGTCCACCCTATTACTTAGTCCTACCCCTTTCTGCTGCCGCAACATCATCCCCCTCCCTTGCTAGCAGTCGACCTCGACCGCTTACTTATCCTTCCCTCTCTCTCTCTCTTCTCTTTTTTTTTGATTCGCTCTTCTTCTTTATATTCCGCTTCTAATTTATCCTCTTTTTCTTTCGTCTAATTCGCTGCTCCTTCTGTGGAAACCCTTTTTGAGACCGTCGTTACCTCTTTAACTTCTTTATCTCGAAAACATCCTCTTTTTTTGATCTTCCTTCTTATATCGTCGCTATCTAATGTCTTTTAATTAGTGCTATCAGATCGGAGCTATCTAAGCTGCGGCGTAGCTGACCTGTACGTCGCTGTAGAGGTCTATATAGATCTATCTACAGCGCGCTATTTCTTCTCTTTTTCTTCTCTACTAAGGCCTTAAGCGCTACTGCAAAGCCGCCGGCGCCAACGCCGCTTTACAAAATCGATCGGCCGCGAGCCTTACTTGTTCGGGGCGGCGTCGGCGACCGTCGCGTCGAAGCAGTGGTAGGTGGTAGTCGAGTCGAAGACTCCGACTAAGCGCGTTACTACGGTCGTTTCTATCGGTGTTCCTACTAATAGAGCGGACGCAGTTTATCTTCTTCTTTCGGAGCTATTAGCTTTGGAGCTATTTAGGCCTTAGCTTCTTGAGGTTCCGCATAGAAAACTCCTTTAGCAGCTCCACCAAGTTCCGGAGATTCTCGGCCGGATACCATTTATAGTCTTCTAGCTATCCCTTCTACGAGATCCTTGCTTCGATAGACCCTCTTATCTTTCTTATGTCTACTACATCTACTACCTCCTACTCTTCTTCTTTACTATCTATCTCGATTAGTAGGGGTTTATCGAACTTCTGTTCTTAAAGACCGTCGTCTGGGTCTAGACTTAGCAGATCCGAATAAAAGACATCGTAGATCTAGAACGATTTTGGTAGCTGGAGCCGATAAGTTACCAGCGACCTCTTTTCTACTATCTTAAACAGGCCCACTTAGCAGGGGTTAAGCTTGGCGTTACCTTTTAGCCTTAGGTTCTGCGTGTTTAGCTATACCTTTTAGCTCTCTTCGAATTCTATCGGTAACCGCTTTCTATTAGCTCGACTTACTATCTTCTTCTAAGCCAATTCTATCGCCTCCTTTGCTATACGGATTGCTTCTTCTATCTGAGATCTAAGCGCTTCTGCTGCGGCGGCAGCGACTCTCTTCGACGAGGTAGCAGTAGATATAGAAGGTTCCGAAAGGCTGGGTTCGTTTAGCAGTTAGAAGCTTATTCTTGGAAGATAGCTATAAGTTATCTCAAATGGCGCTACCAAGGTAGCCTCTGACTGTGCTAAATTGGTGCAGAATTCGGCTATTGGCAACACCTTAATCCACTCTCCTTAATAGTAGCTGCAGAAGATTCGTAGATATTTCTCTATCTTACGGTTAGCTACTTCGGACTGGCCGTCGGTCTAAGGGTAGGCGGCTGTACTGAGCTTTCTGCGAATTCCGAGAACATAGTTAATAGCCCTCTATACGTCGGCAGTAAATTAAGGACCCCTATCCGTAGTAATAGTGTCTGGCAGACTATAGTGCTTCTATATATGCTGAATCAGTATTCTTGCCGTTTCTTCCGTAGTAGTTCATTTATCCTTCGCTTAGCAGGGGATAAAGTAGCGTTCTTTGCTTAGTCGATCTACTACATTGAGCGTAGCATTATATCTATTGGAATCCGGCAGGCCGGTTACGAAATCTATCGTAATGTGCTGCTACGGTTTTTCAGGGATCGGAAGTAGCTTTAATAGGCCGGCCGGAAGGCCGTAATATAGTTTCGCTACTTAATATACGTAACAGTTGGCGATAAACTAGTGGATCCGTTCGAAGATTCGCGGAAACTAGTAGATCGTCCTTACCGCTTCTATTGTCTTCTTAGAGCTAGCGTAACTAACATCCTTAGAACTATATAATGTGGCGCGGTACACTTGAGCCAAAAGGGACTGGTTAAGTAACTCGGAAGTGACTTGACCAATGTGTACCAGATATATGAACCTTGGCAAGGCATAGTAATGACACGGGCCAACCCACCCCGTATCACTATAGACTAGCTAGATAACCTCTGTAATTAGTTCTTCTAGAACTATTAGCTTCCCTAAGCCTGTTTTGCCGAGCTTCTGCTGCTAATTAAGCCGTTCTACTTTCTCGTAGAGTGTCTCTTCTTCTGTCGGCGGCTCTATCGTGCAGATCCCTACTTCTTTCAACCCTGCGGCATCTACTATCCATTCGGTCAACACTTTCTAGAACATGTTCGGATTTTCCTTTGCGTGGCTGGTCTTCCCTTCTCTTCTTATTAACGTATCGGCCTTTCCATTTTAAGCTCTGGGTCGATAGGTAATCTTGAAATCGAATCCGGATAAGTAGGCGGCCTACCGAGCTTGGCGACGCAATAGCTTTTGCGTCTTTATAAAATAGGTTAGTAACTGATAGTCTGTAAGGACCTGAACTATGCTCTTTCCGGCTATAAGCTCCGGCTTCCACTCCTCGAAAGCCTGGATAATAGCTAGCAGTTCTTTGTCGTAGATAGCGTAGTTCTGCTTAGCCTCGTTTATAGACTTGCTAAAGAAAGCTACTGGATAGAGGGTCTCGTCGGCGTTATTATACTAAGAAAGGACCCCTCCTGTTACTGTATCGGATGCATCTGTCTCTAAGTAGATTGTCTTTTCCGGTCGAAAGTGCGCTAGCACTGGCGCCGAGGCCACTGCTTATTTTAGTCGATTAAAAGCCTCCGTACACTTCTTATTCTATAGGCCAGCGGCCTTCTTCTTTAATGCTTCGTTTAGGGGTCTCGCTATCTTGCTAAAGTCCTTAATAAATCGCTGGTAGTAACTGTAGAACCCGAGAAAAGCTCTGATTTAGGTAGTGTTTCTTAATTTTGGCTGCTTCCATTCCGCTACAGCAGCGACCTTTGTAGGGTCTATCCGAATTCCGTCTTTTCCGACGATAAGACCGAGATATTTTACCTCGACTTAATAGAATTTGCTCTTCTTTGTGTCCGTGTTCAATCTAACCTCGCGGAGCCTAATTAGCACCCTCTTGATGTAGTCTGTGTGTTGTTCTCTTATTCCGTCGGTGTAGATAAGAATATCGTCCAGGTAAATAGATACGAACCGTTCCAGCATATCTATAAAGGTATAGTTTATAAAACGCTGCTACACTGCCGGCGCGTTAGTAAGTCCGAAAGGCATTACCAACTACTTGAAATTGCCTATGCGCGTAGCGAATGTCGTAAGATCTTCCGTTTGTCCTTCCTCGTTCCTTAGTTAGTAGAACGCTTAACGAATACCCAGCTTGCTGAACCACTTAGCTTTAGCTACTCGCTGTATAGTCTCGTCGATTAGCGGCAGCGGATACATATTGATCCGGGCACGCAGATATGATTCAATACAGCCTTTTTAATAACTATATCTCGAACTAAGGAGGGAAAGGAATCTATATAGTAGTGGGTAAGAGCTTTAGGGGTAGTGTGCCAAGGCCCGGCTCGGTCTGGAAGGGCCGAGCCGAAATTCCGAGGGTCTACCCTATTACTTAGTCCCACCCCTTTCTTCCGCCGCAACACTACCCCCCTCCCTTACTAGCAGTCGACCTCGACTGCTTACTTATCTATCTGTCTCTTTTTTTTATATCGTCGCTATCTAACGTCTTTACCTTGCGTCTATCTAATCGGAAGAGCTATCTGATCGGATCCGGCGGTTACCTGAGCTACGGCGTAACCGGTCTGTGCGCCGCCGCAGATGTCTATATAGATCTATCCGCGGCTCGCTATCTTCTTCTTCTTCTTTCTCTACTAAAGACCTTACCTACCGCAGGGCCGGCAGCGCCGACGCCGCTTTACAGCGTCAGCGAGCTTCCTGCCGGAGCGGCGGTAGGTAGTGGCCGCGTCGAAGACTCTAGCAAAGCGACTGCTACGATCGTCTTTATCGGCTTCTGCGTTAATAGAGCGGACGCGGCTTTTCTTCTTTTTTTTGGAATAGTCAACTTCAGAGCCACTTAGGCTTCGGCTTCCTCGGGTTCTGGACATAAAACTCTCTTAGCAGCTCTGCCAAATTCCGGAGGTTCTTAGCCGGATACTATTTATAGTCTTCCGGCTATCGTTTCTATAAGATCCTCGCTTTAATAGATCCTCTTAGCTTTCTTATATCTATTACATCTTCCATTTCCTATTCTTCTTCTTTACTGTCTATCTCAATTGGTGGGGGTTCGGCGAACCCCTGTTCCGGAAGGCCGTCTTTAGGGTCTAAACTTAGCAGGTCCGAATGGAAGACATCGTAGATTCGGAACGATTTTGGTAGTTAGAGCTGATAAGTTACCGGCGACCTCTTTTCTACTATCTTAAACGGACCTACGTAGCAGGGGTTGAGCTTGGCGTTGCCTCTTGGCCTTAGGTTCTGCGTGTTAAGCTATACTTTTTGGCCTTCTTCGAATTCTATCGGTAACCTCTTTCTATTAGCTCGAGTTACTATCTTCTTCTAAGTCGATTCTATCGCCTCCTTTGCTACGCGGATTGCTTCTTCTATCTAAGATCTGAGCGCTTCTGCCGCGGCCGCGGCGACTCTCTTTGACAAGGTAGTAGCGGTAGATATAGAAGGTTCTAAAGAGCTGGGTTCGTGTAGTAGTTGGAAGCTTATTCTAGGAAGATAACTGTAGGTTATCTCGAACGGTGCCAGCGAGGTAGCTTCTGATCGTGCTGAATTGGCGCAGAATTCGTCTATCGGCAACACTTTAACCTATTCCGCTTAATAATAACTGTAGAAGATTCGTAGATATTTTTCTATCTCTCGGTTAGCCACTTTAGACTAACTGTTGGTTTAAGGGTAAGCGGCCGTGCTGAGCTTTCTACGAATTCCGAGAGCTTAGTTGATGGCTTTCCATACATTAGTGGTAAATTAAGGACCCCTATCTGTAGTAATAGTGTCCGGCAGGCTATAGTGCTTCTATAAGTACTGGATCAGCATTCTCGCCGTTCCTTCTGCAGTAGTTCCTTTATCCTTAGCTCGGCAGGGGATGAAATAGCGCTCCTTGCTTAGTCTATCCACTACGTTAAGCGTAGCATTATATCCGGCCGAATCCGGCAGGCCGGTTACGAAGTCTATCGTAATGTGCTGCTACAGTTTCTCGGGGTTCGGAAGTAGCTTCAGCAGACCGGCCGGAAGGCCGTAACGTAGCTTCGCGGCTCGGTATATGTAACAGTTAGCGATAAACCGGTGGATCCGCTCGAAGATCCGCTGAAACTAGTAGGTCGTCCTTACAGCTTCTATCGTCTTCTTCGAGCCTGCATAAACAACGTCTTTGGAACCGTAGACCGACTGGATAACCTCTGTAATCAGTTCTTCTAGAACTATCAGCTTCCCTAAGCCGCTTTTGCTGAGCTTCTGCTGCTAGTTAAGCCGTTCCAGTTTCTCGTAGAGCGTCTCTTCCTTAGTTAGCGGCTCTATCGTACAGATTCCTACCTCTTTCAATACCTCGGCGTCCACTATCCGTTTGGTTAATACCTTCTAAAACATGTTCGGATCTTCTTTCGCACGGCTGGTCTTTCCTTCTCTTCTTGTTAGCGTATTAGCCTTTCCATTTTAAGCTCCAGGTCGATAGGGAATCTTAAAGTCGAATCCGGATAAGTAGGCGGCCTACCGAGCTTGGCGACGTAATAGCTTCTGCGTCTTTATAAAGTAGGTAAGCGACTGGTAGTCTGTAAGGACCTGGACTATGCTCTTTCCAGCTATAAGCTCCGGCTTCCACTCCTCGAACGCCTGTATAATGGCCAACAGTTCTTTATCGTAGATAGCGTAGTTCCGTTCGGCTTTAGTTATAGACTTGCTAAAGAAGGCTACTGGATGGAGGGTCTCTCTGTCGTTAGTATATTAAGAAAGGACCCCTGCTGTTACTGTGTCGGAAGCGTCCGTTTCTACGTAGATCGTCTTTTCCAGTCGGAAGTGTGCTAGCACTGGCGCTAAGGCTACCGCCTCCTTTAGTCGGTTGAAAGCTTCCGTACACTTCTTATTCTATAGGCCGGCGGCCTCCTTCTTTAATGCCTCGTTTAGGGGTCTCGCTATCCTACTGAAGTCCTTAATAAACTATCGATAGTAGCTGCAGAATCCGAGAAACGCTCTGATTTGCGTAGTGTTTCCGGATTTCGGTTGCTTCTATTCCGCGACGGCAGCGACTTTTAAGGGGTCTATCCGAAGTCCTTCTCTTCCGACGATAAGACCGAGATATCTAACTTCGGTCTAATAGAACTCGCTCTTCTTTGTGTCTGCGTTTAATCCGACCTCGCAGAGTCTCTTTAGCACTCTGTTAATGTAGTCCGTGTGTTGCTCTCTCGTTCTATTAGTGTAGGTAAGAATGTCGTCTAAGTAGATAGACACGAACTGTTCTAGCATGTCTATAAAGATGTGGTTTATAAAGCGTTGCTACACCGCCAGTGCGTTGGTAAGTCCGAAAGGCATTACCAGCCACTTGAAGTTGCCTATGCGCGTAGCGAATGTCGTAAGGTCTTCCGTTTGTCCTTCCTTGTTCCTTAATCGGTAGAACGCTTAGCGAATGTCCAGCTTGCTAAACTACTTAGCTTTAGCTACTTGTTGTATAGTCTTATCGATCAGCGGCAGTGGGTACACGTCTCTCTTGGTAACCTCGTTAAGGCCTCGGTAATCTACGCATAGTTAGAGACTACCTCCGGGTTTCCTTACGAAAAGAATCGGTAACGCATATTCCGTAGAGCTTAGCGTAATAAACTTCTTTACCAGGTTTTCTTAGACAAACACCTCTACTTAGTCCAGCTCCGCCGGCGATAAGCGTCTTAGGGGTTCGGTTCTCAGCAACGCAGCTCCTTCTTTTAGCTGGATCTTGTTGTTATATTCCGGTCGGCAGAGCGGAAGGAGGTTGGAGTTAGCTTTTAAGAATATGTTAGTATAACTATAGAGCTCCTTTAGCAACACCTTTAGCGGATCTACTTCTTCTTCTGCTATTATCTTCCGGTAGTCTTCGATGTCGTTTATTGAGATAGCGTAAATCTCGCTGTCTAGCGACCTCGCGAGGGTCGTTAAAGCTTCTGAGCTTATTATTCCGATCGTGTCTGGAGGGTCGGGCTGATCTATTGGAACCGCTTCGATAGTCGCGGCATTCGATTTCGCAGCGACGACAGTAACCGATTTGGCGGCGACTCCGCTCTGCTGGTCTTTGAACCCTAGCGTGCCTTTACCTACGTTAATAACAGCTTTCTGGTTCTTTATCTATTTCTGCCCTATAATAATGTCGAACCGTCCGATGTCTATAATTCGGAACGTCGCTTCTGTAGTTCGACCTGCCAAGGTAGTCTTTAATGGCACGTAGTGCGTAACACTCTTAGTGTCTTGTCCATTATATGCTGAGATTCTCGTTAGCGAGGCTAATTCTACTAGGTAACTATACCCGTTTATTAGTTTCTAAATCAATCGATAGTGGATTGCCGCGCCGATAAGAGCTCCTGTGTCGATAAAAGCCTTCAATTGGAGTGGTCGGTGCGAGCCTTTAAGGGGGTAGACCGTAATCGGAAGGATAATAGCGGTTTCCGTATTCACTTCTACAGCCGCTAAGAGCGGATCGCTACAGCTGTTAATACTTCCTTCTTCTAGCGACTTGGTTCGTGTCAGTGCCCTATTGTCTATGCTGGATAGGGGGCCTATCTGTCTAGCTGGTCTTTTCCTAGGATTCGCAGTAGCACTCTACTATCTATACTGTCGGTGTCTTTTGGAGCCGGCTCGATGGCTTGGATAGTCTTTCTTAGAGGCTGCGGTTGCTTCGTAGCACAATACTCCTGCTTCTATTAATCCGTCGCTTGGCATCCTGTAGCGATGTGGCTAGGCTTTCCGTACGTGTAGCAGGTAGGGACGAACGACGGACGTAGCGAATAAGACGGCTGCTAAGGTGCTCTCCTAAAGGGTGCAAGGGGTCGTGTTGTCTGCGTTATCGACGGCTTCTAGTTTGATTCGCGCGATTTCGCGTAAGCGCTCAGGTTCCTAGCAGTAACTCTCGCTCGGTGCACGAAGCTTTTAAGGTCTTTGTCTTCTACCGACGCTATAGATGCAGCCAACTTATAGTTCAGCTTCTGCCTTAGTGGGTAGAGCTGCTTATCTTCTAACACTCTGGCTCTAATAGCATATTTTCTAAACAGTCTGTAGAACTCCTTAAACTTCTGCCGGTTCTAGTTAATCTTGTCTAGTTGCTTACAGGCTGTCTTCTTTTAGAAGGGGTCTCCGAAGCGTTGATTTAGCGCTTTAATCGCTTCTTCGGCAGTTACCTCTTCTAGGTCCGCTACTAGCGAAAAAACTTTACCTTCTAACTGCGACTCTAGGTAGGCCAATCTATCTCCTGCACTGTTTCCGGCATAGTCGCAGTCTATCTTGTTCTTTATCTTCTTCTTAAATGCCTCCTAGTCTTTAGGGTCTCCGCCTCTAAACGCCAGTAGGTTAGGTAGTAACGTTATTAAGGTGCTGCCTTAACTGTAGGCCGCCGGTAAGGCGGTCTCTGCTTGTTCTTCTCGATGAAGTAGCGGCGCCGACGACATCGCTGCTTCTATCTTAGCTAACTGAGCCTTTATTGCCTTCAGTTGTGCTAGTCGGTTTGCCGCTTAGTTTTCCAGTATATCTATAATAGTCTCTGCCGATTCCTTTTCGGCCCTTACTGCTTTGTTTTCCTCTCTTAACTGCCTCTTCTCGTCTAGGGTTCTGTAAAACAGCGTCTTGATAAGGTCTATGCCGTCGTAGACCTTCCCTACTCCGTTCTCGTTTACGTAATCTTTGAGTTCCTCGAGTGTGCAGTCGTAGATCTTCTTATATTCGGTTATTCGTTCCTTAATCTCCTCGGTCTCTTCCGCTGTAAAACCTCTAATAACGAACTTATTATTAATAACGCTAGAGCGCCTACTCGCTCTGTTAGTCTTTTCTCTTCTGCTTCTGCTTCGGCCTGTAACGCCGCTCTCTACCGTTAAGAAGCTCTCTATAGCTATCTTATAGTGCTAGGGGTTGTTGGTTTGGTGTGTTGGTGCGCGTACGTTTTTCGGGTGTCCAGATTGTTCAACGGTTCCTTTCGCGCAGCGCGGAGTTAGTGTAGTAAGTGAGTTCGAGATATAATAATCCGGGTACGCAGATATAATTTAATACGGCCTTTTTAATAACTATATCTCGAACTGAGGAGGGAAAGGAATCTATATAGTAGTGGGTAAGAGCTTTAGGGGTGGTGTGCCAAGGCCCGGCTCGGTCCGGAAGGGCCGAGCCGAAATTCCGAGGGTCTACCCTATTACCTAGTCCTACCCCTTTCTGCCGCTGCAACACACATCTCTCTTAGTAACCTTATTAAGGCCTTGGTAGTCTACGCACAGTCGGAGACTACCTCTGGGTTTCCGCATAAAAAGAATTAGTAACGCATACTCGGCAGAGCTCGGCGTAATAAACTTGTTCGCTAGGTTTTCTCAAATAAACATCTTTACTTAGTCCAGCTTAGCCGGCGATAGTCGTCTTAGGGGCTCGGTTCTCGGCAGCGTAGCTCCTTCTATTAATCGGATCTTGTTGTCGTATTCTGGTCGATAGAGCAGCAGGAGGTTGGAGTTAGCTTTTAAGAACACGTCGGTGTATCTATAGAGTTCTTTTAGTAACACCTCTAATAGGTCCACTTCTTCTTCCGCTATTATCTTTCGGTAGTCTTCGATGTCTTTTATTAAGATAGCGTAAATCTTATTGTCTAGCGACCTCGCGAAGGTCGTTAAAGCTTCTGAGCTTATTATTTCAATCGTGTCTAGAGTGTCGGGCCGATTGATTAGAACCGCTCCAGTGGTTGTAACGCTCGGTTCTACGGCGATGGCGGTGACCGATTCGGCGGCAGCAACGCCGCTCTGCTAAGTTTTGAATCTAAGTGTGCCTTTACCTATGTTAATAACGGCTTTCTGGTTCTTTATCTATTTCTGCCCTATTATAATGTCAAACCTTCCGATATCCATAATTCGGAACGTCGCTTCCGTAGTGCCACTAGCTAGGGTAGTCCTTAATAGTACATAATGCCTAACACTCTTAGTGTCTTGTCCGTTGTATGCTGAAATTTGCGTCGGCAATGCTAGTTCTACTGGATAACTGTATCATTTTATTAGTTTCTAAACTAGTCGATAGTGGATCGCGGCGCCGATAAGAGCTCCTGTGTCGATAAAGGCCTTTAATTGGAGTGGTTGGTGCGAGCTGTTAAGGGGGTAGACGGTAATCGGAAGAATAATAGCAGTCTCTGTGTTTACTTCTACCACCGCTAAGAGCGGATCGCTACAACTGTTAATGCTCCCTTCTTCCAGCGATGCTGTCTGTAGCGGTGCCCTATTGTCTATACTAGATAGGGGGCCTATCCGTCCAGCTGGTCTTTTCCTAAGATCCTTAGTAACACTCCGCTATCTATACTGTCAGTGTCGTTTAGCGCCGGCTCGATAGCTTGGATAGTCTTTCTCGGTAGCGGTAGTGGCTTCGTAGCTCGATACTCCTGCTTCTGTTGGGCCGTCGCCGGACATCTAGTAGCGATATAGCCAGGCTTTCCGTACGCGTAGCAGGTAGGGACGAAAGACGAGCGCGGCGAATAAGATAGCTGCTGGGTGGGACCTCGGCGAAAAGGCGCGGCAGGTAGGCGCGTTGTCGGCGCCAAGGATAGCTTCTAGTTCGATTCGCGCGATGCCGATTTCGCATAGGCGATCAGGTTTCTAGCAGTGACTCTCGCTTAGTGCACGAAGCTCTCGAGGTCTTTGTCTTCTACCAAAGCTATAGCAGCAGCCAGTTCAGGGTTCAGCTTCTGCCTTAGTAAGTCTAGCTACTTATCTTCTAACACTTTGGCTCTAATAGCATATTTTCTAAACAGGCTGTAGAATTTTTTAAACGTTAGCCGGTTCTAGTTAATCTTGTCTAGCTGTTTACAGGCCGTCTTCTTTCGGAAGGGGTCTCCGAAGCGTTGGTCCAGCGCTTTGATTGCTTCTTCGGCGGTTACCTCTTCTAGGTCCGCTACTAACGAAAAAGCTTCGCCTTCTTATCGCGATTCCAGGTAGGCCAACCTGTCTTCTTTGCTGTTTCTGGCATAATCGCAGTCTATCTTATTCTTTATCTTTTTTTTAAACGCCTCCTAGTCTTTAGGGTCTCTACCTCTAAACGCCGGCGGATCTGGTAGTAACGTTATCGAGGTGCTACCTTGACTGTAGGCCGCTGGTAAGGCAGTCTCCGTTTGTTCTTCTCGATGTAGCGGCAGCGCCGACGATATCGCTGCTTCCATTCTGGCTAACTAAGCCTTTAGCGTCTTTAGTTGTGCTAGTCGATTCGCTGCTTGGTTTTCTAGCATATCGATAATGGTTTCCGCTGATTCCTTCTTAGCTATTACCGATTCTATCTCCTCTCTTAGTTGCCTGTTCTCTTCTATGTTCTTATAAAACTTTTTTTCGACGAAGGTAATAATGTCGAACACCTTCCTAGCTCTATGTTCTGTTAGATATTCTCCGATTTCATTCGGCGTACGTGCGTACAGCTCCGCGTAGCCCTCTATTCCTTTCTTTGCTTTATCTGTCTCTTCTTCTGTAAGGTCCTTAGTGGCCGTTCTATCGTCGAGGATGCTAGTGCGCCTATCCCTTAGTCTGTTAGTCTTTCTCTTTCCGCTGCAGCCTGTAACGCTGCCCTCTACCGTTAAGAAGCTTTCTATAGCTGTCTTACGTTGCTGGTGTTTGGTTTGGTGAGCGCATGCGTTATTCGGGTGTCCGGATAGTTCAACAGTCCCTTTCGCGCAGCGCAGAGTTGGTGTAGTAAGCGAGTTCGAGATATAATAATCCGAGCACGCAGATATAATTCAATACGGCTGTTTTGATAACTATATCTCGAACTGAAGAAGGAAAGGAATCTATGCGGCGGTGGGTAAGGGCTTTAGGGGTGGTGTGCTAAGACCCGGCTCGGTCCGGAAGGGCCGAGCCGAAATTCCAAGGGTCTACCCTATTACTTAGTCCCACCGCTTTCTGCCGCTGCAACAGCGCTAATAAGAGCTCCTATATCGATAAAGGCTTTTAGCTGTAGGGACTAGTACGTTAAGTCCCTAAGGGGGTAAACCGTAATTAGAAGAATAATAGCAGTCTTAGTGTTTGCCTCTGTCGTAGCCGAGAGCGGGTTGTTATAGCTGTTAACACTTTCTTCTTCTAGTAGTGTAGATCGTAGTAGTGCCCTATTATTTATGCTAGTTAGGGGGCCTATCCTTCTAGCTAGTCTTTTCCTAAGATCCTTAATAGTACTCCGCTGTCTACGCTGTTGGTGTCGTTCAGCGTCGACTCTATAGCTTGGACGCTCTTTCTCGGCGGCGGTAGTAGTCTCGTAGCCTAATATTCTTGCTTCTGCTAGGCGGTCGCTTAGCAACGGGTAGCGATGTAGCCAGGCTTTCTATACGCGTAGCATATAGGGACAAACGCCGAACGCGATAGATAAGATAGTTGCTAGGGGCCCCGTTAGAAGGAGGAAGAAGGCCGGGTTAATAGTGCAGATAGTAGTCGTTAACTCGGCTCCTAGTAGGTCGGTAGTCTGCCGTATTCGTTTATACTTCTAGCGGTTACTCTCGCTTAATCTACGAAGGCTTAAAGGTCTCTAGTCTGTATAGAGACCAAAGCATTAGCTAGCTTATGTCTTAACTTCTTCCTTAGTAGGTGCAACTGTTTCCTTTTAGGCACCTTAGCTCTAATCGCATACTTCCTGAATTGTCTGTAGAATTCTTTAAACAATAGCCGGTGCTAGCTGACCTTGTTAAGCTGTTCGCGAGCTGTCTGCTTACAGAAATAGTCGGCAAAGTGTTAGTCTAGGGCTTCGATAGCCTCGTTAGCGGTCGCTTCTTCCAGGTCCGCCACTAATGTAAATGCTTTACCGTCTAGCCGCGATTCTAGGTACGCTAGCTTGTCGTCCTCGCTGTTGGTAGAATAGTCGCGGTTTATTTTATTTTTTATCTTCTTCTTAAAGACTTCCTATATATCCGGATTTCTGCTACTAAAGATCTGTAGGTTAGGCAATAACGTTATTAAAGTGCTACCTTAGCTGTAAGCTGTAGGAGAGGTTTGCTTAGTTTGACCTTCCTATAGTAGCAGCAGTGGCAGTAACGGTTGCGCTAACACTGCTCCTAGCTAAGCCCTTAGCCTATTTAGTTAGGTTAGTCGTGCTGCCGCTTAGTTCTCGAGGACTTCGATAGTAGTCTCTGTAGACGCCCTCTCTACTGTTATCGCCTCTACTTCTTCTTTTAGCTGTCTGTTCTCTTCTAGTGTCTTATGGAACAGTGTCTTAATAAAGGCTATAGCGTTATAGATCTTCTCGATTCCGTGTTCTGCTATATGTTCTTTGAGTTTGTCGGGTGTATATGCGTACAGTCTCTAATAGTTAGTTATACGCTCCTTTACTTCCTTTGTCTCTTCTGCTGTAAGACCTTCGATAATAGTCTTATTATTTATAACGCTGGTGCGCCTGTCCTTGGTTCTGTCGGTCTTTCTTCTTCTGTTGCTATAGTCTATAAAGCTGCTGTCTACCGTCGAGAAGCTCTCTATAGTCTTCTCGCAGTACGTTAGTTATAGTTGTAGGGGTGAGTGCGCGTACGTTATTTAGGTAACCGGATGTAATTTAACGGAGCTTTTTGCGCAGTGCAGTAATGTAGTAAAAGGTAAGTTTGAGATATAATAATCTAAGCACGTAGATGTAATTCAATACAGCTGTTTTAATAACTTTATCTCGAACTAAAGAGGGAAAGGAATCTATGTATGCGCAGATGTAAGCTCTTGTAGGGGTAGTACGCCAAGACCCGGCTTAGTCTAGAAGAGCCGAGTGTAAGGGCTTAAGAATCTTAGTTTAGAAACTTAAGGCTAGGTATCTACATAAAGGAACTGATAGGTAGTTCCTTCGTCGTCTGCTGCTGTACAATTTGTACCTACGAAGCTAAGCTAGCTATTTCCTTCTATGCAGGGATGCAAGGTTTACACTCTGTACAGAGGATCGGGAGTTCTCCCTCTATATAGTAGTGCAGAGTTTTCCCACTGTTTAGAGGGGCGGCAATTCCCCTCTGTATAGGGCTATAGGGTTCTCCCTCTATATAGGAGTAGGGTCCTGTCGGTAATTCCGTACAGAGGGTAGGGTCGTGCTAGCGCCGCTAAGTCGCAGTCCTTAGGGCAACGGCTGGCTTAGGTCGGGTCCAGGACCTGGGCTGGGCAGCGCCCCCTAACAATATCCCCCTCCCTTCTCGTTATAGTTCTTCTATACGACGGCGAGTCGTATAGCCTTAGATATTCCTCTAGTAGGTAGCGCTTTCCGTCTTCGCCTAGGCCTTGTCTGTCGACCTCTCTCTCTGCTGGTTCAACCTTTGTATTGTCCTCCTAGATCTGCAGGCAGGGAAGGCAGGTAGTGCTAGATCGCTTCTACCTAAACTTGACCGATTCCGTTTGCCAATTCAGCGACGCCGGGGCTAAGGCTAAGGAGGCCTGCGAGCAGTTATAAAGGTGTAGGAGGTGCCTAGTCCCTCTGTTCGCTCCCCTCCTACCTTCTAGCTCTTAGCTATGCACTCCGCGTCCTAACTGTACAGTCCGGCGCTACTAGGCTATTTGGCTTTGTCCCTATCCCTTGGTCGTCGTCTAGAGTTTTACTCCTAGGTAGAGGTTCCCGCCTCTGTCCGGTCGTCTAGTAGGCCGTCGCTCGTACAGGTCCTAGGTCGTAGTTGCTTCGCTTGTCCTCCCTTATACAGTTGTAGCAGCTGCCCTGGTTGTTATTGCCCTACAAGGCAGGCAGCTACTACTCTGTATATAAACCCTTTCCCCTTTTCCTCTCTCTCTTCTTCTCTTTCTCCTTTATCCCCTATCTGCTACCCGTCCGTCGAGCCGTCCGTTACTACTACTATTACTACTGTTACTACTGTTACTACTAGCTATCTACCAACTACTACTACTAGCTACTATCGTTATGCTACCTGTCTCGTCCGGCCGTTCCTGCCGTGTCTATCTAATAGTGTAAGGGCTTAAGAATCTTAGTTTAGAAACTTAAGGCTAGGTATCTATATAAAGGAACGAATAGGCAGTTCCTTCGTCGTCTGCTGCTGTACAATTTGTACCTACAAAGCCAAGCTAGCAATTTCCCTCTATACAGGGATATAAGGTTTACACTCTGTATAGAGGATCGGGAGTTCTCCCTCTATATAGTAGTGCAGAGTTTTCCCTCCGTTTAGAGGGGCGGCAATTCCCCTCTGTATAGGGCTATAGGGTTCTCCCTCTATATAGGAGTGGGGTCCTGTCGGTAATTCCGTACAGAGGGTAGGGTCGTGCTAGCGCCGCTAAGTCGCAGTCCTTAGGGCAACGGCTGGCTTAGGTCGGGTCTAGGACCTGGGCTAGGCAGCGCCCCCTAACAATACCTCCCTCCTTCCCTTCCTGTAGTGCTCCTTTTATATAGCAGCATGTTGTATACTCTTAGCTCCTAGTGTTCCTTTAGCAGGTCGCGACTTCCTATTTTCGTCTGATTGTCTATATAGCTATTGCTCGTCGCCCACTAGGTCGTACTTGCCTCTTTGCCTTTTTACACAGCTGTAGCAGTTGCTCTAGTTGCCGTTGCCTCCTATGGCAGGCAGCTACCCCCCGAATTCCAAGCCTCTCCCTTCTCTTTCTCTTCCCCCTTTTCCTTTTATTCCCTGCCTGCCTCCCCTCTTCTATACTGTCTACCGTCTACTACTGTCTACCGTCTACTGTCTACTATCTAACTCTGGCCCTACTACTAGCTACTACTAGTTACTACTACTACCTACTAGCTACTATTATGCCTCCTGCCCTGTCCGGCTGTGCTTGCTATAGCTCCCTCGTAGTCGCTAGGTCTACCTCCCCTCGTCCGGCTAGGGTCTCCTCCTATTTCTGCATCTAGTAGTAGAATGCTTAATTTAATTAACAGCTTCGCTTCCGGTTCGTACAGGTTCCCTTCCTCTGTACAGTCTAAGCTAACGTCTTAGGTGCTATACTAACAAGTAGTAGGACGCAGCCGAGCTACCCTTCTACGCCTTCTACTGTAACCCTGCCTAGGTTATACCTTAGTAGGTCGCTACGGCCTGCGCGTCGTACGTTAACGCTATCCTTATTGCTACCTAGGGCTAGCCCTACGCCCCCTGCCCTAACTGCCCCTAGCCCTTACTTAGCCTATACCGCCTCCCCGGCTTCTAGGCTAGGGTGTGTGCCTTGTGCAAGTAGAAGGATAGCTCCCTCTACTGCCCCTACTGCTGTCTAGAGGAGGCACGTAGGGGTAGGGGAGTGCCTCTACTTCCTAGGGCTGGCCTAGGTAGGGGTCCTGCCGGGAGGGAGGTAATTAAGGTCTTAGATAGAGAGTCGGCCGCCCTGGTCCCCTAGGGTAGTAGCTAGTAAGCTACTTTCCCCTCCCCCTAGGTATTATAAGGAATTTTCGGACAGTTCTAATCCTAACCCCTCTTACTTCCTCTTCTCTTTCTATCTATTTTCTGCCTGTTCCCTTCCTCCTGCCTTTCTTCTATACAGTACTGTACAGTGTAGTGTCGGTAGGATCCTGCAGTGTCCTACGTTATAATTCTCGATCCTTTGGCAACCTATATTGTTAGCGGCTGTCCTGTCCTTAGGGTAGATCGCGCCCCTTTTTACTATATAGCGCAGTGTTACTGTAACTAGGTAGGGGGATAGTTCTCCTCCTACCTGTCTAGCGCAGTTGTGTCTTGTAGGGCCTCGTACAGTTCCTATATAGGCTCTGCCTATCCTCTCTTTTTTACTAGGTACTCTACCTTCTTCTGCTTCCTTCGGCTCCTAAGGATTCCTTCTACTTTGTATTCTTCCTAGCCCTTAGTTATAATTGCTAGTAGGCGCGCGTTATCGGTCGCCTAGTACAGTAGGGGGTCTGTGTTTACTGGCCGTACGAGGCCTATGTAAAAGACTAGGTAGATTCCTAGGGAAGTGTTAAGCTGTATAGCGTATGTTCCTACTGGTCGGACTACCGTAAATTTCCGGTTCTTCTAATCTAGCTTCTTGCTTGGCCGGTCTGTACAGATGTTGCGCTAGTTTAACTAGACCTTATCCCCTGCCTTATATCTCGGTGTAGCCTGCCGTCCCTTGTTGGCCTGCTCTTCTGCGTTCTGTTAAGCTATAGCTAGACTTACCTTCGCCTATTAGTAGGCGTTCGCAATCGTCCGTACGATAGCCTCTCCCTGCTAAATAGGGGATCGTACAGGGTGCAGGATGTCTCTACTTAGAGTTAGTAGGAGCAGGGAATGGTCGTATCTATAGGCTATAAAGAAGGGAGATAATCCTGTGGCATTAGCTGTATAGCTGTTAATAGCTAGCTCCGCTATAGGGAGAAGACAGTTCCAGTTCGTCTGATTATAGTTAACGTATGCTTAGAGGTACGCTTCCAACGTCGAATTAACCCTCTCCGTCGCACCGTCTGTCTGCAGGTGCTATACAGCTAACAGGCGACGTTCTATATTCAGCAACTGGCAGACCCTTGCCTAGAGCTGGCTCGTAAACTGCGTACCCTGGTCTGACACAATTGACCGAGGGAAACCGTGCTTGCTAAACGTCGTCTATATAAAGGCCTAGGCAGTGTCCTCGGCTGTAATGGAGTCTATTCCCTCTAGTATTACCCCCCTCGTTAGCTTGTCCGTTACTACTATAATGTTCCTCTATCCGTCGCTCTTAGGGAGGTCGGTAATAAAGTCTACTGTTGGGTCTTGCTAGGGCCGGTCCGGGATCGGTAGGGGTTTTAGCAGCCTATGCTTCAGTTTACGCTAGGGCTTCGTCCGTCTATATACGTTACAGTTCTGTACGAACCTGCGGATATCCTTCGCTATCGCCGGCTAGTAGTAGTCCCTAGCGACGATGCTGTACGTCTCCTTACGCCCTAGGTGCCTAGTAGCTATAGAATTATGCGCCTGTTGTATTAAGCTCGTACGGAGCTTCTCGTCTGCTAGGACCCAGATCCGATTCCTGAACTTTAGGTTGTTCTCCTCGTCTACTAAGCACTCTGCTGCCAATACCTTAAGATAGAGCTCTGCTAGGAGCTTCCGCTGTCCTCCTTAGATTGCTGTATAGGCCCCTTAGTACACCTCGTCCTTTTCTACTGCCTCTTCCTATGCTTGCAGTTAGGGTTCCTATATATATGCCGCTGCTAGGCAGATAGTCTCCTTGCCTAGCTCCTCCTAAAACATCTGGAATGTTTGTAACTTTAGCCAGTCGTCTTCGTACGTTGTTGGCATGTCCTAGTCCTATCTGGATAGCGTATTAGCCCTGCTGTTGTCTTTGCCCTTGCGATACTAGAGTCTTACGTTGAACCGGCTTAGGTATATTGCCTATCGTACGTACCTCCTAGACAGCTTCTAGGGCTGTATAAAGTACTCTAGGTTCTTGTAGTTAGTTAGAGCGAGGAACTCGGGGACCGAGCGGAGTTCTCTATCCTACGCTTTGCAACACTGTACGACTGCTAGCAATTCCTTGTGGTAGATAGGGTAGTTGCACTCGGCTGGGGAGTTCTTCTTAGAGAAATACGCATATAGGTGCAGGAGTCCGTCCGAGCCTACCTGTAACAGGATACTTCTAATGTAATACCCTAAGGAGTCGGTTTCTAGTATCGTCGTACGTTCTAGGTCGAAGGCAGCAAGCGTTGGTCCTGTAGTAAAGAGCTCCTTTAGCTTGTTAAAGCTCCTATTGCACTCGTCCGTCTATTTAAACTGCTTGTCCTTGTATGTTAGCTTGACTAGGGGGCGTACGATCTCCGAGTAGTTCTGTATAAACTAGCAGTAGAAGTTGGTAAACCTAAGAAATTCCTGTACGCCCTTAACGTTCGTAGGCGGCTTCCATTGCTTAATAGCATCAATCTTCTTCCTATCTATGCTAATGCCTTTCCCTACCTTAATAATAAACCCTAGGTATTTCGTACGCTGTATACCGAATTTTTATTTGTCAATGTTAAGGTACAATCCAGCCCGTTGCAGTCAATCTAGTACCTTCTTAACGTCCTGTACATAATCTGCATAGGAGCCGTCTGTAAAAACTAGTGTATTATCGAGGTATGCCGAGCAGATGTCGTCTAGTAACCCTTGCAAGGACTTGTTAATATATCTTTAGAAGGTTGCCGGTGCGTTGGCAAGTCTAAAGGGGGTAACAAGCTACTCGAAAATACTATATCTCGTACAGAAGGCAGTTATCTATTTACAGCCTTCCTTAATCTATATCTTGTAGAAAGTCGAGACTACGTTAAGCTTGGTAAACTACTTTGCCTTGCTAATCTGTCCGAGAGTCTCCTTAATAAGGGGTAGGAGGTACCGGTCCTTCTTGGTAATCGCATTGATGCCTCTGTAGTCTATGCAGAAACGCAAGCCAGCCTTCCCCTCCTTATAGACAAACAGTACTAGGGCTCCTGCAGATAAGGTACTTGCCTAAATAAACCCTTTAGCAAGTAGGTTGTCTAGTGTCTTGCGCAGCACTAGGAGCTCTCTAGAGGACATTCCGTACAGCGGACCGTACGGTACCTTAGGCAGGCTCCTGTCCAGACAGGGCTCTAGCTAGATGTCGTAGTTAATCCCCTCTCCTCGGTATAGCTGCAGTTTTAAGGCCGACTTTAGCTCAAAGAGGTCTAGGTATCCAGTGTATTCCCTTAGGAGTGATACAGATGTGGATGTAGAGGGCTGGAAGGTGCTGGAAGGTAGCAGGCTTGGCAGGACCAGGCTTGGCACACACTCAAATACCTCTACCTCCGCTTGTACGTAGATTCTTCCCTCTCCAGCCTTGGATATAGTTATCAAAGACGGGTATTGACCTAGAGTCTACCTTAGTCAGATCATTATATCCAAGGCTCACTCCAACACCTAACCTGCACTACGCGAAAGAGCCCGTTGAATTACATCCGGGTACTCGATTAACGTACGTGCAACCAACCCAGAGTGTGTACTGTATACGTACGAAGGAGGCCGTTGATTTATATCCGGTTACTTAATTGTACATGTGCATACTACTCTATCCCTCTCCCGATCGAGAAGAAGAGTTTTAAAGAGAGAGGTCCATTACAGAGGACATCGAGAAGAAGAGTTTTAGGGAAGAGAAGTGCCCCTATCGAGAAGAGAGAGAGTTTTGAAGAGAGAGAGTGCCCCTACGAGAGGGATATTAGGAAGAGAAGTGCCCTACGAGCAGATCGTACGAGTTTTGAAGTTTTGAGATAGGACGAGAAGGATGTAGGAGCGACAAGGACGAGAGCGAGAGAGCGAGGAGCGAGAGCGACGACGACGAGAGCGTACCTAGCAGGACCTAGGGCGACGACATTCGTTTTTTTTCGGGTCTTTAACAGACCATTCTATTCGGGCAAGGCCTATGGAGACAGTTCAGCAATCGGCAACACGAGCAGCGCGACCGGCAGCACAATCGAGGCGTACGTTTAGCAATTGGTATATACAGCAATCGCGACAGTCGAGGACAAGACAACAGAGGGCATAGCTGCAGGCAATACAGGTGCAGACAACACAGAGCTACTGCAGACAACACAGGCAAAGCAGAGGCAGAGCACCCAGGCACAAGCACCCAGCACGAGCAGCAGTTCAGTACAAGGCACAGCTGTTGCAGACAATACAGAGACAACACAGGCAGAGCAACGAGTACGAGCACAAGGCACATCTGCAGACAAGACAGGCACAGCTGCTGCAGACAGGCACAGCTGCTGCAGACAGGCACAGCTGCTGCAGAGAACAGAGGCACAGCTGCACTAGGCAGAGCACCTGCACGAGCACCCAGGCACGAGCACCTAGGTACGAGCACCCAGGCACGAGCACCCAGGCACGAGCACCTAGGCACGAGCACCTAGGCATAGGTACAAGGCAATTGCAGACAACATACAGGTGCAGACAACACACACTGTTCAGGTTCAGAAGAGCACAAGGCAGAGCACAAGGCACAGCTGCAGGCAGGCAGCTGCAGACAACAGAGGCACAGCTGCAGGCAATGCAGCCCCGACGACCTCCGCAGCTCCGACGACCTCTGCGACCGTTTGGGAAGCGACGGCTTGAGAAGCGACGGCTCGAGAAGCGACCGTCGAGAATGAGAAGCGACGGCTTGGAAAGCGACGGTTCAGAAGCAGCACATGCCTGCAAAGTGACCCTGAGAACCTCTGCGACCCCGACGACCTCCGAGACCTCTACGACCGTCGAGAAGCAACCGTCTAAGAAGCGACCCTCGAAAAGCGACGGCTCGAAAAGCGACAGGTCGAGAAGCGACGGTCAAGAAGCGAGGCGAGCGTCTGAGAAGCGAGGGACGGCTCGAGAAGCGAGCGACGGCTCGAGAAGCAAGCGATCGTCTGAGAAGCGAGCGACTATCGAGAAGCGACTATCGAGAAGCGACTGTCGAGAAGCGACTGTGGAGAAGCGACTGTCGAGAAGCGACTGTCAAGAAGCGACATACGTAGGCTGCAACCTCTGCGAGCTCTGCGACCTCTGCGACCTCTGCAGCCTTAACGACCTCTGCGACAATCTGAGAATTCTGCAGCCTTGGCAAGGCACCAAACAAGGCACCAAACAAGGCACCAAACAAGGCACCAATCGAGGCTGAAAGCGACGGCAAAAGGCACGAGGTTGAGGCTCAAAAAGGCACGAGATTGAGGCTCAAAACGCACGGAAATTTAAGCTCAAAAGCGACCTTAAAAGCGACCTCAAAAGCGACCTGTTTTGGAGCGACCTGATTAGCCGATAGCGAAGCTAAATTTGCGACCCCTACGACCTGGTTTGGCACGACGCGACCTGGTTTGGCTGATTGCGATTGTGGGCAATCGCTGGTTAGGGAGGGCGGTAGTGATACAGATGTGGATGTAGAGGGCTGGAAGGTGCTGGAAGGTAGCAGGCTTGGCAGGACCAGGCTTGGCACACACTCAAATACCTCTACCTCCGCTTGTACGTAGATTCTTCCCTCTCCAGCCTTGGATATAGTTATCAAAGACGGGTATTGACCTAGAGTCTACCTTAGTCAGATCAAGGAGCTTCGTATAGGGGTCCGTCGCCTTCTTAGGCGCTAATGCCTTCTTAATGTCTGCAGTTGCCGTATTGATTTTGGCCTTAGTATTGCTACCCTGCAGAGCCCTCCCTTAGTCCTAGGGCCTCTGCTTCGTCGCTGTATTGATTTCGGCCTTAGTATTGCTACCCTACGGAGCCCTCCCTTAGTCCCGGAGCCTCTGCTTCGTCGCTGCTAGGTACAGCCGTCCTTGTCCAACGTCTAGCTTGCCCTTCTAGCGCTCTATCTAAGGCTTCCCTAGTATTAGGTTATACCCCAACTTGTCCTGTACGACGTAGAGGTATAAGTCCTGCTTATAGTGTCCCTGTATCTCTATCGTTACTTTCACTATATAGCTAATGTCCAGTCCTCTCCTAGTAATGCCTAACATGCGTATAGGTACAGTGGGGGTCGTCTTAATACAGTGTCTCTGTACGAAGTCTTCGCTGATTACTCTATACACTAAACATCCTGTGTTAATTAATGTCCGCGCCGTTGCGGACCTGTTTAACGTTGGCCGTACGATAAACGGCGTAGTCGTTATGTAGTTGCTCTTAAAAGATAGCTAAGTAGTGCTTTAATTTAGCAATCTATCTCGTATACGCCTCTAGTAGAGCCTTCGCTTAGAGGCTACTCTTTTCCCGACTCGTTGTCGTTATCTAAGTAGGACTCCTGTTGCTCTTGTTAAGGCGTTGCAGTTGCTACCCTTGTAGTGGTCGGCCGTCCCCTAGGTCTCTCTGCTAGCAAAAGCCTACAATTCCGTACAGTGTAGCCTATCTTGCTACACCTGTAGCAGCTCCCTTCTGCTCGCCTGTTGTTAAGGGTAGCTATGTCTACCTATTGTGCCCTTTTAGTAGCGGCCCTTGGCCGTACAGTAACAGCTGCCGCTACCTTCGTCGTCGTTAGTTCCTAGTGTATAGCGTCCGTCTGCTGCTAGAGGTCTTATAAGTGCGGCTTATCTGCCTAAGCCTGCGCTGCTAGTCGTCGACTATCCTAAGGAGATTACAGAATTCCTTGTACGTAGCTAGTCGCATTACGCCTACTAGTCCCGTTATAATCTCCTGTTAGGGGGCGCCGCCCAGCCTAGGTCCTGGGCCCGACCTAAGCTAGCCGTCGCCCTAAGGACTGCGACTTAGCGGCGCTAGCACAACTCTACCCTCTATATAGGATTACCGACAGGACCCTACTCCTGTATAGAGGGAGATCCCTACAGCCCTATATAGAGGGGAATTGCTGCCCCTCTAAACAGAGGGAAAACTCTGCACTACCGTATAGAGAGAGAACTCCTAATCCTCTGTACAGAGTATAAACCTTGCATCCCTGCACAGAGGGAAATTGCTAGCTTAGCTTTGTAGGTACAAATTGTACAGCAGCAGACGATAAAGGAACTGCCTATCAGTTCCTTTATATAGATACCTAGCCTTAAGTTTCTAAACTAAGATTCTTAAGCCCTTATATTAGGAACTAATCTTACTGTTAGTAACTATAGTAATACAACAAAGATAGACGGCGACATCTCTATAGAACCTACAGCTATACAGGGACAGATGCACCGCGCGTACGAGGAGCTGTTAGCATACAAGGCCTAGCTTAAACAACAAGTAAGCCACTAGGCCGCGATGATTTCCTAACAGGAACAGGAGCTACGACAGCTTAGGGCGTCCGATCGCGATCCGACCCCTACGACGAACACGATTGCCTACACCCCGACCCCCAAGAGCAAACTCCCTAACGTCACTACGTACGATAGCGAGGCTCCGGCTAAGTACCCCTCCTAGGCTGCCTAGATGCGCTCTAAGCTTCTAGTTAACTTAGGAGCATACCTAACTAAGCTAGACAAGGTAGTTTACCTCTTTAGGAAGTTAAAGGGCAGGGTGGCAGTACAGATTCTGCTGTACTATAAGACGGCTATTGCCAACCTGGCAATAGCTACAACGACCATGCTCTAGGCAGCTCTTAACAAGAGCTACAAGGACCTAGACTGCGAAAGCCGAGCACTCCTACAGGTCAATACGATAAAACAAGGACGCAAGACTGTATAGGAATTCCTCGCAGAATACGACCAGACTCTGGCAGAGGCAGGAGGTCTCTAATAGGAGGACAGGATAAAAATTACCTCTTTAGAGGTAGGCCTCTCTAAGGAGATTATAACAGGACTAGTAGGCATAATGCGACCAGCTAGGTACGAGGAATTCTGCGATCTCCTTAGGATAGTTAACGACTAGCAGCGCAGGCTCGGACGGATAAGCCGCGCTTATAAGATGCGACAGCCCCTCTAGCAGCAGACGGACGCTATAGACTAGGAACTAACGACGACGAGGGTAGCGGCAGCCGTTACCGTACGGCTAAGGGCCGCTACTAAAAGGGCGCAATAGGTAGACATAGCTACTATTAACAAGAAGCGAGCAGAAGGGAGCTGCTACAGGTGTAGCAAGATAGGCTATACTGTACGGAATTGCAGGCTTTTGCTAGCAGAGAGACTTAGGGGACGGCCGACTACTGTAAGGGTAGCAACCGCAGCGCCCTAACAAGAGGAACAGAAGTCCTACTCAGACGACGACAAGTCGGGAAAAGAGTAGCCTCTAAGCGAAGGCTCTGCTAGAGGCGTATACGAGATAGATTGCCAAATCAAAGCACTACTTAGCTATCTTTTAAGAGCAACTACATAACGACTACGCCGTTTATCGTACAGCCAACGTTAAACAGGTCCGCAACGGCACGGACATTAATTAACACAGGATGTTTAGTGTACTGAGTAATTAGCGAAGACTTTATACAGAGACACTATATTAAGACGACCCCTACTGTACCTGTACGCATGTTAGGCATTACTAGGAGAGGACCGGACATTACCTATATAGTAAAAGTAACGATAGAGATACAGGGACACTACGAGCAGGACTCCTACCTCTATATCGTACAGGACAAGTTGGGGTATAACCTAATACTAGGGAAGCCTTAGATAGAGCGCTAGAGGGGCAAGCTGGACGTAGGACGAGGACAGCTGTACCTGGCAGCGACGAAGCAGAGGCTCTAAGACCAAGGGAGGGCCCTACAGGATAGCAATGCCAAGGCTGCAATTAACACAGCGACGAAGCAGAGGCCCCGAGACTAAGGGAGGGCTCCGCAGGGCGGCGATGCTAAGGCTAAGATCAATACGGCAACTGCAGACATTAAGAAGGCATTAGCGCCTAAGAAAGTAACAGACGCCTATACGAAGCTCCTAAGGGAATACGCAGGATACTTAGACCTCTTCGAGCCAAAGTCGGCCTCGAAACTGCCGCTACACTAAGGAGAAGGGATTGACTACGACATCTAGCTAGAGCCCCGTCCGGATAGGAGTCCGCCTAAGGTACTATACGGACCGCTGTACGGAATGTCCTCTAGAGAACTCCTAGTACTGCGCAAGACACTAGACGACCTGCTTGCTAAAGGGGTTATTTAGGCAAGTACCTCGTCTGCAGGAGCCCTAGTGCTGTTTGTCTATAAGGAGGGGAAGGCCGGCTTACGTTTCTGCATAGACTACAGAGGTATCAACGCAATTACTAAAAAGGACCAGTACCCCCTACCCCTTATTAAGGAGACTCTTAGACGGATCAGCAAGGCAAAGTAGTTTACTAAGCTTAACGTAGTCTCGGCTTTCTACAAGATACGGATTAAGAAAGGTTATAAATAGATAACTGCCTTCTGTACGAGATATAGTCTTTTTAAGTAGCTTGTTACCCCCTTTAGCCTTGCTAATGCACTAGCAACCTTCTAAAGGTACATTAACAAGTCCTTGCAAGGGTTACTAGACGACATCTGCTCGGCGTACCTCGACGACACCCTGGTTTTTACAGACGGAACCTATACAGATTACGTACTGGACGTTAAGAAGGTACTAGACAGACTGTAGCAGGCTGGCTTGTACCTCGACATCGACAAATGTGAATTCGGTATCTAGCGTACGAAATACCTAGGTTTTATTATCGAGGCAGGGAAAGGCATTAGCATAGATAGGAAATAGATTAATGCTATTAAGCAATAGAAGCCGCCTACGAACGTTAAGGGCGTACAGGAATTTCTTAGGTTTGCCAACTTCTACTGCCAGTTTATACAGAACTACTCGGAGATCGTACGTCCCCTAGTCGAGCTAACATATAAGGACAAGCAGTTCAAATAGACGGACGAGTGCGATAGGAGCTTTAACAAGCTAAAGGAGCTCTTTACTACAGGACTAACGCTTGCCGCCTTTAACCTGGAACGTACGACGATACTGGAAACCGACTCCTTGGGGTACTGCATTAGAGGTATCCTGTTACAGGTAGGCTCGGACGGACTCCTGCACCTATGCGCATACTTCTCTAAGAAGAACTCCCTAGCTAAGTGCAACTACCCTATCTACGACAAGGAATTGCTGGCAGTCGTACAGTGTTGTAAAGCGTAGGATAGAGAACTCCGCTTAGTTCCTAAGTTCCTTGCCCTAACTAACTACAAGAGCCTAGAGTACTTTACGCAGCCCTAGAAGCTGTCTAAGAGGCATGTACAATAGGCAATATACCTAAGCCGGTTCAATATAAGACTCTAGTATCGCAAAGGCAAGGACAACAGCAGGGCTAATGCGCTATCCAGACAGGACCAGGACATGCCAACGACGTATAAGGACGATCAGCTAAAGTTACGAACATTCCAGATGTTTAAGGAGGAGCCAGGCGAGGAGACTATCCATCTAGCGGCGACACACCTATAGGAACCCTAACTGCAAGTATAGGAAGAGGCAGTAGAGAAGGACGAGGTCTACCGAGGGGCCTATACAGCGATCTAGGGGGGATAGCGGAAGCTCCTAACCAAGCTCTATCTTCAGGTGTCGGTAGCAGAGTGCTTAGTAGACGAGGAGAACAACCTAAAGATTAGGAATCGGATCTGGGTCCCGGCAGATAAGAAGCTCTGTACGAGCTTAATACAACAGGCGCATAATTCTATAGCTACCGGGTACCCAGGGCACGAGGAGACGTACAGCATCGTCGCCTAGGACTACTACTAGCCGGCGATAGCGAAGGACATCTGCAGGTTCGTACGAAACTGCGATGTATACGGACAGACGAAGCCCTAGCGGGAACTGAAGTATAGGCTGCTAAAACTCCTACTAATCCCGGACCGGCCCTAGCAAGACCTTGATACGGATGTGGATGTGGACAGCTGGCAGCTAGGCTTGGCAGGGCCAGGCTTGGCAGCTGCACACTCAAATACCTCCACCTCCGCTTGTACGTAGATTCTTCCCTCTCCAGCCTTGGATATAGTTATTAAAGACGGGTATTGACCTAGAGTCTACTGCAGTCAGATTATTATATCCAAGGCTCACTTTAACAACACCCGCACTACGCGAAAGAGCCCGTTGAATTACATCTAGGTACTCGAATAACGTACGTGCAACCGACAACCCAGGGTGTGTACTGCATATATACGAAGGAGGCCGTTGAATTACATCCGGTTACTTAATCGTACGTGTGCATGCTACTCTACCCCCTCCTCCCCCGATCGAGAAGAAGAGTTTTAAACAGAGAGGTCCATTACAGAGGACATAAAGAAGAAGAGTTTTAGGGAAGAGAAGTGCCCCTATCAAAAAGAGAGAGAGTTTTGAAGAGAGACAGTTTTGAAGAGAGTGCCCCTACGAGTAGATTGCGAGTTTTGAAGAAGAGCGAGAGCAACAGCAAGGACGAGAGGACGAGAGCGACGAGAAGATCGAGAAGAACGAGAAGGTCGAGAAGAACGAGAAGGTCGAGAAGAACGAGAAGGTCGAGAAGAACGAGAAGGTCAAGAACGACGATGTAGGAGCGACGGGAACGAGAGCGAGAGCGACGACGACGACGACGAGACGCACCTAGCAGGACCTAGGGCGACGACATTCGTTTTTTCGGGTCTTTGACAGACTATTCTATTCGGACAAGGCCTATCGAGACAGTTTAGCAATCGGCAACATAAGCAGCACGACCAGCGAGCACCTAGGCACAAGCACCTAGGCAGAGCACTAGGCAGAGCACCAGGCAGGCACAGCTGCTGCAGACAACAGGCAGCTGCAGACAACACAGGCACTGCATGTTCAGAAAGGCAGCTGCAGACAACACACACTGTTCAGGTTCAGAAGAGCACAAGGCAGAGCACGAGGCACAGCTGCTGCAGACAACAGGCAGCTGCAGACAACACAGAGCTGCTGCAGACAATACAGGCAGAGCAATCTATTCAGAGCACCTAGCTGCAGAGCACCCAGGCCGAGCAAGAGCACCGAGCAAGAGCACTAAGCAGGCAGAGCATAAGGTACGAGCACCAAGGCACGAGCACATAGGCACGAGCACCCAAGAACGAGCATAAGGCAGAGCAAGAGCACAAGGCAGAGCTGTAGACAACATAGGCAAAGCATAGGCAAAGCACAGGCAAAGCGACCGTCTAAGAAGCGACCGTCTGAGAAGCGACAGTCGAGAAGCGACATCCATAGGCTGCAACCTCTGCGACAACGCGACCTCCGCGACCTCTAAGACCTCTAAGACCTCTGCAGCCTACCGAGAAGCAACAGCTTGAGAAGCAACCGTCGAGAAGCGATACGTGTTTGCAAGACGACCTCCGCGGCCTCCGCGGCCTCCGCAGCCTCGACGACCTCTGCGACCTCTGCGAGCTCCGCGACCTCCGCAGCCTCGACAACCTCCGCGACCCCGACGACCTCCGAGACCTCTGCGACCGCTTGAGAAGCGAGCGACCGTCTGAGAAGCGACCGTCCGAGAAGCAAAGCGACGGCTCGAGAAGCGACCGTCAAGAAGCGACTGTCTAAGAAGCGACCGTCAAAAAAGCGACATACGTAGGCGACGACCTCTGCGACCTCTGGAAGCCTCTGCGCCCCCAACAACCTCCGCAGCTCCGGCGACCTCTGCGACCTCTGCAGCAAACAAGGCAGCAAACAAGGCACCAATTAAGGCACCAAAGTGACGGCAAAAAGGCACGAGATTGAGGCTCAAAACGCACGGAAATTGAAGCTCAAAAGCGACCTCAAAAGCGACCTGTTTTGGAGCGACCTGATTGGCCAATAGCAAAGCTGAATTTGCGACCTGGATTGGTGCGACCTGATTGGCTGATTGCGATTAATGGATTGATTGCGATTGAGGGCAATCGCTGGTTAGGGAGGGCGGTAGTGATACGGATGTGGATGTGGACAGCTGGCAGCTAGGCTTGGCAGGGCCAGGCTTGGCAGCTGCACACTCAAATACCTCCACCTCCGCTTGTACGTAGATTCTTCCCTCTCCAGCCTTGGATATAGTTATCAAAGACGGGTATTGACCTAGAGTCTACCTTAGTCGGATCAGGTTCTATAGAGATGTCGCTGTCTATCTTTGTTGTATTACTGCGGTTACCGACAGTAAGATCAGTTCCTAATGTAAGGGCTTAACGATCTTAGTTTGGAAACTTAAGGCTAGGTATCTATATAAAGGAACTGATAGGCAGTTCCTTCGTTGTCTGCTGCTGTACAATTTGTACCTACAAAGCTAAGCTAGCAATTTCCCTCTATGCAGGGATGCAAGGTTTATAATCTGTATAGAGGATTGGGAGTTCTCCCTCTATACAGTAGTGCAGAGTTTTCCCTCTGTTTAGAGGGGCAGCAATTCCCCTCTGTGTAGGGCTATAGGGTTCTCCCTCTGTACAGGAGTAGGGTCCTGTCGGTAATTCTGTACAGAGGGTAGGGTCGTGCTAGCGCCGCTAAGTCGCAGTCCTTAGGGCGACGGCTGGCTTAGGTCGGGTCTAGGACCTAGGCTGGGCGGCGCCCCCTAACACCGAGCCGAAATTCCAAGGGTCCACCCTATTACTTAATCCTACTACTTTCTGCTACTGCAACACTACCTGCAATAGCTAGGGTAGTCTTTAACGGCATATAATGCGTAATGCTCTCGGTGTCCTGTCCGTTATATACTGAAATCCGTGTTAGCGAGGCTAACTCTACTAGGTAACTGTATCCTTTTGTTAGCTTCTAGACTAATCGATAATGGATTGCCGCGCTAATAAGAGCTCCTGTATCAATAAAGGCTTTTAGCTATAGGGACTAGTACATTAAGCTCCTAAGGGGGTAGACAGTAATTAGAAGGATAATAGTGGTCTTAGTGTCTGCCTCCGTTGTAGCTAAGAGCGGGTTATTGCAGCTGTTAACACTTTCTTCTTCTAGTAGTGTAGACTGTAGGGGTGCCCTATTATGCATGCTAGGCAGGGGGCCTATCCGTCTAGCTAGTCTTTTTCCAAGATCCTTAATAGTACTCCGCTGTCTACACTGTCGGTTTCGTTTAGCGTCGACTCTATAGCTTAGACGCTCTTCCTTAGCGGCGGTAGTAGTCTCGTAGCCTAGTATTCTTGCTTCTGCTAGGCAGTTGCTTAGCATTAGGTAGCAATATAGCTAGGCTTTCTACACGCGTAACAGGTAGGGACAAACGTCTAACGCGATAGATAAGGTTGCTAGGGTCCTTAGCGGAAGGAGGAAGGCCTAGTTAGTAGTGTAAATAGTAGTCGCTAACTTAGCTCTTAGTAGGTTAGTAGTCTGCCGTATTTGTTTATATTTCTAGCAGTTACTCTTGCTTAATCTACAAAGGCTTAAAGGTCTCTAGTCTGTACAGAGACTAAAGCATTAGCTAGCTTAGGTCTTAATTTCTTCCTTAGCAGGTGCAACTGTTTACTTTTAGGCACTTGAGCTCTAATTGCATGCTTCCTAAACTGTCTATAGAATTCTTTAAACGACAGCCAGTGCTGGCTGACCTTGTCGAGCTGTTCGCGAGCTGTCTGCTTACAGAAATAGTTAGTAAGGCGTTGGTCTAGGGCTTCGATAGCCTCGTTAACAGTCGCTTCTTCTAGGTCCGCTAATAATGTAAATGCTTTGCTGTCTAGTCGCGATTCTAGGTACGCCAGCTTGTCGTCCTCGCTGTTAGTAGAATAATTGCGGTTTATCTTGTTTATGATCTCCTTCTTAAAGACTTCCTATATCTCTAGATTTCCGCTACTAAAGATCTGTAGGTTAGGCAATAACGTGATTAAAGTGCTACCTTAGCTGTAGGCTGCTAGAGAGGTTTGTTTAGTTTGACCTTCCTGTAGCAGCAGTAGCAGTAACAGTTGCGCTAACGCCTCTGCTAGCTGAGCCCTTAGCCTATTTAGTTAAGTTAGTCGTGCTGCTGCTTAGTTCTCGAGGACTTCGATAGTAGTCTCCGCAGACGCTCTCTCTGCAGTTATCGCCTCTATACGAGGAAGTAGAGCGGCTGAACAAGCAGTAGGAGGGCGGACAAAACAAGAAAGGACAGAAGCTAGTAGTACAAGAAGAGGTAGTCACAAGGGTTGGTGGGGTTGGGCCCAATGGCGAGCTTTTCTCTAGGTCCCGCGCCCTTGTCCTGGTGCTCCTCTGCCTGTTGCTCGAGGTGTCGAGCTGTTGTCTTTCTGGTGCTCCTCTTGGCTGCAGTGGCCTCCAGCAGCCCCTGTCGCGTGCGGTCTGGGCAAACCCACACGGATTCGAAGACTGACAGGTGGTTTTCGGTGGTGGTTGTCGGTAGTGGGTGGGTGGTGGGTACCGTGGCATCATTCCGAAGATTCGGCTCGGGATGCGACGGTGACTGGGTCGCCGTCCACGACACCCGAGCATATCCAAATCGGGAAGATATGCCCTCTCCATCTCCCGGCGCTGTGATGTCAGGTGTTGTGCAGTTGACAGCTGGGAACATAAATGATTGGCGATATCGGTGAGTTGTGCCGAGAACAAGTGACGGGTCTACGAATATGGCCAGCCAGCCTGTTGGTCATACACGTTATACGCAGGATTCCGCCAGATTTGAAATCAGACCGAGATGGCTAGTTCAGAAAGGGGGGGGGGGGGGGGGGGCTGAATCGTGGCAGGGGCAGAGCCCGCCTGGAGGTGGCTGAGTCAGGCGCTGATTCAGGGGCGGCGACTGAGCCGCAGGGGGTGGGTGATGAGCACGCGGGCGGTGAAGGCGACGGCGACCGAGGCATTCCACAAGGCCTGTGACTCTCGCATCGCGAGAGTCAGATATGGTGCGCGGCAATTCGTCTCGATCGGTGTCACGTGGTCACGCGGAGTTCAATGGCTCGACGGGCAATTCGGAATCCGCATCGACAAGCCTGACGAGGAGAGGGGATCGATCGCACACACCACCCCCTCGACAGACGCATGGTGAACGGCGTGGGGGCTCGGAGATACGAGACAGACAAGGGTTGCACTTCTTGAAGAGAGTGGGTGTCCACCGAGTTATCTATCCATCTATCGGGTCGTGGCTGCGGTTGCGCCTGCGGTGGATCAGCAAGGGGTTGCAGGGGGAGGAGACAGGTGGTGGGTTGCTGTGAACTGACCGCTCGGCACGTCAACCTCTGCTCTGGCAGCCATAGGTCTTGCCCAGACCGAAACTCAACGACGCCTTTCCGGCGGGGTAATCTCCATCGGGGTAATAATCGGCTGCGTTCGTCTGACCACGCGCACACTGGCAAATCCCCGTGGCGCCGGTGACTTTTCTATCCACGTCGTAGACGGTCGTGGCCTCTGCAACGTTATGGCCGCCGACGCCGTAGCAAGCTTGCTTGATCCAGTCCGCGGCTTTGTTGGCGTCGCAGTCGAGATGGAAGCAACTGTATGTGAATTTGCCCGGTTTGTTGTCGCCCTTGCCGTGGACGGTGGTCGACACCGCCGCCCAGGTGAGGAGTGTAGGGACGAGGGTGATGAATCCTGTGCAGCGGGTTAGTCGTCCGCTGCTCCTTCTCGGGCAACGCAGATGGCTGACTCATGCTGGCTGTCCGGAGCGCTCAGGACGGTGATGTGCAAGTGGCTGTGCGGGTTGGAGGCTGAGGGGTCGAGCGGACAATTGCCATAGATAAATAAGCTATCCGTGTTTTACAGCGGCGAAGCGAGTGTGGGCTAGAATGGCTCCTCCGGGGTTCCGCTGCGCGTGTTGGAAGCCTCCTGGCATGATCCCGACAGCATCGTAGCTGGAGGACGGCCTGAGCAATGCCGAAATTATAGCGAATGGTTAGGTTGCCACCAACCGCCACCGGTGCGACACGCGGTTGTCTGAGTCCACCGCGACCGACCGGGGAGTACATATAAAGAGCCCAGGTTGCTGGTTGTGCTATGACCGAGGGAAGTGAGCTCGTCCCGAGCTTCTCTCGTCTGACTCCAAGTGCGACGCTTCACGTTCTTAGTGAAGCCGACTCGTGGTGGTGCGCTGAGGAGGTGGCGGAGGGAATATCCTCGCGATCGGACGACGAGCGACAGGCCGTTTGTACTCCGCGTAACGAGTCGGGTTGCTTGTTTCGCTCCGAATCGCTAAGATGTATCGTCCGACGACGACGAAGAAAGAGCCTTCGGGGTGGTCATGGTCTGCTGTATAGTTTCCAGGGCAAAAGACCTCTGTGCCATGTGAACCTTCCGAAAAGACACAAGACATTCAACCAACCAACATGCCATATAACTAGTCGGTTCGGTCTCCCAAAAAAGACCAATCCAACTACTCTGCTTATCTGAGCACACCGTTGCTGTAGTAAAGCCGACTTGTGTCGGTGCGCGAAGGAGGTAACGGAGGGATATCCTCGCGATTGCACGACTGGCGACAGGTCGTTTGTACTCGGCGTAGTTCAGTAGTTAGGAGGGATGCTTGTTTTGGCTCCAAATCGGTGAGATGGCTCGTCTGACGAGCCGTCGTGGTGGTCACGGTCTGGTTGCCGAGTGTCCCGGGCAAGAAGACGTCGATGCCATGCATGTGAAACGTTCCGAAAAGACAACAAGACATGTACCATGCCATCACGATAGTTTTCAGTCTCCCCCCCCCCCCCCGCCCCCAAAACCAACATACTCTGAGCACAACCTCGCTGATCTCCGGAGGCCTATGCGACACCCGAGCGGCCGTCGACATGTCGAGGCCGCGTGATCTGGCGCTCCGAGCAGGATGGACGGATACGGCGCCGCACGCTCTCACCGGCGCTGCAATGGGACTCGGGCTCGGCGCTTCTCCCGGCGTCGACAAGCCGGGACCAGATGCAGGGAGGGGGAAGCGGATAGGGTGAAACTGGGAAACGCATGGTCCGATGTCGTTTGCGCCTTCGGTCGTGGTGGGGTGGCGACGAGTGAACGAGTGAGTTGGCGACGGGGCGGGGCGATGGGGGCGATGGGGTGATAGACGGTGGCGCAGGACGTGGCATGGAGAAGGCGGCGGGGAACGAGGCACGGGTGTGAGACGAGGGCAGATTGTGGCCGTGAAGACTGGCCTGCTCCGTGGTTATATCCACGTGATCGTGAGGACGGCAATCGACGGACGAGTTGTGCCCAGAAATGCTTGGCCCGGGTGGGCGGGACATCAACAGCAAGTGAGTGAGGACTGGTGGAAAGCTGGGAATGGGGATGCTGTGAGTGTGTGTGGGCGGGTGGTCTGATCGGCCGCAGGCGTGACGTGAGAGACCGCAGCCAAGCACAAGCACGGCGTGCAGACGCGCGGGGTGGGAAAACACGGCATGTGAAATTCACCGGGCGTGGGCGCCGAGAGCCAACGCACGGGCCGACGGTGGCATGACGATACGCAAGAGATGGGTGGGGCTCGGCCAGGCGGCCAGGCATGCGGTTCCAACGACCTCCCTGAAGGCACTCGACGGGCCTTGCACCAATCCACCCCCTTCACCCCGTCATCGCAGCAGGGGCGCCGAGCGAAGGCAACGGAGATTTGCATGTGTTCTCGCAGGCAGGGGGCGGCGGCGGCGTCTCGTACATGTTGGTCTCAGGCTGCCCAAGACAGAACGACCACCCCGGGCCCGCCCGCCGCCTGGCCGACCCCCCCTCCATCCTCGGTCCAGGCTAATAGGGAATGCCATTGGTCAACAGCTGGAAATAATCATAGACCCCCGTACTGTAACTCCTCTCGCTCAGATGGACGAGTTTTCGCACAAAGGCGGCGGCCTCGCGCTCGGTCTTGCCGAGGACGAAGCGTTCCTGGAAATGCTGGATGGTGTGAGGCTTGAAGCACGGCAGGCCCGAGTCCAACATGGTGGAGACGATGTGGCTCAGGGGCGCCACGTACTGGCGGCTCGCGAGGAAGACCTTCACGCAGAGCTCTTCGAACTGCCGGAAGGCTTGGGAGTGCTTGCCGCCCATGACGGCGACCATCTCGGGCGTGAGCTTGAAGGGCGCGCGTTCGAATTTGATGCCGCCGGGAGCGATGTCGAAGCAGAAGCCGAAGTCGATGTGGAGGATGTGGCCGGCGTCGTCGACCATGATGTTTCCGTTGTGGCGGTCTTTGAACTGCAGCAGGTAGCTGATTATCGAGTAGGCGGCCATCGATTTGATGAAGTTGGACCGCGCGACTTGGAAGCGGATCGAGTCTTCGTAGCCGTATTTGGAGACAAAGTATTCGTACAGGCCGTTGACCGCCTCGCGACCGAGCATGTCTCGGGACACGGAGTTGGGGAGGACGTCGATGACCCCGCAGCCGGGCGCGGTGGCGGTGACGCGGTAGGGGAAGACGTAGACGTCGAGGCCGACGTGGTGGAAGATGCCTCGGAAGGCGGCGATGAGTTGGAGGGCGAGCACGTCTTGGCGGCAATCGTCGCCGACTTTGAAGATGGCCGATTGCCAGACCTCGTACGTGCGGCGCTCGTCGTCGTCGTCGCCGCCTTCTTCCTTGCGGATGCGGAAGGTCGCCATGAAGGGTGCTTTGGCGTGGGACTGAAGCGGCTTGCCGGACTTGCGATCGATCCCGATCAAGACTCCGTCGGGATTGCTGGGCAGGTAGACGCCGACATCGACGTCGATCGCGCGAAGCTCTTCTTCGATCTTGGCCTTCTTCTCCGCCTTGGGTCGCTTGATCAGCGGCTTCAGCGTGCCCGAAATGCCGGTGACCTTGCCAAAGAACTCGAACTCGCGTTCGTAGAAGAGCTTGTCCTCCCGCGCGAAGCTGCCGATCAGCCCGTCCATGACCGTGTCGAACGTGGGCTTGGCCGGGTCGGGGATCTCGGAGTCTTCGTCCTTGTAGGCGTTGGCTCGGATGTTCCAGATGATCTGGTGTGCGAAGAGCTGCGAGAAGGTCGCCGTCTCGATGATGTATCGCTCGACATAGCCCAGCCGGTCGTAGCGAAGTGCTTGGACGACTTGTGGGACGTAGAAGAAGGTGACGTCGACGTGATGGCTCTCCAAGGCCCGGACGGCGTACTGGGTGACCAGAGGATGATTCCGGTACGCGGGCGAGAAGTAGGTGACGGCTGCCACGGGATTGATCGGGGCCCAGTACAGCAGGTAGCGGAGTTGGGTCTCGACGTCGGACGTCAGCTCCGATCCCAGCCAGAGGGAGAGTGCATCGGCTTCGTGGATGGCCTTTTCGGGCCGGCCGAGGAGATGTCGTCGGAGGCTCAGCGTGAGCGGCTGGGAGTCTGAGAAGCGTGTCGCCAGCTGGACGGCAACCCGCGGATCCTCACGCCACGCGATGTCGACCAGGGACAGCAGCACGGCTTCCTGGCGGTGGAGCTCGGCGTGGCCGGGCGCCGTGCTGTTCGGGTCGTGTCCGAGGGGACTGGTCCACACGGAGAGCTTGCCCACCTCGTGGTCGATCAACTCCCGCAGCAAGCTCTCCTTCTGCGCCAAGGACGGCAGTCGCCTCGAGAAGCTGCCGGGGATGCCCCCCAGACCGGCAATCGCGCTCGCCACCTCACCCAGCAATTTCTGCTCGGCCTTGACCTGCAGCTTGTTGCTCCCAAACGACCACTGCGGTGGCCCCGAGAACCAGGACAGGGCGGCCGACAGGAGAGCATCCTTCAGTCTCCACGCGGCGATACTCTCCGACCGGGCGCAGTCTCTCACGATCTTGGTCGCCAGGAGCACAATGTGGAAGTGGACCTCCCGCGCCAACGGTTGAGACACGGTCCGGTTCATGGCCAGCAAGGTCAGGCGCATCAGCCTGACATATACCTTGTCGACGGCGGGCGACGTGAGTCGAGACGCGCCGAAGTGGCTCGACAGGAATTGTGTCAGGCGCAAGTGAGGCGCGAGGAGATCGTGCGCGAGCTGCTCCCGTCGCTTGATGGCCTCCCAGCTGGACGGCGCGAACTCTTCTTTGAGGTAGAAAGGATCGAGGCGAGAGGTGAGCGTCGGACAGAAGAAGCCCTTCTTCCGGCGCACGGAGCCTTCCCAGCCGGCCGCAACCTCCGCGAGCACTCTCGATTCCCGGCGGGGATTCTCTTTCATGATGCCGAGCCACAGCGAAATCCCCAGGTTGATGGACTGCTTCGTGAAGATCGAGAAAGGAATGGCCACCACGTCCTTGATCAACGAGGACACGCGGTCCGAAGCACTCCGGCGGAGGATGCCGGCCGCATTCCTCAGGACAGCTCGGACCTCTTCGGCAGGGACATCTTCGCCACCGTGGACACGACGCGCCAGTGCCTTCAGCGTGAGCGCTTCTTCGTCTTCGAGGGGCGGCTTCTCGGAGTCTCGTGGTCCGGTCATTCGTGCTTCGCCGCGGTCGTCGCCTCGCGCGCACTCGTCTTCGGACGGGAGCTGCGTGTCGCCCCGACGACGATATTCTCGACGCGTGGTGTACTGAGCCATGAAGTCGGACGCCGTGTTCACGGCGTGGTTGCGAGCCTCGAGGCTGGTCAGTCGCTGGTCGGTCCCCGGGATGATGCAGCCCATCTCCACGGCGAATGATCGTCCCAAAGCAATGTGTCCATACGCGCCGTCGTCCTCGTAATCTTCCAGATATGCGTGCAACATGCCCTTCACGTCCAGGGGAGACACGTCGATGGCTCGCGCCACCCACACACGGCAGCGCTCGTGGAAGCGGGTCAGGGTCTGCTGGCGCAGGTGTGCGTCGTCGGAAAGCTGAAGGGAGACATGGCCCTGGGACGAGGTGTAACGAGCGGTGAACGCGTACTGATCGGTCTCGGTGTCGAGACACGCCTGCCACATGAGGGAGAGAAGGTCCAAGAGGGCGAAGAGCGAGGCTTTCTGACACAGGGCCGAAGGGATGTGGCCGATGATGCGGTCGCAGGCGGCGATGGCGGCTTGTTGGACCGTGGTGTTGCGGTGACAGCAGCCTTCGAGCCACGTGGCCAGCTGCCGCGACACCTGGGGCGCGGCGAATTCGGGTCGTCTGCCCGAGTCCGTTCCGCGCAAGTAGGTCTCGACGGCGTGATGGGACACGGCCAGGATGCAGTTACACACGTGCTCGGCCGTCTTGACTTTGTTCTCGAGGAAGTATGGCAGGACGGCGGTGCTGTCCCCTCCCCGTGCCCGCAGGGTGGACACGAGGAGAGCGGCGTTGACGAAGACGGCTTCCCGGTAGCTCAGCTTGGCGATGTCCGACTCGCAGTGTGGCAGGAGGGTGCTCAGGGCCTGCTTCTGCTGCCGGTGCGACGCGTCTCCCGTTCCGCGTCGCAGGACGAGGTTGAGGTCGATGCTGCTGTTGGGCATGTCGACCCGTGCTTCGTCCACCAGCGGGAGACTGTGCAGCGCCACGGTCTGCAGATCCTCCTCGTGCGGTCGGGTGCTCTCCGACGCGAGAGTGAAGCCGTGCACGGCGAAGTTGAACCACGCATCTCGGCTCAGCGCGTGCAGCTCGTCACCGTGGTGCAGCGTGGGAGTGTGGACGGTGTCGAAGGAAACCAGGACCGCCATCGGCTTGAACAGCTGCTCGATGGTCTGGGACGCGAGCGACCGATCGACGGGCCGCTCTCCCACCACGTCGCCACTGCTGACGCACAGTTCGAGCAGGTGCGTCCAGTAGATCTCGAACAAGGGCGAGTCTTTCGTGAGGTACCGGGCCAACCGAAGGCGTGCCTCCGTGACGGCCGCCAACAGAGGCGTGGTGCCCCGGGTGAGGGCATCACGTCCGATCTTCGCATAGAGCCTGAGCAGCCCCTGCAACACGCCGGCCCCCCCGCAGACGCCAAGCGCGGCTGTCTCGACCACGATGCGGGCATCGACGGGCAGGGCGATCTTGCCGATCTTTTGGGACAGCATGGAGAGCACCAAGGCCGTGAGCGGTGCTTCCCGGCGGGCGACCGCGATCGACACGATGGCCTCGACCACGGTTCCATAGGCTGCCGCCGCGTCCTCGTCGTCGCGCAAGTCCAGAGAGATGGCACTGCCGAGATCCGGGCGAGGCGAGAAGTGGCTCGGGCCGACGGTGATGCCGGCGTCGGACATGGACGACCCGGTGGCGGTGTCGTGTTCGTCGGCATCGGCATCGGCACTCAAGACGTTGCCGAGGGTGTACAGGGTGCTGACGACGACGTCTTGGGGCAGCGGGCGGAGGACGCGGGCCAGACATTCGCAGGCGACAGCCGCGGTGGAGGGCGGCATGTTGCCGTTGACGATCAGACGCGGCAACGAGCGGGTCAGCGCGGTGGCCACGGGGTCGGAGATGGCGGCCAGGACGGCCATGCACTTCAGCACGGTGTGGGCCAGGTGGTCGTCCAGCATGTGGGCGGGATCGGAGGCGATGGCGCTCAGCCAGCCCCAGAGCACGTCGGCGTCGTCGTCGGCGGCGGCGTCGTCGTCGTCGTCGTCGTCGTCGTCGCCGCCGGCCTTCGCGCCCCGGAGCAGGCAGCAGGCGAGAAAGCTGCGCAAGGCGGCGGCGGTGACGCCGCGGGCCAGCTTCTGCTGGGCGACCGATCCGAGGCGGCGGTAGTCGGCGCCGGCGTCCAGGACCTTGATGGCGTCGGAGATCATGAGGGCCAGATCGGCCACGTGCCCGGCCGCGGCGAGGACGGGATCGCGGCAGCGGCGGACATGCGGGGCGAGGAGGAGCGTGTCCAGCAGGGCGGCGCCAGGCGGCGGGTGCGGGGCGGGGAGCAGGGCCACGACGGCGTGCTCGACGAGGCTCACGAAGGCGTACTGGAGCAGCATGGCGCCCAGCGGCTGGGCCTGGGCGGCATAGCGGCGGCTCCAGCGGCGCCACCGGCCCGCGGCGCGGCTGCCGGCGCGGGAGTGGCGCATGGCCGACAGCGCGCCTTCCAGCGACACCAGGAACTTGTCCGACAGCACGCGCCGCAGCCGGGCCAGCAGCCGCACGCGCGGCCCCGCCTCCCACACGTGCACGTGGCGGGCGACGGCGGTGAAGAAGCCCCGCAGCGACACGTGCAGGCGGAGCACCTGCAGCGCGTGGCCGCTCAGCTCGTGCGCGCGCTCTTCCGCCGGCGCGGCGTCCGGCGCGGCGTCCGGCGCTGCTTCCGGCCATTCCGCCGCGGCGGCGCTGTCCGCGAGCGCGTCGGCCGCATCGAGCACGCAGGCCACGGCGTCGGGCCGCAGCGCCGGATGGCGGAGGCCGATGGCCAGCACCGCCGCCGTCACGTCGTACGACAGCGTCTCCCACGGCGGCCGGTCCGGGTGCAGCGCCGAGGCGGCGAAGGCCTGTCGGTGGGCCGCCGCGACGTAGGGCGCCAGGTGGCGGAGGAGCGCCTGTGCGTCGGGGCGGGCCTGGACCAGCGGCGCCGCCCTGCACAGCGCCGCCAACACCTGCAGCTCCCTGGCGCCCATTGGCGCGGGCGCGGCGGCTTGGTCGTGCTCCGTCTCCGCATCCTCCCCGTCGCGCGTCGTCTCTGCACCGCCCGGCGGCGGCCGCTTCTCTGCCCGCGGTGGGCGGCCCAGCGCGCGGCACAGTCGCTGCAGGTCCTGCTCTCCGCCGCCGCCGCCGCCCGCCGTGGCCGCCGACAGCCGCGCCAGGTGCTCGAGGGCGTCGCGCCGCGTCGCGCCCATGGTGGCGGTGGAGGGGGTGGCGGTGGAGGGGGGTGGAGGTGCTGGTGCCGGTGGTGGTGGTGGTGGTGCCGGTGCCGCGCTCTGTTCTCGCTCAGCACGTGACGCGACGGAGGCACAACACCCACAGCCTCATCCAGCCCCGCCGCTGCCTCGAGCAGGTGCGGTGCGCCAAGTGCCGCAGCCAGCGACTCGTCCCAAAACACGCGGTGCAGTGACGTACGTGCTCGTGGCGGCCCAGCGCGTGGATGCTGCGGCCGCCTCGTCAATATCGATGGCCGCTCGGCCGCTCCGCGGGAGAGCGACGCCCCGTCCGATGCGAAAGCACCAACCACCTCCGTCCCCTCCGCCCACACCGTCACCGTCGCCGCCGCCGTCACCGCCGCCGCCGCCGCCACCGCCGCCATGGGCCTCGCGGGCGCGAAGAGGTACGTCGCGTGGCCGGGACGCTCGCTGTCACATCTGCTGAACCACACTGCAGCCGCACCAAACTCTCCCGCGACCCGAACAACACCGCCTGGGCGCGAGACGAGTCCGCCTTCGGGCGCAAGATGCTCGCCAAGCAGGGCTGGAAGCCGGGCGACTTCCTGGGCGCGCAGAACGCCGGTCATTCCCAGCACTACACCGCGGCGAACGCCTCTCACATCCGCGTCGCGCTGCGCGAGGACAACCTGGGCCTGGGCGCCACCGTCGGCGGCGGCCGCGCCGAGACGTTTGGGCTGAGCCTGCTGTCCGGGCTGCTGGGTCGACTGAACGGCCAGGACGACGGCACGTTGCAGAAGCAGGACCATGCGCGGCACGACGCGGAACTGCGACGGTACCAGGCCCACAAGCTCGGGTGGATGAATTTTGTGTCGGGCGGACTGCTGGTGGGAGACCGGATGCAGCATCCGCCCACGAGCACACGGCCCGAGCACACGAAGCCCCCGGTCGTGGCGGTCACGGTCGAGGGTGAGAAGAAGCACAGCAAGAAGAGGAAAGCAAGCGATCACGAGACCGGACATGCGGACGCGCCGGGGAAGAAGCGCGAGGGCGAGAAGCACAACAAGAAGAGGAAAGCAAGCGAGCACGACACCGGACGTGCGGACGCGCTGGGGAAGAAGCGCGAGGGCGAGAAGCACAGCAAGAAGAGGAAAGCAAGCGAGCACGACACCGGACGTGCGGACGTGTCGGGGACGAAGCGCGAGGCCGAGACGCGTGTCACGAAGGAGAAGACGCCCACGTCGAGCAAGGACGACGCAGCGGCCGCAACGACGGCCGCCAAGCGATCCAACGCGGACGCTCGCGGCGACGACAACGACGACGGCGACGACGAGGCACGACTCAAGGCCGCCAAGCGCGCCCGGCACGACGAGCGCCGCCGGCGAAAAGAAGCGAAGCGCAGGCGACGCGCGGGGGAAAAAGAATCAGAAGAAGAAGAAGAAGCAGAAGCAGAAGCAGCAGCAGCCCCCGCCGCGCCGATTCCTGCGCCGACACGCGCCGCCGCGAGCGACGGGGAACGACGCGGCCCTTCCCCGCCGCCGGCGATGGTGGGACGGCAAGCCCTGCGGCAGCGGTACATCGAGCAGAAGCGCATGGCCTCGTCCCACGCCGCCGCGTTGAAGGAGATTTTGATGCTGCCACCGCAGGCGACGGCGTCATGAAAATGAAGAAGCAAAGATTTCACATCATTTTTTTTTTTTCCCCCCCCCCCCCCCCCCCCCCTAAAAAAAGCCTGCGGCGCACCCGTGTTTCCCCCATCGTCAACGGACGATTCGAACTGCATTTCGTGCAGGACTTGACCATGCTGCGGAACCCTGAGGTATACACATACATAACGATCAGGCTTGGACAACCTGCTTTGCCGAGGATGTCGTGACCGAACTACATAGTTTACATTCATGACAAACCCCCATCGCAGCACACGGCGCCAGACATCGGCTTCCCTTTCCGCCGGGGCCAGGCCCCGTTGAGGCTCGGCTCGGCTCGGCTGCGGTCCGTCCCAGGGTGGGGGGGGCAAGCAAAGGAAAGCAAAGCACAGCCAAGCAAAGCACCGCACATCGCACGCCCGCGGAAAACCCAACCGGCCGGACCACGAAGTGACCCAGAATGCGATTTCTGCCGCCGGCGCAGCCGCCGCGCGTGCAGGCGCGCAGCGTCGCCGTCATCGGCGCCGGGCCGTCGGGCCTGGCCGCAGCCAAGTGAGAGCCGTCGGACCCCCTTTCGCAGGCGAGGAGGAAGCGTTTCGGGCGTGAGTGGGTGAGTGAGTGAGTGACTGACGGACGGACGGCGCGGGGCCGTGCAGGTACCTGGTGGGCGAGCGGGCGTTCGCGCGCATCGCGGTGCTGGAGCAGCGGTCGCGGGTGGGCGGGCTGTGGAACTACACGCCGCACGCGGGGCCCGAGGCGGATGAGGAGGATGAGGAGGGGGAGGAGGGGGAGGAGGGGGTAGTGACGAGCGCCGTCTACGACGCGCTGGAGACCAACATCCCGCGCGGGTTGATGCGCTTCTCCGACCTGGAGTGGCCCGCGGACTGCGCGCTGTTCCCCGCCCATGGCGACGTGCTGGCGTATCTGGAGCGGTACGCGCAGGACGTGTTGCATCTGATTCGGTTCCGCACGCGGGTGGTGGAGGTGCGGCCGCGGGAGGAGGAGGACGGTGGGGGGTGGGTGGTGCGGACTCGTGCGGTTGGGGGGGGAGGGGAGGGTGGGGGCGTGGAGGAGGTGTACGACGCCGTGGTGGTGGCCAGCGGCCACCACGACGTGCCGTACATGCCGGACGTCGCGGGCATCGAGCGCTGGAAGCTCGCCTATCCGGGGCGCATCACCCACTCGCAGTGCTACCGCCGGCCCGACGCCTACGCCGGCCGGAAGGTGGTCGTGGTCGGCAACTCGGCGTCCGGCGTCGACATTGGCGCACAGATCGCCGCGGTCTGCCGGCCGCCGCTCGTCGTGTCGCGGAGGTCGGAGAGCTATTTGAACGTGGCCGCTTCGCACGAGCAGAGCGAAAAGCCGGAGATCGTCGCGTACCGCGTGCAGGACCGGGCGGTCGAGTTCGCCGACGGCACGGTGGAGACGGGCGTGGACGCGGTCGTGTACTGCACGGGCTACCTGTACCGCTACCCGTTCCTGGCCGCGCTGGACCCGCCCGTGGTGGGGCGGCGCGGGGGGCGGCGGGTGGAGAATGTGTACCACCACATCTTCTATCGGCCGCGGCCGACGCTGGCGTTCCTGGCGCTGAACCAGCGCGTCATCCCCTTCGCCTGGGCCGAGGTGCAGTCGGCGCTGGTCGCGCGCGTGCTGAGCGGGCGCCTCGCGCTGCCCGGCGCGCCGGCGATGCAGGCGTGGGAAGACGCGCGGGCGCGCGAGGCCGCCGCCACCGGCACCGCCTTCCACGCGCTTCCCTTCCCCCGCGACGCCGACGACCTCAACCTGCTGCACGACTGGGCGCTGAGTGCGGACGACGCCGGCGCGGGCAAGCGGCCGCCGCGCTGGGGCGAGGAGCAGTATTGGATCCGAGAGCGCTTCTCACACATTAAAAAGGCCTTCAACGGCCTCGGCGACGCCCGTCACCGCGCCAGAACGCTGCAAGATGTCGGCTTCGACTACGAAGCGTGGCGTCGCGGGAAGGACGGGGAAGAAGAACATGTTCTGTAGCCTTTCCCACCCCCCTACTCCCCGTCTTCGTGTGGTCTGGTACACGTATACGTGGTGGGGAATATTCTCTGTCTGTGTGTGTGTGTGTGTGTGTGTGTGTGGGTGGGTGGGTGTGTGGGTGAAAAGCAGAATGTGTCGCATGGTCATCAATATCGCTATAAACTGCCTGTGACAAAAGGCCATGCGCTCTCCTCGACCCCCGATGCCCGTCGGCCATTCTCTGCAAGCGAGGAAACGAAAAAAGAAAGTGGGCGGGCTCCGTCAGGCATCGCCTTGCGATTTTCCGCCGTGCGATTCCGCGGCGGGCGATACTGTATGCGCCAACACGTGACTCGGCCGTGCCGAGGACAGCGGTACACGGTCGAGATGTGATTCCCTTCTCCCACAGCGGATCCTTCACTTCCCTCGATGCGGCGTCTGTGGCCGATAAGATTGCGGGCGAACCGACACCCCAGACGCCGTGCCAAACAACAAAGAATCTGCACACGAACAGGACTCGGACCTGAGATGGGTATCGTTATTGGGCGGTCGACGACGACGCCAGAGGCGCCGTTGCGATGGGGCCGAGTCGGAGGCGACGTCGCGGTCGGTTGTCTGCACCGCGTCAGCATTTCTTGTTCCTGCCACTACGCCCAGCTGTGATGCGAACACGTGGGACAGATTTGCGACCGGATGCGAAGTCGCGGTCCGTTTCCTGCCACGCGTCAGCATGTGCGTTCCGGAAACCACACCGGGCGTTGATGCGAAACCACACCAGGCGTTGATGCGAACGGGATGGGGGGTGGGGGTGGACGCACATGCATGTATGTGGGCGGTGCCCGATCACGTGTGCACCTGACTGCTCTTGCCGTCGTTCACGTAGTAGCCGCCCTGGACGGCGGCGCTGATGCCCACGCCGAGCGCCACGGCAACGCCGACGACGAAGAGCGCGACGGCGAGCTTGGCCAGGATGCGGCTGCGGGGGCTGAGCTGGCTCCAGTGGGCGCGGAAAGGCGCGCAGAAGCCGCCTTTGGCCTGCCGCCGCTGCTTCTTGTCCTCCTTGTACTTCTGCTTCAGTGTCTGGGTCGAGGGCCACATCTGGCATTCCCGGGTGTGCTCGACCACCATCTTCTGCGAAAAGGGGTGTTCTTCGCGCGACGCCGGCGTGGGCGGAGCGTCGTGGCCGCTCTCCAGGTCCACCTTCTCGTGCACCGGCACCACCAGCGGGGTGACGCCCGGCAGCGGCAGCGAGAGCTCGTTCGACGACGGCGGGTGTTGGTAGAAGGGCGAGTGCGGCGGCACGTGGGGGCCAGAGTACTCTTCCGGCAGCGTCGTCCGCGAGACGGCCGGCGTCAGCGCGGGAGAGTCGGGCATGGACGGCGGCACGTGGGCGGCGGGCTCCTGTTCGGAGGCAGGCACGATGGAAGCGCCGAAGGTGGTCGGGGCGGTCATGTTGGGCGTGTGCGTGCCGGTGACGGTGCAGTGGGCGAGGCGGCGGGCGGGGCGGGGCTGGACGCGGTTGCTGGGGGGTGGGGCTGGACGCGGTGTGTGTTGGGTGGCACGCTGGATGTGGTGGGCAGGGGCGAGGGCGGCGAGGGCGGCGAGGGCGGCGAGGGCGGCGAGGGCGGCGAACGCGAGGGGCACGGCAGCGACGACAGCAGCGCCAGCAAGGGGCGGGAGGTGTGTGTCTGTATGGATGCGATGGCGGCGGGCGGCGGGCGGCGGTGATTCAAGCGTGTCGCGGTGAAGGCGTCGGTGTCGGTTGGTGGCCGGTGCGAGCACCGGACCTGGCTCTGCACGTGTAGGGGGGGGCGCAGTGGCCCAGCATGCGACGGTGGCCGAGGTCGTTGATTTGCCGCCGCCGCTGCTGCGATGGATGGACGGACAGCATGGAGCGGGCCCGGCACGGCGGACGGCGTGGACAATGTGCAGCACCACGTCGCACCACCGCACTGTGCGACCTGCAGACACCCTATGTGCCTCCCAGTTGCCGCGGGTCGGCGCCGCCACCGCCCGCGCCATGCGCCCACCCCGTTCACCCGAAATATAACCCGTCCCCCCAACCAAGATCTGGGGCCCAGCGCACTGCACCGGTCCCATGCGCGGTCGCAGGACATCTATCTCTCCTCCGGATACCGACCAGGCATCACGTGCCTCGACCGTACATCACGTCGCACCGACGCTGAATGACTCCATGGCCACACGTTCCTGAGGGCAAGAGACGCTCGTTCCACCCGCCGTGGGCGGTGGTTTTGCAATGCAAATCCATTATTGTGGTTGCGAGTGCTCGACACGTCTAAGGAAGGAGATCTGGCACAGCATCAAATTCGAATTCCATTTCCGTCCTCGCCCAAGCCCGTACGAAGCCATTGAACACAATCTCCATCCGCACCCAGGACAGCAACGTCCATATCGCAATCCCATGCCGTCATCTCAGCTTCCTGTCCCGGGCAGCTAGTTGTTGTTCTGGCTGTTCAGAATCCTCAAAATGGCCAAGAACAAGTTGAGAACGTCGAGGTACAAGCTGATGGCGGCGGCAATCTCCTCCTCGACCTGGTAATGTCGGATGATCAGTTGCGTGTCGACCAGGATGTACCCGCTGAAGATCAAGGCCGCAAGGATTCCATATCCGAGCTCGACGCCCCTGGTCTGTGGGAAGAAGGCCGCCACGAACCCGAACAGAATCAGGACCCAGAGCGCGCCGAAGAGGTACGGCATCCAGGATGTGAAGTCGTATTTGGTTTGGCAGGCGAAGAGCGAGAGGAAGACGAAGATTCCGAGCGTGAAGATGAGGGCTTGGAGGACGATGCGTGATTGGTAGAAGGATGTGATGACTGCGATCGAATATGCCTGCGCGGAGAAGCACGTCAAGTCTCAGTCGTCGGCCCAGGCTGCTTGTCCTGCAGGGGTATAGCTTACCTCGAGTGCGGTGAAAACTCCCAAGAATGCCAGGTTCATCGGATAACTCTTCCTCTTCCAGAAGGTGAGGAGCATGAAGCCGATCGCTCCGAAGAGCGAAACCCAGAGCATCCATTGGTTCGTTTGGATCCAGCTCTTGAAAGGCTTGCTGAAAAAGGAGACGGCAGAGAGGGCAGTGGTGAGGAGAAGCTGCAGGGTGAGGATGGCGTAGACTTTCCGGATGAATTGCATGCGGATGGGGAGGGTGGCTTCTGCGACGGAGCCCCCGAACTGGAAACACACAATCGTCAGCACGGAACCTGGTGTGGGTGCTCGTGGAGTGTCGCGCCTACCTTGAAATCATCCGGTACATTGTCGTCTTCGCCTCTCGGGGTTCCCAGCAGCGGTTCGGCCTGGTACGAGGGCGGCGCTTGAGGACACTGCGGCGCTGCCTGCTGTTGTTCCTCGAAGCTGTCGCGCTGTGGCGCGGCGGTGTATTTCGTGTTGGCTGCCATCGTTGGTCTCTCGGTCGCCGGGTGCTCCGTCGGCGGTTGCTCGAGCGGTCGCCGAGTGCTCTGTGGGGCCTCGGGGGATGCACCGAGATGGGAGCTGGCGGCGATGTTGTTGCTAGGGAATGTGACGCAGTGGCGTTCGCAGGCAGTAGTGGCGTTGGTGGAAGGCGACAGACCAGCGTGACGCTTTGTGTCAGCACCGGCGTCACCCCACTACGGCTACAAGTTACCTCGGCCGCTCGGACGCTTGAGGCCCCGGCGGCTTCCAGCCAATCACAGCAAGGCGGCTTCCAGCTAGCAAGGAAAAGGTAGCGAATCTCCGCGAAGCCCATTGCCTGCCCTACATAGTTATCGGCATGTCGTTATGTCGCACGGTTAACGAATTATCGGGAAATCGTCGCATGTGGCGCGTTTTCCAGTCCAGGCGCCAGTCCCGGCAATCTGGGTTGACGCCATTGGCTCTTGGCACAATGCAGGGGACCGTGCCGTCTTCGGACCCTGCATCTTGCATCTTGCATCTTGCATCTTGAATCTTGAACCATATGCCTGGCCGTCGCACACATCAGCCGACCGAACCTCATCCAAAGGATATCGAAAACGAACGAAAGGCCCTCCCCCCAAAATGGGCTTGCTTTCCGCATTCACCCTGATCCGCACCATCTCACTCTTCCACCTCACCGTCGCGTACTGCTTCCTGACCGCACCGAGCATCGTCGCCGACCAGAACGTGGTCTTCATCCTGGGCGAGTCGATGCGTCTTGTATGTCCGCTCCACGCCGGCGATCGACGCGGCTCGATCGGTTGATTGCTGATGCCGTGACCCCTCCCCCCCCCCACCAGAACCACGCGACGTCGCTGGACAGGCCAAGCGACGCCTCGGCCCTGATTGCAATCCTCCTCGCCTTTCTCGCCCTGGCCGACCTGACGGCTGCGTCGATGCACGAGGAAGCCGCTCTGCACTACTGGGCGTGCAACGTGCCGGTGCGTCTGGCGTTTTTGTTTGGGCTGTCCGGCTACGTGTATCTGTTCCAGCAGCACGGTGCATTGGGGTCGGGCTCGGCGGCTCGAGCGGGCGTTGGTCAGCCGCTGCAGAACAGCCTCGTGTTCAGCTTCGCGTTCTGTGAGATGGCTGCGTGGTTTTGGGTATGCTGCTCCAAACGCTCCACCACGCGACAACGGACCGTCCATGCTGATGCGGCATGCAGATCTTCACCAGCTTGCGCGAGGAGCGGCGTCGGTTTGCTTTCAAGAAGGCTGAAGGCCTCAAAGCAGACCAGGACCGCGCCTTGTACTCTTCGAGCCTCTGAGCTGGCTTGTGTGTGGGAGATTGTCGCGAGAGGAACTCGACGGTGGGACCAGCTCCCAGACCAATGTTGCCCCAGACCTGCGCCATCCTTCCTCGAGCTCTTTCTTGTGCCTGCACGTTCGAGCGACCGGGGTGGGTAGTGCCTGTCGGTGTGAAGCTAGCAGCGAGTATCGCGTGACTCCCAGTGGGTGAATGAACGGGGAGACCCGGTGACCATCATCTCGAAAGATGGCCATCGGGGCCACAGACTCCTCCCTTGTCACTTACAATGAAAGATCGGCGCTGGGTCGTCCCACATGTAGTGCTGAAATCGCCGGGATTCCACATCTCTCGGTCGAGCGCTTCTACGCGCCGGCACATGTCTTGCGCAGATTCACGGTCGAAATATGACCTTCTGATCTCGACCAACCGCTATACCACCCAGTTCCCTACACACGGACCTCTTCAGACTCCTCTCCCCCCCCACAGTCGCTGTCGAAGAAGAGATCTTGCCGGCCACTGTCAGCTCTAACCCCCCAAACTCCCAGGCCACGCCTCCTTCGCCGAGCACCCAGACCAGGCCCAGGCCCGCCGAAATCTTGCGGAGATGGGGCACAACGGTATGGCGGAAGAGAGTGTGGAGCCCACAGTCTGGATGATACAGGTGATGATGACGCGCGTTCGAGTTGGTTCTCGTCAGCGTTTGCCCTCTCTCTGTACAGACAACGACAGAGAGGACGAATCCGACACGATTGGGTTGATGAAGCATCAATGTTGGACGTGTGGCTGGAGATTGATTCCGGCTCGCCCGAAAACGAACTAGTCCCGTCACTGCGGTGACACTCGAAAGCATCGCATCCCGACCCTGGTCTGGGTTTGGCTCAGCATTTTCCATCTTGAGCGTCGCCCTCTGAAGCACCGTGAGTCTTTTCGCCACCTCGGCTTTTCGTCGGGCTCGGGGCGCTACGTCGCTAGGGTCGGTGTAGCGCAACGAAGCGTGGGCCAGCTCGTCGACAGCTCTCCGGCGTTCTGCACCGCCCATCGCAAGAATCGAACCGCGCGACTCGCGGTGGTGGCAGTGCTCCGGGCGAGGCGGGGGGGGGGGGGGGGAGCAGGGGGGTAATCCATCCGCAAGCGGAGGCCATATGGCTCCGCCGAGTGCGGTCCGGTACAAGGGGGGCCAGTGCCAGTGGGATGGAAAATCTCCCGAACCCCCACTTATGCTTGTCGTGTCGTTGTACATAGTGACCCGTCGAGCGACCCACCTCCATCTGTATCCACGAGCACGCCCGTGGGAGATGTGCAGCAGAATGCCCGGCCGATACTGGGTGACATGATCGACGGCTCTCACCGGCTCATCGGCGTGGTCAGTGATCGATGTCCGATCTGCTCCGCCATGCGGGCGACTGGCGACGAGAGGCGATCAGCGCCGGCGCCGACGCCATGCGAGAGAGCGTCCCTTTGATACACAGCAGCCGACGACGCACGATCGACACCTGACGTCGGGCCTTTCCTTCGGGACCACGTGTGGGCATGCGTTCCGCGCCAAATTCACGTGCGTTCCCGGCAGCGGACGGGTAGGCTAGAGGCGGCCGGGCCAGAAGGGAATCGCCTGGCTCGCGTGGCAGACAAACCTCGTCCCCTCGACTCGCGGTCCGTCGTGCTCCTCCTGCCTCCCTCTCACACCCCGATCCGGTTTCACGATCGAGCATTCTGCTGCAGCCTTGGGCAGCATGACTCGCCCTTCCGGCAGAGACCGAACGACATACATAGCGCTGCCCAAAAAAGCGCAGATGATTACCGCACGGGCGTGCATAGGCCCGGGCGGCCGAGAGACCACACCCATGATCCTCGACTGCTCCCAGAAATTTCTCGAAACGCTCCCCCGTGCGCCATCTCTCTTCTTCATCTCACTTCCAAGCTCGTTTCGGCGGCACGTCTGCCACATGGCCAACCGCGTCAAACGCCGACCGCCGTGTGCGATGGCTGAGACGACGACCTAGAAAACGATCTTCACATCCCTGCCGGCACGAGGCCACCGGTCACTGCCACCGTCCGTTTCGCCCTATATTCAACGTCGTGAGGCGGGCCGCAGCCTTTCGGCACTGAACACCGACCGTTGATTGTGACATCGACTTCGGCTGGGCCTGTCACGCACGAGCGCTGTCCCGGCGATGTGTTCTACACACAGCCTCTCCCTCTGTGCGTGATGATGATAAGCCCTGCTCGCCCCCCCCCCTGTCCAGGCTTCTTGGCTTCTTGGGGCCGATGGTGGGCGGCTCGCGCCTGCATCCATACCATTAATCTACACTGCCGCCATTCAGGAGGCCATGTTGGGGCTGAGACAGAATGGGCTCGTTGAACGCCCTCACGAGATTTCAACCTCATGTAGTGCCACGACGGAACTCTAGCCGGCAGTAATCAACACACAAGGAGAGAATATACAGTTGGTCGATCGTTTAGTCCGTCCACCAGGCGTGGTGGTATAAAAAGGGGGGGGGGGGGGGGGGGGGGGGGGGATTGCCATCTCTAATCTTTCTTCACACACGCTGTACGAGAGGGAAGACCTGGCGGACAGGGTCGCCAGCCGCGCCGAGCAGCTCTGCGCGGTGCCAACAGCACGGCCGTGCTGTGCCGGGGCTCCCTGGGCGACTCCTCGCACTGAAGGGTCGGCGTGGGCAGGGCAGGGAGCGAGCAGAGGGCATCACAGGCTGCACAGCGAAGATCCTAGCGTATGGTCGAAAGCCTTGTCGTTCCTCTGGGTTGATGGTTCGACGGTAGCACGACCCAGGCCGCAATGTCAGTTCGCTGGTTGGTGCACATTTGCTTGCGGCCTCACGTAAGAATGGGCCTTACCGTCGCTCGTCGTCGACACGATCCCTCTCCCCGTACCACCAAGGCGATCTGCGACCACCAGCCTTTTCCTACAGCATCTGCGTTGTTGTTGCCGCTGCAGGCCAAGTCTGCGTGATTGCACATGATGAGCTCGGGCGCTCCAGCTGAACCGACGACGACAGGCTACGCTCCCAACGAGTCCAGGAGGGCGGCCGCACTGCCGACTCGCGTGGAGGAGCCCTTCATCAGGCAGTACGTCTTGCCCTTCCCGCCGCCACGACGGCGGCCCGTCCTGACCAGCAGCAGGCCAAGACTGCCCGACCGCGACCCGTGGGCCGCTGCGCGCCCGCCAGCGGCGCTCAGGTACGATCATGCCTACACTGGCCTTGGTCCGTCAGCCGCTCATGCGTGTGTGAAAAGCTTTGCCGCTCCACCGGGCCTGCCCTCGGCGCACCGCTCCACCGCGACATACCCTCCATTCCCGGCCGCACAGGCCCAGGCCCAGGCCCAGGCTCAGGCGCAGGCGCAGGCGCAGGCGCAGGCACAGGCGCAGGCGCAGCGCTGGGCCCGAGAGGAATGGTCCAGCCGAGCCGCCGCCGCCGCCGCGCCTTACCACGACCTCGCGCTGCTGTCGAACTGGACGGCATCGCCGCTGTCTGGCCAGTTCCCGGCTCCCCAGGCGACGCCGATGCCTCCCGGAAGTGACCGGAGCCCTCGGTCAGGCTATTCCGCGTACGGCAGCGCGTGGCCCGGACCGCCTCTGCGACGCAGCTCTTCGGAAGAAGAGGCGCGCATGAGCCCGCTGGTGGGCGGCGGCGGCGGCGGCGGCTACTACGGCGGGGAGGCGGGCTCGAGTGCCGCCGGTCTACAGAACAAAGCCTTCCCCCAGCGCCGGCCGTCCAACCGCGACGAATTCGACGGGCCGTCGCAGCTGCTCGACAAGCCGGACGACAACGGGGTGGAGCCCAAGGAAGAGGACCTGCCCCAGCTGCCCATCACGCTCTACGCGCAGGAACAGGACGAGATCCTGTCGAAGGTGAACGACCGGCTGTCGCAGTGCGCCTTCGACTTCGTCGCCAAGTACCAATTCCCCATCCCCATCGAGCCCGACAAGCGGCCGGTGCGCGTGCCGGGCGACCGCGAGTGGTCCGAGTGGGTGTACCTGCTCAAGCGGCTGGCGACCAAGCGGCGCATCCCCGCGCGCGTGCTGTACAACGGGCAGATCAAACAGCTCATCACGATTCTCGAGAACAGTCTGGAAATGCGACACGCGGCCAAGCACCAGTCTCGGCCGCTGAAGGACGACAGGAACATCCTCCAGCTCATCAGTTCCGGCCTGCAGGTCGCCAAGATCCTCAAGGACGCCCCGGCCATGCAATACCTCGACAGCCTCTACATCCAGACCGAGCGCCTGATCCAGACCCGCCGAGCCCCCGCGCCCTCGCCCTTCAACCCCGCCATGTGAGACGATGGGGGATGGTGGGGGAGGCGGAGGCGGGGTGGGGCGGCGAGGGGTCGCGCGCTCCACGCGGGGGAATGGGGAAGGGTCGACAGACACAGGGCATGCGCGCACGTTATATCATCGGACTCGGCTTCGATGCAGTTGGGTTTTTTTTCGACATTGTTTTTTCCCCCCCAGTGGCTGTGGCTGTGGCGGTCTCGGATGACAAAGGCTGCAGCCACGCGTCGGGTGCCACGGAGCAAGTCAGTCCTCCACTACGCAAGACGGTACACGGGTCATGGTGGGATCGTTCAGCCCGGCTTTCGACAGCAACGGAAGACGCAAGATTCCTTCTCTAATGTGTGTGGGTGGGTGTGTGGGGGGGGGGTGTGGGTGGGTGGGTGCGGGTGTGTGGGTGGGGCGTGTGGGTGTGTGGGTCGGCGGGGCGGCGGGGCGGCGGGTCGGTGGGGCGGCGGGCTGTCCGACTTGGGTCGGTGGGGCGGGCATCTGGGTTTGGGTTCGGCACTGGTCCGAGAAGATAGGCGCACGAAGCGTGTCCCTGGACCGTCTGATAAGCGCACGGAGCGTGTCCCTGCACCGTCTGATACGAACCAAGCAATGACGCCCCGGCAGAGTTCATGTACGGTGAGCGCGCGAGGGCCCGCCTCCGGCCGGCCCGATGGAGCGCCCGAGCCAATCGAGACCCCCCGCCTCTTCACCGCCGCAGCCCCCGCCCCCGGTCCCCGGTCCTTGCTGGCCAGCCCCTCCTTCCACGCCGGCACTTGTCGCCGCTCCACCCCCACGCCCGAACCTCCTTCCACCCGCCGCTCGCTCTCCCGACACCGTCGCTGCCGCTGCCAGCACTGCCGCTGCCTTCGGGGTCGCCCCGGGACCAGCACCCCTTCTTCCCTCCCCCCGCCCATGCAACCGTGCCATGGGCCGTCGTGCTGCACTGTGCTGACATGCCTGCCCGCCCCCCATACACCGCAGATGGACTGTACTGTCGCGCCGAGTCCGACCTCGAGTGGCCGTAGTATATCCCAGGAGCGAGCACCGTGCCGCCTTCTCCTTCGTCCTCCTCCCGATCCAGTCCGGTAGCAGGAAGAAGGCCCAGGCATTCGGAGGCCAGTTGTGGTGAGATGGTCAGCTGGGCGTCTGATCGAGCAACTGCTCGGCTGGTCAATCGCTGGAAGCAACCACTCTGTCACGACAAGGGAGTAAGACGAAAGGCTAACGTGTATAACCATTAACGGATAACCCCATCAACGGATATTACCATGAACAGATCTTACTGTTACGGTCAACGGATAGAAAAGAAAGACTTACACTAACAAGATGTCACGGTCAACAGCTGGAAGAACAAGGACAACAGTACCAAAGTCCCACCAAGCACTACTATGGTTTACAGGCCATATCTCAACAACCAAAGGTCCAACTAAGACTATTCTTGCCGCGTTAGAAGCGCCACAATCGGTTCCTTAAGGACGAACAATCGGGTTAAGAAAGCTACTGGAACTACAACCAGCAGACAGTAGAAAACCCCCAACAGTCCCAAGGTCCTATCTAGCTCTACTACCCTTAACAGCCTACAACTTAACACTTACTGGTCTGACCAAGAAGCTTCTAGGCGCACTGGAAGCGACTCGACCCGCTCTTTAGAATGTTCTGTTTCAGTTCTAGAACCTTTAGGAAAAGAAGGTTTTAGAAGTAACTCGGTTAACAGAACAAAGGAGAGAAGTTTGTTAAGAAACTTCTTAGGAAATCCAGCAGCAAAGGGGCAAATAACCAGCTAGGGCAGAGGGACATAAAAAGCAGCTGCTGCCCCCTTATCTTTCTGTTTTCCTTCTTTATAGCTTGTCTTGTACAATTAACTTAGAACAACCTTCTAACTCCCAACATACAACCACTCTTCAGACTTTAGTTCTTTAGCTCCTCCTCTTAACTTTAGCTCTTACAACAACCTACACCCACCTTAGCCTCAACTCTCAACATATAACTACTCTTTAGACTTTGATACAGATGTAGAGGGCTGGAAGGTGCTGGAAGGTGGCAGGCTTGGCAGGGCCAGGCTTGGCGCACACTCAAATACCTCTACCTCCGCTTGTACGTAGATTCTTCCCTCTCTAGCCTTAGATATAGTTATTAAAGACGGGTATTAACCTTGCGTCTACTGCAGTCGGATTATTATATCCAAGGCTCACTTTAACAACACCTGCACTACGCGAAAGAGCCTGTTGAATTACATCTAGGTACTCGATTAACGTACGTGCAACCAACCCAGAGTGTGTACTGTATATGTACGAAGGAGGCCGTTGAATTATATCCGGTTACTTAATCGTACATGTGCATGCTACTCTACCCCCCCCTCCCCCGATCGAGAAGAAGAGTTTTAAAGAGAGAGGTCCATTACAGAGGACATCGAGAAGAAGAGTTTTAGGGAAGAGAAGTTCCCCTATCGAGAAGAGAGAGAGTTTTGAAGAGAGAGAGTGCCCCTACAAGAGGGATGTTAGGGAAGAGAAGTGCCCCTATCGAGAAGAAGAGAGAGTTTTGAAGAAGAGCGAGAGAGCAACGAGAGCGACGACGACGAGAGCGACGACGACAAGAGCGCACCTAGCAGGACCTAGGGCGATGATCCGGGCACGCAGATATGATTCAATACGGCCTTTTTGATGACTATATCTCGAACTGAGGAGGGAAAAGAACCTATGTAGTGGTGGCGGTGGGCCTTGATGGAGGGTGGTGTGCCAAGGCCCGGCTCGGCCCGTCCGGGCCGAGCCGAAATCCAGGGTCCACCCCATTAATCTGTCCCACCTCTTTCCACCGCCGCAACACTACCCCCCTCCCTCACCAGCGGTCGCCCTCGACCGCTTAGTCACTCTATCCATCCGGCAATCTCCACTTTTTTTTTTTTTTTTTTTTTTTTTGAAAATCCCCTCCGACGCCGACGTCGCGTCTTCCACCTTCCATTTTCCATTACAACCGGCGTCCTTTTCGTCGCTTTTTCCATTTTTTTACATCGTCGGCATCTGAAGTCCTTCACTTCGCGTTTATGTGACCCGTTCGCCTGATCTGTGCCATCTGATCGGAACCGTAGGTCATCTGAGCTGCGGCGTAGCTGGTCTGTGCGTCGCCTCGGAGGTCCATATAGATCCGTCCGCAGCGTCGTTTCTTCTTCTTCTTTTTCTCCTCTACCAAAGCCTTCACCCACTACGCGGTCGGCGGCGCCGCCGGCCGCGTAGTGGTGCCTGAAGCAATCACTTCCCGAAGCACGATCGTTTTCATCGGCTTCCGCGCCGGTGGAGCGGACGTGTCTCTATTGTCGGCATTAGAGCCACGCTGGTTTCGGCTTTTCCGGGTTCCGCGCGTAAAAGTCTCTTAGCAGCTCCGCCGAGTTCCGCAGGTTCTCGACCGGATACCATTCGTAGTCTTCCGGCTACCCCTTCTACGAGATCCTCGCTTTGATGGACCCCCTTACCTTCTTTACGTCCATTACGTCTTCTACCTCCTATTCTTCCTTATTATCTATCTCGATTGGCAGGGGTTCAGCGAACCCCTGTTCCGGCAGGCCGTCCTTAGGGTCTAAGCTTAGTAGATCGGAATGGAAAACGTCGTAGATCCGGAACGCCTTCGGCAGCTCGAGCCGATAAGTCACCGGCGACCTCTTTTCTATTATCTTAAACGGGCCTACGTAGCGCGGATTGAGCTTGGCGTTGCCTTTCAGCCTTAGGTTCTTCGTGTTGAGCTATACCTTTTGGCCTTCCTCGAATTCCATCGGTGACCTCTTTCTATTAGCTCGATTTACTATCTTCTTCTAAGCCGATTCCATCGCTTCTTTCGCTACTTTGACCGCTTCTTCCATCTAAGATCGGAGCGCTTCTGCCGCCGCGGCAGCGACTCTCTTCGACGACGTAGCGGTAGTAGAAAACTCCGGTAAGCCGGCGTCGCTTGGTGGCTGGAAGCTCATCCTTAGAAGATAGCTATGCGTTATCTCGAACGGCGCCAGCGAGGTTGTTTCGGACGGTGACGAGTTGGCGCAGAATTCGGCCATCGGCAACACCTTAACCCAATCTTCTTAACGGTGGCTGCAGAAGGTTCGCAGATATCGCTCTATCTCTCGGTTAGCTACTTTAGACTGACCGTCGGTCTGCAGGTGAGCGGCTGTGCTGAGCTTTCCACGAATTCCGAGAGCTTGGTTGACGGATTTCTATACTTCGGCGGTGAATTGAGGACCCCTATCCGTAGTGATAGTGTCCGGTAGGCTATAGTGCTTCTATACGTGTTGGATTAACATTCGTGCGGTCTCTTCCGCGGTAGTTCCTTCGTTTCTCGCTCTGCAGGGGATGAAGTGGCGCTCCTTGCTCAGCCTATCCACTACGTTCAGTGTGGCGTCGTATCTATCGGATTCCGGCAGGCCGGTTACGAAGTCCATCGTGATGTGTTGCCATAGTTTCTCGGGGATCGGAAGTAGCTTCAATAAGCCTGCCGGAAGGCCGTAACGTAGCTTCGCGGCCCTGTATACGTAGCAATTGGCGATAAATCGATGGATCCGTTCGTAGATCTGCGGAAACCAGTAGACCGTCCTTATGGCTTCTATTGTCTTTTTTGAGCCGGCGTAACCAACGTCTATAGAGCTATAGACCAGTTGGATGACCTCTGTGATTAGTTCTTCCGGAACTATCAGCTTCCCTGAGCCGGTTTTGCCTAGCTTCTGCTGCTGATTAAGCTGCTCTACCTTCTCGTAGAGAGTCTCTTCCTTAGGGGCCGGTTCCACTGCGCAGACCCCTACCTCTTTCAGCACCTCTGCGTCTACTATCCGCTCGGTCAACACCTTCTGAAACATGTTCGGATCTTCTTTCGCGCAGCTGGTCTTTCCTTCTCTTCGCGTTAGCGCGTCAGCTTTTCCGTTTTGAGCCCCTGGTCGATAGGTAATCTTAAAATCGAACCCTGATAAGTAGGCAGCCTACTGTGCTTAGCGACGTAAGAGCTTCTGCGTCTTTATAAAGTAGGTCAGCGACTGGTGGTCCGTAAGGACCTGAACCGTGCTCTTTCCAGCTATAAGCTCCGGTTTCCACTCCTCGAAAGCCTAAATGATCGCTAGCAGCTCCTTATTATAGATGGCGTAGTTCCGTTTAGCTTCTGTTATAGATTTGCTAAAGAAGGCCACTAGGTAAAGGGTCTCGCTATCGTTAGCGTATTGAGAAAGGACCCCTGCCGTTACTGTGTCGGAAGCGTCCGTTTCTACGTAGATCGTCTTTTCCGGTCGGAAGTGCGCCAGAATTGGCGCCGAGGCCACTGCCTCTTTCAGCTGCACGAAAGCTTCCGTGCACTTCTTATTCTATAGGCCGGCGGCCTCTTTCTTTAGCGCCTCGTTTAGGGGTCTCGCTATCTTGCTGAAGTCCTTAATAAACCGTCGATAGTAGCTGCAGAAGCCGAGAAACGCTCTGATTTGCGTAGTGTTTCCAGACTTCGGTTGCTTCCATTCGGCGACAGCGGCCACTTTCGACGGGTCCATCCGAATTCCATCCCTTCCGACGATAAGGCCGAGATATTTGACCTCAGTTTGATAGAACTCGCTCTTCTTCGTGTCCGCGTTCAGTCCTACCTCGCGGAGCCTCTTTAACACTTTCTCAATATGGTCTGTGTGTTGCTCTCTCGTTCTATCTGTATAGATAAGGATGTCGTCCAGGTAGATAGACACAAACCGTTCCAGCATGTCCATAAAGGTGTGATTTATAAAGCGTTGCCACACCGCCGGCGCGTTGGTGAGTCCGAAAGGCATTACCAACCACTTGAAGTTGCCTATACGCGTCGCGAACGTCGTAAGTATTCGGCCGAACTCGGCGTAATGAACTTCTTCGCCAGATTTTCGCGAACAAACACCTCTACTTGGTCCAGTTCCGCCAGCGATAGTCGTCTTAGGGGCTCGGTTCTCGGCAGCGCGGCTCCTTCTTTTAGCCGGATCTTGTTGTTATATTCCGGTCGATGGAGCGGCAGGAGGTTGGAGTCGGCTTTTAAGAACACGTTAGCGTAACCGTAGAGCTCGTTTAGCAGCACCTCTAGTGGATCCGCTTCTTCTTCCGCTATTATCTTCCTGTAGTCTTCGATGTCTTTTATTAAGATAGCGTAAATCTCGTTGTCCGGCGACTTCGCGAGGGTCGTTATAGCTTCTGAACTTATTATTCCGACGGTGACCGGGGGTTCGGAACGATCGGACGGAGCCTCTTTCGCAGACTCCGTAGCTTTCGGCTCGGCGGCGACGGTGGCGACCTTTCCGATGGTCCCTGCTCCGCTACCCGGGGTTTTGAACCTGATAGTTCCTTTATCTACGTCAACGATAGCTTTCTGGTTCTTTATCTATTTCTGCCCTATAATGATGTCAAACCTTCCGATATCCATAATTCGGAACGTCGCCTCTGTAGTGCGACCAGCCAGTGTGGTCCTTAGCGGCACGTAGTGCGTAACGCTTTCCGTGTCTTGTCCGTTGTACGCCGAAATCCGCGTCGGCGACGCCAGTTCTACTGGATAACCGTATCCATTTGTCAGCTTCCGGACCAGTCGGTGGTGGATCGCCGCGCCGATGAGAGCTCCGGTGTCGATAAAAGCTTTTAGCTAAAGCGGTTTGCTCGATCCGTCAAGGGGGTAGACAGTAATTAGAAGGATAATAGCTGTTTCCGTGTTCACTTCCACCGCCGCCGAGAGCGGATCGCTGCAGCTGTTGATGCTTTCTTCTCGTAGCGATTCGCTTCGATTCGGTGCCCTATTGTCAATGCTGGATAGGGGGCCTATCCGTCTAGCTGGTCTTTTCCTATAATTCTTAGCTGCACGCCGCCGTCTACGCTGTCGGTGTCGTTTAGGGCTGGCTCTATAGCTTGTATGGTCTTCCTCGGTGGTTGCTGCGGCTGCGGCTGCCTTATAACACGATAGTCCTGCTTCTGCTTGTCCGATGCTTGGCATCTCGTAGCGATGTAGCCAGGCTTGCTATACGCGAAACAGGTAGGGACGAACGACGAGCGCTGAGACTGATAAGGTGGCTGCTGTGGCGCTCTCTGGAAAGGCGCGGGGGGTCGTGTGGTCTGCGTTATCAGCGGCTTTTAGTTCGATTCGCGTAATTTCGCGTAAGCGCTTAAGTTTCTTGCGGTTACTCTCGCTTGGTGCACGAAGCTCTTAAGGCCTTCGTCTTCTACAGACGCCATAGCGGCGGCCAGCTTAGGACTCAGCTTCTGCCTTAATAGGTGGAGCTGCTCATCTTCCGCCACTCGGGCCCTGATCGCATGTTTTCTGAACAAACCGTAGAATTCCTTAAACGTCTGCCGGTTCTGGTTGATCTTATCCAGCTGCTTACAGGCTGTCTTCTTTCAGAATGGGTCTCCGAAGCGTTGATCTAACGCTTTGATCGCTTCTTTAGCGGTTACCTCTTCCAGGTCCGCCACTAACGAAAAAGCTTCACCTTCTAGTCGCGCCTCTAAATAGGCCAATCTGTCTTCTTCGCTGCTTAATGCGTAATCGCGGTTCATCTTATTCTTGATCTTCTTCTTAAACGCCTCCTACGCTTCAGAGTCTCTGCTACCGAAAACCGGTGGATCCGGTAATGACGTCATTAACGTGCTACCTTAACTGTAGGCCGCCGGCGAGGTGGTTTCTACTTGGGTTTCTCGCCGCGGTGGCGGCGATGATCTCGCTGCTTCCATATTAGCCAGTTGATCCTTTAGCGCCTTTAGCTGCGCTATTCGATTCGCCGCTTGGTGTTCCAACACTTCGACGATAGTCTCTGCCGATTCCTTCTCGGCCCTTACTGTCTTTACTTCCTCTCTTAGCTGTCTGTTTTTTTCTAGTGTCCTGTAGAACAGCGTCTTAATGAGGTCTATACCGTCGTAGACCTTCCCTATCCCGTTCTCGTTTACGTAGTCTTCCAGTTCCTCGATCGTGCAGTCGTGGATCTTCTTGTATTCCTTTATTCGTTCCTTAATCTCTGCGGTCTCTTTAGCCGTAAAACCTCTAATAACGACCTTATCTTCAACTACGCTGGAGCGTCTGCTTGCTCTGTCAGTCTTTCCTTTTCTGCTTCTGCCGCAGCCTGTGACGCCGCTCTGTACCGCTAAGAAGTCTTCCATCTTCTTACGGTGCCTAGGGTTGGTTGTTGTTGGTGTGTGTATAGTGCGCGTGCGTTATTCGGGTTTCCGGATGGTTCGACGGACCCTTTCGCGCAGCGCGGGGTTGGTGTAGAGAGTGAGTTCGAGATATAATGATCCGGGCACGCAGATATGATTCAATACGGCCTTTTTGATGACTATATCTCGAACTAAGGAGGGAAAAGAACCTATGTAGTGGTGGCGGTGGGCCTTGATGGAGGGTGGTGTGCCAAGGCCCGGCTCGGCCCGGACGGGCTGAGCCGAAATCCAGGGTCTACCCCATCAATCTGTCCCACCTCTTTCCACCGCCGCAACAGGCGACGACATTCGTTTTTTCGGGTCTTTAACAGACCATTCTATTCGGACATACCAATTAAGACGACCGGCAATCACTACTAGGCAGAGCCCCTAGGCAGAGCACCAGGCACAGCTGCTGCATGTTACGGCGGCAGAAAGAGGTAGGACAGATTGATGGGGTGGACCCTGGATTTTGGCTCAGCCCCTTCTGGGATTTAGGTTCCGGAACGGACCGAGCCGGGCCTTGGCACACCACTATCCATCAAAGCCCACTACTACCACTACGTAGATTCCTTTCCCTCCTTAGTTCGAGATATAGTCATCAAAAAGGCCGTATTGAATTATATCTGCGTGCCTGGATTATTATATCTTGAACTCACTCTCTACACCAACCCTGCGCTACGCGAAAGGGCCCGTCGAACCATCCGGACGCTCGAATAACGCACGCGCACACACCCAACAACAACCCAGCACCGTAAGAAGATGGAAGGCTTCTCGACGGTAGAGAGCGGCGTTACAGGCCGCAGCAGAAGCAGAAAAGGAAAGGCTAACAGAGCAAATAGACGCTCTAGTGTAATTGACGATAAGATCGTTATTAGCGGTTTTACAGCAGAAGAGACTGCAGAAGTCAAGGAACGAATGGCCGAATATAGGAAGATCCACGACTGTACGATCGAGGAACTAGAAGACTATGTAAACGAGAATAGAATAGGGAAGGTCTACGACGGCATAGACCTTATTAAGATGCTGTTTTACAGAACGCTAGAAGAGAACAGACAACTAAGAGAAGAAACTAAAGCGGTAAGGGCCGAAAAAGAATCGGCGGAGACTATTATCGACGTGTTAGAGAACTAGGCGGCAAATAGACTGGCGCAACTGAAGGCACTAAAGGATTAACTAGCTAAGGTGGAAGCAGCGATGTCGTCAGAGCCGCCACTGCGGCGAGAAGAATACGCAGAGACCGCCTTACCAGCGGCCTACAGTTAAGGTGGCACTACGATGACGCTACTGCCGGATCTACCTGCTTTCGGTAGCGGAGACCCTAAAGCGTAGGAGGCGTTTAAGAAGAAGATCAAGAACAAGATAAGCTGCGATTACGCAGGAAGCAGTAAAGAAGACAGACCGGCCTATTTAGAGGCACGACTAGAAGGAGAAGCGTTTTCGCTAGTAGCGGACCTAGAAGAGGTAACCGCTAAAGAAGCGATTAAAGCGCTAGATCAACGCTTCGGAGACCCCTTCTGGAAGAAGACGGCCTATAAGTAGCTGGACAAGATCAACTAGAACCGGCAGACGTTCGAGGAGTTCTACGGACTGTTCAGGAAATATGCTATTAGAGCGAGAGTGGCAGAAGATAAGCAGCTGCACTTACTAAGACAGAAGCTAAGCCCTGAACTGACGACAGCTATAGCCTTAGTAGAAGACGAAGACCTTTAAAGCTTCGTACACTAGGCGAGAGTCACTGCCAGAAACTTAAACGCGTACGGAAAACCGACGACACGTAAACTGATTCAGAAGCCGTCGCTGTCGGCGCAGTCGACAAGAGCCCCTGCGCCCTTCCGACAACGCCCCCAGCAGCTATCCAGTTCGCAGCGTTCGTCGTTCGTCCCTACCTGCTACGCGTATAGAAAGCCTGGCTATATCGCCACGAGATGCCAAGCAACGGCCCAGCAGAAGCAGGAGTATTATGTTATAAAGCAGCCGCAGCCACTGAAAAGGAACATACAAGCTATAGAGCCGGCTCCAAACAACACTGACAGCGTAGACAGTGGAGTGCTACTGCGAATCCTAGGAAAAGACCAGCTAGACAGATAGGCCCCCTACCTAGCATTAACAATAGGGCACTACATCGAAGCGAATCGCCGCGAGAAGGGAGCATTAACAGCTGCAACGACCCTCTCTTAGCGGCTGTAGAAGTGAATACGGAAACGGCTATTATTCTTCTTATTACAATCCACCCTGTTAAGAAGTCGCACCAACCCCTCCAGTTAAAAGCTTTTATCGACACCGGAGCTCTTATTGGCGCGGCGATCCACCACCGACTGGTTCACAAACTGATAAAAGGATATAGCTATCCAGTGGAGCTAGCGTCGCCGACGCGGATTTTGGCGTATAACGGACAAGACACGGAAAACGTTACGCACTACGTGCTATTAAGGACCACACTAGCTGATCGAACTACGGAAGCGACGTTCCGGATTATAGATCTCGGACGGTTTGACATTATTATAGGTCAGAAATAGATAAAGAACTAGAAGACGGTCATTGACGTAGACAAAGGCACGATAGGGTTCAAAACCCTAGGCAACGGCACCGCCGCCGAACCGACCGCCGCTACTGTAGCCGAATCGAAAGCCGCGGCTGCCAATGTAACCCTGTCCGACCGCCCCGAACCCCTGGTCACCGTCGGAATAATAAGTTCAGAAGCTATAACGACCCTCGCAAAGTCGCCGGACAATAAGATCTACGCTATCTCTATAAAGGACATCGAAGACTACAGGAAGATAATAGCAAAAGAAGAAGTGGACCTACTGGAGGTGTTGCTAAACGAGCTCTACGGTTACGCTAACGTGTTCTTAAGAGCCGACTCCAACCTCCTGCCGCTCCACCGGCCGGAATACGACAACAAGATCCGACTAAAGGAGGAAGCTACGCTGCCAAGAACCGAGCCCCTAAGACGACTATCGCCGGCGGAACTGGACCAGGTAGATGTGTTCGTTCGCGAAAATCTAGCGAAGAAGTTTATTACGCCGAGTTCTGCCGAATACGCGTTACCGATTCTTTTCGTAAGGAAACTAGAGGGTAGTCTGCGACTCTGCGTAGACTATCGAGGCCTTAACGAGGTTACTAAGAGAGACGTGTATCCACTGCCGCTAATAGATAAGACTATACAGCGTATAGCGAAGGCTAAGTAGTTTAGCAAGCTGGACATCCGCCAAGCGTTTCACCGATTAAGGAACGAGGAAGGACAGATAGAAGACCTTACGACATTCGCTACGCGTATAGGCAACTTTAAGTAGCTGGTAATGCTATTCGGACTCACTAATGCGCCGGCAGTGTGGCAACGCTTTATAAACCACACCTTTATAGACATGCTAGAGCGGTTCGTGTCTATCTATTTGGACGACATTCTTATCTATACGGACGGAACGAGAGATCAGCACACGGACTACGTCGAGAGGGTGCTAAAGAGACTCCGCGAAGTAGGATTGAACGTGGACACGAAGAAGAGCGAGTTCTATCAGACTAAGGTCAAATACCTCGGTCTTATCGTCGGGAGAGAAGGGATCCGGATAGACCCCTTAAAGGTCGCCGCCGTCGCAGAATAGAAGCAGCCGAAGTCCGGAAACACTACGCAAATCAGAGCGTTCCTCAGATTCTGCAGCTACTATCGACGGTTTATTAAGGACTTCAGCAAGATAGCGAGACCACTAAATAAGGCGTTGAAGAAGGAGGCTGCTAGCCTATAGAATAAGAAGTGTACAGAAGCTTTCAACCGATTAAAGGAGGCGGTGGCCTTAGCGCCAGTGCTAGCGCACTTTAGACCGGAAAAGACAGTCTACGTAGAGACAGATGCTTCCGACACAGTTACAGCCGGAGTCCTTTCCCAATACGCCGACGACGAAGAGACCCTTTATCCGGTAGCTTTCTTTAGCAAGTCTATAACGGAAGCCGAACGGAACTACGCTATCTATAATAAAGAACTGCTAGCTATTATTCAGGCCTTTAAAGAGTGGAAACCGGAGCTTATAGCTAGACAGAGCACGATCCAGGTCCTTACGGACCACCAGTCACTGACCTACTTTATAAAGACGCAGAAGCTATTACGCTGCTAAGCCCGGTAGGCAGCCTACTTATCCGGATTCGATTTTAAGATTACCTATCGACTAGGAGCTTAAAATGGAAAGGCTAACGCGCTGACGAGAAGGGAAGGAAAGACCAGCCGCGCGAAAGAAGATCCGAACATGTTCCAGAAGGTGCTGACCGAGCGGATAGTAGACGCAGAGGTGCTGAAAGAGGTAGGGGTCTGCGCGGTGGAACTGGCCCCTAAGGAAGAGACTCTCTACGAAAAGGTAAAGCAGCTTAATCAGCAACAGAAGCTCGGCAAGACCGGTTTAGGGAAGATAATAGTTCCGGAAGAACTAATTATAGAGGTTATCCAGCTGGTCCATAGCTCTATAGATGTTGGCTACGCAGGCGCGAAGAAGACGATGCAGGCAGTAAGGACGATCTACTGGTTTCCGCGAATATTCGAGCGAATCCACCAATTTATCGCCAACTGCCACGTGTCCAGATCGGCGAAGCCGCGTTACGGCTTTCCAGCAGGCTTATTAAAGCCACTGCCAATCCCTGAGAAACTATAGCAGCACATTACGATGGATTTCGTAACCGGCCTGCCGGACTCCGATGGATATAACGCCACGCTTAATGTAGTGGATCAGCTAAGCAAAGAGCGCCATTTTATCCCCTGTCGAGCTAAGGATAAAGGAACTACTGCGGAAGAAACGGCGAGAATGTTGATCCAACACGTATAGAAGCACTATAGGCTGCCGGACACTATTACTACGGATAGTGGTCCTCAATTTACAGCCGAAGTATAGAAAGCCATCAACCGAGCTCTCGGAATTCGTAGAAAGCTCAGCACAGCCGCTTATCCTCAAACTGACGGTTAGTCTAAAGTAGCTAACCGCGAGATAGAACGATATCTGCGAACCTTCTGCAGCTATTATTAAGAAGAATAGGTCAAGGTGTTGCCAATAGCCGAGTTCTGCGCTAACTCGGCACCGTCTAAGGCCACCTCGCTGGCGCCGTTCGAGATAACTTACGGTTACCTTCCGAGAATAAGTTTCCAGCCGCCGAACAATCCTAGCTCTGCGGAACTATCTACCGCTACGTCATTAAAGAGGGTCGCCGCCGCCGCGGCTAAAGCACTTAAGGCTCAAATAGAAGAAGCTATTAAGGTAGCAAAGAAAGCAATAGAATCGACTTAGAAGAAGATAGTAACTCGAGCTAATAAGAAGCGGTTACTAATGGAATTCGAGGAAGGCCAAAAGGTGTAGCTCAACACGCAAAACCTAAGGCTAAAAGGGAACGCCAAGCTCAACCCCCGCTATGTAGGTCCGTTTACGATAGTAGAAAAGAGATCGCCGGTAACTTATCGGCTCCAGCTGCCAAAGGCGTTCCGGATCTACGACGTTTTTCATTTAGATCTGCTGAGCTTGGACCCTAAAAACGGTCTGCTACGACAAGGGTTCGCCGAACCCCTGCCAATCGAGATGGACGGTAAGGAAGAAGAGTAGGAGGTAGAAGATGTAATAGACGTAAAGAAGATAAGGGGGTCTATCAAAGCGAAGATCTCGTAGAAGGGGTAGCTGGAAGACTACGAATAGTATCCGATCGAGAACCTGCGAAATTCGGTAGAGCTGCTAGAAGAATTCTACATTTGGAACCCGAAGAAGCCAAAGCCTAAGTAGCTCTAAAGTTGATAGTTCGGAAAGAAGAAAGCCGCGTCCGCTCCACTGGCGCGGAAGCCGATAAAGACGATTGCAACGGTCGCCTCGGGGAGGTCTTTGACGCGGCCACTACCTACCGGCGTAGTAGGTAAAGGCTTTGGTAGAAGAGAAAAAGAAGAAGAAAAACGACGCTGCGGACGGATCTATATAGACCTCCGAGGCGACGCACAGACCAGCCGAGCTGCAGCTTAGAAGACCGCGGATTAGATCAGATAGCGTCGATTACATAAACGCCAAGTGAAGGACTTTAGATGCCGACAATGTAAAAAATGGAAAAAGCGACGAAAAGAACGCCAGTTGTAATAGAAGATGGAAGACGCGACGTCGGCGTTGGAAGGAGTTGGAAGGAGACAAAAAAAAAAGAAAGAGAGAGAAGATTTTCGAATAGATAAGGTGGCTAAGCGGTCGAGGGTGACCGCTGGTGAGGGAGGGGGGTGGTGTTACAGCGGCAGAAAGAGGTGGCACAGATTGATAGGGTGGACCCTGGATTTTGGCTCGGCCCCTTCCGGGATTTAGGTTCCGGAACGGACCGAGCCGGGCCTTGGCACACTACCATCTATCAAAGCCTACTACTACTACTACGTAGATTCCTTTCCCTCCTCAGTTCGAGATATAGTTATTAAAAAGGCCGTATTGAATCATATCTACGTGCCTGGATCACTGCAGACAGCACAGGCAAAGCAGAGACAGGGCATATAGGCACGAGCACCCAGGCACGAGCACCTAGGCACGAGCACTAGGCACAAGCACCTAGGTACGAGCACCTAGGTACAAGCACCTAGCGCACCTAGGCACAGCTGTCGTAAACAATACGGGGCTGCTGCAGACAACACAGGCACTGCATGTTTAGAAAGGCTACTGCAAACAACAGAGGCTGCTACAGACAACAGAAGGCACAGCTGCTGCAGACAACAGGCACAGCTGCTGCAGACAACAGGCAGCTACAGACAACATAGGCAAAGCACAGGCAAAGCGACGGCTTAAGAAGCTATAGGCAACGTCTAAGAAGCGACCGGCTAAGAAGCGACACGTGTTTGCAAGACAACCTCTGCAGCTTCTGCAACCCCTGCGACCCTCTGCAACCTCTGCAACCTGCGACCCTCTGCAGCCTCCGCGACCCCAACAACCTCTGCGACCTCCGAGACCTCTGCGACCGTTGAGAAGCGACCGTCGAGAAGCGACCGTCAAGAAGCGACCGTCGAGAAGCGACCGTCAAGAAGCGAGCGACGAAGCTGATCCGGGCACGCAGATATGATTCAATACGGCCTTTTTGATAACTATATCTCGAACTAAGGAGGGAAAGGAACCTATGTGGTGGTAGTGGAGGGCTTTTGTGGTAGTGGTGCCAAGGCCCGGCTCGGCCCGGACGGGCTAAGCCGAAATCTAGGGTCTACCCTATTAATCTGTCCTACCTCTTTCCACCGCTGCAACACTACCCCCCTCCCTTACTAGCGGTCGCCCTCGACCGCTGAGTCATCCTATCTATCCGAAAATCTCCGCTTTTTTTTTTTGATTCATTGTCTTCTTCTCGAAAATCCCCTCCAACGCCAACGTTACTTCTTCCGTCTTCTATCGAAAACAACGTTCTCTTTATCGCTTCTTCAATTTCTTACGTCGCCGGCGTCTGAAGTCCTTCACTTGGCGTTTATGTAATCGACGCTATCTGATCTAATCTACGGGTTATCTGGGCTGCGGCGTAGCTGGTCTGTGCGTCGTCTCGGAGGTCTATATAGATCCGTCTGCAGCGTCGTTTCTTCTTCTTCTTTTTCTCTTCCACCAAAGCCTCTACCTACTACGCGGTCGGCGGCGCTGGCACGCTACGGTGTGCGCGAGCTACCGGCCGACGCGGTAGTAGTGGAGCACAATCACTTCCTAAAGAAACCTTACGATTGTTTTTATCGGCTTCCGCGCCGGTGGAGCGGACGTGGCTTTCTTCGTTTTCTTCCGGAAGGATCGGCTTCAGAGCCATTCCGGCTTCGGCTTTTTCGGGTTCCGCGCGTAAAAGTCTCTTAGCAGCTCCGCCGAATTCCGCAGGTTTTCGACCGGATACTATTTATAGTCTTCCGGTCACCCCTTCTACGAGATCCTCACTTTAATGGACCCCCTTATCTTCTTTACGTCCATTATATCTTCTACCTCCTTCTCTTCTTTATTACTGTCTATCTCGATAGGCAGGGGTTTAGCGAACCCCTGTTCCAGCAGACCGTTCTTAGGGTCTAGGCTTAACAGGTCCAAATGAAAGACATCGTAGATCCGGAACGATTTCGGTAGCTGGAGCCGATAGGTTACCAGCGACCTATTTTCTATTATCTTGAACGGACCTACGTAGCGCGGATTGAGCTTGGCGTTGCCTTTCAGCCTTAGGTTTCGCGTGTTGAGCTATACCTTTTGGCCTTCTTCAAATTCTATTAGTAACCGCTTCTTATTAGCTTAAGTTACTATCTTCTTCTAAGCCGATTCTATCGCGTCTTTCGCTACCTTAATCGCTTCTTCTATCTAAGATCGTAGCGCTTCCGCCGCCGCGGCGGCGACTCTCTTTGACGACGTAGTGGTAGTGGAAAGCTCCGGCAAGCCGGCGTCGCTCGGTGGCTGGAAGCTCAGCCTCGGAAGATAACCGTAGGTTATCTCGAACGGCGCCAGCGACGTCGCTTCCGACCGTGTTAAGTTTGCGCAGAATTCGGCCATCGGCAACACCTTAACCCAATCTTCTTGATAATGGCCGCAGAAGGTTCGTAGGTATCGTTCTATCTTACGGTTAGCGACTTCAGACTGACTGTCGGTTTAAGGGTGGGCGGCGGTGCTGAGCTTTCTATAAATTCCGAGAGCTTGGTTGATAGCTTTCTACACGTCGGCGGTGAATTAAGGACCCCTACCCGTAGTGATAGTGTCCGGCAGCTTATAGTGCTTCTATACGTGTTGGATTAACATTCTCGCCGTTTCTTCCGCAGTAGTTCCTTTATCCTTAGCTCGATATAGGATGAAATAGCGCTCTTTGCTTAGCCGATCCACTACATTAAGCGTAGCGTTATATCTATCGGAGTCCGGCAGGCCGGTTACGAAATCTATCGTAATGTGCTGCTATAGTTTCTCGGGGATCGGCAGTGGCTTCAATAAGCCTGCTGGAAAGCCGTAACGCGGCTTCGCCAATCTGGACACGTGGCAGTTGGCGATAAATCGGTGGATCCTTTCGTAGATTCGCGGAAACCAGTAGATCGTTCTTACGGCCTGCGTCGTTTTCTTCGCTCCGGCGTAGCCAACATCCTTGGAGTTATAGACCAGTTGGACGACCTTAGTAATTAGTTCTTCCAGAACTATCAGCTTCCCTAAACCGGTTTTGCCGAGTTTCTGTTGCTGGTTGAGCTGCTTTACCTTCTCGTAGAGCGTCTCTTCTTCAATCGGCGGCCGCAGTTCCATCGGTTCCGGTTCGGTCTGCAGTTCTGCCGCGCAGATCCCCGCTTCTTTCAATACCTCGGCGTCTACTATCCGCTCGGTCAACACCTTCTGGAACATATTCGGATCTTCTTTCGCTCGGCTGGTCTTCCTTTCTCTTCTTGTTAGCGCGTTAGTATTTCCATTTTGAGCTCCGGGTCGATAGGTAATCTTGAAGTCGAACTCTAATAGGTAGGCGGCCTATCGAGCTTGGCGGCGTAAGAGCTTCTGCGTCTTTATAAAGTAGGTCAGCGACTAGTGGTCCGTAAGGACCTGGACCGTGCTCTTTCCAGCTATAAGTTCCGGTTTCCATTCCTCGAAAGCCTGAATAATCGCTAGCAGCTCCTTATTATAGATAGCGTAATTCCGTTCGGCCTCCGTTATGGACTTGCTGAAGAAAGCCACTAGATGAAGGGTTTCATCGTCTCCGTATTAAGAAAGGACCCCTGCCGTTACTGTATCGGAAGCAGTCGTTTCTACGTAGATTGTCTTTTCTGGTCGGAAGTGCGCTAGAACCGGCGCCAAGGCCACTGCTTCTTTTAGCCGGTTAAAGGCTTCCGTGCACCTCTTATTCTATAGGCCGGCGGCCTCTTTCTTTAGCGCCTCGTTTAGGGGTCTCGCTATCTTGCTGAAGTCCTTAATAAACCGTCGATAGTAGCTGCAGAATCCGAGAAACGCCCTGATCTGCGTAGTGTTTCCGGATTTCGGTTGCTTCCATTCCGCTACGGCGGCGACCTTTGAGGGGTCCATCCGAATTCCATCTCTTCCGACGATAAGACCGAGATATTTGACCTCGGTTTAGTAGAACTCGCTCTTTTTCGTGTCCGCGTTTAATCCCACTTCGCGGAGTCTCTTCAACACCCTCTCGATATAGTCCGTGTGCTAGTCTCTCGTTCTATCTGTGTAGATAAGAATGTTGTCTAAATAGATGGACACGAACCGTTCTAGCATGTCTATAAAGGTGTGGTTTATAAAGCGTTGCTACACTGCCGGCGCGTTGGTAAGTCCGAAAGGCATTACCAACTACTTGAAGTTGCCTATACGCGTCGCGAACGTTGTAAGGTCTTCTGTCTGCCCTTCTTCGTTCCTTAGTCGATAGAACGCTTGGCAGATGTCCAGCTTGCTGAACCACTTAGCCTTCGCTACCCGCTGTATAGTTTCGTTAATTAGCGGCAGTGGGTATACGTCTCTCTTAGTAACCTCGTTAAGGCCTCGATAGTCTACGCAGAGTCGCAGACTACTCCCTAGTTTCCTTACGAAAAGAATCGGTAACGTATATTCGGCAGAACTCGGCGTAATAAACTTCTTCGCTAGGTTTTCGCGAACAAACACCTCTACTTAGTCCAATTTGGCCGGCGACAGTCGTCTTAGGGGCTCAGTTCTTGGCAGCGTAGCCCCCTCTTTCAGTCGGATCTTGTTGTTATATTCCGGTCGATAGAGCGGCAATAGGTTGGAGTCGGCTTTTAAGAAGACGTTAGCATAACTATGGAGCTCGTTTGGCAGCACCTCCAGTAGGTCCACTTCTTCTTCCGCTATTATCTTCCGGTAGTCTTCGATGTCTTTTATTAAGATAGCGTAAACCTCGTTGTCTAGTGACTTCGCGAGGGTCGTCGTTGCTTCTGAACTTATTATTCCGATAGTAACTGGGGGTTTGGAACGATCGGACGGAGCCGCTTCGATCGTCGTAACGTTCGGTTTAGCGTCGGCCACTGTAACCGATTCGGTAGCTGATCTGACGGCAGCTAAGCCGCTGATCGGTTTTCTGAATCCGAGTGTGCCTTCTCCTACGTTAATAATCGCTCCCTGGTTCTTTATCCATTTCTGCCCTATAATAATGTCAAACCTTCCGATATCTATAATTCGGAACGTCGCTTCTGTAGTGCGGCCAGCTAGTGTGGTCTTTAGCGGCACGTAGTGCGTAACGCTTTCCGTGTCTTGTCCGTTGTACGCCGAAATCCTCGTCGGCGACGCCATTTCCACCAGATAGCCGTATCCCTTCTTCAGTTTCTGAACCAGTCGGTGGTGGACCGCTGCGCCGATAAGAGCTCCGGTGTCGATAAAAGCTTTTAACCAAAGTAGTTTGCTCGATCTATTAAGGGAGTGGACAGTGATTAGAAGGATAATAGCTGTTTCCGTGTTCACTTCCACTGCAGCTAATAGCGGATCGCTGCAGCTATTGATACTCTCTTTCGTCGACGTAGTTCGTGTTAATGCCCTGTTGTCTATGCTAGATAGGGGGCCTATCCTTCCAGCTGGTCTTTTCCCAAGATTCGCAGTGGCACTCCACCGTCTACGCTGTCAGTATCGTTCGAAGCCGGCTCTATAGCTTGTATAGCCTTTCTCGGTAGTGGCGGCGGCTTCGTTGCTCGATATTCCTGCTTCTGCTTATCCGATGCCTGGCATCTCGTAGCGATGTGGCCAGGCTTTCCGTATGCGTAGCACGTGGGGACAAACGCCGATCGTAGTGAATACGACGACTGCTGGGGGGTTCGTCGGAAAGGCGCAGGGGGCCGCGCCGTCTGCGCCGACGGCAAAGACTTCTGAACCGATTCGCGTAATTTCGCGTAAGCACTTAGGTTTCTCGCGGTAACTCTCGCTCTGTGCACGAAGCTCTTAAGGTCTTAGTCTTCTACAGACGCTATAGCTGCGGCCAGTTCAGGGTTTAGCTTCTGCCTTAATAGGTGGAGCTGTTCATCTTCCGTTACTCGGGCCCTGATCGCATACTTTCTAAACAAACTGTAGAACTCCTCGAACGTCTGTCTATTCTGGTTAATCTTATCCAGCTGCTTACAGGCTGTCTTCTTCCTTAAGGGGTCTCCGAAGCGTTGATCTAGCGCTTTGATCGCTACCTCGGCGGTCGCCTCTTCTAGGTCCGCTACTAGCGAAAAAGCTTTACCTTCTAATCGCGATTCCAGGTACGCCAATCTGTCCATGGCGCTGTTTCCGGCGTAGTCGCGGTCTATCTTATTCTTTATCTTCTTCTTAAACGCTTCCCAGTCTTTAGGGTCTCTGCCTCTAAACGCTAGCGGGTCCGGCAATAATGTTATTAGAGTGCTACCCTGACTATAGGCCGCCGGTAAGGCGGTCTCTTCTTGTTCTTCTCGATGTAGTGGCGGCGGTGCTGACGACATCGCTGCTTCTATCTTAGCTAGTTGATCCTTTAGTGCCTTTAGCTGCGCTAGTCTATTCGCCGCCTGGTTCTCTAACACGTCGATAATGGTTTCTGCCGATTCCTTCTCGGCCCTTACTGTCTCTACTTCTTCCCTTAACTGTCTGTTTTCTTCTACGTTCCTATAAAACTTCTTTTCTATAATGGTGATAATGTTAAACACCTTCTTAGCTCTGTGCTCTGTAAGATATTCTCCTATCTTATCCGGCGTGCGTCCGTACAGTTCGGCGTAGCCCTCTATGCCCTTTCTCGCTTTATCTACCTCTTCTTTCGTAAGGCCTTCCTCGGTCGTTCCGTCGTCGAGAATGCTGGTACGCCTATCCCTCGGTCTGTTAGTCTTTCTCTTTCCGCTGCGGCCTGTAACGCCGCTCTCTACCGCTAAGAAGTCTTCCATCTTCTTACGGTGCCTTAGGGGTTGTTGTTGGTGTTAGTGTAGGTGCGCGTGCGTTATTCGGGTTTCCGGATAGTTCGACGGGCCCTTTCGCGCAGCGCAGGGTTAGTGTAGAGAGTGAGTTCGAGATATAATAATCCGGGCATGCAGATATAATTCAATACGGCCTTTTTAATAACTATATCTCGAACTGAGGAGGGAAAGGAACCTATGTAGTGGTGGTAGAGGGCTTTCGTAGTGGTAGTGCCAAGGCCCGGCTCGGCCCGGACGGGCCGAGCCAAAATCCAGGGTCCACCCCATTAATCTGTCCCACCTCTTTCCACCGCCGCAACAGAAGCGACTGTTGAGAAGCGACATCTATAGGCTGCAATCTCTGCGAGCTCCGCGACCTCGACAACCTCTGCGACAATCTGAGAATTCTGCAGCCTTAGCAAGGCACCAAACAAGGCACCAATCGAGGCTGAAAGCGACGGCAAAACGCACGAGATTAAGGCACCAATTAAGGCACTAAAGCGACGGCAAAAGGCACGAGATTAAGGCTTAAAAAGGCACGAGATTAAGGCTCAAAAAAGCACGAGATTGAGGCTCAACAAGGCATGAGATTAAGGCTTAACAAGTTACGAGATTGAGACTCAAAACGCACGGAAATTGAAGCTTAAAAGCGACCTCAAAAGCGACCTCAAAAGCGACCTCAAAAGCGACCTGTTTTGGAGTGACCTAATTGGCCGATAGCGAAGCTGAATTTGCGACCCCTACGACCTGGTTTGGCACAATGCGACCACAATGCGACTTGGTTTAACTCGATACCTGCGACCTGGTTTGGCACGACGCGACCTGGATTGGCTGATTGCGATTGATAGATTGATTGCGATTGAGGGCAATCGCTGGTTAGGGAGGGCGGTAGTGATACAGATGTAGAGGGCTGGAAGGTACTGGAAGGTGGCAGGCTTGGCAGGGCCAGGCTTGGCGCACACTTAAATACCTCTACCTCCGCTTGTACGTAGATTCTTCCCTCTCCAGCCTTGGATATAGTTATTAAAGACGGGTATTGACCTTGCGTCTACTGCAGTCGGATCAGACTTCAGTTCTTTAGCTCCTACTCTTAACTTTAGCTCTTACAACAACCTATACCTACCTTAGCCTCTTCTCTAACATTACAAGCTATTAACTAACCTAAGACTATTAATTAACATAGTCTTCTATACACTACCTTAAGAGATTCCCTTTAAGGAATACTCTAAACTGGATCTTTCTGTACAAGGCACTTCTAATTTAATAAACAGTAACCCTACCCTTGCCCTAAGAGTCCTTTTTACAGCAGCAAACATTGTTTACACAGGAACAGAACAAATAAAAGACCTTAGCAACTACATTAATAGTTTGGAGGCAATGCTGTCTAAAGGCAAGGAACAGCTGCAAGAGATAGAACAAAAGATAGCTACTCTTACACTTAAGAAGGCACAAACATAAGGACAACTACAAGAGGCCCTAAACCTAAGGACACCTACTGCTACTAGAGAATCCACCAGCAAGAAAGTGGCTGATCCTAAAACGTTCTATAGGGACAAAGAAAAGTTTAATAAATTTCGCCTACGACTATCTATTAAACTCTCAGCCAATGCAGACCACTTCCCTAATAAAAATCAGAAGGTCTCCTACGCATTCTCCCTCCTAGCAGGCAAGGCACTTTAGCAAGTCTTACACTAGTTCAACCTACAGACACTCTAAGTCACTTGTCCAGACATTAAGGCCCTACTTACCTCTCTTGATTTAGCCTTTAGAAACCTATATCGCAAATCTACGGCTTAACAATTTATTAGAACACTTAAGCAGACTAACAAGCCCTTTGCAGACTATTACGCACAGTTCTTACAAGAGATTGGACACTGTAAATACGACATAGAGGCTCAGAAGTCAGCTCTAGTTGCTAGGTTAAGCACAGAACTCCTTACGAAACTTAAGGATTAGGAATATAAAGCCCTATCCTTCTAGGAACTTGTTACCCTCTGCCAACGCCTTAACAGCTATAGGAATTTGTTTGTAGATATTATTAAGGCCAGAAGCAACAACCGCAGCAGTCTACGTCCTGTTTTGACTCCTACAAACGTTAACCCAAATGTAGGAACTTACAGGCCAACCTTACGCCTTCCCCCTCTACCAGTTGTTACCTAAGGAGACCCTATAGACTTAAGCTTAGCTAAGCTCTAAGACGGCCGCCTTACGCAGGACAAGAAGGAACGACGCCGCCGCCTATGCCTCTGCATATACTGTAGTAAACCAAACTACATTGCTGTTAACTGTCCAACACTAGCTACAAGACGTACTAAGATAGGCACACCTCTTAGTTTCTCTACAGCAGCTCCTATACTACAAGACAACAACAAGGACTAGGGAAACGCCTAAGCCTATTAACAAGACGCCTAACAGGCAGGCACTTAGATCGACATTATGCAATCTCTTCTTCTGCTGTACAATTCTATACTAAGATAGAGGATAAACTGACTTGTCCTCCCTTAGTTGTTATAGCAGAAATTTACACAAAGAAGAACATAGCATACTTAGTACTTACGATAATCGACTGCAGCGCAACTAGCAAAAGCTTTATTAACCCTTAACTTGCTAACACTTTAGGAATTACCACTTAGACCTTAAAGTACCCTAGACCCTTAAGAATGTTTGACAGCAGTAAGGCCTCCTTAGGAGGCATAACTCAGATTGCCTATATTAAGCTCAACCTAGGAAACTACTAGGAACACCTCTCTTGCTTTATTACTCCTCTGCCTAATTAGAAGCTTATCCTTAGACTGCCTTAGTTAAAGCTTTACAACCTACAGATTAACTGGAACACTAGAACCCTTTGCCTAAACTTAGAACACTGCCAAACCTATTGCTACCCTTCTATTTAGCCTACTCCTGCATACAGCAATAATAATTTAATCTTCCAAGTATCTGTAGCTGCTTTCTATACAGCTGCAAAGGAGAAAGGAGCTTAAATCTTTGCTGCGTTAATAGAGGACATTAAGAAGGCTCTTGCTAAGTATAATAACAAAAGAGAAGCTACTAACCTAGAGACAAAAGTACTAGAAGAATACTACGACTTCCTCAGTGTCTAGTCAGTTAAAGAAGCTGACAAGCTGCCTCCTTACCGCCCCTACGACTACAAGATTGAACTGGAAGAGGGCAAGACACCCCCCTTTAGCCCCCTTTACTAGATGTCTCGCGAAGAACTCCAAGTCCTGCAAAAGTTCCTATAGCAGAACCTCCAGAAAGGCTTTATTAGATCTAGTCGCTCTCTAGCAGCCAGTCCTGTTATGTTTGTTAAGAAACCTAGCAGAGGGCTACGCTTCTGTGTCGACTATCGCAACCTTAATGCTATTTCTAAGAAGAATCGCTACCCAATCCCTCTAATACAGGAAACTCTAGAACGCCTTTCGAAAGCAAAATAGTTTACTAAGCTGGATGTAATTGCAGCATTTAACAAGATTCGAATAGCAGAAGGACAAGAATAGATAACTGCATTTAGGACTCGATACGGCTTGTTTGAATCCTTGGTTATGCCCTTTAGCATATGCAATGCACCTAGCACCTTTTAGGAATATATAAACGACACCCTAAGAGAATACCTGGATCAGTTTGTTACGGCTTACATTAACGACATCTTAGTGTACAGCAAGACACTAAGAGAACACTAGGGACACGTTCGCAAAGTACTGGCCAAACTGGAAGAAGCAGGCTTACATCTGGACATTGACAAGTGTAAATTCTATAAGCAAGAAGTCCAATTCCTTAGGCTTATTATTTCAGACAAAAGCATACGTATAGACCCAGCAAAGATCCAAGCAATTCTTAACTAGAAGGTTCTAAAGACAGTTAAGGAAGTACAAGGCTTCCTTAGGTTTGCTAATTTCTATCGCCGCTTTATTTAAGGCTTTAGCTTAATTGTAAAGCCTCTAACAGCTCTAACAAGGAAAGAAGCCAAGTTTAAATAGACTGGAGCATGCCAACAAGCCTTTAACCTCCTACGACAAAGGTTCACTAAGGATCCTATCCTTCAACACTTGGACTTTGATTTAGAAACTCGTATAGAAACAGACGCCTCTAATAGAGCTATTGGAGCTGTCATTCTTTAAAGAAAAGCACCTAAACAACTATAGCTCCCAGTAGCCTACCTCTCCAAGAAGATAATTCCAGCTAAATGCAATTACGAAATTTACGACAAGGAACTCCTAGCTATTGTAAAGGCCTTTAAGGAATGGCGTCCAGAACTTAAAGGTGCAGCCTTCCCAACTTAAGTTAGCTCTAATTACAAGAACTTGGTCCACTTTATAAAGAACAAGATCCTTAACAGACGACAAGCCAGATAGAGTGAATTCCTTTCTAGGTTCAACTTTGTTATTTAATACGCACTAGGATCTCTCAATTCAAGAGCTAACGCCCTTACCAGGATGCCTGGAATCTATCTAGTAGACAGAAGAGAAGGTTAAGCAATCTGCGACCAAACGATCCTAAAGGCCTACAACCTAAGTAAAGACTTAAAGACCTACTTACAGGAAGGCAACTAATCAATTGCTGCCTCTTTTGCCCTATGTCTTGCGCCTGCTTCCCTAGAAGATAACGACTTAGAAAGCATAACAGACAACACTAAAGACTCTGAAACTGAAGGCTCTATTACCTCTAACACTGACTTGGAAGATAAAGAAGTAGCTAAAGAAGCAAACCACCCTAGAGGACTGCTCCTAATAATTAGAGAGGCTTACGAATCAGACTAGCAAGCTTAAGAATTGATCCAAGCCCTTAAGATAGGCTAACGCACCTTCCCTGGCTTTTCCCTCTTAGAATGTGAACTTAGGGATAGACTGGTCTACTTTCGCTCTCGCCTTTTTATTCCTAAAGGGGCAGACAACTTAATACGACCTTATATCCTTAGGACAGTTCACAACTTAGCAGCAGGAGGCTACCTAGGACGCTTAAAGCTTTACAAGCTTACCTTACGCTACTACTAGTAGCCATTAATGTAGAAGCATGTACGCAGGTATAGAAACAACTGTCCTATCTTTAAAGCAGCCAAGCATAATCGACAACCTCTACAGGGCTTACTGAAACCTCTGCCGGCTCCTAAGCACCCTTGGAAACACATTACAATGGACTTTGTTACCTGTCTCCCTTAAGGAACTACTTAGGCAGGTGTTAAGGCAAAGAATGTCTTTGTAGTAGTGGATCGACACTCTAAGGACCGCTTTATAATACCCTGCTAGAGCATAACTTCCAAGGAAACCGCCAAGCTCTTTTACGAATACGTCTGGCGCTACGTAGGCCTCCCTGACAGCATTACATCTAACAGAGGCTCTCAGTTTATTGCTAAGTTCTGGAAACGCCTGTACAAGCTTCTGAACATTGACTACTACATTTCGACCTTCTACTACCTAGAAACAGATAGACAGACAGAGATTGCTAATGCCCTGTTTGAACAGACGCTGCGTTGTTTTATTAACTACTACTAAAAGGATTGGCCAAAACACATTCCTATAGTGGAATTCTTAGCTTGCAACTGGGAATTAGAGACAACTGGAAATTCCCCCTTCTATACTACTAGAGGCTACTACCCCAGAACAGGAATAGAATCTCAAGACCCACTACTATAACCTAACAACCCAGACGAAATTGACGCAGACGACTAGGCAATACACCTTTCCCAGATCTACTAAGAAGTCCAAGAAGAGATAACTTACGCTTAGGCTGTCTACGAGGATTAAGCTAATCGAAAAAGACAGCCAGCTCCTAACTATTAAGTAGGAGACAGAGTGTACCTAGACTCTAAGAACATTGTTACAGGAAGACCTTCTTGCAAACTCGACTAGAAAAAACTGGGCCCCTTTACTATTACAGAGAAGATCAGCTCGTACGCATACCGTCTCCAACTGCCTAAAGAATGGGAAATCTACAACGTCTTTTATCCTGTTAGGCTAAGGCCTAAAGAAGGAGATCTCTTCCCAATTTAAGTACAAGATTAGGAACGAACTTACATCCTCCCTGCAGCAGATAATAATAAAGATAAGGAAGAAGAGTACTACGTACGCAACATTGCAGACTGTCAAGTTGTAGATAGACAAACCAAGTACAAAGTCCAATAGCAAAGCTATAAAGACTAGGACACTACTTAGGAACCCCTTAGGAGCATTATCTTTAATAAGGACAAGATTGAAGCCTTCTACCAACAGGACCTCTTAGACTCTTAAGGACATCGCCTTAAAAACAGGTACAGCAAAGAGGAACTAGATGCTGTATACTAATAGAATATTAACTGTAACATTAGACCTGCTCCTAGGAATAAACAGGCTTACCCTCGGTATCTGGAACTACTTAGGCTTCGTAGGAACTCAGCTATATTGAGGGGGGCTACTGTTACAGTCAACAGCTGAAAGAACAAGGACAACAGTACCAAAGTCCTACCAAGCACTACTATAGTTTACAGGCCATATCTTAACAACCGAAGGTCCAACCAAGACTATTCTTGCCGCGTTAGAAGCGCCACAATCGGTTCCTTAAGGACGAACAATCGGATTAAGAAAGCTACTAGAACTATAACCAGCAGACAGTGGAAAACCCCTAACAGTCCTAAGGTCCTATCTAGCTCTACCACCCTTAACAGCCTACAACTTAACATTTACTAGTCTGACTAAGAAGCTTCTAGGCGCACTCGAAGCAACTCGACCCGCTCTTTAGAATGTTCTGTTTTAGTTCTGGAACCTTTAGGAAAAGAAGGTTTTAGAAGTAACTCGGTTAACAGAACAAAGGAGAGAAGTTTGTTAAGAAACTTCTTAGGAAATCTAGCAGCAAAGGGGCAAACAACCAGCTAGGGCAGAGGGACATAAGAAGCAGCTGCCGCCCCCTTATCTTTCTGTTTTCCTTCTTTATAGCTTGTCTTGTACAATTAACTTAGAACAACCTTCTAACTCCCAACATACAACCACTCTTCAGACTTTAGTTCTTTAGCTCCTCCTCTTAACTTTAGCTCTTACAACAACCTACACCCACCTTAGCCTCTTCTCTAACAAGCGGCCGTGCTAAGCTTTCTACGAATTCCAATGGCTTAGTTAATAGCTTTCTATATGTCGGCAGTAAATTGAGGACCCCTATCCGTAGTAATAGTGTCCGGCAGCCCGTAGTGCTTCTATACGTGCTGTATCAACATTCTCGCCGTTTCTTCTGCAGTAGTTCCTTTATCCTTAGCTCGGCAGGGGATGAAATAGCGTTCCTTGCTTAGTCGATCCACTACGTTAAGTATAGCGTTATATCTATTGGAATCCGGTAGGCGGGTTACGAAGTCCATTGTAATGTGCTGCTATAGTTTCTCGGGGATCGGAAGTGGCTTTAGCAGGCCGGCCGGAAGGCCGTAACGTAGCTTCGCTGCTCGGCACACGTAACAGTTAGTAATAAACCGGTAGATCCTCTCGAAAATTCGCAGGAACTAGTAGGTCGTCCTTATTGCTTCTATTGTCTTCTTCGATCCTGCGTAACCGACATCCGTAGAGCTATGGACTAGCTAGATAACCTCTGTAATTAGTTCTTCTAGAACGATTAGTTTCCCTAAGCCGGTTTTGCCGAGCTTCTGCTGCTAATTAAGCCGTTCCATTTTCTCGTGCAGCGTCTCTTCTTCGATTAGTAGCTCTATCGCACAGATCCCTACCTCTTTTAACACCTCGGCGTCTACTATTTGTTCTGTTAGCACCTTCTAAAACATGTTCGGATCTTCTTTCGCGCGGCTGGTCTTTCCTTCCCCTCTCGTTAATGCGTTAGCCTTTCTATTTTGAGCTCCAGGTCGATAGGTGATCTTAAAATCGAATCCGGATAGGTAGGCAGCCTACCGGGCTTAGCGCCGTAACAGCTTCTGCGTCTTTATAAAGTAGGTCAGTAACTGGTGGTCCGTAAGGACCTGGACTGTGCTCTGTCTAGCTATAAGCTCCGGTTTCCACTCTTCGAACGCCTAAATAATGGCTAGCAGTTCTTTATTATAGATAGCGTAGTTCCGTTTAGCATTATTTATAGACTTGCTAAAGAAAGCCACCGGATAGAGAGTTTCTTTATCGTTAGCGTACTGCGAAAGGACCCCTGCTGTTACTGTGTCAGAAGCGTCCGTCTCTACGTAGATTGTCTTTTCCGGTCAGAAGTGCGCTAGCACTAGCGCTGAGGACACCGCCTCCTTTAGTCGGTTAAAAGCTTCCTTACACTTCTTATTCTATAGGCCAGCGGCCTCCTTCTTTAACGCCTTATTCAGTAGTCTTGCTATCTTGCTAAAGTCCTTAATGAACCGTCGATAGTAGCTGCAGAATCCGAGAAACGCTCTGATTTGCGTAGTGTTTCCGGATGTCGGTTGCTTCTATTCCGCGACAGCGGCCACTTTTGACAGGTCTATCCGAATTCCTTCTCTTCTGACAATAAGACCGAGGTATTTAACTTTGGTCTGGTAGAACTCGCTCTTCCTCGTGTCTGCGTTTAATCCGACCTTGCGGAGTCTCTTTAACACTCTCTTAATGTGGTCCGTGTGTTGCTCTCTCGTTCCTTCGGTATAGATAAGAATGTCGTCTAAGTAGATAGACACGAAACGTTCCAGCATGTCTATAAAAGCGTGGTTTATAAAGCGTTGCTACACTGCCAGCGCGTTGGTAAGTCCGAAAGGCATTACCAGCTACTTGAAATTGCCTATGCGCGTAGCGAATGTCGTAAGGTCCTCTGTTTGTCCTTCTTCGTTCCTTAACCGGTAGAACGCTTGGCGGATATCCAGCTTGCTAAACTACTTAGCCTTAGCCACTCGTTGTATAGTCTTATCGATTAGAGGCAGCGGATACACATCTCTCTTAGTAACCTTATTAAGGCCTCGGTAATCTACACACAGTCGGAGACCACCTCCGGGTTTCCGTACAAAAAGAATTAGTAACGCATATTCCGTAGAGCTTGGCGTAATGAACTTCTTCGCTAAGTTTTCTTGGACAAACACTTCTACCTGGTCCAGCTCCGCTGGCGAGAGTCTTCTTAAGGGCTCGGTTCTCGGCAGTGCGGCTCCTTCTTTTAACCGGATCTTGTTGTTATATTCCGGTTGGTAGAGCGGCAGTAGGTTGGAGTCTGCTTTCGAGAACACATTAGTGTAGCTATAGAGTTCTTTTAGTAACACCTCTAGGGGATCTACTTCTTCTTCCGCTATAATCTTCCAGTAGTCTTTAATGTCTTTTATTGAGATAGCGTAAATCTCGTTGTCTGGCGACCTCGCGAGGGTCGTTAAAGCTTCTGATCTCATTATTCCGATCGTGTCTTAAGGGTCGGACCGATCCTTTGGGGCCGCTTCGATGGTCGTAGCGTTTGGTTCTACAGTGACGACGGTAGCCGGTTTGGCGGCTACCCCGTCGTGCTGGTTTTTGAACCCTAGCGTGCCTTTACCTACGTCGATGACGGCCTTCTGGTTCTTTATTTCTTTCTGCCCTATAATAATGTCAAATCTTCCGATATCTATAATTCGGAACGTTGCTTCTGTAGTGCGACCTGCCAAGGTGGTCTTTAATGGCATATAATGCGTAACACTCTCTGTGTCTTGTCCGTTATATGCCGAAATCCGTGTTGGCGATGCTAGCTCTACTGGATAGCTATATCGTTTTATTAGCTTTTGAACCAATCGATAATGGATCGCTGCTCCGATAAGGGCCCCCGTGTCGATAAAAGCTTTTAGCTAAAGTGGTTTGCTCGATCTATCGAGGGGGTGGACAGTAATTAGAAGGATAATAGCTGTTTCTATGTTTACTTCTACCGCCGCTAAGAGCGGATCGCTGCAGCTGTTGATGCTTCCTTTCGTTGACGTAGTTCGTGTTGGTGCCCTGTTGTCTATGCTGGATAGGGGGCCTATCCGTCCAGCTAGTCTTTTCCTAGGATTCTTAGTAGCACTCTACCGTTCACACTGTCGGTGTCGTTTGGAGCCGGCTCTATAGCTTGTATAATCTTTCTTAGCGGCTGCGGCTGCGGCTGCTTTATAACACGATACTCCTGCTTCTGTTGAGCCGTAGCTTGGCATTTCGTAGCTATATAGCCAGGCTTTCTATACGTGTAACAGGTGGGGACGAACGACGAACGCGGTGACTGGTAATATAGCTGCGGAGGCGCTCTCCGGAAAGGTGCAGGGGGTCGCGTCGCCTGCGTTACTAACGGCTTCTGGTTCGATTCGCGTAATTTCGCGTAAGCGCTTAGGTTCCTCGCAGTAACTCTCGCTCGGTGCACGAAGCTCTTAAGGTCCTTATCTTCTACCGACGCTATAGCTGCTGCTAGTTCAGGGTTTAGCTTCTGTCTTAGCAGGTGGAGCTGCTTATCTTCCGCTACTCGGGCCCTGATCGCATATTTCCTAAACAGTCCGTAGAACTCTTCGAACGTCTGCTGGTTCTAGTTGATCTTATCCAGCTGTTCGCAGGCCGTCTTCTTCCGGAAGGGGTCTCCGAAACGTTGATCCAGTGCTTTGATCGCTTCCTTAGCGGTTACCTCTTCTAGGTCTGCTACTAGCGAAAAAGCTTCTCCTTCTAATCGCGACTCTAGGTAGGCCGATCTATCTCTAGCACTGTTTCTGGCGTAGTCGCGGTCTATCTTATTCTTTATCTTCTTCTTAAACGCTTCCCAATCCTTAGGATCTCCGCCTCTAAACGCCGGTAGGTCCGGCAGTAACTTAATTAACGTGCTGCCTTAACTGTAGGCCGCCGGTAAGGCAGTCTCTGCTGGTTCTTCTCGATGCAGTAGCGGCGACGTCGCTCTCTCTATCTTAGCTAGCTAAGTCTTTATCTCCTTTAGTTGTGCTAGTCGGTTTGCTGCTTAGTTTTCCAGCACATCTATAATAGTCTCTGCCGATTCCTTCTCAGCTCTCACTGCTTTAATTTCCTCTCTTAATCTCCTGTTCTCTTCCGTGTTTCTATAAAACTTCTTCTCTATAAAGGTGATAATGTCGAACACCTTCTTAGCTCTATTCTCTGCTAGATGCTCTTCTATTTCTTCCGGCGTGCGTGCGTACAGCTCGGCATAGCTCTCTATGCCCCTCTTCGCTTTATCTATCTCTTCTTCTATAAGGCCCTTAGTGGCTATTCCGTCGTCGAGGATGCTAATACACCTATCCCTCGGTCTATTATTCTTTCTCTTTCCGCTGCGGCCTGTAACGCCGCCCTCTACCGTTAAGAAGCTCTCTATAGCTACCTTACGGTACTGGTGTTTGGTTTGTATAGTGCGCGTGCGTTATTCGGAGGTCCGGATAGTTCAACGGTCCCTTTTGCGCAGCGCAGTAGTAGTGTAGGGGGTGAGTTCGAGATATAATAATCCGGACACGCAGATATAATTCAATACGGCCTTTTTAATAACTATATCTCGAACTGAGGAGGGAAAGGAATCTATGTAGTAGTGGACGAGACCTTTGGGGGGGTGGCGTGCCAAGGCCCGGCTTGGTCCAGAAGGGCCGAGCCGAAATTCCGAGGGTCTACCCTATTACTCAGTCCCACCCCTTTCTGCCGCTGCAACATAATTAAGATAAGTCTCTACGTGTTAGAAGTGCTACAATCTGTTCTCTAAGAACAGCTAGTTAGGTCCTAGAAGCTTCTAGAACTACATCTAATAGCCAAGGAAGAAAACTTAGCAATACCTAGAACCTACTATGTTGCAGTTGTTACGACAGTGGAAAGGGGTAGGACAGACTTATAGAGTGGACCCTGGAATTTCGATATAGCCCTTCTGGACTGAGCCGGGTCTTGGCACGCCGCCCCTACGAAAGCCTATATCTACTACTACGTAGATTCCTTCCTCTTCTTAGTTTGAGATATAGTCTTGAAAAGAGCTGTATCGAATAATATCTGCGTAAGCTCAGATTACTACGCATGTTGCAGCCTTTAGGCTCGCTAACGTCCCCTCTAGGTCCTATAGCAACAATGCCTATTCCACGCGCTCGCGTCGTTGCTGATCCGGGCACGCAGATATAATTCAATACAGTCCTTTTAATAACTATATCTCGAACTAAGGAGGGAAAGGAATCTATGTAGTAGTGGGTAAGAGCTTTAGGGGTAGTGTGCCAAGGCCCGGCTCGGTCCAGAAGGGCTGAGCCGAAATTCTAAGGGTCTACCCTATTACTTAGTCCCACTCCTTTCTGCTACTGCAACACTACTCCCCTCCCTTACTAGCAGTCGCCCTCGACTGCTTACTTATCTGTTCCTCTTTTTTTTTTTCGAAGCTATCCCCTTTCTTTTATCTTCTTTCTTCTTACATTATCGCTATCTAACGTCTTTACTTGGCGTCTTTCTAATCGGAAGAGCTATCTAATCGGGTCTGGCAGTTATCTAAGCTGCGACGTAACCGGTCTGTGCGCCGCTGCAGAGGTCTATATAGGTCTATCTGTAGCTCGCTATCTTCTTCTTCTTTTTCTTCCCTACTATAGCCTTTGGCGCTACTGCGAGGCCGCTTTAATAGCATCGGCTTCGTTCTTTGTCGTCGTTATCCTTCCGGCCGAGTCGGCGGATAGCGGTAACGGAGAGCGAAGACGGTTACAAGGTGCGCCGACGTAGTAGCGCCGTCCTCGGCCCTACCGCTATTATCCGCCGGTCCTGGCTAGCGGTGGTGGCAGTGGAGCCTAAGACACTGGTCGGCGGATTCTACGATTATTTCTATTGGCTTCCGCGCTAATAGAGCGGACGCGGCTTTTCTTCTTCTTCCAGAATGATTAGCTTTAGAGCCACTTAGGCTTCGGCTTCTTTAGGTTCCGGACATAAAACTCTCTTAGCAGCTCCGCCAAATTCCAGAGGTTCTTAACCGGATACTATTTATAGTCTTCCGTCTATCCTTTCTACGAGATCCTTGCTTTAACGGACTCTCTTATCTTTCTTATGTCTAGTACATCCTCTACCTCCTATTCTTCTTCTTCTCCGTCTATCTTAATTGGTAGGGATTTAGCGAACCCCTGATCTGGTAGACCGTCTTTAGGGTCTAAGCTTAGCAGATCCAAATAGAAAACATCGTAGATCCGGAATAATTTCGGTAGCTGGAGCCAATAGGTTACTGGCGACCTCTTTTCCACTATCTTAAACGGGCCTATATAGCAGGGGTTAAGCTTGGCGTTGCCTCTTAGCCTGAGGTTCTGCGTGTTAAGCTATACCTTTTAGCCTTCTTCGAATTCTATTAGTAACTGCTTTCTATTAGCTTAAGTTACTATCTTCTTCTAAGTCGATTCTATCGCCTCCTTTGCTACCTTGATTGCTTCCTCTATCTTAGTCTTAAGTGCTTCGGCCGCTGCGGCGGCGACTCTCTGTAACGAAGTGGCGGTGGATGTAGAAGGTTCCGAAGAGCTAGGTTCGTTCAGTAGTTGGAAGCTTATTCTTAGAAGATAACTATGCGTTACCTTGAACGGCGCCAGTAAGGTAGCTTCTAATCGTGCTGAATTGGCGCAGAATTCGGCTATCGGCAACACCTGAACCCACTCTGCTTAATAATAACTGCAGAAGATTCGTAGATATTTTTCTATCTCTCGGTTAGCTACTTTAGACTAACTGTCGGTTTGAGGGTAAGCGGCCGTGCTAAGCTTTCTACAAACTCCGAGAGCTTGGTTTATAGCCTTCTATACGTTGGCAGTGAATTAAGGACCCCTATCCGTAGTGATAGTGTCTAGCAGGCTGTAGTGTTTCTATATATACTGAATTAGCATTCTCGCCGTCTCTTCTGCAGTAGTTCCTTTATCCTTCGCTTGGCAGGGGATAAAGTGGCGCTCCTTGCTTAGTCGATCTACTACGTTAAGCGTAGCATTATATCTATCGGAATCCGGCAGGCCAGTTACGAAATCTATCGTAATGTGCTGCTACGGTTTCTTAGGGATCGGAAGTGGCTTTAACAGACCGGCCGGAAGGCTGTAACGTAGCTTTCGCGGCCTGGTATACGTAACAGTTAGCAATAAACCGGTGGATCCGCTCGAAAATTTGCAGAAACCAGTAGATCGTCCTTACGGCTTCTATCGTCTTCTTTAAGCCTGCGTAACTAACATCCGTAGAGCTATAGACTAGCTAGACGACCTCCGTAATCAGTTCTTCCAGAACTATTAGCTTCCCTAAGCCTGTTCTGCCGAGCTTCTGTTGCTGGTTAAGCCGCTCCACTTTTTCGTAGAGAGTCTCTTCCTCGGTCGCCTGCTCTACTGCGCAGACCCCTACCTCTTTCAGCACCTTGGCGTCTACTATCCGTTCTGTCAACACCTTCTAGAACATGTTCGGATCTTCTTTCGCGTAGCTAGTCTTTCCTTCTCTTCTCGTTAGTGCTTTAGCCTTTCTATTTTAAGCTCCAGGTCGATAGGTGATCTTAAAGTCGAATCCGGACAGGTAGGCGGCCTACCGAGCTTGGCGCTGTAATAGCTTCTGCGTCTTTATAAAGTAGGTAAGTAACTGGTAATCCGTAAGGACCTAGACTGTGCTCTTTCTAGCTATAAGCTCCGGCTTCCACTCTTCGAACGCCTGTATAATAGCTAACAGTTCTTTATCGTAGATAGCGTAGTTCTGCTCGGCATTATTTATAGACTTGCTAAAGAAAGCTACTGGATAGAGGGTTTCGTCGTCGCTATATTAAGAAAGGACCCCTACTGTTACTGTGTCGGAAGTGTCCGTTTCTACGTAGATCGTCTTTTCTGGTCGGAAGTGCGCTAGAACCGGCGCCGAGGCTACTGCTTCTTTTAGTCGGATAAAAGCTTCTATGCACTTCTCATTCTATAGGCTAGCGGCCTCCTTCTTTAATGCCTTATTTAGGAGTCTCGCTATCTTACTAAAGTCCTTAATAAACTGTCGATAGTAGCTACAGAATCCGAGAAACGCTCTGATTTGCGTAGTGTTTCCGGATTTCGGCTGCTTCTATTCCGCGACTGCGGCAACTTTTAAGGGGTCTATCGGAATTCCTTCTCTTCCTGTTGCAGTAGTGGAAAGAGGTGGGACAGATTGATGGGGTGGACCCTGGAATTTCGGCTCGGCCCGGACGGGCCGAGCCGAGCCTTGGCACCACTACTATCAAAGCCAACCACCACCACTACGTAGATTTCTTTCCCTCCTTAGTTCGAGATATAGTTATCAAAAAGGCCGTATTGAATCATATCTGCGTGCCCGGATTATTATATCTCGAACTTACTCTCTACACTACACCCGCGCTGCGCGAAAGGGCCCGTTGAATCATCCGGAAACCCGAATAACGCACGCGTACCTACCAACACACTAACAACAACCCCCTACGGCACTGTAAGAAGATAGAAGGCTTCTCAGCGGTAGAGAGCGGCGTAACAGGCCGCCGCGGAAAGAGAAAGACTGACAGAGCGAGCAGACGCTCCAGTGTAGTTGACGATAAGATCGTTATTAGAGGTTTTACAGCGGAAGAGACCGCAGAGATTAAGGAACGAATAAGTGAATACAAGAAGATCCACGACTGCACGATCGAGGAACTGGAGAACTACATAAATAAGAATAGGATAGGAAAGGTCTACGACGGTATAGACCTTATTAAGACGCTGTTCTACAGAACACTGGAAGAAAACAGACAGCTAAGAGAGGAAGTAGAGACGGTAAGGGCCGAGAAGGAATCGGCAGAGACTATCGTCGACGTGTTAGAACACTAAGCGTCGAATCGACTAGCGCAGCTAAAGGCGCTAAAGAATCAGATAGCTGATATGGAAGCAGCAAAGTCGCCGCCACCGCGTCGAGAAGAACAAGCAGAGACCGCCTTACCAGCGGCCTATAGTCAAGGTAGCACTACGATAACGCCACTGCCGGACCTACCTGCTTTCGGTAGCAGAGACCCTAAAGCGTAGGAGGCGTTCAAGAAGAAGATCAAGAATAAGATAAGCCGTAATTATGCAGCAAGCAGCGAAGAAGACAGACTGGCCTATTTAGAGGCGCGACTGGAAGGCGAAGCGTTCTCGCTAGTAGCGGACCTAGAAGAGGTAACCGCGGAGGAAGCGATCAAAGCGTTAGATCAACGCTTCGGAGACCTATTCCGAAAGAAGACAGCCCGTAAGCAGCTGGATAAGATCAACCAGAACCGGCAGACGTTCGAAGAGTTCTACGGACTGTTTAAGAAATATGCCATTAGAGCGAGAGTGGCAGAAGATAAGCAGCTGCACTTACTAAGGCAGAAACTGAGCCCTAAGCTGGCCGCCGCTATAGCGTCTGTAGAAGACGAAGACCTTAAGAGCTTCGTACACCAAGCGAGAGTCACCGCGAGAAACTTGAGCGCTTACGCGAAATCACGCGAATCGGTTCAGAAGCCGTCGCCGTCGCCGTCGCTAATGCGGACAACCAGAGCCCCCGCGCCCTTCCGACGTAGCCCCCAGCCGCCTTACGTGCCGCGACCGTCGTTCGTCCCTACCTGTTTCGCGTGCGGAAAGCCTAGCTACATCGCTACGAGCTGCCAAGCATCGGATAAGCAGAAGCAGGAGTATCGTGTTATAAAGCAGCAGCCGCAGCCGCTAAGAAAGACTATTCAAGCTATGGAGCCGGCTCCGAACGATGCTGACAGCGTAGACGGCGGCGTACAGCTAAGAATTATAGGAAAAGACTAGCTAGACGGATAGGCCCCCTATCCAGCATTAACAATAGGGCACCGAATCAGAGCGAATCGACACGAGAAGAAAGCATTAACAGCTGCAGCGATCCGCTCTCGGCAGCCGTAGAAGTGAACACGGAAACGGCGATTATCCTTCCTATTACGATCTACCCTGTTGAGAAGTCGCGCAAACCACTCTAGCTAAAAGCTTTTATCGACACCGGAGCTCTCATCGGCGCGGCGATCCACCACCGACTGGTCAGGAAGCTGATAAATGGATACAGCTATCCAGTGGAACTGGCGTCGCCGACGCGGATTTCGGCATACAACGGACAAGACACGGAAAGCGTTACGCACTACGTGCCGCTAAAGACTACGCTAGCTGGTCGAACTACGGAAGCGACGTTCCGGATTATAGATATCGGAAGGTTTGACATTATTATAGGGCAGAAATAGATGAAAAACCAGAAAGCCATCGTCGACGTAGACGAAGGAACGATCAGATTCAAAACCCCAGGTAGCGGAGCAGGGACCATCGGAAAGGCCACTGCCGCCACCGACCCGAAAGCCACAGAGTCCGCTAAAGAAGCTCCGTCCGAGCATTCCGAACCCTTGGTCACTGTCGGAATAATGAGTTTAGAAGCAATAACGACCCTCGCAAAGTTACCGGATAATAAGATCTACGCTATCTCGATGAAAGACATCGAAGACTACAGGAAGATAATGGCGGAAGAAGAAGTGGATCCGCTGGAGGTGTTACCGGAAGAGCTCTATAGTTACGCTAATGTCTTCTCAAAAGCAGACTCCAACCTCCTGCTACTCTACCGGCCGGAATACGACAACAAGATCAGGTTGAAAGAGGGAGCTACGCTGCTAAGAACTAAGCCCCTAAGACGACTGTCGCCGGCGGAACTGGATTAAGTGGAGGTGTTCGTTCGTGAGAATCTGGCGAAGAAGTTTATTACAGCGAGTTCTGCCGAATATACGTTACCGATTCTTTTCGTAAGGAAACCAGGGGGTGGTCTGCGACTCTGCGTAGACTATCGAGGCCTTAACGAGGTCACTAAGAGAGACGTATACCCCCTGCCGCTAATAGATAAGACCATACAGCGCGTAGCAAAGGCTAGGTAGTTCAGCAAGCTGGACATCCGCTAAGCGTTCTATTAACTAAGGAACGAAGAAGGGCAGACAGAAGACCTTACGACATTCGCGACGCGTATAGGCAATTTCAAGTGGTTGGTAATGCCTTTCGGGCTCACTAACGCGCCGGCGGCGTAGCAACGCTTTATAAACTACACCTTTATAGACATGCTAGAACAGTTCGTGTCTATCTATTTGGACGACATTCTTATCTATACGGATGGAACGAGAGATCAGCACACGGACCACATTAAGAAGGTACTGACCAGGCTCCGCGAGGTCGGATTGAACGCGGACACGAAGAAGAGCGAGTTCTATCAAACTAAGGTCAAATATCTCGGTCTTATCGTCAGAAGAGATGGAATTCGTATAGACCCCTTAAAGGTCGCCGCCGTCGCGGAGTGGAAGCAGCCGAAGTCCGGAAACACTACGCAAATTAGAGCGTTTCTCGGATTCTGCAGCTATTACCGACGGTTTATTAAGGACTTTAGCAAGATAGCGAGACCCCTGAACGAGGCGCTAAAGAAAGAGGCCGCTAGCCTATAGAATAAGAAGTGCACGGAAGCTTTCGTACGGCTGAAAGAGGCAGTGGCCTCGGTGCCGGTTCTGACGCACTTCCGACCAGAAAAGACGATCTATGTGGAAACGGACGCTTCCGACACAGTGACGGCGGGGGTCCTTTCTCAATATAGTAACGACGAAACCCTCTATCCAGTCGCTTTCTTCAGCAAGTCAATAAGCGAAGCTAAGCGGAACTACGCTATCTACGATAAGGAGCTGCTGGCGATTATTCAGGCTTTCGAGGAGTGGAAACTGGAGCTTATAGCTGGAAAGAGCACAGTCCAGGTCCTTACGGACCACCAGTCGCTAACCCACGGATAGGGGTCCTTAATTCACTGCCGACGTTTGGAAAGCTATTAACCAAACTCTCGGAATTTATAGAAAGCTCAGCACCGCCGCTCACCCTCAAACCGACGGCCAGTCCAAAGTAGCTAATCGCGAGATGGAGCGATATTTGCGAACCTTCTGCGGCCATTATCAAGAAAAGTGGGTCGAGGTGTTACCGATAGCCGAATTCTGCGCGAACTCAACACAGTTAGAAGCAACGTCGCTGGCGCCGTTCGAGATAACGCACGGCTATCTTCCAAGAATAAGCTTTCAGCTACCAAGCGACGCCGGCTCGCCGGAGCTTTCCACTACTACGTCGTCAAAGAGAGTCGCCGCCGCGGCGGCAGAAGCGCTACGATCTCAAATGGAAGAAGCAATTAAGGTAGCGAAAGAAGCAATAGGGACGGCTCAGAAGAAGATAGTAACTCGAACTAATAGGAACCGGTCGCCAATAGAATCCGAAGAAGGTCAAAAAGTATAGCTCAACACGCGGAACATAAGGCTAAAAGGAAACGCGAAGCTCAACCTACGCCATGTAGGTCCATTCAAGATAATAGAAAAGAGGTCGCCGGTGACTTATCGGCTCGAGCTGCCGAAGGCGTTCCGGATCCACGACGTTTTCCATTCCGATCTACTGAGCCTGGACCCTGAGAACGGTCTGCTGCAGCAGGGGTTCGCCGAACCCCCACCAGTTAAGATGGACGGTAAAGAAGAAGAGTGGGAGGTAGAAGACGTAATAGACGTAAAGAAGACGGACGGGCCGAGCCGAGCCTTGGCACTACCACTATCAAAGCCAACCACCACTACCACGTAGATTTCTTTCCCTCCTTAGTTCGAGATATAGTTATCAAAAAGGCCGTATTGAATCATATCTGCGTGCCCGGATCACTTCCGACAATAAGACTGAGATATTTGACTTCGGTCTGGTAGAACTCGCTCTTCTTCGTGTCTGCATTTAAGCCAACCTCGCGGAGCCTAGTTAACACTTTCTCGATGTGGTCTGTGTGTTAATCTCTCGTTCCTTCAGTGTAAATAAGGATGTCGTCTAAGTAGATAGACACGAACCGTTCTAGCATGTCTATAAAGGTGTGGTTTATAAAGCGTTGCTATACTGCTAGCGCGTTAGTAAGTCCGAAAGGCATTACTAACTACTTAAAATTGCCTATACGCGTAGCGAATGTCGTAAGGTCTTCCGTTTGTCCTTCCTCGTTCCTTAATCGGTAGAACGCTTAGCGAATGTCCAGCTTGCTAAACTACTTAGCCTTCGCCACTCTCTGTATAGTCTTATCGATTAGAGGCAGCAGATACACGTCTCTCTTAGTAACCTAGTTAAGGCCTCGGTAATCTACGTACAGTTAGAGACTACCTCTAGGTTTCCGTACGAAAAGAATCGGTAACGCATATTCGGCTAAGCTTGGCGTAATGAACTTCTTTGCCAGATTCTCTCGAATAAACACTTCTACCTAGTCTAGCTCGGCCAGCGACAATTGTCTTAGGGGCTCGGTTCTCGGCAACGCGGCTCCTTCTTTCAACCGGATCTTGTTGTTATATTCCGGTTAGTGGAGCGGCAGGAGATTGGAGTCAGCCTTTAAGAACACGTTAGCGTAGCTGTAGAGTTCCTTTAGAAACACCTCTAGTGGATCTACTTCTTCCTCCGCTATTATCCTCTAGTAGTCCTTAATGTCTTTTATCGAGATAGCGTAAATCTTATTGTCTGGCGACCTCGCGAGGGTCGTTAAAGCTTCCGAGCTTATTATTCCGATCGTGTCTAGAGGGTCGGGCCGGTCTATCGGAACCTCTTCGATAGTCGTAGCGTTCGTTTTCGCGGCGACGACGGTAACCGGTTTGATAGCGGCGACGCCACTCTGCAGGGTTTTAAAACTAAGGGTGCCTTCGCCTACGTTAATAACGGCTTTCTGGTTCTTTATCTATTTCTGCCCTATAATAATGTCAAACCTTCCGATATCCATAATTCGGAACGTCGCTTCTGTGGTGCGACCTGCCAAGGTGGTCTTTAATATAATAGCGGTCTCTGTATTTGCCTCCACTATAGCCGAAAGCGGGTCGTTGCAGCTGTTAATGCTTTCTTCTTCTAGCAGCGTAGATCGTAGTAGTGCCCTATCGTTTATGCTAGGTAGGGGGCCTATCTATCTAGCTGGTCTTTTCCTAGGATTCTTAATAGTACTCTGCCGTCTACACTGTCGGTATCGTTTGGCGTCGATTCTATAGCTTAGACGCTCTTCCTTAGCGGCGGTAGCAGCAGTGTAGATCTCGTAGCTTAATACTCTCGCTTCTGCTAAGCGGTTGCTTAGCACCTAGTCGCGATATATCTAGGCTTTCTATACGCGTAACAGGTAGGGACGAGTGTCGAGCGTAGCGGATAAGGTTGTACAGGTCCTCGTCGAAAGGAGGAAGAAGACTGGGCTAATAGCGCAAACAGCGGTCGCTAACTTAGTTCTTAGATCGCTGGTCTTCTATATTCGTTTATATTTCTAGCAGTAACTCTCGCTTAATCTACGAAGGCTTAGAGGTCTCTAGTCCGCACAGAGACTAAAGCGTTAGCTAGTTTAGGCCTTAATTTCTTTCTTAGTAGGTGCAGTTGTTTGCTCTTAGGCACCTTTGCCCTAATTGCATACTTCCGTAACTGTCTATAGAACTCTTTAAACGATAGCCGGTGCTAGCTAACTTTATTAAGTTGTTTATAAGCCGTCTGCTTACGGAAGCAGTCGGCAAAGCGCTTGTCTAAGGCTTCGATAGCCTTAGCAGCAGTAGCTTCTTCCAGGTCTGCTACTAAGGTAAACGCTTTACTGTCTAGCTGCGATTGCAGGTATGCCAACTTGTCGTGTTTACTGTTAGTAGCATAATCGTAGTTTATCTTCTTTATTATCTTCTTCTTAAAAACTTGCTATTTTCTGAATTGCCGCTGCTAAAGAGCTATAGGTTAGGTAATAATATTATCGAAATGCTACCTTAACTGTAGGCAGCAGGAGAGGCATGCTTAGTTTGGCCTTCTTGTAGTAGCGGCGGCAGCGCCGGCGACGACGTTAACGCTGCTACATTAGCTAACTAAGCTCTTAGTCTATTTAGTTAGGCTAATCGTGCTGCTGCCTAATTCTTAAGCACTTCGATAGTGGTTTCTGCAGACGCCCTCTCTGCTGCTATCGCTTCTACTTCTTCTCTTAGCTGTCTATTCTCTTCTAACTTTTTATAGAACAGCTTCTCGATAAAGGTTATAGCATTGTAGACCTTCTCGACCCTATTTTCTGTTATGTACTCTTCGAGCTCGTCAGGCGTATAGGCGTACAGCTTCTTATAGTTAGCTATTCGCTCCTTTACCTTATTCGTCTCTTCTGCTATAAGACCTTCGATAACTGTCCTATTATCTATAACGCTATTGCGCCTGTCTTTCGTCCTGTTAATCTTTCTTCTACTTCTGCTACAGCCCGTAACGCCGCTTTCTGCTGTCGAGAAGCTCTCTATAGCCTTCTCGCAGTGTTGGTTAGTTGGTTTAGGTTGTAGGGTGCGCGTACGTTATTCGGGTAACCGGATGTAATTCGACAGGCCCTTTTGCGCAGCGTAGTAGTAGTGTAGGTAGTAAGTTCGAGATATAATAATCCGAGCACGCAGATATAATTCAATACAGCTGTTTTGATAACTATATCTCGAACCAAGGAGGGAGAGGAATCTACATATACGCAGATGTAAGCCCTTATAGAGGTAGTGTGCTAAGACCCGGCTCAGTCTAGAAGGGCCGAGCCGAAATTCCAAGGGTCTACCCTATTACTTAGTCCTACTACTTTCAGTCGCTGCAACAGCCTCCTCTAGAAGGACATAGTAGTGATTACTACGTTGGAGGTAGGTCTCTCTAAAGAGATTATAACAGGCCTTGTAGGCATCGTCCGGCCGGCCTCCTACAAGGCATTCTGCGATCTCCTACAGATAATCGATAAATAGCAGCATAGGCTTAGACGAATAAGCTACGTCTACGAACTACGCTAATCTAACTACTAGCAACAAGATGCTATAGATTAGGAACTAACGACGACAAAAGTAGCTACAACTATTGCTAGACGACTAAGGATAAACGATAAGAGGGCGCAGTAGGTAGACGCAGCTACTATTAACAAAGGAAGGGCGGAAGGGAGCTGTTTTTAGTATAGACAAGCAGGACACGCCGTCCGTAACTACAGACTCCTGCCGGCTGAGAGGCCTAGATCGAGGGTTCCTACTATAAGGGTAGCAGCGGCAGCAGCAAAACCCAAGAATAAAGAGATACCCTCCTTAGACGACGACGAATCGGGAAGAGAATAGCCTCTAAGCGAAGGCTTAGTTAGTGGAATACACGAGATAGGCTACTATATCTATATACTACTTAGCTATCTTTTCAGAGCACCTATATAATAACTATACTGTTTATTGTACGACCTACGTTAAACAGGTCCGCCTATGTACGAACCCTAACCGATACTGGATATTTAGTATACAGAGTTATTAGCGAAAGCTTTGTATATAAACACTATATTACAACTACCCCTGCTATACCTGTACGTATATAGGGAATTACTAGCTAAGGACTAGATATTATCTATATAGTAAAAGTAACAATCGAGTTATAAGGAATTACGAACAAGACTTATATCTCTACGTTATATAAGGCAAATTGGGGTACGACCTAATACTAGAGAAACCTTAGATAGAGCGCTAGTAGGGTAAGCTCGACGTAAGACAAAAACGCCTGTATCTAGCAGCAACAAGGCAGAGAATCCGAGACTAAGGACAAGCTCGGCTAAGCGACCTTTATACTAATGTTAGGGGACGCCGTCCTACTAGGTCCTAGACCTGAGCCGGCCGTCGCCCTAAGGAGTACGACTTAGCAGCGCCAGCATAACTCGGCCCGGCCGAGTCGACGCCCCCTTCCCCCTGCACCCTTTACAGAGGGAAATCTCTACACCTCTGTATAGGGGGGGGAATTCCTGCACTCTAGTACAGAAGGAAATTGCTAGCTTGCTTCGTAGGTACAAATTGTACAGTAGTAGACAACAAATGAACTGCCTATTAGTTCCTTTATATACATACCTAGCTTCAAGTTTCTAAACTAAGATTCTTAAACCCCTAATATTAGGAACTGATCTTACTGTCGGTAACTGCAGTAATACGACAAAGATAGACAATGCTACCCCTATAGATACTACGGACATGCAGACCTAGATGCAGCGCATGTATGCAGAGCTAATAGCTCGTACAAACCAGCTTAAAGAACAGCTAGGCTACTAGGCCTTGAAGATTTCCTAATAGGAACGAGAGCTCCGACAGCTTAGGGCGTTCGATCGCGATCCGACCCCTACAACGACGACGACGACGAATACGACAGCCGACACTACGGCCTAAAAGAACAAGCTCCCTAACGTTACTACCTACAATAGCGAGACACTGTCTAAGTACCCCTCCTAGGCAGCCTAGATACACTCTAAGCTTCTAGTCGACTTAGCAGCGTACCCGTCCGAGCTCGACAAGGTAGTGTACCTCTTTAGGAGGCTAAAGGGAAATGCGGTAGCACGAATTCTGCTATACTACGAAACTGCTATTGCTAGTCCAGTAGAGGCAACTACAACGACCCTCTAGGCAGCTCTTAATAGGAGCTACAAGGACCCAGACTGCGAGAGCCGAGCCCTTGTACGCCTTAACACTATAAAGCAAGGACGCAAGTCTGTATAAGAGTTCCTTACAGAATACGACCAGACCTTAGCTAAGGCAGGAGGCCTCCTCTAGGAGGACAGGGTAAAGGTTACTACCTTAGAGGTCGGCCTCTCTAAAGAGATTATAACAGGCCTAGTAGGCGTTATCCGGCTGGCCTCGTACGAGGCATTCTGTAATACGGATGTAGAGGGCTGGAAGGTGCTGGAAGCTGGGCTTGGCAGGGCCAGGCTTGGCGCACACTCAAATACCTCTACCTCTGCTTGTACGTAGATTTTTCCCTCTCCAGCCTTGGATATAGTTTTCAAAGTAGCCGTATTGATTTACATCTACGTGCTTAGATTATTCTGTAATCTCCTAAGGATAATTGACAACTAGTAGTGTAGGCTTAGACGGATAAGCTGCGCCTACGAACTATGCTAAATTAACTAACGGCAACAGGACGCTATAGATTAGGAGCCTACGACGACGAGAGTAGCAGTAGCTGTTACTGTACAACTAAGGGCTAACACTAAGAGGGCGCAGTAGGTAGATATAGCTGCCCTTAATAAAAGAAGGGCAGAGGGGAGCTGCTACTAGTGCAGCTAGACAGGGCATACTGTACGGAACTACGGGCTTCTGCTAGTAGAGAGACCTAGGGGACGGTCTGCCGCTACGAGGGTGTAAGGGGCTCAAGAATCTTGATTTAGAAACTTAAGGTTGGGTATCTATATAAAGGAACTAATAGGCAGTTCCTTCGTCGTCTGCTGCCGTACGATTTGTACCTATGAAGCCAAGCCAGCAATTTCCCCCTTTGTGCAGGGGTGCTAGGTTCACCCTCTGTACGGAGGGTCGGGAGTTACCTCCTCCGTACAGTGGTGCATAGTTTACCCCCCTTATTTAAAGGGGCGGTAGCTCCCCTTTGCGTAGGACTGTAGTGTTCTCCCTCCGTACAGGAGTGGGGTCCTGTCGGTGGTTCTGTACAGAGGGTGGAGTCGTGCTAGCACCGCTAAGTCGCAGTCCTTAGGGCGACGTTCGGCTTAGGTCAGGTTTAGGGCCTAGGCCGGACGGCGCGCCCCTAACAATACCCCCCTCCTTCCCTTCCTATAGTGTTTCTTCCATACAGCGTCGTGCCCAAATCAACCAGCTCCTGTTGTTTCTTTAGCGGGTTGCGTTTTCCTATTCCGTCCAGTCGTCTAAGTCGTCGCCCCTCGCTACTTCCCTTAGGTTGTAGTTGCCTCTTGCTATTTTACCTATTTGTAGCAGCTGCCTTGTTTGCTATTTCCCTTATAGCAGGCAGTTGGCTCTAGCCTTCTCCCTTCTTTTCCTTCCCTTATACCGTCTACCGTCTACCGTCTATCTACTACTGTCCACTATCTACTATCTACTATTACTACTACTACTAGCTACCAACTACCAACTACTACTAGCTACTATCTACTATGTCGTCCGCCCTGTCCGATAGCTCCCTTGTAGTTGCTGGCCCTGCCTCCTTCCCTCGTCCGGCTAGGGTCCTACTCTACTTCGTCCTCTAGGAGTAGGACCCTTAACTTGACTAGCAGCTACTCTTCTGGTTCGTACAGAATCCCGTCTTCTATACAGTCTGGGCTAACGTCTTAGGTGCTATACCCGCAAGCAGCAGGATGCAGCCGGGCTCCCCTTCTACGCCTTCTAGTGTAACTCCGTCTAGGTTACACCTAAGCAGGTAGGCACAGCCCGGCCGTCGTACGTTAATGCCCTCCTTATTACTACCTAGGGCCAGCTCTGTGCCCCCTACTCCAACTCCCCCTAGCCTACACTTAGCCTATACCGCCTCCTAGGCTTCTAGGCTAGGGTGTGTGCCTCGTGCAAGTAGAAGGATAGCTCCTTCTACTGCCCCTTCCGCCGTCTAGGGGAGGCACGTAGGGGTAGGGGAGTGCCTCCGCTTCCTGGGGCTGGTTCTAGTAGGGGCGGGGGCCCGGCTAGGCCCGAGGTAGTGGAGGTCACAGATAATAAGTAGGTAGTTCTGGTTCCCCCTAGGGGGGGGTAGCTAGTAAGCCACCCCCCCCCCCCCCCCCCCCCCCCAGGTAGCGTAAGGAATTTCGGACGGTTTTCTTTTAACTCCTTCCGTTTCTACTTCCCCTCCTATTCGTCCCTTAGCTGTTCCTTTCTTCTAGCCTTTATTTCGTATAGTGTCGTACAATGTCGTGTTAGCAGGGCCCTGTAGTGTTCTACGTTGTAATGCTCGATCCTTTAACAACCCTGGTCTGCCTGCGGCTACCCTATCCTTAAGGCGGATCGTGCCTCCTTCTGTCGTACGGCGCAGTATTACTGTAACTAGGCAGGGGGATAATTCTCCTCCTACCTGTCCAGTGCAGTTGTGTCTTATAGAGCCTCGTACGGTTCCTACGTAGGCTCTGCCTATCCTCTCTATTTTACTAAGTACTCTGTCTTCCCTCGCTTCCTTCGACTCTTAAGGATCCCCTCTACTTTATACTCTTCCTGGCCCTCGGTTATAATTGCGGGTGGGCGCGCGTCGTTAGTCGTCTAGTGTAGTAGGGGGTCCGTGTTCGCCGGTCGTACGAGGTCTACGTAAAAGACTAGGTAAATCCCTAGGGGGGTGTTTAGTCGTACAGCGTGTGTCCCTACTGGCCGGATTACCGTAAACTTCCTGTTCCTCTAATCTAGCTTCTTGCTTAGCTAGTCCGTACAGATATTCCGCTGGTTTAGCTAGACCTGATCCCCTGCCTCGTACCTTAGTGCAGCCTGTCGTCCCTTGTTGGCCTGCTCTTCCGCATTCTGCTAGGCTATAGCTAGGCTCGCCTTTGCCTATTAGTAGGCGTTCGTAATCGTCCGTACGATAGCCTCTCCTTGCTGGATTGGGGATCGTATAGAGGGCAGGGTGTTACTACTCGGGGTCGGTAGGAGCAGGGAGTGGTTGTATCTGTAGGTCGTAAAGAAGGGGGATAGTCCTGTAGCATTAGCCGTACAGCTGTTAATAGCCAGCTCCGCTATAGGGAGGAGTCGGTTCCAGTTCGTCTAGTTATAGTCTACGTACGCTCGGAGGTACGCTTCCAAAGTTAAATTGACCCTCTCCGTCGCCCTGTCTATTTATAGGTGCTATGCGGTTAACAGACGACGTTCTACCTTTAGCAACTGGCAGATCCTTGCCCAGAGCTGGCTCGTAAACTGTGTCCCCTGGTCTAATACGATTGACCTAGGGAAACCGTACTTGCTGAACGTCGTCCGTATAAAGGCCTAGGCGGTGTCCTTAGCTATAATGGAGTCCATTCCCTCTAGTATTACCCCCTTCGTTAACTTGTCCGTAACTACTATAATGTTTCGCCGTCTATCCCTCTTAGGGAGGTCCGTAATGAAGTCTACTGTTAGATCTTGCTAGGGCCGGTCCGGTATCGGTAGGGGCTTTAGCAGCCTATGCTTTAGCTCGTGCTAGGGCTTCGTTCGTCCGTATACATCGCAGTTCCGTACGAACCTGCGAATGTCCTTTGCTATCGCCGGCCAGTAGTAGTCCCGGGCGATAATGCTGTACGTCTCCTCGCGCCCTAGGTGCCTAGTAGCTATAGAGTTATGCGCCTGTTGTATTAAGCTCGTACGGAGCTTCTCGTCCGCTAGGACCTATATCCGATTCCTGAACCTTAGGTTGTTCTCCTCGTCTACTGAACACTTAGCTGTCGACACCTTAAGATAGAGCTCGGCTAGGAGCTTCCGTTGCCCTCCCTAGATTGCCGTACGGGCCCCTCGGTATACCTCGTCCTTTTCTACTGCCTCTTCCTATACTTGCAGTTAGGGTTCCTATAGGTGTGTCGCCGCTGGGCGGATAGTCTCCCCGTCCGGCTCCCCCTTAAACATTTGGAATGTTCGTAACTTTAGCCAGTCGTCTTCGTACATCATTGGCATGTCCTGGTCCCGTCTAGACAGTGCATCGGCCCTGCTGTTATCCTTACCCTTGCGGTACTAGAGTCTTATGTTAAACCAGCTCAGGTATATTGCCTATCGTACGTGCCTCTCGGACAGCTTCCGGGGTTAAGTGAAGTATTCCAGGTTCTTGTAGTCCGTTAGGGTAAGGAACTTAGGCACCGAGCGGAGTTCTCTATCCCAGGCTTCGCAACACTGTACGACTGCTAGCAACTCTTTGTCGTAGATAGGGTAGTTGCACTTAGCTAGGGAGTTCTTCTTAGAGAAATACGCGCATAGGTATAGGAGTCCGTCCGAGCCTACCTGTAACAGGATACCCCTAATGCAGTACCCTGAGGAGTTAGTTTCCAGTATTGTCGTATGCTCTGGGTCAAAGGCGGCAAGCGTTGGTCCTGTAGTAAAGAGCTCCTTTAGCTTGTCGAAGCTCCTATTACATTCGTCCGTCTATTTAAACTGCTTGTCTTTGTACGTTAGTTCAACTAGGGGGCGTACAATCTCTAAGTAGCTCCGTATAAACTAGCAGTAGAAGTTGGCAAACCCAAGAAATTCCCGTACGCCCTTAACGTTCGTAGGTGGCTTCTATTGCTTAATAGCATCAATCTTCTTCCTGTCTATACTAATGCCTTTCCCTACCTCGATAATAAAATCCAGGTATTTCGTACGTTGGACGCCGAATTCGCATTTGTCGATGTCGAGGTACAAGCCTGCCCGCTACAGTCGGTCCAGCACCTTCTTGACATTTCGTACGTAATCTGCGTAGGTGCCGTCCGTAAAAACCAAGGTGTCGTCGAGGTATACCGAGCAGATGTCGTCTAGTAACCCTTGTAGGGACTTGTTAATGTACCTTTGGAAGGTTGCCGGTGCATTGGCAAGGCTAAAGGGGGTAACAAGCTACTCAAAAAGGCCGTATCTCGTACGGAAGGCCGTTATCTATTTACAGCCTTCCTTGATCCGTATCTTGTAGAAGGCTAAGACTACGTTAAGCTAGGTAAACTACTTCGCCTTGCTGATCCGCCCGAGGGTCTCCTTAATAAGGGGTAGGGGGTACTAGTCCTTCTTAGTAATCGCGTTAATGCCCCTGTAGTCTATGCAGAAACGCAATCCGGCCTTCCCCTCCTTATAGACAAACAGCACTAGGGCTCCCGCGGACGACGTACTAGCCCGAATAAACCCTTTAGCAAGCAGGTCGTCCAGCGTCTTGCGCAGTACTAAGAGTTCTCTAGAGGACATTCTGTACAGCGGTCTGTACAGTACCTCCAGCAGGCCCCTATCTGGACGGGGTTCTAGCTAGATGTTATAATTAATCCCTTCCCCTTAGTGTAGCGGCAGCTTCGAGGCCGACTTTGGTTCAAAGAGGTCTAGGTACCTAACATACTCTCTTAGGAGCTTCGTACAGGGGTTTGTCGTCTCCTTAGGTGCCAATGCCTTCTCGATGTCCGCCGTTGCTGTGTTAATTTCGGCCTTAGTATTGCCACCTTATAGGGACCTCCCCTAGTCCTAGATCCTCCGCTTCGTTACTGCCAGGTACAGCCGTCCTCGTCCGATATCCAGCTTGCCCCTCTAGCGCTCTATCTAAGGCTTTCCTAGTATTAGGTTATACCCTAACTTGTCCTGTACAACATAGAGGTATAAGTCTTGCTCGTAGTGTCCCTGTACCTCCATTGTTACTTTCACTATATAGGTAATGTCCGGTCCTCGCCCGGTAATGCCTAGCATGCGTACAGGTACTGTAGGGGTCGTCTTAATCCGATGTCTCTGTACGAAGTCCTCGCTAATCACTCTATACACCAAATATCCTGTGTCAATTAATGTCCGCGCCGTTGCGGACCCGTTCAACGTCGGCCGTACGATAAACGGCGTCGTCGTTATATAATTGCTCTTAAAAGATGGCTAAGTAACGCTTTGATTTGGCAGTCTATCTCGTGCCCGCCTCTAGCAGAGTCTTCGCTTAGAGGCTACTCTTTTCCCGACTCGTCGTCGTCCGAGTAGGACACCTGATCTTCTTGTTAAGGCGCTGCAGTTGCTACCCTTACAGTGGTCGGCCGTCCCCTAGGTCTCTCTGCTAGCAGAAGCCCGCAATTTCGTACAGTATAGCCTATCTTGCTATACCGGTAGCAGCTCCCTTCTGCTCGCCTCTTGTTAAAGGTGGCCGTATCTACCTATTGCGCCTTTTGGTAGCGGCCCTTGGCCGTACGGTAGCTGCTGCTGCTACCCTCGTTGTTGTCGGTTCCTAGTCTATAGCGTCTATCTGTCGCTAGGGGGGTTGTCTTATCTCCTAAGTACGGCCTATCTGTCCCAGCCTGCGTTGCTGGTCGTCGACTATTCTAAGAAGGTCGCAGAATTCCTCGTACGTAGCTGGCCGCATTACACCTACCAGCCCTGTTATAATCTCCTTAGAGAGGCCTACCTCTAAAGAGGTAATCTTTATCCTGTCCTCCTATTAGAGACCCCCTGCTTCTGCTAAAGTCTGGTTAAATTCCGTAAGGAATTCTCGTACAGTCTTGCGTCCTTGTTTTATCGTATTGACCTGTAGGAGTGCTCGGCTCTCGCGGTCCGGGTCCTTGTAGCTCTTGTCTAGAGCTGCCTAGAGCATCGTCGTCGTAGCTATCGCTAGGTTGGCGATAGCCGTCTTATAGTACGGCAGAATTCGTGCTGCCGCCCTGCCCCTAACCTCCTAAAGAGGTAGGCTACCTGGTCTAGCTCGGTCGGGTATGCTCCTAAGTCTACTAGGAGCTTGGAGCGCATCTAAGCTGCCTAGGAGGGGTACTTAGCCGGAGCCTTACTATCGTACGCAGAGACGTCGGGGAGTTTGCTCTTAGGGGTCAGGGTGTAGGTTATAGTGTTCGTCGTCGTTGTAGGGGTCGGATCGCGATCGGACGCCCTAAGCTGTCGTAGCTCCTGTTCTTGTTAGGAAATTATCGCAGCCTAGTGGCTTACTTGTTGTTCGAGCTGCCTCTTGCTTTCCAGCAGCTCCTCGTATACGCAGTGCATATGTCCCTCTATGGCCGTAGGTTCTATAGGGATGTCGCCGTCTATCTTTGTTCTATTACCGCAGTTACCGACAGTGAGATCAGTTCCTAATGTAAGGGGCTTAAGAATCTTAATTTAGAAACTTAAGGTTAGGTATCTACATAAAGGAACTGATAGGCAGTTCCTTCGTCGTCTGCTGCCGTACAATTTGTACCTACGAAGCCAAGCTAGCAATTTCCCCCTTTGTGCAGGGGTGCTAGGTTTACCCTCTGTACGGAGGGTCAGGAGTTACCTCCTCTGTACGGTAGTGTATAGTTTACCCCCCCTATTTAGAGGGGCGGTAGCTCCCCTTTGCGCAGGACCGTAGTGTTCTCCCTCTGTACGGGAGTGGGGTCCTGTTAGTGGTTCCGTACAGAGGGTAGGGTCGTGCTGGCGCCGCTAAGTCGCAGTCCTTAGGGCGACGTTCGGCTTAGGTCGGGTTCAGGGCCTGGGCCGGACAGCGCGCCCCTAACAGAGGGTAGCGACTGCGGCAGCCTAACCTGAGACCTAAGAGTTCCCCTTAGACGACAACAAGACAGGAAAAGAGTAGCCTCTAAGCGAAGGCTCGGCCAGAGGCATATACGAGATAGATTGCTAAATCAAAGTACTGCTTATCTATCTTTTAAGAGTACCTACATAACGACTATACTGTTTATTATACGACTTACACTAAACGGGACCGCCCCTACACGAATCCTAATAGATACAGGGTGTTTAGTATATAGAGTTATTAGCAAAAGCTTCGTACAGAAACACTATATCGAGACTACCCCTACTGTACCTGTATATATACTAGGCATTACTAGACGAGGACCGGACATTACCTATATAGTAAAAGTAACAATTAAGCTGCAAGGACACTACAAGCAGGACTTATACCTCTACGTTGTACAAGACAAGTTGGGGTACTGATCCGGGCACGCAGATAAGATTTAATACGGCCTTTTTAATAACTATATCTCGAACTAAGGAGGGAAAGGAATCTATATAGTAGTGGGCGAGAGCTTTGGGGGTGGTGTGCCAAGGCCTAGCTCGGTCTAGAAGGGCTAAGCCGAAATTCTAAAGGTCTACCCTATCGCTTAGTCCTACCCCTTTCTGCCGCTGCAACACTACCCCCCTCCCTTATTAGCGGTCGCCCTCGACCGCTTACTTATCAGTTCCCTTGTAAAATTTTTTTTTTATATCGCTACTATCTGACGTCTTTACCTGGCATCTATCTAATCCGTTCCGTTTGATCGGATCTATCTAATTAGAGCCAGCGGTCACTAGAGCTGCGGCGTAACCGGTCTGTGCGCTATCGCGTGGGTCTATATAGATCTATCGCGGCTCGCTATCTTCTTCTTTTTCTTTCTATTATAGCCTCGAGCTCTACTGCGACGCTGCTTCCTGTAGTGTCGGCTTTGTTCTTTTCTGTTACTACCTGACTGGCCAAACCAGCGGTTTGGTAGTGGCGAAGGCGAACCGGCGTTACTAAGAGCACCGGAACTAGTGGTTCCGTCCCTAATCTCGTCGTTATTATCCGTTCGTCGAAGCCGACTAGTAAGGACGATGCTAATAAGGGCAGTGGCTAGGCTCGCCGATCTCGATCGTTTTCACTGGTATCTATACCGATAGGGCGGACGCAGTTCTTCTTTTTCTTCCTAATCCGTTAACTTTATAGCTACTCTGGCCGCGGCTTCCTTAGATTCCGGACATAGAATTCCTTTAGCAGCTTCGCGGAATTCCGGAGGTTCTCGGCCGGATACTATTTATAGTCTTCCGGCTATCCTTTCTATAAGATCCTTACTTCGATAGATCCTCTTCGTCTTCTTATATCTATAACATCTTCTACCTCCAATTCTTCTTCTTCGCTGTCTATTTCGATTAGTAGGAGTTCGTCGAACCCCTAATCTAGAAGACTATCTTTAGGGTCTAGGCTTAGCAGATCCGAGTGAAAGACATCGTAGATCCAGAACGATTTCGGCAGCTGGAGCCTGTAGGTTACCGGCGACCTCTTTTCTATTATCTTGAACGGACCTATGTAGCAAGGGTTGAGCTTCGCGTTGCCTTTTAGCCTTAGGTTCCGCGTGTTGAGCTATACCTTTTGGCCTTCCTCAAATTCTATTAGTAACCTCTTTCTATTAGCTCGAGTTACTATCTTCTTCTAAGCTGATTCTATCGCTTCTTTTGCTACCTTGATCGCTTCTTCTATCTAAGATCAGAGCGCTTCTACCGCCGCTGCGGCGATTCTCTTTGACAAGGTGGCGGTGGATAGTTCTAAAGAGCTAGGTTCGTTTGGTAGTTAAAAGCTTATCCTCGGAAGATAGCTGTAGGTTATCTCGAACGGCGCTAGTAAGGTGGCTTCCGACTGTGCTAAATTGGCGCAGAATTCGGCCATTGGCAACATCTTAATCTACTCTGCTTAATAATAGCTGCAGAAGATTCGTAGATACTTTTCTATCTTACAGTTGGCCACTTTAGACTAACTATTAGTCTAAGGGTAAGCGGCCGTGCTGAGCTTTCTACGAATTCTAAGGGCTTAGTTAATGGCTTTCTATACGTCGGCAGTGAACTGAGGACCCCTATCCGTAGTGATAGTATCCGGCAGGCTGTAGTGCTTCTATACGTACTGGATTAACATTCTCGCTGTTTCTTCTGCTGTAGTTCCTTTATCCTTAGCTCGGCAGGGGATGAAATAGCGTTTCTTGCTTAGTCGATCCACTACGTTAAGCGTGGCGTCGTATCTATCAGAATCTGGCAGGCCGGTTACGAAGTCTATCGTAATGTGCTGCTATAGTTTCTTAGGGATCGGAAGTGGCTTTAACAGGCTGGCCGGAAGGCCGTAACGTGGCTTCGCGGCTCGGCACACATAATAGTTAGCTATAAACCGGTGGATCCTCTCGAAAATTCGCGGGAACCAGTAGGTCGTCTTTACTGCTTCTATCGTCTTCTTTGATCCTGCGTAGCCTACATCCGTAGAACTATAAACTAGCTAGATAACCTCCGTAATCAGTTCTTCCAGAACGATCAGTTTCCCTAAGCCGGTTTTTCCGAGCTTCTGCTGCTAATTAAGCCGTTCCACCTTCTCGTACAGCATCTCTTCTTTAGGTAGCGGCCCTATCGCACAGATCTCTACCTCTTTCAATACCTTAGTATCTACTATTCGTTCTGTTAGTACCTTCTGAAACATGTTCGGATCTTCTTTCGCGTAGCTAGTCTTTCCTTCTCTTCTTGCTAGCGTATTAGCCTTTCTATTTTAAGCTCTAGGTCGATAAGTAATCTTGAAGTCGAATGCGGATAAGTAGGCGGCCTACCGGGCCTGGCAGCGTAATAGCTTCTACGTCTTTATAAAGTAGGTCAGTAACTGGTGGTCCGTAAGGACCTGGACCGTGCTCTGTCTAGCTATAAGCTCCGGTTTCTCCTCCTCGAAAGCTTAAACAATAGCTAACAGTTCCTTATTATAGATAGCGTAGTTCCTCTTAGCATTATTTATAGACTTGCTAAAGAAAGCTACTGGATAGAGAGTCTCGTCGTCGTTAGCGTATTAAGAAAGGACCCCTGCTGTTACTCTGTCGGAAGCGTCCGTTTCTATATAGATCGTCTTTTCCGGTCGGAAGTGCGCTAGTACTGGCGCTAAGGCCACCGCCCCCTTTAGTCGGTTGAAAGCATCCGTACACTTCTCGTTCTATAGGCTAGCGGCCTCCTTCTTTAACGCCTTATTTAGGGGTCTCGCTATCTTGCTAAAGTCCTTAATAAACAGTCGATAGTAGCTGCAGAATCCGAGAAACGCTCTGATTTGCGTAGTGTTTCCTGATTTCGGCTGCTTCTATTCCTCGAGTGCAGCGACCTTTAAGGGGTCTATCCAAATTTCCTCTCTTCCGACGATAAGACCGAGGTATTTAACTTCGGTCTAGTAGAACTTGCTCTTCTTCGTGTCTGCGTTCAGTCCGACCTCGCGGAGTCTCTTGAACACCCTCTTAATGTAGTCCGTGTGTTGTTCTCTTGTTCCCTTAGTGTAGATAAGAATGTCGTCCAAGTAGATAGACACGAACCATTCCAGTATGTCTATAAAGGTGTAGTTTATAAAGCGTTGCTACACTGCCGGCGCATTGGTAAGTCCGAAAGGCATTACCAGCTACTTAAAGTTGCCTATGCGCGTAGCAAATGTCGTAAGGTCTTCTGTTTGTCCTTCTTCGTTTCTTAATCGATAGAAAGCTTGGCGAATATCCAGCTTGCTGAACTACTTAGCCTTAGCTACTCGTTGTATAGTCTCGTCTATTAGAGGCAGCGGATACACATCTCTCTTGGTGACCTTATTAAGGCCTTAGTAATCTACACACAGTCGGAGGCCACCTCCGGGCTTCCTTACGAAAAGAATCGGTAACGCATATTCTACAGAGCTTGGCGTAATGAACTTCTTCGCTAAGTTTTCTCTAACAAACACTTCTACCTAGTCCAGCTCCGCTAGTAACAGTCTTCTTAAGGGCTCGGTTCTTGGCAGCTTAGCTCCTTCTTTTAGTCAGATCTTATTGTTCTATTCCGGTCGGTAGAGCGGCAAGAGGTTGGAGTTAGCCTTCGAGAACACGTTAGTGTAACTATAGAGTTCTTTTAGTAACACCTCTAGTAGGTCCACTTCTTCTTCCGCTATTATCTTCTAGTAGTCTTCGATATCCTTTATTAAGATAGCATAAACCTCGTTGTCCGACGACCTCGCGAGGGTTATTAAAGCTTCTAAGCTTATTATTCCTATCGTGTCTGGAGGGTCGGACCGATCCTTCGGAACTCCTTTAATAGTCTTGACTTTCGGTGTAGCGTTGGCGACTGTAACCGATTTAGCGGCGATTCCGGTCTGCTGGTTTTTGAATCTAAGGGTGCCTTTACCTACGTTAAAAACAGCTTTCTGGTTCTTTATATATTTTTGTCCTATCATAATGTCAAACCTTCCGATATCTATAATTCGGAACGTCGCCTCTGCAGTGCGACCTGCTAGAGTGGTCTTTAATAGCACATAGTGCGTAACGCTCTTAGTGTCTTGTCCGTTGTATGCCGAAATCCGTGTCGGCGATGCTATCTCTACTAGATAGCTATATCCCTTTATCAGCTTCTGAACTAATCGATAGTGGATCGCCACTCTAATAAGGGCCCCATATCGATAAAAGCTCTCAGCTAAAGTGGTTTGCTCGAGCTATCTAGGGGGTGGACAGTAATTAGAAGGATAATAGCTGTTTCCGTGTTCACTTCCACCGCTGCCGAGAGCGGGTCGCTGCAGCTGTTGATACTTCCTTTCTGCGGTAACGTGGTTCGTGTTAGTGCCCTATTGCCTATGCTAGATAGGGGGCCTATCCTTCCAGCTAGTCTTTTCCCAGGATTCGCAGTGGCACTCCACTGTCTATGCTGTCGGTGTCGTTTAGAGCCGGCTCTATAGCTTGTATAGTCTTTCTCGGCAGCTGCGGCTGCTTCGTAACACGATACTCCTGCTTCTATTAGGCCGTTGCTTAGCATCTCGTAGCGATATAGCCAGGCTTTCTATACGTGTAGCAGGTGGGGACGAACGACGAACGCTGTAACTAATAAGGTAGCTACTGGGGTGCTCTCTAGAAAGGTGCAGGGGGTCGCGTTGCCTGTGTTAATAACGGCTTCTAGTTCGATTCGTGTAATTTTGCGTAAGCGCTCAGGTTTCTCGCGGTGACTCTCGCTTAGTGCACGAAGCTCTTAAGGTCTTCGTCCTCTACCGAGGCCATAGCTGCGGCCAGTTTAGGGTTCAGCTTCTGCCTTAGTAGGTAGAGCTGCTTATCTTCCGACACTCGGGCTCTGATCGCATATTTTCTGAACAGTCCGTAGAACTCTTCGAACGTCTGCCGGTTCTAGTTAATCTTATTTAGCTGTTCGCAGGCCGTCTTCTTTCGGAAGGGGTCTCCGAAGCGTTAATCCAACGCTTTGATCGCTTCCTCGGCGGTTACCTCTTCTAGGTCTGCCACTAGCGAAAAAGCTTCGCCTTCTAATCGCGACTCTAGGTAGGCCAATCTATCTCTAGCACTGTTTCTAGCATAGTCTCGATCTATCTTGTTCTTTATCTTTTTTTTAAATGCTTCCTAATCCTTAGGATCTCCGCCTCTAAACGCCGGTAGATCCGGTAGTAACATTATTAGCGTGCCGCCTTAACTCTAGGCCGCCGGTAAGGCAGTCTCTGCTTGTTCTTCTTGATGCAGTAGCGGCGCCGACAACACCGCTGCTTCCATCTTAGCTAGCTGAGTCTTTATCGCTTTCAGTTGTGCTAGTCAGTTCGCCGCTTGGTTTTCCAGCACATCTATAATAGTCTCGGCCGATTCCTTCTCGGCTCTTACTGTCTCTATTTCCTCTCTTAACTGTCTCTTTTCTTCCAGGGTTCTGTAAAACAGCTTCTTAATGAGGTCTATGCTGTCGTAGATCTTCCCTACTCTGTTCTCGTTTACGTAATCTTCAAGTTCCTTAAGTGTACAGTCGTAGATTTTCTTGTATTCGTTTATTTGTTCCTTAATCTCTGCGGTCTCTTCTGCTGTAAAACCTCTAATAATGAACTTATTATCGATAACACTAGAGCGCCTACTCGCTCTGTCAGTCTTTTCTCTTCTGCTTCTGCTTCGGCCTGTAACGCCGCTCTCTACCGTTAAGAAGCTCTCTATAGCTATCTTACGGTGCTGTTGTTTGGTTTGGTTTGTATAGTGCACGTGCGTTATTCAGGTGTCCGGATAGCTCAACGGTCCCTTTCGCGCAGCGCGGTAATAGTGTAGTGAGTGAGTTCGAGATATAATAATCCGGGCACGCAGATAAGATTTAATACGGCCTTTTTAATAACTATATCTCGAACTGAGGAGGGAAAGGAATCTATGTAGTGGTGGGCGAGAGCTTTGGGGGTAGTGTGCCAAGGCCCGGCTCGGTCCGGAAGGGCCGAGCCGAAATTCCGAGGGTCTACCCTATTGCTTAGTCCCACCCCTTTCTGCCGCTGCAACAGGTACGACCTAATATTAGGGAAACTATAGATAGAGCGCTAGCAGGGCAAGCTCGACGTCGGACGAGGACGCCTGTACCTGGTAGCTACAAAGCAGAGGGTCCGATACTAAGGGCGTGTTCTACTAGGCAGCAACGCTAATGCCAAGGTTAATACTAACGCTGAGGTTAACACTGTAACTAAAGACATCGAGAAGGCTCTAGCACCTAAGAAAGTTACAGACCCCTATACGAAGCTCCTACTAGAATACTCGGAATACCTAGGCCTCTTTAAGCCTAAATCAGCCTTAAAACTTCTCCTACTCTAAGGAGAAGGAATCGACTATAAGATTAAGCTCGAACCCTGCCTAGACGGAAGTCAGCCTAAGGTACTATACAGCCTATTGTATAGTATATCCTCTAGAGAACTCCTAGTGCTACGTTAGACATTAGATAACCTGCTCTTTAAGGGCTTTATCTATGCAAGTACGTCCCCGGCTAGAGCTCTAGTGCTATTTATACAGAAGGAAGGGCTAGCCGGGTTACGGTTCTGTATAGACTACAGAGGCATTAACGCAATTACTAAAAAGGACCGGTATCCCCTACCCCTTATTAAGGAGACCCTCGGACGGATTAGCAAGGCAAAGTAGTTTACTAAGCTTAACGTTGTTTCGGCCTTCTATAAGATAAGGATTAAGGAAGGATGTAAATAGATAACCGCTTTCTGTACGAGGTACTGCCTTTTTAAGTAGCTTGTTACCCCTTTTAGCCTTGCGAACGCGCCGGCAACCTTCTAGATGTATATTAACAGGTCCCTATAGGGTCTTCTAGACGACATCTGCTCCGTATACCTCGATAACACTCTAGTATTTACAGACGGCACCTGCGAGGACTACGTACGAGACGTTAAGAAGGTGCTAGACTGTCTATAACAGGCTGGATTGTACCTCGACATTAACAAATGTAAGTTTAGTGTACGAGGTAAGAAATACCTAGGATTCATTATCGAGGCAGGGAAGGGCATTAGTATAGACGGGAAGAAAATTGACGTCATTAAGCAATAGAAGCCTCCTACAAGTATTAAGGGCATACGAGAATTCCTTAGGTTTGCTAACTTCTACTACTAGTTTATATAGAACTACTTAGAGATAGTCCGCCCCCTAGTTAAGCTAATATACAAGGACAGGCAGTTCGCATAGACGGAGGAATGCGATAGAAGCTTTAACAAGCTAAAGGAACTCTTTACTACAGGTCTAACGCTTACTGCCTTTAATCCGGAACGTACGACGATATTGGAAACCGAATCCTTAGGTTACTGCATAGGAGGTATCCTCTTATAGGTAGGCCCAGATGGCCTCCTATACCTATACGTATACTTCTCTAAGAAGAACTCCCTAGCCGAATGCAACTACCCTATCTACGATAAGGAATTGCCAGCAGTCGTACAGTACTGCGAGGCGTAGGACAGCGAACTCCGCTTAGTTCCTAAATTCCTCGCCCTAACCGACTACAAGAATCTCGAGTATTTTACTCTCTAAGAGATACGTATAATAGGCAATGTACCTAAACCGCTTTAATATAAGACTCTAGTACCGCAAGGGAAAGGATAACAGCAGGGCCGACGTGTTATCTAGACGAGACTAAGATATACTAGCGACGTACGACGACAAACGACTGAAATTACGGACATTCTAGATATTTAAAGAGAACCTAGGGGAAGCCACTGTCCGCCTAGCAGCGATATACACATTAGGACCCTACTAGCAAGCTTGGGAAGAGGCAGTAGAAAAGGACGATGCTTACCAAAAAGCCCGTACAGCGATCTAGAAAGGACAGCAGAAGCTCCCTATAGAGCTTAACCTTAAGGTCTTAGCGGCAGAGTGCACAGTAGACGAAGGGAACAACCTAAGGTTTGGGAACTGGACTTAGGTCCCTATAGACGAGAAGCTTCGTACGAGCTTAATACAACAGGCGTACGACTTAGTAACAACTGGTTACCTAGGGCGCAAGGAGACGTACAGCATCGTCGCTAGGGACTACTACTAGCTAGCAATAGCGAAAGACATCCGTAGGTTCGTACAGAACTGCAATTTCTGCAGACGGACGAAGTCCTAGCAGGAGCTAAAGTACGGCCTGTTAAAACCCCTACTAATACTAGACTAGCTGTAGCAGGACCTAACTATAGACTTTATTACAGACCTTCCCGAGAGCGACGGATAACAGAACATTATAGTAGTAACGGACAAGCTAACAAGGGGGGTAATACTAGAGGGAATAAGCTCTATTATAGCCGAAGACACTGCTTAGGCATTCGTACGGATAACGTTTAGCAAGCACGGATTTCCTAGATCCATTGTATCTAACTATAGTATACAGTTTAAGAGCCAACTCTAGGCGAGGATCTACTAATTCTTAAATATAGAACGTCGCCTATCGACTGCATAGCACCCGTAGACGGACGGCGCGACGGAGAGAGTTAATTCAATACTAGAAGCGTACCTCTAAGCGTACATTAACTACTACTAGACTAATTAGAACCGCCTCCTTCCTATAGTAAAACTGGCTATTAACAGCTGTACGGCTAATGCTACAGGTCTGTCCCCCTTCTTTATAGCCTATAGGTACGACTACTCCCTGCTCCTGCCGACCCTAAGCGGTGCTACCCTACGCCCTATACGTTCCCTAATTTAGCAGAGGGAAGCTATCGTACAGACGATTACGAACGCCTACTAATAGGCAAAAGCGAGCCTCGCTATAGTCTAACAGAATGCGGAAGAGCAGGCTAACAAGGGACGCCAGGCTGCACCAAGGTATAAAGCAGCTAATAAGGTATAGTTAAACTAGCGCAACATCCGTATAGACTAGCTAAGCAAGAAACTAGACTAGAAGAACTAGAAGTTTACAGTAATCCGGCTAGTAAGGACACACACTATACGACTTAACACTCTCCTAGAGATCTATCTGGGTTTCTATATAGACCTCGTATAGCTAGCATATACAGACCCCCTCCTATACTAGACGACGGACGACGTACGCCCCCTAGCGATTGTTACTAAGGACTAGGAGGAGTATAAGGTAGAAGAAATCCTTAAGAGCTAGAAGAATCAGAAGAGGATAGAATACCTAGTTAAGTAGACAGGGTAGGCAGAGCCTACGTAGGAGCTGTACGAGACTTTCTAGGACACAGTAGCACTAGACAAGTAGGAGGAGAAACACTCTACTAGCTAGCTACAGTAACACTGTACTATACAGGATGGGGCAGATAACAGCTAGCCCCAGACATTAGACAGCTACAGGCAGGACTAGGCAGCTGCAAGAGACATTAGGCAGCTATAGGCAGGACTAGGCAGCTACAAGAGACATTAGGCAGCTATAGGCAGGACTAGGCAGCTGTAAGGGACATTAAGCAGCTATAGGAGAATACCTAGGAAGTAGGTAGAAGTAGATAGAAATAGGACTAAGAAAGGATAGGAAGTAGGACATAGGAACTGTATAAGGTTACCTAGGGACTATACAGTCCAAAGTCGCATAGGCGCCGGTTAGTAACCGTCCTACTATCTTACTACCGCGGACGACGACGGGCCCAGCTCGTTGCTGTCCGAGATCTCAAAGGCGGACAGGACCGGCGCGTCGTTATCGTCGTCTAAAGTCTTAATAACCTCCCGGTCCTTACTGTCTAACTCTAAGTCAATAACTAGCGGCGCCCTAGCGCCCCTACGACCCTCCCCCGGACATCGCAAGGAGCAGTAGCGTAACCCGTCCTTCTACTTATAGAAAGTGCAGACACTAGCCTAGAACCCTGTTAGACAGTACAGTACAAACGAGCCCTAGGGAGAATTAGTGTAGGCACAGCAGGACTAGCTACAGCTAGCAATTAGGACTGTATTAACGTACGACAGGCAGGCAATGTAGAGTCGGCAGGGCGTAATACAGGCAGGTTTATACCAAAAAAATAGTATAGGAGCTAAGCAGCGTCCTACTGCTGCTAGGTAAAGTAGCTATAATTGTTAGTTAGAAATAACACAGTATAGACAAGACTGTACGAACCGGTATCGCAGGTGCTGGTCTTACTTGGCGTTCTACTCTAGGAGCTCGAAGCGTAGCAGGATCCCAGCCGGACGGGGGATAGCGACGGGGCCGGCGGCCAGCGTGTTGCTACTACGAGATCGTACGAGTTAGTTGCGAGGCATAATAGGTTAGTAGGGGCTGTAGGACAGTAATAGATAGAGAGATAGATAGATAGATAGATAGACGGACAGTCGGATAGGATAGGTAGTAACTATACGGGATAGGGGAAAGTAGTGCAGCTATAGGCACTGTTAGGCAGCTGCAGACAGCAGTAGGCAAGAACACCTAGGTAGCAGGTAGAATTGCAGCTAGCCCCTCTAGCCAGTTATTGTAGTACGGTCCCGTACAGGACGACGACTGGGCCAGCGCTAGGCACACCGCTACTGCTGGACTGTACGAGTTGGGTGCTGCGAGATTAGATAGTGTAGTAAGATAAAGGGTAGACAGATAAGCGTTAGAGGATAGACAGACGGCGAGAAGGCCAGACGACGAGAACGACAGACCCGATACATAACTAGCTGTTTGCTATATAAAGCAAGGGCAAGTAAGAAAATAGTTACTAGACAGCTCAATTGCGTACAGGTAAGGGCACCTAACGATTACTGACATTTGCGAATAACCGGACAGTTAGCAACACACCTTAGCTAGAAGTATACCTAGACGCGTTACCGGATTTCCTGTTACTAACCTACAGTCCAGGCCTGCGACTGTATAAGACAGTTAACTAGGCTACTGCTAACACTCTACCTACGTTCGCCTACCTCCTACTAAAGAACATCGTTAATATATATAGACGACAGGCTTAATGCACAAGATAACAGTCTATATAGGTGTCGAAGGGACCTACACCTGCAGGATTCTCCGACACTTATATATACGACTAACGGTCGGCGGGAGAGGTATGCCTACAGTCGGAGACGCTATGCCCCCCCCCCCGCCTTAGTTAGGCACATGTTTAAGGAGTGCTTTAAGGTACTGAAGTATACCGAGGCAGAGATAGAAGCGTACAAGCAGCGCACCGCCGTTGATTAGCCCCTGCCAGACAGGCTTAGAGACGTAGCAGCGTTAACGAGGAGGGAGGGGGGTATTGTTAGGGGACGCCGTCCTGCTAGGTCCTAGACCTAAGCTAGCTGTCGCCCTAAGGAGTACGACTTAGCAGCGCTAGCATAACTTAGCCTGGCCGAGTCGACGCCCCTTTCCCTCTATACCCTGTATAGAGGGAAATCTCTGCACCTCTGTATAGGGAGGGAGGGAATTCCTGCACCCTAGTACAGAAGGAAATTGCTGGCTTGCTTGGTAGGTACAAATTGTACAGTAGCAGACAACGAGGGAACTGCCTATTAGTTCCTTTATATATATACCTGGCTTTAAGTTTCTAAACAAAGATTCTTAAACCCCTAATAACTAAGGTTAACCTTATAGCTTCTAACATCGAGAAGGCACTAGCCCCTAAGAAAGTTACAGATCCCTATACGAAGCTCCTACTGGAATATTTAGAGTACTTCGACTTCTTTAAGCTAAAGTTAATCCGGGCACGCAGATATAATTTAATATAGCCTTTTTAATAACTATATCTCGAACTAAGGAGGGAAAGGAATCTATGTAGTAGTGGGTAAGAGCTTTAGGGGTAGTGTGCCAAGGCCCGGCTCGGTCCAGAAGGGCTAAGCCGAAATTCTAAGGGTCTACCCTATTACTTAGTCCCACCCCTTTCTGCTACTGCAACACTACCCCCCTCCCTTACTAGCGGTCGACCTCGACTGCTTACTTATCTATCTGTCTCTCTTCTCTTTTTTTTATCGTCGCTATCTGACGTCTTTACTTGGCGTCTATCTAATTGGAAGAGCTATCTGATCTAAGCTGGCAGCTGCCTAAGCTGCGGCGAGGCTAGCCTGTGCGCCGCTGCAGAGGTCTATATAGATCTATCCGCAGCTTACTATCTCTTTTTCTTTTCTTCTCTACTATAGCCTTTGGCGCTACCGCGAGGCTGCTTTAGTAGCGTCGGCTTTGTCTTCGCCTTTATTATCCGTCCGGCTAAGCCAGCAGATAGTGGTAACAGAGAGCAAAGACGGTTACCTAGCGCGCCGATACAGTGGCGCCGTTCTTAGCCTTACCGCTATTATCCGCCGGTCCTAGCCAGCGGTAGTGGTGGTAGAGCCGAGAACTCTAGCAAAGCAATCGCTACGATCGTTTTTATTAGCTTCTGCGCCAATAGAGCGGACGCGGCTTTTCTTCTTCTTCCGTAACTATTAACCTCGGAGCCACTTAGGCTTTGGCCTCTCCGGATTCCGCATATAGAACTTCTTTAGCAGCTCCTCCAAATTCCAGAGATTCTCGATCGGATACTATTTATAGTCTTCTAGCTCTACGAGATCTTTGCTTCGACGGACCCTCTTATCTTTCTTATATCTATTACGTCTTCCACCTCCTATTCTTCTTCTTTACCGTCCATCTCGATTGGTAGGGGTTTAGTGAACCCCTAATCCGGAAGACCGTCTTTAGGGTCCAAACTTAGCAGATCCGAATAAAAGACATCGTAGGTCCGGAACAAATTCGGTAGCTAGAGTCGATAAGTTACCGGTGACCTCTTTTCTACGATCTTAAACAGGCCTACGTAAAGAGGGTTAAGCTTGGCGTTGCCTTTTAGCTTTAGGTTCCGCGTGTTAAGCTATACTTTTTGGCCTTCTTCGAATTCTATTAGTGACCTCTTTCTATAAGCTGGCGTAACCAACATCCTTAGAACTGTAGACCAACTGGATAGCCTCTGTAATTAGTTCTTCCAGAACTATTAGCTTCCCTAGGCTGGTTTTGCCGAGCTTCTGCTGCTAGTTAAGCCGTTCCACTTTCTCGTAGAGCATCTCTTCCTCGGTTGGCAGTTCTATCGTACAGATCCCTACTTCTTTCAACACCTTGGCGTCTACTATCCGTTTGGTCAACACCTTCTGAAACATGTTCGGATCTTCTTTTGCGTAGCTAGTCTTTCCTTCTCTTCTCACTAGCGCATTAGCCTTTCTATTTTGAGCTCCGGGTCGATAGGTAATCTTGAAGTCGAATCCGGATAAGGAGGCGGCCTACCGGGCCTAACGGCGCGATAGCTTCTGCGTCTTTATAAAGTAGGTTAGTAACTGGTAGTCCGTAAGGACCTGGACCGTGCTCTGTCCAGCTATAAGCTCTGGCTTCTACTCCTTGAAAGCATGAATAATAGCTAACAGTTCTTTGTCGTAGATAGCGTAGTTCCGCTTAGCCTTATTTATAGCTTTGCTGAAGAAAGCTACTGGATAGAGGGTCTCGTCGGCGTTATTATACTGCGAAAAGACCCCTGCTGTTACTGTATCGGATGCATCTGTTTCCAAGTAGATCGTCTTTTCCGGTCGAAAGTGCACCAGCACTAGCGCCGAGGCCACCGCTTCTTTTAGTCGATTAAAAGCCTCTGTGCACTTCTTATTCTATAGGCTAGCAGCCTCCTTCTTGAACGCTTCGTTTAGGGGTCTCGCTATCTTGCTAAAGTCCTTAATAAACTGTCGATAGTAGCTGCAGAACCCGAGAAACGCTCTGATTTGCGTAGTGTTTCCGGATTTCGGCTGCTTCTATTCTGCGACGGCGGCGACCTTTAAGGGGTCTATCCAAACTCCTTCTCTTCTGACGATAAGACCAAGATATTTGACTTCGGTCTATTAGAACTCGCTCTTCTTCGTGTCTGCGTTCAATCCGACCTTGCGGAGTCTCTTTAGAACCCTCTTAATGTAGTTCGTGTGTTGCTCTCTCGTTCTATTAGTGTAGATAAGAATGTCGTTCAAGTAGATAGACACGAACTGTTCTAGCGTGTCTATAAAGATGTAGTTTATAAAGCGTTGCTACACTACCAGTGCGTTGGTAAGTCTAAAAGGCATTACTAACTACTTGAAATTGCCTATGCGCGTAGCGAATGTCGTAAGGTCTTCTGTCCGCCCTTCTTCGTTCCTTAGTCGATAGAAAGCTTAGCAAATATCCAGCTTGCTGAACCACTTAGCTTTAGCTACTCGTTGTATAGTCTCGTCGATCAGCGGCAGCGGATATACATCTCTCTTAGTAACCTTATCAAGGCCTCAGTAATCTACGCACAGTCGGAGACTACCTCTAGGTTTCCGTACAAAAGAATCGGTAACGCATATTTGGCCGAGCTTGGCGTAATGAACTTCTTCGCTAGATTCTCTCGAACAAACACTTCTACCTGGTCTAGCTCGGCTGGCGATAGTCTTCTTAAGGGCTCGGTTCTTGGTAGCGTAGCTCCTTCTTTCAATCGGATCTTATTGTCGTGTTCTGGTCGATAGAGCGGCAGGAGGTTGGAGTCGGCTTTTAAGAACACGTTAGTGTAACTATAAAGTTCTTTTGGTAACACCTCCAATAGGTCTACCTTATCCTCCGCTATTATCTTTCGGTGGTTATCAATGTCTTTTATCGAGATAGCGTAGATCTTACTGTCTGGCGACCTCGCGAGTGTCGTTAAAGCTTCCGAGCTTAGCATTCCTATCGTGTCCGGAAGGGCGGGCCGATCGATCGGAGTCGCTCCGATAGTCGTAACGTTCGGTTTCGCAGCGACGACAGTAACCGATTCGGCGGCGACGCCGCTCTGCTGGTTCTTAAACCCTAGCGTGCCTTTACCTACGTCGATAACGGCTTTCTAGTTCTTTATTCATTTCTGCCCTATAATAATGTTAAACCGTCTGATATCTATAATTCGGAACATAACCTCCGTAGTCCGACCTGCCAGTGTGGTCCTTAATGGCACATAGTGCGTAACACTTTCCGTGTCTTGTCCGTTGTACGCCGAAATTCGCGTCGGCGATGCTAATTCCACTGGGTAACTATATCCGTTTATCAGCTTCTGAACCAATCGATAATGGATCGCGGCGCCAATAAGAGCTCCTGTGTCGATGAAGGCCTTTAATTGGAGTGGTCGGTGCGAGCCTTCGAGGGGGTAGACCGTAATTAGAAGGATAATAGCAGTTTTCGTATTCACTTCTACAGCTGCCGAGAGCGGATCGCTATAACTGTTAATGCTTCCTTCTTTAGGTGGCGCAGATCGCGCTAGTGCCCTATTGTCTATACTGGATAGGGGGCCTATCCGTCCAGCTGGTCTTTTCCTAAGATCCTTAGTAGTACTCTACTGTCTACACTGTCGGTGTCGTTTGGAGCCGGCTCGATAGCTTGGACAGTATTTCTTAGCGGCTGCAGCTTCGCGGCACGATACTCCTGCTTCTGCTAATCTATCGCTGGACATCTAGTAGCGATATAGCTAGGCTTTCTGCACGCGTAGCAGGTAGGGACGAACAACGAACGCGGCGAATAAGATAGCTGCTGGGCGGGGCCTCGTTGGAAAGGTGCAGGGGATCGCGTTGTTGGCGCTGTCGATAGTCTCTAGTGCGATTTGCGCAATGCTGATTTCGCGTAAGCGCTTAGATTTCTAGCGGTTACTCTCGCTTAGTGTACGAAGCTTTTAAGGTCTTGGTCTTCCACCGAAGCTATAGCTGCAGCCAGCTTAGGGTTCAGCTTCTGTCTTAGCAAGTGTAGCTGTTTATCTTCTAATACTCTAGCTCTTATAGTATATTTTCGGAACAGTCCGTAGAGCTCCTTAAAAGTCTGCCGGTTCTGGTTGATCTTGTCTAGTTGCTTACAGGCTGTCTTCTTTTGGAAGGGGTCTCTAAAGCGTTGGTTTAGCGCTCTAATTGCTTCTTCGGCAGTTACCTCTTCTAGGTCCGCTACTAGCGAAAACGCTTTACCTTCTAGCTGCAATTCCAGGTAGGCTAGCCTGTCGTCCTTACTGTTTCTGGCATAGTCGCGGTCTATCTTGTTCTTTATCTTTTTTTTAAATGTCTCCTACTCTTTAGGGTCTCTGCCCCTAAACGCTGGTAGGTCCGGTAGTAACGTTATTAGTGTGCTACCTTAACTGTAGGCCGCCGGTAACGCGGTCTCTGCTTGTTCTTCTCGATGTAGTGGCAGCGCCGACGACATTGCTGCTTCCGTCTTAGCTAACTAAGCCTTTATTACCTTTAGCTGTGCTATTTGATTCGCCGCTTGGTTTTTTAGCACGTTAATAATAGTTTCTGCCAAATCCTTCTCGGCTATTACTACTTCTATTTTATCTCTTAGTCGCCTGTTCTCTTCTATGTTCCTGTAAAACTTCTTTTCGACAAAGGTAATAATATCGAACACCTTCTCGGCTCTATTTTCTGCTAGATACTCTTCTATTTTATCTAGCTTGCGTGCGTACAGTTCGGTATAGCTCTCTATAACCTTCTTCGCTTTATCTATCTCTCCTTCTGTAAGGCCCTTAGTGGCTATTCTATCGTCGAGGATGCTAGTACGTCTATACCTCGGTCTTTTAGTCTTTCTCTTTCTGCTGCAGCCTGTAACGCTACCTTCTACTGTTAAGAAGCTCTCTATAGCTTTCTTACAGTGCTAGTGTTTAGTTTGGTGTGTGTGTAGTGCGCGTGCGTTATTTGGGTGTCCGGATAGTTCAACAGTTCCTTTTGCGCAGCGCGGAGTTAGTGTAGTAAGTGAGTTCAAGATATAATAATCCGGGCACGCAGATAAGATTCAATACGGCCTTTTTGATATCTATATCTCGAACTGAGGAGGGAAAGGAATCTATGTAGTGGTGGGTGAGAGCTTTAGGGGTGGTGTGCCAAGGCCCAGCTCGGTCCGGAAGGGCCGAGCCAAAATTCAGAGGGTCCACCCCCTTACTTAGTCCTACCCCTTTCTGCCGCCGCAACAAAAGTTGGCCTTAAAGCTGCCTCTACTCTAAGGAGAAGGAATCGATTACAAGATTAAGCCTAAACCTTGTCTAGATAGAAGCCTGCCTAAGGTACCGTACGGCCCGTTGTATAGCATATTCTTTAAAGAACCCCTAGTCCTATATAAGACATTAGACAAACTACTCTCTAAAGGCTTTATCTATACGAGTACGTCTTCGGCCGGAGCCCTAGTGTTATTCGTCTGCAAGGAAGGCCCGGCTAGGTTACGGTTTTGCGTAGACTATAGAGGCGCTAACGCAGTTATAAAAAAGGATCGTTACCCTCTACGTCTTATTAAAGAAACCCTCGGACAGATTAGTAAGGCAAAGTAGTTCTCTAAGCTCGATATTGTCTTAGCCTTCTACATAATAAGGATTAAGGAGGGATGCGAATAGATAACAGCTTTCTGTACGAGGTACGGCCGTTTTAAGTAGCTTGTTACTCTTTTCGGTCTTGCGAACGCACCTGCAACCTTCTAGAGGTACATTAACAAATTCTTATAGAGACTTCTAGACGATATCTGCTCTGCGTCCCTCGACGACATCCTAGTATTTACGGACGGCAGCCGCAAGGATTACGAACGAGACGTTAAGAAAGTACTAGACTGTCTGCAAAAGGCTAGACTATACCTAGACATTAACAAATACGAATTCGGTGTAAAGTGTACAAAATACCTAGGATTTATTATCGAGGCAGGGAAGGGAATTGGTATAGACGAGAAGAATATTAATAGTATTAAGTAGTAGAAACCGCCTACGAATGTTAAGGGTATACAGGAATTCCTTAGGTTTGCTAACTTCTACCGCTAATTTATATAGAAATACTTAGAGGTAGTTCGACCCCTAGTTAAGCTTATATATAAGGATAAGCAGTTTGTATAGTTGGACGAATGTGACGGAAGCTTTAATAAGCTAGAGGAACTCTTTACTACAGGACCGACTCTTGCTGCTTTCGACCTAGAGCATACGACAGTATTAGAAACTGACTTATTAGGGTACTGTATAGGGGGTATCCTCTCCTAGGTCGGTCTATGTTATAGTTAACAGCTAGAAGAGCAAGGACAACAGTACCAAAGTCCTACTCAGTACTACTATAATTTACAGGCTATATCTTAACAACCAAAGGTCTAACTAAGACAATTCTTGCTGCGTTGGAAGCGCTACAATCAGCTCTATAAGGACGAACAATCAGGTTAGGAAAGGCACTAGAACTACAGCTAGCAGACAGTGGAAAACCCCTTATAGTCCTAAGGTCCTATCTAGCTCTACTATCCTTAACAGCCTACAACTTAACACTTACTAGTCTAACTAAGAAGCTTCTAGGCACGTTGGAAACGACTTAATCCGCCCTTTACAAGGTTCTGTTCCAGCTCTGGAACCTTTAGGAAAAGAAGGTTTTAGGAGTAACTTAGTTAGCAGAACAAAGAAAAGAATTTTGCTAAGAAACTTCTTAGGAAAGCTAGCAGCAAAAGGGCAAATAACCAGCTAGGGTAGAGGGACATAAGAAGTAGCTGCCGCCCTCTTATCTTTCTGTTTTCCTTCTTTATAGCCTGTCTTCTACATTGAACCTAGAACAACCTTCCAACTCCTAAACATATAACTACACTTTAGACTTTAGTTTTTTAGCTCCTCCTCCTAACCTTAGTTCTTATAGCAACCTATCCACTCCTTAGCCTCTTTATTAACATTATAAGCTATTACCTACCCTGAGACTATTAATTAATATAGTCTTCTATATACTACTAGAAGAGATTCCCTTTAAAGAATACTCTAAAATAGATCTTTTTATATAGGGCACTTCTAACTTAATAAACAGTAACTATACCCTTGCCCTAAGAGTCCTTTTTACAGCAGCAAGCATTGTTTTTACAGGAACAGAGCAAATAAAAGACCTTAGCAACTACATTAATTGTCTAGAGGCAATGCTATCTAAAGGCAAGGACCAGCTACAAGAGATAGAACAAAAGGTAGTTACTCTTACGCTTAAGAAAGCATAAACACAAGGATAACTACAAGAAGCCCTAAACTTAAGGACACCTACTACTACTAGAGAATCTACTAGCAAGAAAGTAGCTAATCCAGAAACGTTCTATAGAGACAAAGAAAAGCTTAATAAATTCTGTCTACGACTGTCTATTAAACTCTTAGCTAATGCAGACTATTTCCCTAATAGAAATTAGAAGGTCTCCTACGCATTCTCCCTCCTATTAGGCAAAGCACTTTGGCAAGTCTTACACTGGTTTAACCTACAGACACTCTAAGTTACTTGTCTAGACATTAAGGCCTTACTTACCTCTCTTAACTTAGCCTTTAGAAACCTATACTGCAAGTCTATAGCTTAACAATTTATTAGAATACTTAAGCATATCTTCGCCCTTTACAGACTATTACACACAGTTCTTACGAGAGATTAGACACTGTAAATACGACATGGGGGCTTAGAAGTCAGCTCTAGTTGCTAGGTTAAGGATAGAACTCCTTACGAAACTTCAGGATTAGGAACATAAAGCCCTATCCTTCTAGGAACTTGTCACCCTCTGCTAATGCCTTAACAGCTGTAGAAATTTGTTTGCAGACATTATTAAGGCTACGAGCAACAACTGCAATAGTTAACGCCCTGTTTCGACTCGTACAAACGTTACCCCAGATATAGGAACTTATAGGCTAACCTTATGCCCTTCCCCTAAACTAGTTGTTACCTAAGGAAACCCTATAGACTTAAGCTTAGCCAAGCTCTAAAACGGCTGCCTTACGTAGGACGAGAAGGAATGCCGCCGCCGCCTACGCCTCTGTATGTACTGTAGTAAACCAAACTATATTGCTGTTAACTGTCTAATACTAGCTACAAGACGTACTAAGATAGGCATACCTCTCGGTTTCTCTGTAGCAGGTCGTATACTATAAGACAACAACAAGGACTAGGGAAACGCCTAAGCCTGTTAACAAGACGCCCAACAGGCAGCCAATTAGATCGACATTATACAATCTCTTCTTCTGCTGTATAATTCTATACTAAGACAGAGGATAAACTAACTTGTTCTCCCTTAGTTGTTATAGTGAAAAATCTATACAAAGAAGAACATAGTATACTTAGTACTTACGATAATCGACTGCAGCGTAACTAGCAAAAGCTTTATTAACTCTTAACTTGCTAACTCTTCAGGAATTACTACTTAGACCTTAAAGTACCCTAGACCCTTAAGAATGTTTAACAGTAGTAAGTCCTCCTTAGGAGGCGTAACTCAGATTGCCTATATCAAACTTAACCTTAGGAACTACTAGGAACACCTCTCTTGCTTTGTTACCCCTCTGCTAAACTAGAAGCTTATCCTTAGACTGCCTTGGTTAAAGCTTTATAACCTACAGATTAACTGGAACACTAGAACCCTTTGCCTAAACTTAGAACACTACTAAATCTATTGCTACCTTTCGATTTAGCCTACTCCTGTATATAGCAATTATAATTCAATCTTCTAAGTATCTATAGCTGCTTTCTATATAGCTGCAAAGGAGAAAGGGGCTTAGATCTTTGCTGCGTCTTTAAAGCATATAAAGAAGGCTCTTGCTAAGTATAATAAGAAGAGAGAAGCTACTAACCTAGAGACAAAAGTACTAGAAGAATACTACGACTTCCGTAGTGTCTAGTTAGTTAAAGAAGCTAACAAGCTGCCTCCTTACCGCCCCTACGACTATAAGATTAAACTAGAAGAGGGCAGGATGCCCCCTTTTGGCCCCCTTTACTAGATGTCTCGCAAAGAACTCTAAGTCCTGCAAAAGTTCTTATAGCAGAATCTTTAGAAAGACTTTATTAGATCTAGTCGCTCTTCTATAGCTAGCCCTGTTATGTTTGTTAAGAAACCTAGTAGAGGGCTACGCTTCTGTGTCGACTACTGCAACCTTAATGCTATTTCTAAGAAGAATCGCTACCTAATCCCTCCAATATAGGAGACTCTAGAACGCCTTTCGAAGGCAAAACAGTTTACTAAGCTTAACATAATTGCAGCATTTAACAAGATTCAAATAGTAGAAGGACAAGAATAGATAACTACATTTAGGACTTGATACGGCTTATTTAAATCCTTAGTTATGCCCTTTAGTATATATAATGCACCTAGTATCTTCTAGGAATACATAAATAACATCCTAAGAGAAACTTAGATTAGTTTGTTACGGCTTACTTTAACGACATCTTAGTATACAGCAAGATACTAAGAGAACACTAGGGACACGTCCGCAAGTTACTGGCCAAGCTAAAAGAAGCAGACTTGCATCTAGATATTAACAAGTGCGAATTTTATAAACAAGAAGTCCAATTTCTTGGACTAATTATTCTAGACAAAGGCATCTGTATAGATCTAGCAAAGATCTAAGCAATTCTTAACTAGAAGGGTCTAAAGACAGTTAAGGAAGTACAAGGCTTCCTAGAATTTGCTAATTTCTATCGCCACTTTATTTAAGTCTTTAGCTTATTTGTAAAGCCTCTAACAGCTCTAACAAGAAAAGAAGCTAAGTTTAAATAGACTGAAGCCTGCTAACAAGCATTTGACCTCCTACGACAAAGGTTTACTAAGGATCCTATCTTCCAGCACTTCGACTTTAATTTAGAAACTTGTATAGAAACAGACGCCTCTAATAGGGCTATTAGAGCTGTCCTTTTTTAAATGGAAGCACCTAACTAAATATAGCTTCTAGTAGCCTACCTTTCCAAGAAGATAATTCTAGCTAAATACAATTATAAGATTTACGACAAAGAACTCCTAGCTATTATAAAGGCCTTTAAAGAATAGCGCCTAGAACTAAAAGATGCAGCCTGATCCGGGCACGCAGATATGATTCAATACGGCCTTTTTGATAACTATATCTCGAACTGAGGAGGGAAAGGGATCTATATAGTGGTGGACGAGACCTTTAGGGGGGTGGCGTGCCAAGGCCCGGCTCGGTCTGGAAGGGCCGAGCCGAAATTCTGAGGGTCCACCCCGTCACTCAGTCCCACCCCTTTCTGCCGCCGCAACACTACCCCCCTCCCTTATTAGCGGTCGCCCTCGACCGCTTACCTATCTGTTCCTTCTTCTTTTTTTTTTGATTTACATCGTTACTATCTAAGGTCTTCACTTGGAGCCTATCTGATCCGTTCTATCTAATCCGAGCTATCTGATCCGAGCTATCTGATCGGAGCTAGCGGTTACTAGAGCTGCGGCGTAACCAGTCCGTGCGCCGCCGTATAGGTCTATATAGATCTATCTGCGGCTCCTTATCTTCTTCCTCTTCTTCCTCTACTAAGGCCCTTATCTATCGTAGGGCTGGCGGCGTCGGCTTGGTTCTTAGGCGAACTGGCGTTACTAAAAGCACTAGAGCCGGTAGTTCTGTCCCGAGCTCGACATCGTTATCCTTTCGGCGAAGCTGACTAGTGCAGATGATGCCGATAAGGGCGGTGGCTAGGCTCGCCGATCTCGATCGCTCTTACCAATATCTATATCGATAGGGCGGACGCGGTTATTCTTTTTCTTCCTGATCCGCTAGCTTTATAGCTACTCGGGCCGCGGTTTCTTCGGGTTCCGGACGTAAAACTCCCTTAGCACCTCCGCTGAATTCTGGAGAATCTCGGACGGATACTATTTATAGTCTTCCGGCTATTCTTTCTATAAGATCCTCGCTTCGATAGATCGCCTTCGTCTTCTTATATCTATAATATCTTCCACCTCCTATTCTTCTTCTTTACTGTCTTTTTCGATCGACGGGGGTTCGGCGAACCCCTGATCTGGAAGACTATCTTTAGGGTCTAGGCTTGGCAGATCCAAATAAAAGACATCGTAGATCTGGAACGATTTTGGCAGCTAGAGCCGGTAGGTTACCGGCGACCTTTTTTCCATTATCTTAAACGGACCTACGTAACGAGGGTTGAGTTTCGCGTTGCCTTTCAGCCTTAGGTTCCGCGTGTTGAGCTATACCTTTTGGCCTTCCTCGAATTCTATCGGTAACCTCTTCTTATTAGCTCGAGTTACTATCTTCTTCTAAGCTGATTCTATCGCTTCTTTCGCTACCTTGATCGCTTCTTCCATCTGAGATCGTAGCGCTTCTGCCGCCGCTGCGGCGATTCTCTTTAACGAACTGGTAGTAGAAGGTTCTAGAGAGCTGGGTTTGTTCGGTAGTTAAAAGCTTATCCTCGGAAGATAACCGTATGTTATCTCGAACAGCGCTAGTAAGGTAGCTTCCGACTGTGCTAAATTGGCGCAGAATTCTGCTATCGGCAACACCTTAACCTATCCTTCTTAATAATGGCCGCAGAAGATTCTTAGGTATTTTTCCATCTTACGATTGGCCACTTTAGACTGGCCGTCGGTCTGAGGGTAAGCGGCCGTGCTGAGCTTTCCACGAATTCCGAGGGCTTGGTTGATGGCTTTCTATACATCGGCGGTAAATTAAGGGCCCCTATCCGTAGTAATAGTGACCGGCAGCCTATAGTGCTTCTATACGTGCTGGATTAACATTCTCGCCGTTTCTTCCGCAGTAGTCCCTTTATCCTTAGCTCGGCAGGGGATGAAATAGCGTTCTTTGCTTAGTCGATCCACTACATTGAGCGTGGCGTTATATCTATCTGAATCCGGCAGGCCGGTTACGAAATCTATTGTAATGTGCTGCTATAGTTTCTCGGGGATCGGAAGTGGCTTTAGCAGGCCGGCTGGAAGGCTGTAACGTGGCTTCACTGCTCGACACACGTAACAGTTAGTAATAAACCGATGTATCCGCTCGAAGATTTGCGGAAACCAGTAGGTCGTCCTTGTTGCTTCTATTGTCTTCTTCGATCCTGCGTAACCAATATTCCTGGACCTATAGATTAGCTGGATAACCTCTGTAATTAGTTCTTCTGGAACGATTATTTTCCCTGAGCCCGTTTTGCCGAGCCTCTGCTGCTAATTAAGCCGTTCCACTTTTTCGTACAGCGTCTCTTTTTCAATCGGCGGCTCTATCGCACAGATCCCTACCTCTTTTAACACCTCGGCGTCTACTATTCGTTCCGTTAGCACCTTCTGAAACATGTTCGGATCTTCTTTCGCGCGGCTGGTCTTCCCTTCTCTTCTCGTCAACGCGTCTGCCTTTCTATTTTGAGCTCCTGGTCGATAGGTAATCTTAAAATTGAATCCAGATAAGTAGGCAGCCTACTGGGCTTGGCGGTGTAACAGCTTCTGCATCTTTATAAAGTAGGTCAGTAACTGGTGGTCCGTAAGGACCTGGATCGTGCTCTGTCCAGCTATAAGCTCTAGTTTCCACTCTTCGAAGGCCTGAATAATAGCCAGCAGTTCTTTATTATAGATAGCGTAGTTCCGTTTAGCGTTATTTATAGACTTGCTAAAGAAAGCCACCGGATAGAGAGTTTCTTTATCGTTAGCGTATTAAGAAAGGACCCCTGCCGTTACTGTTTCAGAAGCGTCCGTTTCTACGTAGATCGTCTTTTCCGGTCGGAAGTGCGCCAGCACGGGCGCCGATGCTACTGCCTCTTTTAGCTAATTAAAGGCTTCTGTGCACTTCTTATTCTATAGGCCTGCAGCCTCCTTTTTCAACGCCTTATTCAGTGGTCTCGCTATCTTGCTGAAATCCTTAATAAACCGTCGATAGTAGCTGCAGAATCCGAGAAACGCTCTGATTTGCGTAGTGTTTCCGGATGTCGGTTGCTTCTATTCTGCAACGGCGGCTACTTTCAATAGGTCTATCCGAATTCCTTCTCTTCCGACGATAAGACCGAGGTATTTAACTTCGGTCTAATAGAACTCGTTCTTCTTCGTGTCCGCGTTTAATCCAACCTCGCGGAGTCTCTTTAACACCCTCTCGATGTAGTCCGTGTGTTGTTCTCTCGTTCCCTTAGTGTAGATAAGAATATCGTCTAAGTAGATAGACACGAAACGTTCTAGCATGTCTATAAATGTGTGGTTTATAAAGCGTTGCTACACTGCCGGCGCGTCGGTAAGTCCGAAAGGCATTACTAGCTACTTAAAGTTGCCTATGCACGTAGCGAATGTCGTAAGGTCTTCTGTCTGTCCTTCTTCGTTCCTTAACCGGTGGAACGCTTAGCGAATATCCAGCTTATTGAACTACTTAGCCTTAGCTACTCGTTGTATAGTCTCGTCTATTAGCGACAGCGGATACACATCTCTCTTGGTGACCTTATCAAGGCCTCGGTAGTCTATGTATAGGCGGAGGCTACCTCCGGGTTTCTGTACGAAAAGAATCGGTAACGCATATTCCGCAGAGCTTGGCGTAATGAACTTCTTCGCCAGATTCTCTCGAACAAACACTTCTACCTAGTCCAGCTCGGCCAGAGATAAGTGTCTTAGGGGCTCGATTCTCGGCAGCACGGCTCCTTCTTTTAACCGGATCTTGTTATTATATTCCGGTCGGTAGAGCGGCAGTAGGTTGGAGTCTGCTTTCGAGAACACATTAGTGTAACTATAGAGTTCTTCTGGTAACACCTCTATTGGGTCTACCTCTTCTTCTACTATTATCTTCCGGTGGTCTTCGATGTCTTTTATTGAGATAGCATAAATCTCGTTGTCCGACGACCTCGCGAGGGTCGTCAAAGCTTCTGAACTTATTATTCCGATCGTGTCTTAAGTGTCGGGCCGATCCTTCGGAACCTCTTCGATAGTCGTAACGTTCGGTTTGGCGTTGGCAACTGTGACCAATTTGGCGGCAATTTCGGTCTGCTAGTTTTTGAATCTAAGAGTGCCTTTACCTACGTTAATAACGGCTTTCTCGTTCTTTATCTATTTTTGTCCTATAATAATGTCAAACCTTCTGATATCTATAATTCGGAACGTTGCCTCTGTAGTGCGACCTGCCAAGGTGGTCTTCAATGGCACATAATGCGTAATACTCTCTGTGTCTTGTCCGTTGTATGCCGAGATCCGTGTCGGCGACGCTAGCTCTACTAAATAGCCGTATCCTTTTATTAGCTTTTGAACCAATCGATAGTGGATCGCCGCTCTGATAAGGGCCCCTGTGTCGATAAAAGCTCTTAGCTAAAGTGGTTTGCTCGATCCGTTAAGGGGGTGGACAGTAATTAAAAGGATAATAGCTGTTTCCGTGTTCACTTCTACTGCCGCTAAGAGCGGATAGCTGCAGCTGTTGATGCTCTTATCTTTCTATAACGTGGTTCTTGTTAGTGCCCTGTTTTCTACGCTGGATAGGGGGCCTATCCTTCCAGCTGGTCTTTTCCCAGGATTCGCAGTAGCACTCCACTGTCTACGCTGTCGGTGTCGTTCGGAGCCGGCTCTATAGCTTGTATGGTCTTTCTCGGTGGCTGCGGCTGCTTTATAAGGCGATACTCCTGCTTCTGCTAGGTCGTTGCTTGGCATCTCGTAGCGATATAGCCAGGCTTTCTACACGCGTAGCAGGTGGGGACGAACGACGAACGCAGTGACTAATAAGGTGGCTGCTGGGGTGCTCTCTGGAAAGGCGCAGGGGGTCGCGTTGTCTGCGTTATCAACAGCTTCGGGTTCAATTCGCGTAATTTCGCGTAAGCGCTTAGGTGTCTCGCGGTAACTCTCGCTCAGTGCACGAAGCTCTTAAAATCTTTATTTTCCACCGAGGCTATAGCTACAGCCAGTTTAGGGTTCAGCTTCTGTCTTAATAGATAGAGCTGCTCGTCTTCCGCTACTCTGGCCCTAATAGCATATTTTTTGAACAGTCCATAGAATTCTTTGAACGTCTGCCAGTTCTGGTTGATCTTGTCCAGCTGCTTACGGGCTGTCTTCTTTCAGAATAGGTCTCCGAAGCGCTAATCTAGTGCTTTAATTGCTTCCTTAGCAGTTACCTCTTCTAGGTCTGCCACTAGCGAAAAAGCTTTACCTTCTAATCGCGATTCCAGATACGCCAATCTATCTCCGGCACTGTTTCCGGCGTAGTCGCGGTCTATCTTGTTCTTTATCTTTTTCTTAAATGCTTCCTAGTCTTTAGGGTCTCTGCCTCTAAACGCCGGTAGGTCCGGCAGTAATGTTATTAAGGTGCTACCTTAACTGTAGGCTGCTAGTAAGGCGGTCTCTGCTAGTTCTTCTCGATGCAGTAGCAGCGACATCGCTCTCTCTATCTCAGCTAGCTGAGTCTTTATCTCCTTTAGTTGTGCTAGTCGGTTTGCCGCTTGGTTTTCCAGTACATCTATAATAGTCTCGGCCGATTCCTTCTCGGCCCTTACCGTCTCTATTTCCTCTCTTAACTGTCTCTTTTCTTCTAGGGTTCTGTAAAACAGCTTCTTAATAAGGTCTATGCTGTCGTAGACCTTTCCTACTCCGTTCTCGTTTACGTAATCCTTAAGTTCCTCGAGCGTGCAGTCGTAGATTTTCTTGTATTTGCTTATTCGCTCCTTAATCTCTGCAGTCTCTTCCGCTGTAAAACCTCCGATAATAAACTTATTATCGATAACACTGGAGCGCCTGCTCGCTCTGTTACTCTTTTCTCTTCTGCTTCTGCTTCGGCCTGTAACGCCGCTCTCTACTGCTAAGAAGCTCTCTATAGCTTTCTTACGGTGCTGGGGTTTGGTTTGTATAGTGCGCGTGCGTTATTCGGGGGTCCGGATAGTTCAACGGTCCCTTTCGCGCAGCGCGGTAGTGTGTAGGGAGTAAGTTCGAGATATAATAATCCGGGTACGCAGATATAATTCAATACGGCCTTTTTGATCACTATATCTCAGACTGAGGAGGGAAAGGGATCTATGTAGTAGTGGACGAGACCTTTGGAGGGGTGGCGTGCCAAGGCCCGGCTCGGTCCGGAAGGGCCGAGCCGAAATTCCGAGGGTCCACCCTGTTACTTAGTCCTACCCCTTTCTGCCGCTGCAACACAGCCTTTCTAACTTAAGTAAGCTCTAATTACAAGAACTTGGTCCACTTTATAAAAATCAAGATTCTTAATAGACGAGAAGCTAGATAAGTAAATTCCTTTCTAGGTTCAACTTTGTTATTTAATACGTACTAGGATTCCTTAAATTAAGAGCTAACGCCCTTACTAGGATACCTAGAATCTATCTAGTAGACAGAGGAGAAGGTCAAGCAATTTGTAACTAAACTATCCTAAAGGCCTACAACCTAAGTAAAGACTGAAAGACCCACTTATAGGAAGGCAACTAATCAATTACTGCCTCTTTTACCCTATGTCTTGCACCTGCTTTCCTAGAAAATTACGATTTAGAAAGCGAAACAGACAATACTAAAGACTGTAAAACTAAAGTCTCTGTTACCTCTAACACTAATTTAGAAGATAAAGAAGTAGCTAAAGAAGCAAACTACCCTAGAGGACTACTCCTAATAATTAGAGAGGCTTACGAATTAGACCAACAAGCTTAAGAGTTGATCCAAGCCCTTAAAATAGGCCAACGTACCTTCCCTAGCTTTTCCCTGTTAGAATGTAAACTTAGGGATAGACTGGTCTACTTTTGCTCTCGCCTTTTTATTCCTAAAGGAGCAGACAACTTATTACGACCCTCCATCCTTAGGACAGTTTATAACTTAGCAGCATGAGGCTACCTAGGACGCTTAAAGCTTTACAAGCTTGCCTTACGCTGCTAATAGTGGCTATTTATATAGAAGTATATACGCAGATATTGTTATAGCAGCAGAAAGGGGTAACTAAGTAATAGGGTAGACCCTCAGAATTTTGGCTCGGCCCTTCCGGACTGAGCCAGGCCTTGGCATGCCACCCCTGAAGCCCTTTTCCACTGCCGTATAGATTCCTTTCCCTCCTTAGTTCGAGATATAGTTATTAAAATAGCTGTATTGAATTATATCTACGCGCTGGGATTATTATATCTCGAACTTACTAACTATACCAACCCTGCGCTGCGCGAAAGGGCCTGTTGAACTACATCCAGTTACCTAAATAACGTACGCGTACACTACAACCCAAACCAAAAACATTAGCACTATAAGAAAGCTATAGAAGGCTTCTCGACAGTAGAGAGCAGCGTTATAGGCCGCAGCGGAAAGAGAAAAACTGACAGAGCGAGGGATAGGCGCGCTAGCATCCTTAGCGATAGGACGGTTACTAAAGGTCTTACAGAAGAAGAGACGGACGAAGCAAAGGAGGGCATAGCCGGCTATAAAGAGCTGTACGCCTGTACACCTGACAAACTAGAGAAACACCTAGCAGAACACGGGTCTGGAAAGGTATACGACACTATTACCTTTATCGAGAAGACGTTTTACAAGAAAATAGAAGAGAACGAACAGCTAAGAGAGGAGATAAAGGCGGTAATAGCTAGGAAGGAATCGGCGGAGACTATTATTAAGGTGTTAGAGAACTAAGCGGCAACACGACTAGCACAACTAAAAAACGCTAAGAGCTTAGTTAGCTAATATAGCGGCAGCGACGTCGTTGGCACCGCCGCTACTACGAGAAGACTAAGCGGAAACTGCCTTATCCGCTGCCTATAGTTAAGGTACCACTTCGATAACGTTACTACCTAACCTACCGGCCTTTAGAGGTAGAGACCCTAAGGCCTAGGAAGTCTTTAAGAAGAAAAAAAGGAACAAGATAAGTCGCGATTACGCAGCAAGCAGCGAAGAAGACAGGCTAGCCTACCTAGAGACGCGACTAGAGGGTAAAGCGTTCTCGCTAGTAGCAGACCTAGAAGATGTAACCGCTGACAAAGCTATTAAAGCCCTAGACTAACGCTTCGGAGACTCTTTCTGCAAGAAGATAGTCTACAAACAACTAGACAAGATTAGCCAAAACTGGCTAACGTTTAAGGAATTTTACGGACTGTTCAGGAAATATACTATTAGAGCCAAAGTGTCTAAGGATAAACAGTTACACTTACTAAGGCAGAAGTTAAACCCTAAACCGGCCGGAGCTATAGCTTTAGTAGAAGACGAAGACCTTAAAAGCTTTGTGCACTAGGCGAGAGTTACTGCTAGAAACTTGAACGTATACGGAAAATCGGCAGTACGCGAACCAAATTAGAAGTCGTCCCTAGTGTAGACGACGCGACCTTCTGCTCCTTTCCAACGAGGCCCCCAGCAGCTATCCTATTCACTGCGTTCGACTTTCGTCCCTACTTGCTATACGTACGGAAAGCCTAGCTATATTGCTACTAGATACCAAGCGACAACTTAGCAGAAGTAGGAATACCGTACTACGAAAACGCCGCTGCTAAAGAAGACTATCTAAGCTATAGAGCCGGCACCAAACAATACTAACAGTATGGACGGTAGGGTGCTATTAAGAATCTTAGGAAAAGACTAGCTAGACGGATAGGCCCCCTATCTAGTGTTGCAGCAGCAGAAAGGGGTAGGACTAAGTAATAGGGTAGACCCTTAGAATTTCGGCTCGGCCCTTCTGGACCGAGCCGGGCCTTGGCACACTACTACTAAAGCTCTCACCTACCACTATATAGATTCCTTTCCCTCCTCAGTTCGAGATATAGTTATCAAAAAGGCCGTAGTGAATTATATCTGCGTGCCCGGATTATTATATCTCAAACTTACTCACTACACCAACTCCGCGCTGTGCGAAAGGGACTGTTAAACAATCCGGACACCCGAATAACGCACGCGCAACACACACACCAAACCAAACTAAACACCAGCACTATAAGAAAGCTATAGAGAGCTTCTTAACAGTAGAGGGCGGCGTTACAGGCCGCAGCGGAAAGAGAAAGACCGACAGACCGAGGGATAGGCATACCAGCATCCTCGACGATAGAATAGCTACTAAGGGCCTTACAGAAGAAGAGATAGATAAAGCGAAGAAGGACATAGAGAACTATGCCAAACTGTACGTACGTACGCCGGATAAGATAGGAGAATATCTTACAGAACATAGAGCAGAGAAGGTGTTCGATATTATTACCTTTGTCGAAAAGAAATTTTATAGGAACACGGAAGAAAACAGGAGACTAAGGGAAGAAATGGAAACGGTAATAGCCGAGAAGGAGTTAGCAGAAACTATTATCGACGTGTTAGAAAATCAAGCGGCGAATTGGCTAGCACAACTAAAGGCAATAAAGGCTTAGTTAGCTAAAATGGACGCGGCAGCGATGTCGTCGGCGCTGCTACTACGACGAGAAGAACAAGCAGAGACCGCGTTGCCGGCGGCCTATAGTCAAGGTAGCACACCAATAACGTAACTACCCGATCTACTAGCGTTTAGGGGCAGAGACCCTAAAGATTGGGAAGCATTTAAAAAGAAAATAAAGAATGAGATAGACCGCGATTACGCCGGAAGCAGTGCAGGAGATAGATTGGCCTACCTGAAATCGCGATTAGAAGGTAAAGCTTTTTTGCTAGTGGCGGACCTAGAAGAGGTAACCGCTGAAGAAGCGATTAAAGCGTTGGATCAACGCTTTAGAGATCTCTTCTAAAAGAAGACAGTCTGTAAGCAACCGGATAAGATCAACTAGAACCGGCAGACGTTTAAGGAGTTCTATAGACTGTTTAGAAAATATGCTATTAGAGCCAGAGTGTTAGAAGATAAGCAGCTCTACCTACTAAGGCAGAAGCTAAACCCTAAATTGGCCGCAGCTATAGCGTCGGTAGAAGACAAAGACCTTAAAAGCTTCGTACACCGAGCGAGAGTTACTGCCAGAAACCTAAGCGCTTACGCGAAATTGTGCGAATCGAACTAGAAACTGTCGATAACGCAGACAATAAGACCTCCTGCACCTTTTAGGAGAGTACCTTAGCAGCTATCTTATCCGCCGCGTTCGTTGTTCGTCCCTACCTGCTACACGTGCGGAAAGCCTAGCTACATTGCTACGAGATGCTAAGCGACGGATCGACAGAAGCAGGAATATCGTGCCGCAAAGCTGCAGCTACCAAGAAAGGCTATCCAAGCTATAGAGCCGGCTCCGAACAACATACAGTGTAGACGGTAGAGTGCTACTGCGGATCTTGGGAAAAGACTAGCTAGACGGATAGGCCCCCTATCCAGAACGGACAATAGGGCAACAACGCGATCCGCGCTACTGGAAGAAGGAAGCATTAACAGTTGTAGCGATCCGCTCTTAGCAGCAGTGGAAGTAAACACGGAAACAGCTATTATCCTTCTAATTACTGTCCACCCCCTCGATAGCTTAAGTAGACTACTTTAGCCAAGGGCTTTTATCGACACAAGAGCCCTTATTGGAGCCGCGATCCACTATTAATAGGTTTAGAAACTGATAAAAGGATACAGTTATCTAGTAGAGCTAGCGTCGCCGACGCGAATTTCGGCATACAACAGACAAGACACTGAGAGCGTAACGTATTATGTGCTATTGAAGACTACCCTGGCTAGTCGCACTACGGAAGCGACGTTCCGAATTATAGATATCGGAAGGCTTATAGGGGTCCTCAATTTACTGCCGACGTATAGAAGGCTATTAACTATGCTCTCGGAATTCGCAGAAAGCTTAGTACAGCCGCTTACCCTTAAACGGACGGTTAGTCTAAAGTAGCTAACTGCGAGATAGAGAAATATCTGCGAATCTTCTGCAGTTATTATTATGCAGAGTAGGTTAAGGTGTTGCCAATAGCCGAATTCTGCGCCAATTTAGCACGATCAGAAGCTACCTCGCTGGCACCGTTCGAGATAACCTACGGTTATCTTCCTAGAATAAGCTTCCAACTGCCGAACGAACCCAGCTCTTTAGAACCTTCTACATCTACCGCTACCTCGTTGAAGAGAGTCGCTGCGGCCGCGGCAGAAGCGCTTAGATCTCAGATAGAAGAAGCAATCCGCGAAGCAAAGGAGGCGATAGAATCGACTTAGAAGAAGATAGTAACTCGAGCTAATAGAAAGCGTTTACTAATAGAATTCGAAGAAGGGCAAAAGGTATAGCTTAACACGAGGAACCTAAGGCTGAAAGGCAACGCCAAGCTTAAACCCTGCTACGTAGGTCCGTTCAAGATAGTAGAAAAGAGGTCGCCGGTAACCTACCGGCTCCAGCTACCAAAATCGTTCCGGATCTACGATGTCTTTTATTCGGATCTGCTAAGTTTAGACCCTAGAGACAGCCTTCCGGAACAGGGGCTCGCCGAACCCCTACCAATCGAGATAGACGGAGAAGAAGAAGAATAGGAGGTGGAGGATGTAGTAGATATAAGAAAGATAAGAGGGTCCGTCAAAGCAAGGATCTCGTAGAAAGGATAGCCGGAAGACTATAAATAGTATCTAGTCGAGAATCTCCGAAATTCGGCAGAGCTACTAAGAGAGTTTTACGTCCGAAATCCGAGGAAGCCGAAGCCTAAGTGGCTAAGAAGTTAATTAAGAAGAAAAAACCCTGCGTCCGTTCTATCGGCACAGAAGCCGATAGAAACGATCGTAGAAATCGCTAGCCGGTGTCTTGGGCTCCACTACTACTACTACCGCTAGCTAGGACTGGCAGATAATAGCAGTAAGGCTAAAGACGGCGCCACCGCGTCGGCGCGCTTTGTAACCGTCTTTGCTCTCTGTTACTGCTATCTGCCGACTCAGGCAGAAGGATAATAACGACGAAGAACAAAGCCAATGCTATTAAAGCAGCCTCGCGGTAGTGCCAAAGGCTATAGTAGAGAAAAAAAGAAGAAGAAGAAGATAGCGAGCTACGGATAGATCTATATAGACCTCTACGGCGGCGCACAGACCGGCCTCGCTGCAGCTTAGATAGCTGCTAGCACAGATTAGATAGCTCTTTCGATTAGTTAGACGCTAAGTAAAGACGTTAGATAGCTCCACCTCCTATTCTTCTTCTTTACTATCTATCTCTACTAGTAGGGGTTTAGTGAACCCCTGTTCTAGAAGGCCGTCTTCCGGGTCCAAACTTAGCAGATCCGAATGAAAGACATCGTAGATCCGGAACGATTTTGGCAGCTGGAGCCGGTAGGTCACTGGCGACCTCTTTTCTACTATCTTAAACAGGCCTATATAACGAGGGTTAAGCTTCGCGTTGCCTTTTAGCCTTAGGTTCCGCGTGTTAAGCTATACCTTTTGGCCTTCCTCGAATTCTATTAGTGACCTCTTTCTATTAGCTCGAGTTACTATCTTCTTCTAAGCTGATTCTATCGCCTCTTTCGCTACCTTAATCGCTTCTTCTATCTGAGATCGGAGCGCTTCTGCCGTCGCCGCGGCGATTCTCTTCAACGAAGTGGTAGTAGAAGGTTCTAACGAGCTGGGTTCGTTTAGTAGCTAAAAGCTTATCCTCGTAAGATAACCGTATGTTATCTTAAACAGCGCTAGTAAGGTAGCTTCCGACTGTGCTGAATTGGCGCAGAATTCGGCTATTGGCAACATCTTAATCTACTCTGCTTAATAATAGCTGCAGAAGATCTGTAGATACTTTTCTATCTTACAGTTGGCTACTTTAGACTAACCGTCGGTCTAAGGGTAAGCGGCCGTGCTGAGCTTTCTACGAATTCCAAGGGCTTGGTTGATGGCTTTCTATACGTCGGCGGTGAATTGGGGACCCCTATCCGTAGTAATAGTATCCGGCAGCCTGTAGTGCTTCTATACGTGCTGGATCAACATTCTCGCTGTTTCTTCTGTAGTAGTTCCTTTATTATTTGCTCTATAGGGGATAAAATAGCGTTCCTTGCTTAGTCGATCTACTACATTAAGCGTAGCGTTATATCTATCGGAATCCAGTAAGCCGGTTACGAAGTCTATCGTAATGTGCTGCTATAGTTTCTTAGGGATCGGAAGTGGCTTTAGCAGACCGGCCGAAAGGCCGTAACGTGGCTTCGCGGCTCTGTATACATAACAGTTAGCTATAAACCGGTAGATCCTCTCGAAAATTCGCGGAAACCAGTAGGTCGTCCTTATTGCTTCTATCGTCTTCTTCGATCCTGCGTGACCAACATCCGTAGAACTATAGACTAGCTGGATAACTTCCGTAATTAGTTCTTCCAGAACGATTAGCTTCCCTAAGCCGGGTTTTCCGAGCTTCTGCTGCTGATTGAGCCGTTCCACTCTCTTATACAGCGTCTTTCCTTTAGTTAGCGGCTCTATTACACAGATCCCTACCTCTTTCAACACCTCGGCGTCTACTATTCGTTCTGTTAGCACCTTTTGAAACATGTTTGGATCTTCTTTTGCTTAGCTGGTTTTTCCTTCTCTTCTCGTTAGCGCATTAGCCTTTCCATTTTGAGCTCTAGGTCGATAAGTGATCTTGAAGTCGAACCCGGACAGGTAGGCGGCCTACCTAGCTTGGCAGCGTAATAGCTTCTGCATCTTTATAAAGTAGGTTAGCGACTGGTAGTCCGTAAGGACCTGGATCGTGCTCTGTCTAGCTATAAGCTCCGGTTTCCACTCTTCGGACGCCTGTATAATAGCTAAAAGTTCTTTATTATAGATAGCATAGTTCCGCTTAGCATTATTTATAGACTTGCTAAAGAAAGCCACTGGATCGAGCGTTTCGTCGTCGTTAGCGTATTAAGAAAGGACCCCTGCTGTTACTGTGTCAGAAGCATCTGTCTCTACGTAGATCGTCTTTTCCAGTCAGAAGTGCGCTAGCACTAGCGCTAAGGCCACCGCCTCCTTTAGTCGGTTGAAAGCTTCTGTACACTTCTCGTTCTATAGGCTAGCGGCCTCCTTCTTTAACGCCTTATTTAGGGGTCTCGCTATCTTCCTAAAGTCCTTAATAAACCGTCGATAGTAGCTGCAGAATCCGAGAAACGCTCTGATTTGCGTAGTGTTTCCGGATGTCGGTTGCTTCTATTCCGCGACGGCGGCTACTTTCAATAGGTTTATCCGAATTCCCTCTCTTCCGACAATAAGACCGAGGTATTTGACTTCGGTCTAGTAGAACTCGCTTTTCTTCGTGTCTGCGTTTAGTCCGACCTCGCAGAGTCTCTTTAACACCCTCTTAATGTGGTCCGTATATTGTTCTCTCGTTCCCTTAGTATATATAAGAATGTCGTCCAAGTAAATAGATACGAACCGTTCTAGCATGTCTATAAAGGTGTAGTTTATAAAGCGTTGCTACACTGCTGGCGCGTTGGTAAGTTCGAAAGGCATTACTAGCCACTTGAAATTGCCTATGCATATGGCGAATGTCGTAAGGTCTTCCGTTTGTCCTTCTTCGTTTCTTAATCGATGGAAAGCTTAGCGAATATCCAGCTTGCTGAACTACTTAGCCTTAGCTACTCGTTTTATGGTCTCGTCTATTAGCGGCAGCAGATACACATCTCTCTTAGTGACCTTATTAAGGCTACGGTAATCTACGCATAGGCGGAGGCCACCTCCGGGCTTCCGTATAAAAAGAATCGGTAACGCATATTCCGCAGAGCTTGGCGTAATGAACTTATTTACCAAGTTTTCTCTAACAAACACTTCTACCTAGTCCAGCTCTGCAGGCGACAGTCTTCTTAAGGACTTAGTTCTTGGCAGCTTAGCTCCTTCTTTTAGTCGGATCTTGTTGTTATATTCTGGTCGGTGGAGCGGCAAGAGGTTAGAGTTAGCCTTCGAGCACACGTTAGTGTAACTATAGAGTTCTTTTAGTAACACCTCTAGTGGATCTACCTCTTCTTCCGCTATTATCTTCCGGTGGTCTTCGATATCTTTTATTAAGATAGCATAAATCTCGTTGTCCGACGACCTCGCGAGGGTCGTTAAAGCTTCTGAACTTATTATTCCGATCGTGTCTTAAGGGTCGGACATATCCTTTAGAGCCGCTTCGATAGTCGTAGCGTTCGGTTTGGCTTTGGCGACTGTGACCGATTCGGCGGCTATTTCGGTGTAATGGTTTTTAAATCTAATAGTGCCTTTACCTACGTTAATAACGGCTTTCTGGTTCTTTATCTATTTCTGTCCTAAAATAATGTTAAACCTTCCGATATCTATAATTCGGAACGTCGCTTCTGTAGTGTGACCCGCTAAGGTAGTCTTTAATAGCATATAGTGCGTTACACTCTCAGTGTCTTGTCCGTTGTATGCCGAGATCCGTGTCGGCGACGCTAGCTCTACTGGATAGCCGTATCTGTTCATTAGCTTTTGAACTAATCGATAGTGGATCGCCGCTCCGATAAGAGCCCCCGTGTCGATAAAAGCTCTTAGCTGAAGTGGTTTGCTCGAGCCATTAAGGGGGTGGACAGTAATTAGAAGGATAATAGCTGTTTCTGTATTTACTTCTACCGCTGCTGAGAGCGGATCGCTACAGCTGTTGATACTTCCTCTCTCCGGTAACTCGGTTCGTGTCAGTGCCCTATTGTTTATACTAGATAGGGGGCCTATCTATACAGCTAGTCTTTTCCTAGGATTCTTAGTAGTACTCTACCGTCTACACTGTCGGGGTTGTTCGGAGCCGGCTCGATGGCTTGTATAGTCTTTCTTAGCGGCTGCGGCTGCTTTATAACACGATACTCCTGCTTCTGCTTATCTAATGCTTGGCATCTCGTAGCGATGTAGCCAGGCTTTCTATACGCATAACAGGTAGGGACGAACGACGAACGCAGTAACTGATAAGATAGCTGCGGAGGTGCTCTCTGGAAAGGTGCAGGGGGTCGCGTTGCCTGCGTTATCGACAGCTTCTAGGTCGATTCGCGCGATTTCGCGTAAGCGCTCAGATTCCTTGCAGTAACTCTCGCTTAGTACACGAAGCTCTTAAGGTCTTCGTCTTCTACCGACGCTATAGCTGCTGCCAGCTCAGGGTTCAGCTTCTGCCTTAGTAGGTGGAGCTGCTTATCTTCCGACACTCGGGCCCTAATCGTATATTTTCTGAACAGTCTGTAGAACTCTTCGAACGTCTGCCGGTTCTGGTTAATCTTATCTAGCTGTTCGCGGGCCGTCTTCTTTCGGAAGGGGTCCCCGAAGCGTTGATCCAGCGCTTTAATCGCTTCTTTAGCAGTTACCTCTTCTAGGTCTGCCACTAGCGAAAAAGCTTTGCCTTCCAATCGCGACTCTAGGTAGGCTTATCTATCTCTGGCACTGTTTTCGGCGTAGTCGCGGTCTATCTTGTTCTTTATCTTCTTCTTAAACGCTTCCCAGTCTTTGGGGTCTCTGCCTCTAAACGCCGGTAGGTCTAGCAGTAATGTTATTAACGTGCCGCCTTAACTATAGGCCGCTGGTAAGGCGGTCTCTGCTTGTTCTTCTCGATGCGGTAGCTGCGCTGACGACACCGCTGCTTCTATCTTAGCTAGCTAAGTCTTTATCGCTTTCAGTTATGCCAGTCGGTTCGCCGCTTGGTTTTCCAGCACATCTATAATAGTCTCGGCCGATTCCTTCTTAGCTCTTACTGCCTCGATTTCCGCTCTTAACTGTCTCTTTTCTTCTAGGGTTTTGTAAAACAGCTTCTTAATAAGGTCTATACTATCGTAGACCTTTCCTACTCCGTTCTCGTTTACGTAATCCTTAAGTTCCTTGAGTGTGCAGTCGTAGATTTTCTTGTATTCGTTTATTCGTTCCTTGATCTCTATAGTCTCTTCTGCTGTAAAACCTCCGATAATGAACTTATTATCGACGACACTGGAGCGCCTACTTGCTCTGTTAGTCTTTTCTCTTCTGCTTCTGCTTCGGCCTGTAACGCCGCTCTCTACCGTTAAGAAGCTCTCTATAGCTATCTTACGATGCTGTTGTTTGGTTTGGTTTGTGTAGTGCGCGTACGTTATTCGGGTGTCCGGATAGTTTAACGGTCCCTTTCGCGCAGCGCAGTAATAGTGTAGTGAGTGAGTTCGAGATATAATAATCCGGGCACGCAGATAAGATTTAATACGGCCTTTTTGATAACTATATCTCGAACTGAGGAGGGAAATGAATCTATGTAGTGGTAGGTAAGAGCTTTGGGGGTGGTGTGCTAAGGCCCGGCTCGGTCCGGAAGGGCCAAGCTATAATTCCAAGGGTCTACCCCCTTACTTAGTCCTACCCCTTTCTGCCGCTGCAACACCTGCTAAATCAGGGACCGTACAGGGCGTAGGGTAGCGCTACTTAGGGTCGGTAGGAGCAGGGAGTAGTCGTATCCGTAGGCTATAAAGAAGGGAGACAGTCCTATAGCGTTAGCCGTACAGCTGTTAATAGCTAGCTCCGCTATAGGGAGAACACGGTTCCAGTTTGTCTAATTATAGTCGACGTACGCTCGGAGGTACGCTTCCAATGTCGAATTAACCCTCTCTGTCGTACCGTCCGTCTGCAGGTGCTATACGGTCGACAGACGACGTTCTACGTTTAACAACTAGCAGACCCTTGCCTAGAGCTGGTTCGTAAACTATGTACCCCGGTCCGATACAATTGACCTGGGGAATCTGTACATACTAAACGTTGTCTATATAAATGCCTAAGTAGTGTCTTTAGCCGCAATAGAGTCTATTCCTTCTAGTATTACCCCCTTCGTTAGCTTGTCTGTAACTACTATAATGTTCTGCTGTCCGTCGCTCTTAGGGAGGTCCGTAATAAAGTCCACTATTAGGTCTTGCTAGGGCCGGTCCAGTATTAGTAGGGGTTTCAGCAGCCTATGCTTTAGTTTACGCTAGGGCTTCGTTCGTCTGTAGACATCGCAGTTCTATATAAACCTGCAGATGTCCTTTGCTATCGCTAGCCAGTAGTAGTCCCTAGCGACGATGCTGTACGTCTCCTCGCGCCCTGGGTGCCTAGTTGCTATAGAATTATGCGCCTGTTATATTAAGCTTGTACAGAGCTTCTCGTCTGCCAGGACCTAAATCCGATTTCTGAACTTTAGGTTGTTCTCCTTATCTACCGAGCACTCTGCTGCTAATACCTTAAGGTCAAGCTCTGCTAGGAGCTTCTGCTGTCCTTCTTAGATCGCTGTATAGGCCCCTTAGTAAATGTCGTCCTTTTCTACTGCTTCTTCCTATGCCTGCAGTTAGGGTTCCTATAGGTGTGTCGCCGCTAGGCGGATAGTCTCCTTGCCTAGCTCCTCCTTAAACATCCGGAATGTTCGTAACTTTAGCCGATCGTCCTCGTACGTCGTTAGCATGTTCTAGTCCCGTCTAGATAGCGCATCGGCCCTGCTGTTGTCCTTACCCTTGCGATACTAGAGTCTTATATTAAAGCGGCTTAGGTACATCGTCTATCGTACGTATCTCTTAGACAGCTTCCTGGGTTGCGTAAAGTACTCGAGGTTCTTGTAGTCGGTTAGGGCGAGAAACTTAGGAACTAAGCGGAGTTCTCTATCCTACGCTTCGCAACACTTTACGACTGCTAGCAATTCCTTGTTATAGATAGGGTAGTTGCACTTAGCTAGGGAGTTCTTCTTAGAGAAGTACGCGTATAGGTGCAGAAGTCTGTCTAAGCCTACCTGTAATAGGATACCCCCTATGCAGTACCCTAAGGAGTTAGTTTCCAGTATCGTCGTACGTTCCGGGTCGAAGGCGGCAAGCGTCGGTCCTATAGTAAAGAGCTCCTTTAGCTTGTTAAAGCTTCTATTGCACTCGTCCGTCTACTTAAACTGCTTGTCCTTATGTGTTAGCTCGACTAGGAGGCGTACGATCTCCGAGGAGTTTCGTATAAACTGGCAGTAGAAGTTAGCAAACCTAAGAAATTCCTGTACGCCCTTAACGCTCGTAGGCGGCTTCTATTGCTTAATGACATCAATCTTCTTTCTATCTATGCTAATGCCTTTCCCTACCTCGATAATAAACCCTAGGTATTTCGTACAGTGTACACCGAATTCGCATTTGTTAATGTTAAGGTACAATCCAGCCTGTTGCAATCGATCTAGTACCTTCTTAACGTCCTGTACGTAATCTGCATAGGTGCCGTCTATAAAAACCAGTGTGTCGTCGAGGTACGCCGAACGGATATCGTCTAGTAACCCTTGCAGGGACCTGTTAATGTACCTCTAGAAGGTCGCTAGTGCGTTGGCAAGGCCAAAGGGAGTGACAAGCTACTCGAAAAGACTATATCTCGTACAGAAGGCAGTTATTTATTTAAAGCCTTCCTTAATCTATATCTTATAGAAAGCCGAGACAACGTTAAGCTTAGAAAACTACTTTGCCTTGCTGATCCGTCCGAGAGTCTCCTTAATAAGGGGTAGGGGTACCGGTCCTTCTTAGTAATTGCGTTAATGCCTCTGTAGTCTACGCAGAAACGCAAGCCGGCCTTCCCCTCCTTATAGACAAACAGCACTAGGGCTCCTGCGGACTAGGTACTTGCGCAAATAAAACCCTTAGTAAGTAGGTCGTCTAGTGTCTTGCGCAGTACTAGGAGTTCTCTAGAGGACATGCCGTACAGCGGACCGTACGGTACTTTAGGCAGACTCCTATCTAGACGGGGCTCTAGCTAGATGTTATAGTCAATTTCTTCTCCTTAGTGTAGTGGCAGTTTTAAGGCCGACTTTGGCTCGAAGAGGTCCAGGTATCCTGCGTATTCCCTTAGGAGCTTCGTATAGGGGTCCGTTGCTTTCTTAGGCACTAATGCCTTCTTAATGTCCGCAGTCGCAGTGTTGATTTCGGCCTTAGCATTCCCGCCCTATAGAACCCTCTACTAGTCTCGGAGCCTCTGCTTCGTTACTGTTAGGTACAGCCGTCCCCGTCCAACGTCTAGCTTGCCCTGCTAGCGCTCTATCTATAGCTTCCCTAATATTAGGTTATACCCTAACTTGTCCTGCACGACATAGAGGTATAAGTCCTGCTTATAGTGTTCCTGTATCTCTATCGTTACTTTCACTATATAGGTAATGTCCGGTCCTCTCCTAGTAATGCCTAACATGCGTACAGGTACAGTAGGGGTCGTCTTAATACAGTGTCTCTGTACAAAGTCTTTGCTAATTACTCTGTACACTAAACATCTCGTGTTAATTAATGTCCACGCCGTTGCGGACCTGTTCAACGTTGGCTGTACGATAAACGGCGTAGTTGGTATGTAGTTGCTCTTAAAAGATAGCTAAGTAGTACTTTGATTTAGCAATCTATCTCGTATATGCCTCTAGCAGAGCCTTCGCTTAGAGGCTACTCTTTTCCCGACTCGTTATCGTCCTAGTAGGACTCCTGTTCCTCTTGTTAGAGTGCCGCAGTTGCTACCCTTGCAGTTGTCGGCCGTCCCCTAGGTCTCTCCACTAGCAAAAGCCCGCAATTCTGTATAGTATAGCCTATCTTGCTACACCTATAGCAGCTCCCTTCTGCTCGCCTCTTGTTAAGGGTAGCTATATCTACCTACTATGCCCTTTTAGCAGCGGCCCTTGGCTGTACGGTAACGGCTGCCGCTACTCTCGTCGTCGTTGGTTCCTAGTCTATAGCGTCTGTCTGCTGCTAGAGGGGTTGTCGTATCTTATAAGTACAGCTTATCCGTCCGAGCCTACGCTGCTAGTCGTTAACTATCCTAAGGAGATTACAGAATTCCTTATACGTAGCTGGTCGCATTGCGCCTACTAGTCCCGTTAAAATCTCCTTAGAGAGGCCTACCTCTAAGGTAGTAATTTTTATCTTGTCCTCCTATTAGAGTCCTCGTGCCTCTGCTAGGGTCTAGTTATATTCCGCGAAGAACTCTTGTACAGTCTTACGCCCTTGCTTTATTGTGTTAACCTGTATAAGTGCTTAGCTCTTACAGTCTAGGTCCTTATAGCTCTTATTAAGAGCTGCCTAGAGCATCGTCGTCGTTGCTATTGCTAGGTTAGCAATGGCCGTCTCGTAGTACGGCAGAATCCGTGCTGCTGCCCTGCCCTTTAACCTCCTAAAGAGGTAAACTACCTTGTCTAGCTCAGTCGGGTATGCTCCTAAGTTAAATAGAAGCTTAGAGCGTATCTGGGCAGCCTAGGAGGGGTACTCGGCTAGAGCTTTACTATCGTAAGTAGTGACGTCAGGGAGTTTGCTCTTAGAGGCCGGGGTATAGGCTATTGTCTTCGTTGTCGTTGTTATAGGGGTTGGATCGCAATCGGACGCCCTAAGCTGTCGTAGCTCCTGTTCCTGTTAGGAAATTATCGCAGCCTAGTAGCTTACTTGCTGTTCGAGCTGGGCCTTGTATGCTAACAGCTCCTCGTACGCGCAGTGCATCTAATCCTGCATAGCTGTAGGTTCTATAGGGATGTCGCTGTCTATCTTCGTTTTATTACTGTAGTTACCGACAGTAAGATTAGTTCCTAATATAAGGGTATAAGAATCTTGGTTTAGAAACTTAAGGCTAGGTATCTATATAAAGGAACTAATAGGCAGTTCCTTTGTTATCTGCTGCTGTACAATTTGTACCTACGAAGCTAAGCTAGCAATTTCCCTCTATATAGAGGTGCAAGGTTTACACTCTGTACAGAGGATTAGGAGTTCTCCTTCTATACAGTAGTGCAGAGTTTTCCCTCTGTTTAGAGGGACGGCAATTCCCCTCTATATAGGGCTATTAGGTTCTCCCTCTATATAGGAGTAGGGTCCTGTTAGTAATTCTGTATAGAGGGTAGGGTCGTACTAGCGCCGCTAAGTCGCAGTCCTTAGGGCGACGGCTGGCTTAGGTCGGGTCTAGGACCTAGGCTGGGCGGCGCCCCCTAACAACCTGCCTTCCCTGCCTGCGGACCTAGGAGGACAAGTCTAAGGTTAAACCGGCAGAGAGGGAGGTTAATAGTTAGGTGCCTAGGCGAGGACGGGAAAGAGCTACCTAGTAAAGGAATACTAGGAGCTAAGAGTGTTTGGCACGCTGCCGTACGAAAAGGGCACTACGAGAAGGAAGGGGGGGGGGGGTATTGTTAGGGGACGCCGCCTAGCCTAGGTCCTGGACCTGACCCAAGCCAGCTGTCGCTCTAAGGACTGTAACTTAGCAGCGCTAGTACAACTCTACCCTCTGTACAGAATTACCGACAGGACCCTACTCCTATACAGAGAGAGAACCTAATAGCCCTATACAGAGGGGAATTGCTGTCTCTCTAAACGGAGGGAAAACTCTGTACTACTATATAGAAGGAGAACTCCCGATCCTCTGTACAGAGTGTAAACCTTGTACCCCTATTTAGAGGGAAATTGCTGGCTTGGCTTCGTAGGTACAAATTGTACAGCAGCAGACGACGAAGGAACTGCCTATTAGTTTCTTTATATAGATACCTAGCCTTAAGTTTCTAAACCAAGATTCTTAAGCCCTTACGATCTTTAGCTATTATCTTTCGGTAATTTTTAATATCTTTTATCGAGATAGCGTAGATCTTATTCTCTAGTAACTTCGCAAGAGTCGTTAGGGCTTCTAAGCTTATTATTCCGACAGTATCTAGGGGATCGGAACGGTCGGCTAGAACCTCGTTAACGGACGTAACGTTTGGTTTCGCAGCGACGACGGTAACTGATTCTACGGCAGCGGTGCTGCTCTGCTATGTTTTGAACCCGAGTGTGCCTTTATCTACATTAATAACGGCTTTCTAATTCTTTATATGTTTCTGCCCTATAATAATATTAAACTGTTCGATATCTATAATTTGGATTGTTGCTTCTAGAGTGCGACCAGCTAGGGTAGTCTTTAATAGCATATAATACGTAATGCTCTCTGTGTCTTGTTCGTTGTATGCCGAAATTTGCATTAGCGACGCTAGCTCGACTAGATAGCTATATCCCTTCGTTAGTTTCTAAACTAGTCGATAGTGAATCGCCGTGCCGATAAGTGCTCCTGTATCGATGAAGGCTTTTAATTAAAGGGGGCGACGCGAGCTTTCGAGAGGGTAGATCGTAATTAGAAGGATAATAGCAGTCTCTGTATTCACTTCTACCGCTGCTAAGAGCGGATCATTACAGCTGTTAATGCTCTCTCCTTCTTCTAGCAATGCGGTTCGTAGCTGTTAGGGGGCGCCGCCTAGCCCAGGTCCTAGACCTAAGCCAGCCGTCGCCCTAAGGACTGCGACTTAGCGGCGCTAGTACGACCCTACCCTCTATACAGAATTACTAACAGGACCCTACTCCTATATAGAGGGAGAACCTAATAGCCCTATATAGAGGGGAATTGCCGTCCCTCTAAACAGAGGGAAAACTCTGCACTACTGTATAGAAGGAGAACTCCTAATCCTCTGTACAGAGTGTAAACCTTGCACCTCTATATAGAGGGAAATTGCTAGCTTAGCTTCGTAGGTACAAATTGTACAGCAGCAGATAACAAAGGAACTGCCTATCAGTTCCTTTATATAGATACCTAGCCTTAAGTTTCTAAACCAAGATTCTTAAGCCCTTACATTAGGAACTGATCTTACTGTCGGTAACCGCAGTAATAAAGCAAAGATAGACGGCGACATCTCTATAGAACCTACAGCTATATAGGGACAGATGCACTGCGCGTACGAGGAGCTGTTAGCATACAAGGCCTAGCTCGAACAACAAGTAAGCTACTAGGCTGCGATAATTTCCTAACAGGAACAGGAGCTACGACAGCTTAGGGCGTCTGATCGCGATCCGACCCCTACGACGAACACGACAGCCTATACCCTAACCCCTAAGAGCAAACTCCCTAACGTCACTACGTACGATAGTAAGGCTCCGGCCGAGTACCCCTCCTAGGCTGCCTAGATACACTCTAAGCTTCTGGTCGACTTAGGAGTATACCTAAAAAAGCTAGACAAGGTAGTTTACCTCTGTAGGAGGTTAAAGGGCAGGGCAGCAGCACGGATTCTGCCGTACTACGAGACGGCTATTGCTAACCTGGCAATAGCTACGACGACGATGCTCTAGGCAGCTCTTAACAAGAGCTACAAGGACCTAGACTGCAAGAGCCGAGCACTCCTACAGGTTAATACGATAAAGCAAGGACGCAAGACTGTACGAGAATTCCTCGCAGAATACGACCAGACTCTGGCAGAGGCAGGAGGTCTCTAATAGGAGGACAGGATGAAAATTACCTCTTTAGAGGTAGGCCTCTCTAAGGAGATTATAACAGGACTAGTAGGCGTAATGCGACTAGCTACGTATAAGGAATTCTGCGATCTCCTTAGGATAGTCGACAACTAGCAGTATAGGCTCGGACGGATAAGCCGCACTTACAAGATAAGACAACCCCTCTAGCGGCAGACGGACGCTATAGACTAGGAACTAATAACGACGAGGGTAGCAGCAGCCGTTACCGTACGGCTAAGGGCCGCTACTAAAAGGGCGTAATAGGTAGATATAGCTACCCTTAACAAGAGGCGAGCAGAAGGGAGCTGCTACCGGTATAGCAGGATAGGCTACACTGCACGGAATTGCGGGCTTTTGCTAGCAGAGAGATCCAGTAGACGGCCGACTACTATAAGGGTAGCAACTGCAGCGCCCTAACAAGAGGATTAGGAGTCCTACTTGGACAACAACGAGTTAGGAAAAGAGTAGCCTCTAAGCGAAGGCTCTACTAGAGGCGTATACAAGATAGATTGCTAAATCAAAGCACTACTTAGCCATCTTTTAAGAGCAACTATATAACGACTACGCCGTTTATTATGTAGCTAACGTTGAACAGGTCCGCAACAGCGCGGACATTGATTAATACAGGATGTTTAGTGTACAGAGTAATTAGCAAAGACTTCGTACAGAAACACCGGATTAAGACGACCCCTACTGTACCTGTACGCATGTTGGGCATTACTGGGAGAGGACTGGACATTACCTATATAGTAAAAGTAACGATAGAGATACAGGGACACTATAAGCAGGACTTATACCTCTATGTCGTACAGGACAAGTTAGGGTATAACCTAATACTAGGGAAGCTATAGATAGAGCGCTAGAGGGGCAAGCTAGACGTTGGACGAGGACGGCTGTACCTAGCAGTAACGAAGCAGAGGCTCCGAGACCAAGGGAGAGCCCCGCAGGGCAGCAAGGCCAAGGCCGAAGTCAACACAGTAACGAAGGAGAGGCCCCGAGACTAAGGGAAGGATCCGCAGGGTAGCAGTACTAAGGCCGAAATCAACATAGCGACTGCAGACATTAAGAAGGCATTAGCGCCTAAGAAAGTTACGGACCCCTATATAAAGCTCCCAAAGGAATACGCAGGATACCTGGACCTCTTCGAGCCAAAGTTAGCCTTAAAACTGCTGCTACACTAAGGAGAAGGGATCAACTACAACATCTAGCTAGAACCCTGTCCGGATAGGAGTCTGCCGGAGGTACCGTACGGACCGCTGTATAGAATGTCCTCTAGAGAACTCCTAGTACTGCGCAAGACACTGGACGACTTGCTTGCTTAAGGTTTTATTTAGGCAAGTACCTTGTCCGCGGGAGCCCTAGTACTGTTGGTCTATAAGGAGGGGAAGGCCGGCTTGCGTTTCTGCGTAGACTACAGAGGTATTAACGCGATTACCAAGAAGGACCAGTATCCCCTACCCCTTATTAAGGAGACTCTCGGACAGATTAGCAAGGCAAAGTAGTTTACCAAGCTTAACGTAGTCTCGGCCTTCTACAAGATACGGATTAAGGAAGGCTGTAAATGGATAACCGCGTTCTGTACGAGATATAGTCTTTTTAAGCAGCTTATTACCCCCTTTGGCCTTGCTAACGTACTGGCAACCTTCCAAAGGTACATTAACAAGTCCTTGTAAGGGTTACTAGACGATATCTGCTCGGTATACCTCGACGACACCCTGGTTTTTACGGACAGCACCTATGCAGATTACGTACAGGACGTTAAGAAGGTGCTGGACCGACTGCAGCAGGCTAGCTTGTGCCTCGACATCGACAAATGTACATTTGGTGTCTAGCGTACGAAATACCTAGGTTTTATTATTAAGGCGGGGAAAAGCATTAGTATAGATAGGAAGAAGATTGATGCTATCAAGCAATAGAAGCCGCCTACGAACGTTAAGGGCGTACAGGAATTCCTTAGGTTTGCCAACTTCTACCGCTAGTTTATACAGAATTATTCAGAGGTCGTACGCCCCCTAGTCGAGCTAACATATAAGGACAAGCAGTTTAAATAGATAGACGAGGGCGATAGGAGTTTTAACAAGCTAAAGGAGCTCTTTACTACAGGACCAACGCTTGCTGCCTTCGACCTAGAGCGTACGACAATACTAGAAACCGACTCCTTAGGGTATTGCATTAGAGGTATCCTGTTATAGGTAGGCTCGGACAGACTCCTGCACCTATACGCGTATTTCTCTAAGAAGAACTCCCTAGCTAAGTGCAACTACCCTATCTACGACAAGGAATTGCTAGCAGTCGTACAGTGTTGCAAAGCATAGGATAGAGAACTCCGCTTTTTGCCTAAGTTCCTCGCCCTAACTAACTATAGGAATCTAGAGTACTTTACGCAGCCCCGGAAGCTGTCTAAGAGGCACGTACGATAGGCAATGTACCTAAGCTAGTTCAATATAAGACTCTAGTATCGCAAGGGTAAGGACAACAGCAGGGCCAATGCACTATCTAGACGGGACTAGGACATGCTAACGACGTACGAGGACGATCGGCTAAAGTTATGAACATTCCAGATGTTTAAGGAGGAGCTAGGCAAGGAGACTATCCGCCTAGCGGCGACACACCTATAGGAACCCTAACTGCAAGCATAGGAAGAGGCAGTAGAAAAGGACGAGGTATACCGAGGGGCCCGTACAGCGATCTAGGGGGGACAGTGGAAGCTCCTAATCGAGCTCCATCTTAAGATGTCGGCAGCAGAGTGCTTAGTAGACGAGGAGAACAACCTAAAGTTCAGGAATCGGATTTGGGTCCTAGCAGACGAGAAGCTCTATACGAGCTTAATACAACGGGTGCACGATTCTATAGCTACCGGGCACCTAGGGCATAAGGAGACGTACAGCATTGTCGCTAGGGACTACTACTAGCTAGCGATAGCGAAGGACATCCGCAGGTTCGTACAGAACTGCGACGTATACAGACGGACGAAGCCCTAGCGGGAACTAAAGCATAGGCTGCCAAAGCCCCTACTAATACTGGACCGGCCCTAGTAAAACCTAATAGTAGACTTTATTACAGACCTCTCTAAGAGCGACGGACAGCGGAACATTATAGTAGTTACAGACAAGTTAACAAAGGGGGTAATACTAGAGGGAATAGACTCTATTACAGCTAAGGACACTGCCTAGGCATTTATATAGACAACGTTCAGCAAGCATAGTTTCCCTTAGTCAATTGTGTCGGACCGGGGTACGCAGTTTACGAGCTAGCTCTAGGCAAGGGTCTGCTAGTTGCTAAAGGTAGAACGTCGTCTGTTAACCGTATAGCACCTATAGACGGACGGGGCGACGGAGAGGGTTAATTCGACATTGGAAGTATACCTCTAAGCGTACGTCGACTACAACTAGACGAACTGGAACCGCCTTCTCCCTATAGCAGAGCTAGCTATTAACAGCCGTACGGCTAATGCTACAGGATTGTCCCCCTTCTTTATAACCTATAGATACGACTATTCCCCGCTTCTACCGACCCTAAGTAGTAACACGCTGCACCCTGCACGATCCCTAATTTAGTAGGGAGAGGCTATCGTACAGACGATTACGAATGCCTATTAATAGGCGAAGGCGATTCTAGCTATAGCTTAACAGAGGGCGGAGGAGCAGGCCAACAAGGGACGGCAGGCTGCACTAAGGTACGAGGCAGGGGATAAGGTCTAGCTAAACTAGCGAAACATCCGTACAGACCGGCCGAGCAAGAAGCTAGATTAGAAGAACAGGAAGTTTACAGTAGTCCGACTAGTAGGGACATATACCGTACGACTAAACACTCGCCTAGGGATTTACCTAGTCTTCTATATAGACCTCGTACAGCCGGCGAATACAGACCCCCTACTATACTAGACGACAGACGACGCGCGCCTACTAGCGATTATAACTAAGGGCTAGGAAGAGTACGAGGTAGAAGGAATCCTTAAGAGCCGAAGGAAGAAGAAGAAGAAGGTAGAGTACCTAGTAAAACAGATAGGATAGGCAGAGCCTATATAGGAACTGTACGAGGCCCTACAAGACACAACTACACTAGACAGGTAGGAGGAGAACTATCCCCCTGCCTAGTTACAGTAACACTACGCCGTACAGCAAAAAGGGGCACAATCTACCCTAAGGATAGGGTAGCCGCTAGCAACTTAGGTTGTTAAAGGATTGGGAATTATAACATAGGACGCTATAGGATCCCACTAACACTACACTGTACGACACTATACGGAAGAAGGGCTAAAGGTGATACGGATGTAGATGTGGACAGCTGGCAGCCAGGCTTGGCAGGGCCAGGCTTGGCACACACTCAAATACCTCCCTCCGCTTGTACGTAGATTCTTCCCTCTCTAGCCTTAGATATAGTTATTAAAGACGGGTATTAACCTTGCGTCTACTGCAGTCGGATCATTATATCCAAGGCTCACTTTAACAACACCCGCACTATGCGAAAGAGCCCGTTGAATTACATCCGGGTACTCGATTAACGTACGTGCAACCAACCTAGAGTGTGTACTGTATATGTACGAAGGAGGCCGTTAAATTATATCCAGTTACTTAATCGTACATGTGCATGCTACTCTACCCCCCCCTCCCCTGATCGAGAAGAAGAAGAAGAAGAGTTGTAGGGAAGAGAGTGCCCCTACGAGTAGATCGCGAGTTTTGAAGAAGAGCAAGAGCGACGAGAGAGCGACGAGAACGAGAGCGACGAGAACGAGAGCGACGAGAACGAGAGCGACGAGAACGAGAGCGACGAGAAGGTTGAGAAGAACGAGAAGGTCGAGAAGGACGATGTAGGAGCGACGAGGACGAGGAGCGAGAGCGAGGAGCGAGAGCGACAACGACGACAAGACGCACCTAGCAGGACCTAGGGCGACGACATTCGTTTTTTTTTCAGGTCTTTGACAGACCATTCTATTCGGACAAGGCCTATTAAGACAGTTCAGCGATCGAGGACAAGACATACGTATAGCCGGCACGAGCACAGGCAAAGCGGAGGCAAAGCACGACACGAGCAGCGCGACCGGCAGCACAATCGAGACGTACAGCAAAGCAAAGGCACAGCACTAGGCCGAGCACCAGTACGAGGCAAAGTAACAAGCGACGCGTACGACAAGCAACACAGCACTACACGTTCAGAAGCACGTCCTAAAGCACCAGCGAGCACCTAGGCAGGAGCACCAGACAACGGAGCTGCTGCAGACAACATACTGTTTAGAAGGACAGTTCAGAGGCAGCACAGTTTAGAGGCAGCACAGTTTAGAGGCAGCACAGTTTAGAGGCAGCACAGTTTAGAGGCATAGCTGCAGACAGGCACCGCAGCTGCAGACAACAGGCAGCTACAGACGACACAGAGCTGCTGCAGACAATACAGGGCAGACAGGGCTGCTATAGGCAACACACTGTTTAGGTTTAGAAGAGCACGTTTAAAGGCATAGCTGCAGACAACACGGAGCTGCTACAGACAACCTAGGCAGTGCACCGTTGCAGACGACACTGCTGCAGACAAAACAAGGCAGAGCTGCAGACAACAGAGGCACAGCTGCTGTAGGCAACACAGGGCTGCTGTACAGAGCAAAAGGCAGAGCACTAGGCAGAGCACCAGGCAGAGCACGAGGCAGAGCATCCAGGCACGAGCACCAAGGCAGAGCACAAGGCAGAGCACAAGGCACGGCTGCAGGCAATACAGGTGCAGACAGTACAGGCAAAGCAGCTGCAGAGCACTAGCTGCAGAGCACTAGCTGCAGAGCACCAAGCAACAGAGCACAAGGCACGAGCAAAAGGCAGAGCACCAGAGCAGGCACAGCTGCTGCAGACAACACAGCTGCAGAGCACCAGCTGCAGAGCACCAGCTGCAGAGCACCAGCTGCAGAGCACCAGCTGCAGAGCAGACAGCAGCAGAGCACCAGCTGCAGAGCACCAAGGCCGAGCAAGAGCACCCAGGCACGAGCACCTAGGCACGAGCACCCAGGCCGAGCACTAGGCACGAGCACCTAGGCACGAGCACCTAGGCAGAGCACTAGACAAAGCACAGGCAAAGCACGGGCAAAGCGACGGTCGAGAAGCGAGCGACTGTCGAGAAGCAAGCGACCGTCGAGAAGCGACGGCTCGAGAAGCGACTGTTAAGAAGCGACGGCTTGAGAAGCGACCGTGGAGAAGCGACATATCGACCCTGACGACCTCTGAGACCTCTGTGACGGTTCAAGAAGCGACGGTTTAAGAAGCGACCGTCCGAGAAGCGAGCGACCGTCGAGAAGCGAGCGACCGTCGAGAAGTGACTGTCTAAGAAGCGACCAACGAGAAGCGACCGTCGAGAAGCGACATACGTAGGCTGCGACCTCTGCCACCTCTACGACCTCTACGACCTCCAGCGACCTCTGCGACCGTCAAGAAGCGACCGTCAAGAAGCGAAGCGACCGTCAAGAAGCGAAGCGACCGTCAAGAAGCGAAGCGACCGTCAAGAAGCGTGCGACCGTCGAGAAGCGACGGCTCAAGAAGCGACGGCTCGAGAAGCGACACGTGTTTGCAAGACGACCTCTGCAAGCTCTACAACCTCTGCGACCTCCGCAACCTCTGCGACAATCTGAGAATTCTGCAGCCTTGGCAAGGCAGCAATTAAGGCCGAAAGCGACGGCAAAAGGCACGAGATTAAGACTCAAAACGCACGGAAATTGAAGCTTAAAAGCGACTTCAAAAGCGACCTTAAAAGCGACCTGTTTTGGAGCGACCTAATTGGCTGATAGCAAAGCTGAATTTGCGACCCCTGCAACCTGGATTGATGCAACAATGCGATCTGGTTTGGCTCCTGTAACCTAGTTTAGCTGATTGCGATTGAGGGCAATTGCTAGTGAGGGAGGGCAGTAGTAATACGGATGTAGATGTAGACAGCTAGCAGCCAGGCTTGGCAGGGCTAGGCTTAGCACACACTTAAATACCTCCCTCCGCTTGTACGTAGATTCTTCCCTCTCCAGCCTTAGATATAGTTATCAAAGACAGGTATTGACCTTGCGTCTACTGCAGTCTGATCAAAAGGAAGGGAACAGCCAGAAAACAGGTAGGAAGGAAAGTAGAAGTAAGAGGGGTTAAGAGCAGAACTGTCTAACAATTTCTTACACTACCTAGGGGAAGGGAAGTAGCTTACTAGCCACTACCCTAGGGAACTAGAGCGGCCGACTCCCTATTAGAGATCTCAATTACCTCCTGCCCGGCAGGACCCCTACCACTACCTAGGCCAGCCCTAGGAAGCAGAGGCACCCCCCCACCCCTATACGCCTCTTCCGGACGGCGGTAGGGGCAGTAGAGGGAGCTATCCTTCTACTTACACAAGGCACACACCCTAGCCTAGAAGCCAGGAAGGCAGTATAGGCTAAGTAAGGGCTAGGGGGAGTTGGGGCAGGAGGCGCAGGGCTAGCCCTAGGTAGCGATAAGGATAGCGTTAACGTACGACGCCTAAGCCGTAGCTACCTACTAAGGGGTAACCCGGGCAGGGTCGCACTAGAAGGCGTAGTAGGGCAGCTCGGCCGCATCCTACTGCTTATAGGTATAGCATCTAAGACATTAGCTTAGATTATATAGAGGACGGGAACCTATACGAACTGGAAGCGAAGCTGTTAGTCGAATTAAGCATTCTACTACTAGAGGCAGAAATAGGAGGGGACCCTAGCCGGACGAGCGGAGGAGGAGGAGCTAGCAACTATAAGAGAGCTACAGCAAGCACGGCTAGACAGGGCAGGTAGCATAATAGTAGCTAGTAGGTAGTAGTAACTAGTAGTAGCTAGTAGTAGGGCCGGAGTAGATATTGGATAGTGGACAGTGGACAGTGGACAGTAATAGAGAGTAGACAGTATAGAAGGGGGGAGGCAGGCGGGGAATAGTAGGAAATAGAAGGGAGGGGCTTGGAATTTAGAGGGTAGCTGCCTACTATAGGAGGCAGAAGCAACTAGAGCAGCTGCTACAGCCGTATAAAAAGGCAAGGAGGCAACTACGACCCAGTAGGCAATAACCAACGACTGTATAGACGACTGGACAGATATAGGAAGTCGCGACCTGCTAAAGGAACACTAGGAGCTAAGGGTGTACAGTACGCTACTGTGCGAAAAAGGCACTACGAGAAGGGAGGTAGGGGTATTGTTAGGGGGCGCCGCCCAGCCTAGGTCCTGGACCTGACCTAAGCTAGCCGTCTCCCTAAGAACTACGACTTAGCAGCGCCAGCACGACCCTACCCTCTATACGGAATTACCGACAGGACCCTACTCCTATATAGAGAGAGAACCCAATAGCCCTATACAGAGAGGAATTGCCGTCCCTCTAAACAGAGGGAAAACTCTATACTACTGTACAGAAGGAGAACTCCCGATCCTCTGTACAGAGTGTAAACCTTATACCCCTACATAGAGGGAAATTGCTAGCTTGGCTTCGTAGGTACAAATTGTACAGCAGCAGACAACGAAGGAACTGCCTATTAGTTCCTTTATATAGATACCTAGCCTTAAGTTTCTAAACTAAGATTCTTAAGCCCTTATACAGGTAGTGCTAGATCGCTTCTACCTAACCTTGGCCGGTTCCGTTTGCTAATTTAACGAAGCCGAGGCTAAGGCTAAGGAGGCCTGCAAGCAGTTATAAAGGTGCAGGAGGTGCTCGGTCCCGTCTGCTCCTTCTCCTCCTACCCTCGAGCCCTAGCTATGCACTCTACGTCCCAACCGTACGGTCCGGCACTACCGGGCTATTTAACTCTGTCCCTGTCCCTTAGTCGTCGTCCGGAGTTTTACTCCTAGGTAGATATTCCCGCCTCTGTCCGGTCGTCTAGTCGGCCGTCGCTCGTACGGGCCCTAGGTCGTAGTTGCCTCGTTTGTCCTCCTTTATATAGTTGTAGCAGCTGCCCTAGTTGTTATTGCCCTACAAGGCAGCCAGCTACTACCCTGTATATAAGCCCCTTCCCTTTTCCCCCTCTCTCTTCTTCTCTTTCTTCTTTATTCTCTACCTGCTACCCGTCCGCCCGGCCGTCTGCTACTACTACTATTACTAACTACTAGCTACTACTAGTTACTACTACTATGCTACCTACCCCGTCCGGCCGTGCTTATCGTGGCTCCCTTGTAGTCGTTGGCTCCCCCTCCGCTTGTCCGGCTAGGGTCTCCTCCTATTTCTACCTCTAGCAGTAGAATGCTTAATTCGACTAGCAGCTTCGCTTCCAGTTTGTACAGGTTTCCGTCCTCTGTACAGTCTAAGCTAACGTCTTAGGTGCTATATTAACTAGTAGCAGGGTGTTGCTAAGCTATCCTTCTACTTTTCCTAGTACTAGGGCCCTTTCCGTCCAGGGGGTAGTTGAGATTATAGGTGTAGAGTTAGCTGCCCTAGGTCCTAGGGGTAGTAGCTAGTAGGCTACCTTAAGGTAGTATATAAAAGTTTTCAGACAGTGTCGCTCCCAACCCCTCCTTACTTCCACTTTCCGTCCCTCCTGTTTTCTAGCTGTTCTCTTCCTCTAGCCCTTCTCCTGTACAGTGTCGTACAGTGTCGTGTTAGTAGGATCCTATAGTGTCCTATATCGTAATTCTCGATCCTTTAACAACCTAAGTTGCTAGCGGCTACTCTATCCTTAGGGTAGATCGTGTCCCTTTTCGCCGTACGGCGCAGTGTTACTGTAACTGGGCAGGGGGATAGTTCTCCTCCTACCTGTCTAGGGCGGTTGTGTCCTGTAGGGCCTTGTATAGTTCCTATATAGACTCTGCCTATCCTCTCTATTTTACTAGGTACTCTACCTTCCCCTGCTTCCTTTAGCTCTTAAGGATTCCTTCTACCTCGTATTCTTCCTAGCCCTTAGTTATAATCGCAGGTAGGCGCGCGTCGTCTGTCGTCTAGTGCAGCAGGGGGTCCGTGTTCGCTGGCTGTACGAGGTCTACGTAGAAGACTAGATAAATTCCTAGGGGAGTGTTTAGTTGTATAGTGTGTGTCCCTACTAGTTAGACTACTGTAAACTTCCTGTTCTTCTAATCCAGCTTCTTGCTTAGTCGGTCTGTACAGATGTTACGCTAGTTTAGCCAGACCTTATCCCCTGCCTCGTACCTTAGTGCAGCCTGTCGTCCCCTGTTGGCCTGCTCTTCTGCATTCTGTTAAGCTATAGCTAGGCTCGCCTTTGCCTATTAATAGGCGTCCGTAATTGTCTGTACAATAGCCTCTCCCTGCTGGATTGGGGATCGTACAGGGCGCAGCGTGTTACTACTTAGGGTCGGTAGGAGCAGGGAGTAGTCGTATCTATAGGTTATAAAGAAGGGGGACAATCCTATAGCATTAGCCGTATAGCTGTTAATAGCTAGCTCCGCTATAGGGAGAAGTCGGTTCCAGTTTGTCTGTTTATAGTCGATATACGCTTAGAGGTACGCTTCCAACGTCGAATTGACCCTCTCTGTCGCCCCGTCTGTCTGCAGGTGCTATACGGTTAACAGGCGACGTTCTACCTTTAGCAACTAGCAGACCCTTGCCTAGAGCTGGCTCGTAAACTGTGTACCCCGGTCCGATACAATTGACCTAGGGAAACCGTACTTGCTAAACGTCGTCCGTATAAAGGCCTAGGCAGTGTCCTTAGCCGTAATAGAGTCTATTCCCTCTAGTATTACCCCTTTCGTTAACTTGTCTGTAACTACTATAATGTTCTGCCGTCCGTCGCTCTTAGGGAGGTCTGTAATAAAGTCCACTGTTAGGTCTTGCTAGGGCCGGTCCAGGATCGGTAGGGGTTTCAGCAGCCTATGCTTTAGTTCCCGCTAGGGCTTGGTCTGTCTGCACACCTCGCAGTTCCGTACGAACCTGCAGATGTTCTTTGCTATTGCCGGCTAGTAGTAGTCTCTAGCGACAATGCTGTACGTCTCCTTATGCCCTAGGTGCCCGGTAGCTATAGAATCGTGCACCCGTTGTATTAAGCTCGTATAGAGCTTCTTATCTGCTAGGACCCAAATCCGATTCCTGAACTTTAGGTTGTTCTCCTCGTCTACTAAGCACTCTGCTGCCGACATCTTAAGATAGAGCTCGGTTAGGAGCTTCCGCTGTCCCCCCTAGATCGCTGTACAGGCCCCTCGGTATACCTCGTCCTTTTCTACTGCCTCTTCCTATACTTGCAGTTAGGGTTCCTATAGGTGTATCGCCGCTAGGCGGATAGTCTCCTTGCCTAGCTCCTCCTTAAACATCTGGAATGTTCGTAACTTTAGCCGATCGTCCTCGTACGTCGTTAGCATGTCCTAGTCCCGTCTAGATAGTGCATTGGCCCTGCTGTTGTCCTTACCCTTGCGATACTAGAGTCTTATATTGAACCAGCTTAGGTACATTGCCTATCGTACGTGCCTCTTAGACAGCTTCCGGGGCTGCGTAAAGTACTCTAGATTCCTATAGTTAGTTAGGGCAAGGAACTTAGGAACTGAGCGGAGTTCTCTATCCTACGCTTTATAACACTGTACGACCGCTAGCAATTCCTTGTCGTAGATAGAGGGGTTGTCTTATCTCGTAAGCGCGGCTTATCCGTCCGAGCCTGCGCTGCTAGTCGTCGACTATCCTGAGGAGATCGCAGAATTCCTCGTACGTAGCTAGTCGCATTACGCCTACTAGTCCTGTTATAATCTCCTTAGAGAGGCCTACCTCTAAAGAGGTAATTTTTATCCTGTCCTCCTATTGGAGACCTCCTGCCTCTGCTAGGGTCTAGTCGTATTCTGCGAGAAATTCTTATACAGTCTTGCGTCCTTACTTTATCGTATTAACCTATAGGATTGCTCGGCTCTCGCAGTCTAGGTCCTTGTAGCTCTTGTTAAGAGCTGCCTAGAGCATCGTCGTTGTGGCTATTGCCAGGTTAGCAATGGCTGTCTCGTAGTACAGCAGAATCCGTGCTGCCGCCCTGCTCTTTAACCTTCTAAAGAGGTAAACTACCTTGTCCAGCTTAGTTGGGTATGCTCCTAAATTAACTAGAACCTTGGAGCGTATCTGGGCAGCCTAGGAAGGGTACTCGGCCGGAGCCTCGCTATCGTACGTAGTAACGTCAGGGAGTTTGCTCTTAGGGGTCGGGGTGTAGGCTATCGTGTTCGTTGTAGGGGTCGGATTGCGATCGGACGCCCTAAGCTGTCGTAGCTCCTGTTCCCGTTAGGAAATTAACGCAGCCTAGTGGCTCACTTGTTGTTCGAGCTGGGCCTTGTATGCCAACAGCTCCTTATACGCGCAGTGCATCTGTCCCTGCATAGCCGTAGGTTCTATAGAGATGTCGATGTCTATCTTTGTTTTATTACCGCAGTTACCGACAGTAAGATTAGTTCCTAATGTAAGGGCATAAGAATCTTAGTTTAGAAACTTAAGGTTAGGTATCTATATAAAGGAACTAATAGGCAGTTCCTTCGTCGTCTGCTGCTGTACAATTTGTACCTATAAAGCCAAGCCAGCAATTTCCTTCTATATAAGGGTGTAAGGTTTACACTCTGTATAGAGGATCGGGAGTTCTTCTTCTGTACAGTAGTATAGAGTTTTCCCTCTGTTTAGAGAGACGGCAATTCCCCTATATGCAGGGCTATTGGGTTCTCCCTCTGTACGGGAGTAGGGTCCTGTCAGTGATTCTGTATAGAGGGTAGGGTCGTGCTAGCGCTGCTAAGTTACAGTCCTTAGGGCGACGGCTGGCTTAGGTCGGGTCCAGGACCTAGGCTGGGCGGCGTCCCCTACCAAAGAAGAAGTAGACTCGCTAGAGGTGTTACTAAAAGAACTCTATAGCTACGCTAACGTGTTCTTAAAAGCCGACTCTAACCTCCTACCGCTCTATCGACCAGAATACAATAACAAGATAAGACTAAAAAAAGGAGCCGCGCTGCCGAGAACCGAACCCCTAAGACGCCTATCGCTAGCTAAGCTAGACTAAGTAGAAGTGTTCGTTCGAGGAAACCTAGCAAAGAAGTTTATTAAGTTAAGCTCCGCTAAATATACGTCGCCGATCCTTTTCGTACGGAAACCCAGAGGTAGTCTCCGACTATGCGTAGACTACAGAGGCCTTAATAAAGTCACTAAGAGAGACATATACCTGCTGCCGCTAATCGATAAGACTCTACAACGAGTAGCGAAAGCTAAGTAGTTCAGTAAGCTAGATATTTGCTAAGCGTTCTACTAAGGAACGAGGAAGGGCAGACAGAAGACCTTACAACGTTCGCTACGCGTACAAGCAATTTTAAGTAGTTAGTTATGCCTTTCGGCCTTACTAACGCGCTAGCTATGTAGCAATGCTTTATAAACTATACCTTTTTAGACATGCTAGAGCGGTTTGTGTCTATTTACTTAGACGACATCCTTATTTACATCGATAGAACGAGAGAGCAATATACAGACTACATCGAGAGAGTGTTGACTAGGCTCTGCGAGGTCGGGTTAAACGCGGACACGAAGAAGAGCGAGTTCTATTAGACCGAAGTCAAATATCTCGGTCTTATTGTTGGAAGAGAAGGTATTCGGATAGACTCCTTAAAGGTCGCTGCCGTAGTGGAATAGAAGCAGCCGAAGTCCGGAAATACTACCTAAATCAGAGCTTTTCTCAGGTTCTGCAGTTACTATTGTCGATTTATTAAGGACTTTAGCAAGATAGCAAGACTTCTAAATAAGGCATTAAAGAAGGAGGCGGCTAGCCTATAGAACGAAAAGTGTACAGAGGCTTTTAACTAGCTAAAAGAAGCGGTAGCCTTAGCACTAGTACTGGCGCACTTCCGGCCGGAAAAGACGATCTACCTAGAAACGGACACTTCCGATATAGTAACAGCGGGGGTTCTTTCTTAATACGACGACGACGGCGAGACCCTCTATCTAGTGGCCTTCTTTAGCAAGTCTATAAATAAGGCTAAAAGGAACTACGCTATCTACGACAAGAAGCTATTGGCTATTATCTAAGCTTTCGAGGAGTAGAAGCGAGAGCTTATAGCTAGAAAGAGTACAGTCTAGGTCCTTACGGACTATTAGTCGTTAACCTACTTTATAAAGACGTAGAAGCTCTCGCACTGCTAGGCTCGGTAGGCCGCCTACTTATCTGGATTTGAATTTAAGATTACTTATCGACTAGGAGCTCAAAATAGAAAGGCTAATACGCTAACAAGAAGAGAGGGGAAGACTAGTAATGTAACGCGGTACACTTAAGCCAAAAGGGACTGGTTAAGGAACTCGGAAGTAACTTGACTAATGTGTACCAGATATATGAACCTTGGCAAGGCATAGTAATAACACGAGCCAACCTACCCTGTATTACTACCCCCTGCGCTACAGGCTTACGACCTCGTAAGCTGCGTTTACTTACAGGCTATATATGCTATTGCATAGCCCCCCTATGCAGCATACGCAATCAACCCCCCCCGGCAGGTCTGCACACAGCCAGCTGGACCTTTACCGGGTCTGCCTCATTCTGTACAGAGTGATAGACAAACGGACATACGTTAACGCTGCTTCCACTCTCCTGTTAAAAGATGCGCCCTCTAGGAATTGAACCCGGGCCTTTTATTATACACTTTTAGCAGTTACTTCTAAGTTAAGTAATGTAACGCGGTACACTTAAGCCAAAAGGGACTGGTTAAGTAACTTAGAAGTAACTTAACCAATGTGTACCAGATATATAAGCCTTGGCAAGGCATAGTAATAACACGGGCCAACCCACCCTGTATTAACTAGCTGCGCGAAAGAAGACCTAAATATGTTCTAGAAGATGTTAACAGAGCAGATAGTAGACGCCGAAGTGTTAAAAGAAGTAGGGATCTGCGCAGTAGAGCCAGTTACTAAGAAAGATGTTACAGCAGCAGAAAGGAGTAGGACTAGGTAAGAGGGTAGACCCTTGGAATTTCGGCTCGGCCCTTCCGGACCGAGCCGGGCCTTGGCGCATCCACCCCTAAAGCCCTTACCTACCGCCGCATAGATTCCTTTCCCTCTTTAGTTCGAGAGATAGTTGTTAAAACAGCTGTATTGAATTATATCTACGTGCTCGGATTATTACCTCTCGAACTTACTAACTACACTAACCCTGCGCTGCGCGAGAGAGCCCGTTAAACTACATCCGGCTAACCGAATAACGCACGCGCAAACTACAACCCAAACCAAACACTAGCACAATAAGATAGCTATAGAAGGCTTCTTAACAGTAGAGGGCGGCGTTACAGGCTGCAGTGGAAAGAGAAAGACTAACAGGGCGAAAGATAGGCGCACTAGCATCCTTAATAAGAGGACTGCTACAGAAGATCTTATAGAAGAAGAGGCGGATAAAGCGAAGAAGGGCATAGCCGGCTATAAGGTACTGTATAATGTGACGCGGTACACTTAAGCCAAAAGGGACTGGTTAAGTAACTCGGAAGTGACTTAACTAATGTGTACTAGATATATAAACCTTGGCAAGGCATAGTAATAACACAGGCCAACCCACTCCGTATTACTACCCCCTGCGCTACAGGCTTACGACCTCGTAAGCTGCGCTTACTTACAGACTACGTATGCTATTGCACAGCCCCCCTATGCAGCATACGCAATCAAACCCCCCCCCCCCGGCAGGTCTGCATACAGCTAGCTGGACCTTTACCGGGTCTGCCTTATTCTGTACAGAGTGGTGGACAAACGGACATACGTTAACGCTGCTTCCACTCTCCTGTTAAAAGATGCACCCTCTAGGAATTAAACCCGGGCCTTTTATTGTACACTTTCAGCAGTTACTTCTAAGTTAAGTAATGTAACGCAGTACACTTAAGCTAAAAGGGACTGGTTAAGTAACTTAGAAGTGACTTAACCAATGTATACCAGATATATAAACCTTGGCAAGGTATAGTAATAACACGGGCCAACCTACCCTGTATTGGGAAGGGCTAGGCTAAAATTCTAAGGATCTATCCTATTACTTAGTCCTACCCCTTTCTACTGCTGTAACACTACCCCCCTCCCTTATAGGCGGTCGCCCTCGACTGCTTACTTATCCCTTCTGTCTCTTTTATCTTATTCTATCTAATTTAGTCCCCTTACTCTTCTATCTATCTATCTGCCCTGCCTCTTTTTGTAAGGGGCCTAAGAATCTTGGTTTAGAAATTTGAGGTTAGGTATCTATATAAAGGAACTAATAGGCAGTTCCTTCGTCGTCTGCTACTGTACGATTTGTACCTACGAAGCCAAGCCAGCAATTCCCCCTTTATGTAGGGGTGCAAGGTTTACCCTCTATACAGAGGATCGGGAGTTACCTCCTCTGTATAGCAGTGTATAGTTTTCCCTCCTATTTAGAGGGGCGGTAGCTCCCCTTTATGCAGGACTGTAGTGTTCTCCCTCTGTACAGGAGTAGGGTCCTGTTAGTAGTTCCGTATAGAGAGTGGGGTCGTGCTGGCGCTGCTAAGTCGCAGTCCTTAGGGCGACGGTTGGCTTAGGTCGGGTCTAGGACCTAGGCTAGGCAGCGCCCCCTAACAATAACCCCCCCCTTCCCTTCTCGTAGTGCCTCTTCTGTACGGCAGCGTGTTGAAATTACCTAGCTCCTGCTGTTCCTTTGGCAGGTCGCAGCTTCCTATTTCGTCTGGTCGTCCGAGTTATCGTCCCTTGTCGCCCCCCCCCCCTAGGTCGCAGTTGCCTCTTGCTATTTTAACTGTTTGTAGTAGCTGCCCTGCTTGCTATTTCCCTTATAGTAGGCAGTTACCCCTAAGCCTCTCCCTTCTCTTCCCTTCCCCCTTCTCTCCTCCCTCTATACTGTCTACTGTCTACTACTAACTACTACTGTCTACTATCTACTATCTACTACTAGCTACTACTATGTCGTCCGCCCTGTCCGGCAATTCCCTTGTAGTTGCTGGGCCCGCCTCCTCCCCTCGTCCGGCTAGGGTCCCTGCCTATTTCTACCTCTAGCAGTAGGGCCCTTAGTTTGACTAGTAGCTGCGCTTCTGGTTCGTACGGATTCTCGTCTTCTGTACAGTCTAAGCTAACGTCTTAGATGCTATACCTGCAAGTAGTAGGATGCGGCAGGGCTCTCCTTCTACGCCTTCTAGTGTAACCCTGCCTAGGTTACACCCTAGCGGCTGGCTATAGCCTAGGCGTCGTACGTTAACGCCCTCCTTATCGCTACCTAGGGCTAGCCCTGTGCTCCCTGCCCTAACTCCCCCTAGCCCTTACTTGGCCTATACCGCCTCCTAGGCTTCTGGGCTAGGGTGTGTGCCTCGTATAAGTAGAAGGATAGCTCCTTCTACTGCCCCTACCGCTAGCCGGGGGAGGCACATAGGGGTAGGGGGGTGCCTCTGCTGCCTAGGGCTGGCCCTAGTAGGGGTAGGGGCCCGGCCGGGCGGGAGGTAGTTAAGATCTCAGATAAGGAGACTGCTCTGGTCCCCTAGGGTAGTGGCCAGTAAGCCCCCCCCCCCCCCCCCCTAGATAGTGTAAGGAATTTCGGACGGTTTTCTCTTAACTCCTCTTATTTCTACTCTCCCTCCTATCTGTCCCTTAGCTGTTCCTTTCTTCCAGCCCTTATCTCGTACAGTGTCGTACAATGTCGTGTTAGCGGGACCCTGTAGTGTCCCCTGTCGTAATTCTTGATCCTTTAACAACCTAGGTTCGCCTGCGGCTACCCTGTCCTTAGAGTGGATTGTGCCTTCTTCCGCCGTACGGCGCAGTGTTACTGTAACTAGGCAGGGGGATAGTTCTCCTCCTATCTATCTAGTGCAGTTGTGTCCTGCAGAGCCTCGTATAGTTCCTATATAGACTCTGCCTATCCTCTCTATTTTACTAGGTACTCTGCCTTCTCCTGCTTCCTTCGACTCCTAAGGATCCCCTCTACTTTATACTCTTCCTAGCCCTTAGTTATAATTGCAGGAGGGCGCGCGTCGTTAGTCGTCTAGTGCAGTAGGGGGTCCGTATTCGCCGGTCGTACAAGATCTACGTAGAAGACTGGGTAAATTCCTAGGGGAGTGTTTAGTCGTACAGCGTATGTCCCTACTAGCCGGACTATTGTAAACTTCCTGTCCCTCCAATCTAGCTTCTTGCTTAGCTGGTCCGTACGGATGTTTCGCTAGTTTAGCTAGACCTTATCCCCTGCCTCGTACCTTGGTGCAGCCTGTCGTCCCTTATTAGCCTGCTCTTCCGCGTTCTGTTAGGTTATAGCTAGGCTCGCCTTTGCCTATTAGTAGGCGTTCGTAATCGTCCGTACGATAGCCTCTCCTTGCTAAATTAGGGATCGTACAGGGCGCAGGGTGTTACTACTTAGGGTCGGTAGGAGCGGGGAATAGTCGTATCTATAGGTCGTAAAGAAGGGGGACAGTCCTGTAGCATTAGCCGTATAGCTGTTAATAGCTAGCTCCGCTATAGGGAGAAGTCGGTTCCAGTTCGTCTGGTTATAGTCGACGTACGCCTAGAGGTACGCTTCCAAAGTTGAATTGACCCTCTCTGTCGCCCTGTCTGTCTGCAGGTGCTATGCGGTTAACAGTCGACGTTCTACCTTTAGCAACTAGCATACCCTTGCCTAGAGCTAGCTCGTAAACTGTGTCCCCCGGTCTAATACAATTGACCTAGGGAAACCGTACTTGCTGAACGTCGTACGTATAAAGGCCTAGGCAGTGTCTTTAGCTGTAATAGAGTCTATTCCCTCTAGTATTACCCCCTTCGTTAACTTGTCTATAACTACTATAATGTTTCGCTGTCCGTCGCTCTTAGGGAGGTCTATAATAAAGTCTACTGTAGGGTCTTGCTAGGGCCTGTCTGGTATCGGCAGGGGCTTTAGCAGCCTATACTTTAGCTCGCGCTAGGGCTTTGTCTGTCTGCATATATCGCAGTTCCGTACGAACCTGCGAATGTCCTTTGCTATCGCTGGCTAGTAGTAGTCCTGGGCAATAATGCTGTACGTCTCCTTACGCCCTAGGTGTCGGGTAGCTATAGAGTTATGCGCCTGTTGTATTAAGCTTGTACGAAGCTTCTTATCTGCCGGGACCTATGTCCAATTTCTGAACTTTAGGTTGTTCTCCTCGTCTACTAAGCACTCGGCTGCCGACACCTTAAGGTAGAGCTCGGCTGGGAGCTTCCGTTGCCCTCCCTAGATCGCTATACAGGTCCCTTAGTATACCTTGTCCTTTTCTACTGCCTCTTCCTATACTGGCAGTTAGGGTTCCTATAGGTGTGTTGCCGCTAGGCGGATAGTCCCCTCGCCTGGCTTCCCCTTAAACATCTAGAAGGTTCGTAACTTTAGCCGGTCGTCCTCGTACGTCGTTGGCATGTCCTGGTCCTGTCTAGACAGTGCATTGGCCCTGCTGTTGTCCTTACCCTTGCGATACTAGAGTCTTATATCAAACTGGCTTAGGTATATTGCCTATCGTACGTGCCTCTCGGACAGCTTCCAGGGTTAAGTAAAGTATTCCAGGTTCTTGTAGTCCGTTAGGGCGAGGAACTCGGGCACTAAGCGGAGTTCTCTATCCTAGGCTTTGCAACACTATACGACTGCTAGCAACTCTTTGTTATAGATAGGGTAGTTGCACTTAGCTAGGGAGTTCTTCTTGGAGAAATACGCGCAAGGGTGTAGGAGTCTGTCTAAGCCTACCTGCAACAGGATACCTCTAATGCAGTACCCTAAGGAGTCAGTTTCTAGTATTGTCGTACGCTCCGGGTCAAAGGCAGCGAGCGTTGGTCCTGTAGTAAAGAGTTCCTTTAGCTTGTCGAAGCTCCTATCGCATTCGTCCGTCTATTTAAACTGCTTGTCCTTGTGCATTAGCTTAACTAGGGGGCGTACAATCTCCGAGTAGTTCTGTATAAACTGGCGGTAAAAGTTGGCAAACCTAAGAAATTCCCGTACGCCCTTAACGTTCGTAGGCGACTTCTATTGCTTAATAGCATTAATCTTCTTCCTATCTATACTAATGCCTTTCCCTGCCTTAATAATAAAACCTAGGTATTTCGTACGTTAGACACCGAATTTACATTTGTCGATATCGAGGTATAAGCTAGCCTGCTGCAGTCGGTCTAGCACCTTCTTGACATCCTGTATGTAATCTGCGTAGGTGCCGTCTGTAAAAACCAGGGTATCGTCGAGGTATACCGAGCAGATGTCGTCTAGTAACCCTTGTAGGGACTTGTTAATGTACCTTTAGAAGGTTGCCGGTGCATTAGCAAGGCTAAAGGGGGTAACAAGCTACTTAAAAAGACTGTATCTCGTACAGAAGGCAGTTATCTATTTATAGCCTTCCTTAATCCGTATCTTGTAGAAGGCTGAGACTACATTAAGCTTAGTAAACCACTTCGCCTTGCTGATCCGTCCGAGAGTCTCCTTAATAAGGGGTAGGGGGTACCGGTCCTTCTTAGTAATCGCGTTAATGCCTCTGTAGTCTATGCAGAAACGCAATCCGGCCTTCCCTTCCTTGTAGACAAACAGTACTAGGGCCCCTGCGGACGACGTACTGGCCCGAATAAACCCTTTAGCAAGTAGGTTATCTAGGGTCTTGCGCAATACTAGGAGTTCTCCAGAGGACATTCTATACAGCGGTCTGTACGGTACCTCCGGTAGGCCCCTATCTGGACGGGGTTCTAGCTGGATGTTATAGTTAATCCCTTCCCCTCGGTGTAGCGGCAGCTTCGAGGCCGACTTCGGCTCGAAGAGGTCCAGGTATCTAGTATACTCCCTTAGGAGCTTCGTATAGGGGTTCGTTACTTCCTTAGGTGCTAATGCCTTCTCGATGTCCGCTGTTGCTGTATTGATTTCGGCCTTAGCATTGCCACCTTGCGAGATCTTCCCCTAGTCCCGGATTCTCCGCTTCGTTACTGCTAGGTACAGCCGTCCTCGTCCAACGTCTAGTTTGCCCCTCTAGCGCTCTATCTAAGGCTTTCCTAGTATTAGGTTATACCTTAGCTTGTCCTGTACAACATAGAGGTATAAGTCCTGCTTATAGTGTCCCTGTACCTCTATTGTTACTTTTACTATATAGGTGATGTCCGGTCCTCGCCCGGTAATGCCTAGTATGCGTACGGGTACTATAGGGGTCGTCTTAATCCGATGTCTCTGTACGAAGTCTTCGCTAATTACTCTATATACTAAACATCCTGTGTTAATCAATGTCCGCGCCGTTGCGGACCCGTTTAACGTTGGCCGTACGATAAACGGCGTTATCGTTATGTAATTGCTCTTAAAAGATAGCTAAGTAATGCTTTAATTTAGCAGTCTATCTCGCACCCGCCTCTGGCAGAGTCTTCGCTTAGAGGCTACTCTTTTCCCGACTCGTCGTCGTCCGAGTAGGACTCCTAATCTTCTCGTTAAGGCGCCGCAGTTGCTACCCTCGCAGTGGTCGGCCGTCCCCTAGGTCTCTCTGCTAGTAGAAGCCCGCAATTCCGTACGGCGTAGCCTATCTTGCTATACTAGTAGTAGCTCCCTTCTGCTCGTCTCTTGTTAAGGGTAACTGTATCTACCTATTGCGCCCTTTTGGTAGCGGCCCTTAGCCGTACGGTAGCTGCTGCCGCCACCCTCGTCGTCGTTAGTTCCTAGTCTATAGCGTCCGTCTGTCGCTAGAGGGGTTGTCTTATCTCCTAAGTGCGGCCTATCCGTCCAAGCCTGCGCTGCTAGTCGTCGACTATCTTAAGGAGGTTGCAGAATTCCTCGTATATAGCCGGTCGCATTACGCCTACCAGCCCTGTTATAATTTGCTTAGAGAGGCCTACCTCTAAAGAGGTGATTTTTATCCTGTCCTCCTATTAGAGACCTCCTGCTTCTGCCAAAGTCTAGTCAAATTCCGCGAGGAATTCTTATATAGTCTTATGTCCTTGTTTTATTGTATTGACCTGTAGGAGTGCTCGGCTCTCGCGGTCCGGGTCCTTATAGCTCTTGTCTAGAGCTGCCTAGAGCATCGTCGTCGTAGCTATTGCCAGGTTGGCAATAGCTGTCTCGTAGGACGGCAGAATTCGTGCTGCCGCCCTGCCCTTTAACCTCCTAAAGAGGTAAACTACCTTGTCTAGCTCGGTCGGGTATGCTCCTAAGTCGACTAGGAGCTTAGAGCGCATCTAGGCAGCCTAGGAGGGGTATTTGGCCGGAGCCTTACTATCGTACGTAGAGACGTCGGGGAGTTTGCTCTTAGGGGTCGGGGTGTAGGTTATTGTGTTCATCGTCGTCGTAGGGGTCGGATCGCGATTGGACGCCCTAAGCTGTCGTAGCTCCTGTTCCCGCTAGGAAATTATCGCAGCCTAGTGGCTTACTTGCTGCTCGAGCTGCCTCTTGCTTTCTAGCAGCTCCTCGTACATGCAGTGCATATGTCCCTCTATAGCCGTAGTTTCTATAGGGATGTCGCCGTCTATCTTTGTTTTATTACTGCAGTCACTAACCGTAAGATTAGTTCCTAATGTAAGGGGCCTAAGAATCTTGGTTTAGAAACTTAAGGTTAGGTATCTATATAAAGGAACTAATAGGCAGTTCCTTCGTCGTCTACTGCCGTACGATTTGTACCTATAAAGCTAAGCTAGCAATTCCTCCTTTGTATAGGGGTGCAAGGTTCACCCTCTGTACAGAGGATCGGGAGTTACCTCCTCTGTACAGTAGTGCATAGTTTTCCCTCCTATTTAGAGGGGCAGTAGCTCGCCTTTGTGCAGGACCGTAGTGTTCTCCCTCCGTACGGGAGTAGGGTCCTGTCGGTAGTTCTATACGGAGGGTAGGGTCGTGCTGGCGCCGCTAAGTCGCAGTCCTTAGAGCGACGGTTAGCTTAGGTCGGGTCTAGGACCTGGGCTAGGCAGCGCCCCCTAACACTTTTTCTTCTTCTATTCGTCGTCTTTTTCTTAATTATCTTCTACTATTTCTTCTTCTTCTTCTTCTTCTTCTTCTTCTTCTTCTTCTTCTTCTTCTTCTTCTTCTTCTTCTTCTTCTAGCTCGCGGCTTTCTTTGCGAAAACTCTTCTTAAAATTGACGTAACCTCTTCTTTCTCTTCCGCTTCGAAAATACCTTCCTTTCTTTATCTGCTTCTGCTTTATATCGTCGCTATCTGAAGCCTTTTACTTAGCGTCTATCTGATAAGCTATCTGATCTAAGCTAACAGCTATCTAACTAGTGCTGCGGCTAGTCTGTGCGCTAGTGCAGAGTGCACTATATAGGTGCGTCCGCAGTGCTCTATCTTCTTCTTCTTTTCTTCCTTACTAAGGCCTTAAGCACTACTACAAAGCTAGCGTCGCCGACTCCGTCTACAAAATCGATCGGCTGCGAGCCTTGCTTTTTCCTAGGCAGTGTCGACGACTGTCGCGCTAATAGAGGTAGCGCTGTCCTCGACTTTAACCTTATTATCTGTCTAGCTAAGCTATTAGATAAGAAGGATGTTGTTAAAGACTCTAACTAAGCGCGCTAACTACAATTATTTCTTCGGTCTTTGCACCGATAGCGCGGACGCAGCCTTTCTTCTTTTTCTATTGCTTCTAGAGACCTTATCTCTAGAGCTATTTAGGTCTCGGTTTTCTTACATTCTAGACATAGAATTCTTCTAGCAGCTCTCCCGAATTCCAAAGATTCTCGGCCAGATACTATTTATAGTCTTCTAGCTATCCCTTCTATAAGATCCGATCTAATCGCGTAGATATAATTTAATACAGCTGTCTTAATAACTATATCTCGAACTAAAAAGGGAAAGGAATCTATACAACGGTAGGTAAGGGCTTTAGGGGTAGCATGTCAAGGCCCGGCTCGATCCGGAAGGGCTAAGCCAAAATTCTAAGGATCTACCCTATTACTTAGTCCTATCCCTTTCTGCTGCTATAAAACTACCTCCCTCCCCTATTAGCAGTCGCCCTCGACTGCTTACTTATCCCTTCTGCCTCCCTCTTTCTTTTTATTTAATTCGTCTTTCCTTCCCTCTTTTTCTTCTACTTCTTTATCTTCCTCTTCTGTCTAGTTCGCAGCTTCTTCTGTTAAAATTCCTCTTAAAATTGACGTTACCTCTTCTTTTCTTCTATCTCGAAAACATTGTCCTTTCGTTATCTTCTTCTTTTCTTACATTGTCGCTATCTAAAGTCTTTTATTTAGCGTCTGTCTAATTAGAGCTATCTGACCTAAGCCGACAGCTATCTAAGCTGTAGCGTAACTGGCCTGTGCGCTGCTGCAGAGGGTCTATATAGATCTGTCTGTAGCGCGCTATCTCTTCTTCTTTTTCTTCCTTACTAAAGGCCTTAAGCGCTACTGCAAAGCTGCTTTAATGGCGTCGGCTTTGTCTTCGCTGTCCTTATCCGTCTGGTAGGACCAGCAGTTAGTTTTGGCGAAGACAAAGACTGTTATAAAGCGCGCCAAAGCCGTAGCGCTGTCCTCGACTTTACTGTTATTATCCGACTCGCAAAGCCGGCAGACAGTAACGGTGTAGCGGAGTGATACGGATGTGGATGTGGACAGCTGGCAGCTAGGCTTGGCAGGGCCAGGCTTGGCGCACACTCAAATACCTCTACCTCTGCTTGTACGTAGATTCTTCCCTCTCTAGCCTTGGATATAGTTATTAAAGACGGGTATTAACCTAGAGTCTACCTTGGTCGGATCATTATATCCAAGGCTTAAACCTAACACCCAACCTGCACTACGCAAAAGAGCCCGTTGAATTATATCCGGGTACTCGATTAACGTACGTGCAACCAACCTAGAGTGTATACTGTATATGTACAAAGGAGGCCGTTAAATTATATCCGGTTACTTAATTGTACATGTGTATTCTACTCTACCCCTCCCTCCCCCAATTAAGAAGAAGAGAGAGTTTTAGGAAAGAGAAGTGCCTGTATTAAGAACAGAGAGAGTTTCAGGGAAGAGAAGTGCCCCTATCGAGAAGAGAGAGAGTTTTGAAGAGAGACAGTTTTAAAGAGAGTGCCTACGCGAGCAGATCGCGAGTTTTAAAGAAGAGAGAGAGCGACGAGAGCGAGAGAGCGACGAGAGCGAGAGAGCGACGAGAGCGAGAGAGCGACGACGACGGAGCGACGACGACGAGAGCGCACCTAGCAGGACCTAGGGCGACGACATTCGTTTTTTTCGGGTCTTTAACAGACTATTCTATTCAGACAAGGCCTATTAAGACAGTTCAGCAATCGGCAACACAAGCAGCGCAACCGGCGGCAGCATATTCAGCAATTAAGGACAAGACATACGACACAAGCAGCTCAACCGGCAATAGGTACAGTTCAGCGATCGAGGTACAAGCGATACGAGCAGCACAACTGGCAGTACAATCGAGACATTTGGCCTATCTCGAGGTAACAGGCAAAGCGACACAGGCCTATCGAGACGTTCAGTACGGCCAGAAGCAACTCGGCTAACAGACCTTTCGCAATTGAGGCATATAGCCAGCAATCGGGACATTCAGCAATCGAGGCAAAGCACGAGCACCAGGCTCAGCACCAGGCTCAGCACAAGTACAAGGCTATTGCAGACAACAGAGGCACAGCTGCTGCAGACAACAGAGGCACAGCTACTGCAGACAACAGAGGCACAGCTGCTGCAGACAGGCACAGCTGCTGCAGACAGTACAAGGCCGAGCACTAGGCCGAGCACTAGGCAGAGCAATCCAGGCAGAGCACCTAGCTGCAGACAGGCACAGCTGCTGTAGACAATACAGGCAGAGCCCCTAGGCAGAGCCCCTAGGCAGACAGCTGCAGACAACAGAGGCATAGCTACTGCAGACAACAGAGGCATAGCTGCTGCAGACAACAGAGGCATAGCTGCTGCAGACAGGCAAAGCGACTGTTGAGAAGCGACTGTTGAGAAGCGACCGTCTGAGAAGCGACCGTCTAAGAAGCGACCGTCTAAGAAGCGACCGTCGAGAACAAGAAGCGATGGCTTAAGAAGCGACTGGCAACGGCTTGAAAAGCGACGGCTTAAGAAGCGACAGCTCAAGAAGCGACTGTCGAGAAGCGACAGTTCAGAAGCAGCACGTGTTTGCAAAGCGACCTCTACAAGCCTCTACGACCTTCTGCGACCTCTACGACCTCCGAGACCTCTACGACCGTTTGAGAAGCGACGGCTCGAAAAGCGACGGCTTAAGAAGCGACCGTCGAGAGGCGACCGTCGAGAAGCGACTGTCGAGAAGCGACACGTGTTTGCAAGACAACCTCTGCAACCTCCGAGAACTCTGCGACCTCTGCAGCAAACAAGGCAGCAAACAAGGCACTAAAGCGACGTCAAAAGGCACGAGATTGAGACTTAAAAAGGCACGAGATTGAGGCTTAAAAAGGCACGAGATTAAGGCTCAAAAAGGCACGAGATTAAGGCTTAAAAAGGCACGAGATTGAGGCTCAAAAAGGCACGAGATTGAGACTCAAAACGCATGGAAATTGAAGCTTAACAGCGACCTCAAAAGCGACCTTAAAAGCGACCTGTTTTGGAGCGACCTGATTGGCCGATAGCGAAGCTGAATTTGCGACCCCTACGACCTGGTTTGGAGCAGCCTGGTTTGGAGCGACCTGGTTTGGAGCGACCTTAGCGACCTCTGCGACTGAATTTGCGACCTGGATTAGTGCGACCTGATTAGCTGATTGCGATTGATAGATTGATTGCGATTGAGGGCAATCGCTAGTTGGGGAGGGCGGTAGTAATACGGATGTAGATGTAGACAGCTGGCAGCTAGGCTTGGCAGGGCCAGGCTTGGCGCACACTCAAATACCTCTACCTCCGCTTGTACGTAGATTCTTCCCTCTCTAGCCTTGGATATAGTTATTAAAGACGGGTATTGACCCAGAGTCTACCTTAGTCAGATTACGGAGGACTCTAGCTAAGTGCACCGCCGCGATTGTTTCTATTAGTTTTCGCACTGATAGAGCAGACACGGCCTTTCTTCTTCTTCTATCTCTTCTAGAGCTAATAGCTCTAGAGCTACTTAGGTCTCGGCTTTTTCAGGTTCTAGACATAAAACTCTCTTAACAGCTCTGCCGAATTTTGGAGATTCTTAACTAGATACTATTTATAGTCTTCTAGCTACCCCTTCTATAAGATCCTTGCTTCGATAGACTCCCTTATCTTTTTTACATCTATTATATCTTCTACCTCCTACTCTTCCTCTTTACTATCTATCTCGATTGGTAGGGGTTCGGCGAATCCTTGTTCTAGAAGACTATCTTTAGGGTCCAGACTTAACAGATCCGAATAGAAAACGTCGTAGATTTAGAACGACTTCAGTAGCTGGAGCCGATAAGTTACTGGCGACTTCTTTTCCACTATCGTAAAAGGACCTATATAGCAGGGGTTAAGCTTGGCGTTGCCTTTTAGCCTTAGGTTCTACGTATTAAGCTATACCTTTTAGCCTTCTTTGGATTCTATTAGTAACTGCTTTCTATTAGCTTAAGCTACTATCTTCTTCTAAGCCAATTCTATCGCCTCTTTTGCTACCCTAATCGCTTCTTCTATCTAAGATTTAAGCGCCTCTGCCGCAGCGGCGGCGACTCTCTTTAACGAAGTAGCAGTAGAAGATTCCGAAGAGCTGGGCTCGTTTGGCAGTTAAAAGCTTATTCTTAGAAGATAGCTGTAAGTTATCTCGAACGGCGCTAGTAAGCTAGCCTTAGACTATGCTAAATTGGCGCAGAATTCGGCTATTAGCAACACCTTAACCTACTCTTCTTAATAATAGCTGCAGAAGATTCGTAGATATTTCTCTATCTTACAGTTAGCTACTTTAGACTAACTGTCGGTCTAAGGGTAAGCGGCTGTACTAAGCTTTCTGCGAATTCCGAGAATCTAGTTAATAGCCTTCTATACATTAGCAGTGAATTAAGGACCCCTATCCGTAGTAATAGTGTCTAGTAGGCTATAGTGCTTCTATACGTACTAAACTAGCATCCTCGCTGTTCCTTCCGTAGTAGTGCCTTTGTCCTTTGCTTAATAGGGGATAAAGTAGCGTTCCTTGCTTAACTAATCTACTACGTTAAAGGTAGCATTGTATCTATTAGAATCCGGCAGGCCGGTTACGAAATCTATCGTAATGTGCTGCTACGGTTTCTCGGGGATTGGCAGTAGCTTTAGTAGACCGGCTAGAAGGCCGTAGTGCGGCTTCGTAGCTCTATATGCGTTACAATTGGTGGTAAACCAGTAGATCCGCTTAAAGATCCGCAGAAACTAATAGACCGTTCTTACTACCTCTATCGTCTTCTTCGTACTAGCGTAGCTAACATCCTTAGAACTATACACTAGCTAAATAACCTCTGTAATCAGTTCTTCCAGAACTATTAGCTTCCCTAAGCCGGTTTTGCTAAGCTTCTATTGCTAGTTAAGCTGCTCTACTTTTTTGTAGAGCGTCTCTTTTAATCTAAGTACGTAGATATAATTTAATACAGCTGTTTTAATAACTATCTCTCGAACTAAAGAGGGAAAGGAATCTATGTAGCAGTGGGTAAGGGCTTTAGGGGTGGGTGCGCCAAGGCCCAGCTCGGTCCAGAAGGGCCGAGCCGAAATTCTAAGAGTCTACCCTATTACCTAGTCCCACCCCTTTCTGCTGCTGTAACACTACCCCCCTCCCTTACTAGCAGTCGCCCTCGACCGCTTACTTATCTTATCTGCTTTTTTTTGTTATAATTCGTCTTTCTCTTCTCTTTCTTCTTTTTCTTCGTCTTCTTCCTCTGTCCGATTTGCGGCTTCTTCTGCCAAAATCCTTCTTAAAATCGACGTTACCTTATCGTTTCTTCTACCTCGAAAACGTCGTCCTTTCGTAATGCTCTTTTTCTTCTTATATCGTCGCTATCTAAAGTCCTTTACTTAGCTTCTACCTAATCGGAGCTATCTAATCTAAGCTGGCAGCTATCTAAGCTGCGGCGTAGGTGGCCTGTGCGCCGCTACGGAGGGTCTATATAGATATATCCGCAGTAGGCTATCTCCTTCTTTTTCTTCTCTACTAAGGCCTTAAGCGCTACTGCAAAGCCGCTGTCGCTGGCGCTGTCTACGAAATCGAACGGCTGCGAGCCTTTCTTGTTCGGGGCAGCGTCGACGACTATCGCATCAAAGCGGTAGCGCCGTCCTCGACTTTACTGTTATTATCGGACCGGCTAAGCCAGTAGTAGTAGTAGTAGAGTCGAAGACTCTAGCTAAGCGATCGTTACGATCGTTTCTATTAGTTTTCGTACTAATAGAGCGGACGCGGCCTTTCTTCTTCTTCTTCTATCTCTTCCAGAGCTATTAACCTCGGAGCTACTTAGGCCTCGGCTTCTTCGGGTTTCGGACGTAAAATTCTCTTAGCAGCTCTGCCGAATTTTGGAGATTCTTGACTAGATACTGTTTATAGTCTTCCGGCTACTCCTTCTATAAGATCCTCGCTTCGATAGACCCTCTTATCTTTCTTCTATCTATTACATCTTCTACCTCCTATTCTTCTTCCTTACTATCTATCTCGACTAGCAGGGATTCGGCGAACCCCTAATCTAGAGGACTATCTTTAGAGTCTAGGCTTAACAGATCCGAATAGAAGACATCGTAGATCTAGAACGACTTCGGTAGCTAGAGCCGATAAGTTACTAGCGACCTCTTTTCTACTATCGTAAACGGACCTGTATAGCGAGGGTTAAGCTTGGCGTTTCCTTTTAGCCTTAGGTTCCGCGTATTAAGCTTTACCTTTTGGCCTTCTTCAAATTCTATTAGTGACTGCTTTCTATTAGCTCGAGTTACTATTTTCTTCTAAGCCGATTCTATCGCTTCTTTCGCTACCTAGATCGCTTCTTCTATCTAAGATCTGAGCGCTTCTGCCGCAGCGGCGGCGACTCTCTTTAACGAGGTAGTAGTAGAGGGTTCCGAAGAGCTAGGTTTGTTCGGCGGTTGGAAGCTTATTCTTAGAAGATAGCTATAAGTTATCTCGAACGGCGCTAGTAAGGTAGCCTCGGACTGTGCCGAATTGGCGCAGAATTTAGCTATTGGCAATACCTTAACCTACTCTGCCTAATAATAGCTGCAGAAGATTCGTAGAAATTTCTCTATCTTACAGTTGGCTACTTTAGACTAACTGTCGGTCTAAGGGTAAGCAGCTATGCTAAGCTTTCTGCGCATTCCGAGAACATTATCAATAGCCTTCTATATATCGGCAGTAAATTAAGGACCCCTATCTGTAGTAATAGTGTCTGGCAGACTATAGTGCTTCTATATATACTGAATTAGCATCCTCGCTGTCTCTTCCGCAGTCGTGCCTCCATCCTTTGCTTAACAGAAGATAAAGTAGCGTTCTTTGCTTAACCGATCCACTACATTAAGGCCGGCGTTGTATCTATCGGAATCTAGTAAGCCGGTTACGAAATCTATCGTAATGTGCTGCTACGGTTTCTTAGGGATCGGAAGTAGCTTTAATAGACCAGCTGGAAGGCCTTAACGTAGTTTCGCAGCTCGACATACGTAACAATTGGTGATAAATCAGTAGATCCGCTCGAAGATCCGCAGAAACTAGTAGACCGTTCTTACTGCCTCTATTATCTTCTTCAAGCTAGCGTAACCAACATTCTTAGAACTATAGACTAGCTAGATAACCTCTGTAATTAGTTCTTCTGGAACTATTAACTTCCCTAAACCGGTTCTGCCGAGCTTCTGTTGCTAGTTAAGCTACTCTACTTTTTTGTAAAGCGTCTCTTCCTCTGTCGGCAGCTCTACTGCGCAGACCCCTGCTTCTTTTAATACTTCGGGATCTACTATCCGCTCGGTTAACACCTTCTAGAACATGTTCGGATCTTCTTTTGCTTAGCTAGTCTTTCCTTCTCTTCTTTTTAGCGCGTTAGCCTTTCTATTTTGAGCTCTGGGTCGATAGGTAATCTTAAAGTCGAACCCGGATAAGTAGGCGGCCTACCGAGCTTGGCGGCGCGATAGCTTCTACGTCTTTATAAAAGAGGTTAGTAACTAATAGTCTATAAGGACCTGGACCGTGCTCTTTTTAGCTATAACCTCTAGCTTTAACTCCTTAAAAGCTTAGATAATAGCTGATCGGAGCACGCAGATATAATTTAATATAGCTGTTTTAATAACTATATCTTAAACTAAGGAAGGAAAGGAATCTATGCGGCGGTAGGTAAGGGCTTTAGGGGTGGGTATACTAAGGCCCGGTTCGGTCCGGAAGGGCCGAGCCAAAATTCTAAGGGTCTATCCTATTACTTAGTCCTACCCCTTTCTGCCGCTGCAACACTACCCCCCTCCCTTACTAGCGGTCGCCCTCGACCGCTTACTTATCTTATCTGCCCCTTCGTTTTTTTTTATACGTTCTTTTCTTCTTTTTCTTCTATTTTTCTCTATCTTCTTCCTCTGTTCGATTTGCGACTTCTTCCGCTAAAATCCTTCTTAAAATCGACGTTACCTTATAGGTTCTTCTATTTTCGAAAACGTTACCCTTTCGACTTCTTCTTTCTTCTTATATCGTTGCTATCTGAAATCCTTTACTTAGCGTCCGTCTAATCGGAGCTATCTGATCTAAGCTAGCAGCTGTCTAAGCTACGGTATACCTAGCCTGTGCGCTGCTGTAGAGGTCTATATAGATCTATCTGCAGTGCGCTATCTCTTCTTCTTTTTCTTCTCTACTAAGGCCTTAAGCGCTACCGCAAAGCTGCCGTCGCTGGCGCCGTCTACGAAATCGAACAGCTGCGAGCCTTTCTTGTTTAGGGCAGCGTCGACAACTGTCGCGTCGAAGCAGTAGCGCCGTCCTTAGCTTTACCGCTATTAGCTAACTCGCAAAGCTAGCGGTAGTAGTAGTAGAGCCGAGGACTCTAGCTAAGCGATCGCTGCGATCGTTTCTATTAGTGTTCGTGCCGATAGAGCGCACGCAGTCTTCCTTCTTCTTCTTCTATTTCTCTAGGACTATTAACTTCGGAGCTACTTAGGCCTTAGCTTCCTTAGGTTTCGGACGTAAAACTCTCTTAGTAGCTCCTTTAAGTCTCGGAGATTCTTAACCGGATACTATTTATAGTCTTTCGGCTATCCCTTCTATAAGATCCTCGCTTCGATAGACCCTCTTATCTTCCTTATATCTATTGCATCTTCTACCTCCTATTCTTCTTCCTTACTATCTACCTCGACCGGCAGGGGTTCGGCGAACCCCTGTTCTAGAAGACTATCTTTAGGGTCTAAGCTTAACAGATCCGAATAGAAAACCCCGTAGATCCGGAACGCCTTTAGTAGCTAGAGTCGATAAGTTACTAGCGATCTCTTTTCTACTATTGTAAACGGACCTACGTAACAGGGGTTAAGCTTGGCGTTTCCTTTTAGCCTTAGGTTTTACGTATTGAGCTATACCTTTTAGCCTTCTTTAAATTCTATTAGTAACCGCTTTCTATTAGCTCGAGTTACTATCTTCTTCTAAGCCGATTCTATCGCCTTTTTCGCTACCCTAATCGCTTCTTCTATTTAAGATCTAAGTGCTTCTCCCGCGGTAGCGGCGACTCTCTTCGACGAGGTAGCAGTAGAAGATTCCGAAGGGCTGGGGTCTTCTAGCAGTTGAAAGCTTATTGTCGGAAGATAACTATAGGTTATCTCGAACGGCGCTAGTAAGGTAGCTTCTAACTGTGTCGAATTAGCACAGAATTCGGCTATTAGCAGCACCTTGACCTACTCTCCTTAATGATAACTGCAGAAGATTCGTAGATATTTTTCTATCTTACAAATAGCTACTTTGGACTGGCCGTCGGTCTAAGGGTAAGCGGCTGTGCTAGGCTTTCTGCGAATTCTGAGAACCTGGTTAATAGCCTTCTATACATTAGCAGTAAATTGAGAACCCCTATCTGTAGTAATAGTGTCTAGCAGGCCGTAGTGCTTCTATGTATACTGAATTAGCATTCACGCTGTCTCTTCTACTGTAGTGCCTTCGTCCTTTGCTTAATAGAGGATCAAATAGCGTTTATTGCTTTAACGATCTACTACGTTAAGGGTAGCATTATATCTATCGGAATCCGGCAGGCCGGTTACGAAATCTATTGTAATATGTTGCTATAGTTTCTTAGGGATCGGAAGTAGCTTTAATAGACTAGCCGGAAGGCCGTAACGGGGTTTCGCGGCTCGACATATATAACAATTAGCTATAAATCGGTGGATCTGCTCGAAGATCTGCAGAAACTAGTAGACTGTTCTTACTGCCTCTATCGTCTTCTTTGAGCTGGCGTAACCAACATCCTTAGAACTATAGACTAGCTAGATAACCTCCGTAATTAGTTCTCCTAGAACTATTAACTTCCCTAAGCCGGTTTTGCTAAGCTTCTGCTGCTAATTAAGCTGCTCTACTTTCTCGTAAAGCGTCTCTTCTTTGGTTAGCGGCTCTACTACGTGGATCCCTGCTTCCTTCAACACCTTAGCATCTACTATCCGCTCGGTTAACACCCTCTGGAACATGTTCGGATCTTCTTTTGCATAGCTGGTTTTTCTTTCCCTCCTTATTAACGCGTTAGCCTTTCTATTTTAAGCTCCGGGCCGATAGGTAATCTTGAAGTCGAACCCGGATAGATACACGGCCTACCGTGCTTAGCGGCGCGAGAGCTTCTGCGTCTTTATAAAGTATGTTAACGATTAATAGTCTGTAAGGACCTGGACTGTGCTCTTCCTAGCTATAGGTTCTGGCTTCTACTCCTCGAAAGCCTAGATAATAGCTAATAGCTCCTTGTCGTAGATAGCGTAGTTCTGTTTAGCCTTATTTATAGACTTGCTAAAGAAAGCTACTAGATAGAGGGTCTCGTCATTGTTATTATATTAAGAAAGGACACCTGCGGTTACTGTATCGGATGCCTCTGTCTCTAGGTAGATCGTCTTTTCCAGTCGGAAGTGCGCTAGCACTGGCGCCGAGGCTAATGCTTCTTTTAGCCGATTAAAAGCCTCTGTGCACTTCTTATTCTATAGGCTAGCAGCCTCCTTCTTTAGTGCTTCGTTTAGGAGTCTTGCTATCTTGCTAAAGTCTTTGATAAATCGCCGATAGTAGCTGCAGAATTTGGGAAAGCTCTAATTTAGGTAGTGTTTCCGGACTTCGGCTGCTTCCATTCTACTACGGCAGCGACCTTTAAGGGGTCCATCCGAATACCTTCTCTTCTAACAATAAGACCAAGATATTTGACTTCAGTCTAATAGAACTCGCTCTTCTTCGTGTCCGCGTTTAACCCGACCTCGCAGAGCCTAGTCAACACTCTCTCGATGTGGTCTGTGTGCTGCTCTCTCGTTCTATCAGTGTAGATAAGAATATCGTCCAAATAAATAGACACGAATTGTTCTAGTATGTCTATAAAGGTATAATTTATAAAACGCTGCTATACCACCAGCGTATTGGTAAGTTCGAAAGGCATTACTAACTACTTGAAATTCCCTATACGCGTAGCGAATGTCGTAAGATCTTCCGTCTGTCCTTCCTCGTTCCTTAGTTAGTAGAACGCTTAGCGAATGTCCAGCTTGCTAAACCACTTAGCTTTAGCTACTCGTTGTATAGTCTTATCGATTAGCAGCAGCGGATACACATCTCTCTTAGTAACCTTATTAAGGCCTCGGTAGTCTACGCACAGCTAGAGACTACCTCCGGGTCCCCTTGCGAACAGGATCGGTAACGTATACTCGGCAGAGCTTAGCGTAATAAACTTCTTCGCTAGGTTTTTTTTAAACAAACACCTCTACTTAGTCCAGCTCGGCCGGCGATAATCGTCTTAGGGGTTCGGTTCTCGGCAGCGTAGCTCCTTCTTTCAACTAGATCTTATTGTTATATTCCGGTCGATAGAGCGGCAGGAGGTTGGAGTCGGCTTTCGAGGACACGTCGACGTAGCTTTAGAGTTCTTCTAGTAACACCTCTAGCAGGTCTACTTCTTATTCGATGTCCTTTATCGAGATAGCGTAAATCTTATTCTCTAGCGACTTCGCTAGGGTCGTTAGGGCTTCTAAGCTTATTATTCCGACAGTATCTAGGGGATCGGAACGGTTGGTTGGAACGGCGTTAATAACTGCGGCTTTCGGTTCTGCAGCAACGACGGTGACCGATTCGACAGCGGCGGCGACACCGCTTTGCTGGGTTTTGAATCCGAGTGTGCCTTCGCCTACTTTAATAACGGCTTTTCGGTTCTCTATCTATTTCTGCCCTATAATAATGTTAAATCTTCCGATATCTATAATTCGGAACGTCGCTTCTGTAGTGCGACTAGCTAAGGTGGTCTTTAATAGCACATAATGCGTAACACTCTCTGTGCCTTGTCCGTTGTATGCCGAAATTCGCGTCGGCGACGCTAATTATACTGGGTAACTATATCCTTTTATTAGTTTCTGGACCAGTCCATAGTGGATCGCTGCACCAATAAGAGCTCCTATGTCGATAAAAGCTTTTAACTAAAGTGGTCAGTGCGAGCCGTCGAGAGGGTAGATAGTAATCGGAGGAATAATAGCGGTCTCTATATTTACTTCTACTGCCGCTAAGAGCGGGTCGTTACAACTGTTAATGCTTCCTTCTTCTAGCGATACGGTTCGTATTAGTGCCCTATTGTCTGTACTGGATAGGGGGCCTATCCGTTTAGCTGATCTTTTCCTATTATCCTTAATAGCACCCTACTGTCTACGCTGTTAGTGCCGTTCGCCGCCGGCTCGATAGCTTGGATAGTCTTCTTCGGTAGTAGTAGCTTTGTAGCACAATATTCCTGCTTCTGTTAAGCCGTTACTTAGCATCGAGTAGCGATATAGCTAGGCTTTCTGTACGCGTAGCAGGTAGGGACGAACGACGAGTGCGGCGAATAGGATAGCTGCTAGGGGCCTCTTCGGAAAGGCGCAGCAGAGGGGCGCGTAGTCGGCGCTAACGATAACTTCTGAATCGATTCTTATGCTGCCGATTTTCCGTATATATTTAGGTTTCTGGCAGTAACTCTCGCCTAGTGCACGAAGCTCTCGAGACCTTCGTCTTCTACTGAAGCTATAGCTCCGGCTAGCTTAGGGTTCAACTTCTGTCTTAGTAAGTAGAGCTGCTCGTCTTCGGACACTTTAGCTCTAATAGTATATTTCCTAAACAGACTGTAGAATTCTTGAAACGTTAGCCGGTTCTAGTAGATCTTGTCTAGCTGTTTACAGGCCGTCTTCTTTTAGAAGGGGTCCCCGAAAAGATAGTCTAGAGCTTTGATTGCTTTGTCGGCGGTTACCTCTTCTAGGTCCGCTACTAGTAAGAACGCTTCGCCTTCTAGTCGCGATTCCAGGTAGGCTAATCTGTCTTCTTTACTGCTTCTAGCATAATCGCAGTTTATCTTATTCTTGATCTTCTTTTTAAATGCCTACTAGTCTTTAGGGTCTCTATCCCTAAAGGCTAGTAGACTAGGTAGTAACGTTATCGGAGTGCTACCTTAACTATAAGGGCTTAAGAATCTTGGTTTAGAAACTTAAGGCTAGGTATCTATAAAAAGGAACTAATAGGCAGTTCCTTCGTCGTCTGCTACTGTACAATTTGTACCTATAAAGCCAAGCTAGCAATTTCCCTCTGTGTAGGGATGTAAGGTTTATACTCTGTACAGAGGATCGGCAGTTCTCCCTCTGTACAGTAGTGCAGAGTTTTCCCTCCGTTTAGAGGGGCGGCACTTCCCCTCTGTGCAGGGCTATAGGGTTCTCCCTCTATATAGGAGTAGGGTCCTGTCGGTGATCCTGTATAGAGGGTAGGGTTGTGCTAGCGCTGCTAAATCGCAGTCCTTAGAGCGATAGCTGGCTTAGGTCAGGTCTAGGACCTAGGCTAGGCAGCGCCCCCCCCTCCCTTTTCGTAGTGCTCCTTTTATATAGCAGCGTATCGTATACCCTTAGCTCCTAGTGTTCCTCTAGTAGGTCGCGACTTCCTATTTTCGTCCGATCGTCTATATAGCCGTTGCTCGTCGCCTACTGGGTCTTAGTTGCCTCTTTGCCTTTTTACACAGCTATAGCAGTTGCTCTAGTTGCTGTTGCCTCCTATAGTAGGCAGCTACCCCCTAAATTCCAAGCCTCTCCCTTCTCTTTCCCTTCCCCCTTTTCCTTTTATTCTCTGCCTGCCTCCCCCCTTCTACGCTGTCTACCGTCTACTACTATCTACTGTCTACTGTCCACTATCTACTATCTACTATCTAACCCTAGCCCTACTATTAGCTACTACCAGTTACTACTACTACCTACTAGCTACTATTATGCCTCCCGCCCCGTCTGGCTATACTCGCCGTAGCTCGCTCGTAGTCGCTGGGTCTACCTCCGCTCGTCCGGCTAGGGTCCCCTCCTATTTCTGCCTCTAGTAGTAGAATGCTTAATTTGATTAACAGCTTCGCTTCCAGTTCGTATAGGTTCCCTTCCTCTATATAGTCTAAGCTAACGTCTTAGGTGCTACACTAACAAGCAGTAGGACGCGGCCGAGCTACCCTTCTATACCTTCTAGTGTAACCCTGCCTAGGTTATACCTTAGCAGGTCGCTATAGCCTGCACGTCGTACGTTAACGCTATCCTTATTGCTACCTAGGGCCAGCCCTGCGCCCCCTGCCCCAACTCCCCCTAGCTCTTACTTGGCCTATACTGCCTCCCTGGCTTCTGGGCTAGGGTGTGTGCCTTATGCAAGTAGAAGGATAGCTCCCTCTACTGCCTCTACTGCCGTCTAGAGGAGACGCGTAGGGGTAGGGGGGGTGCCTCTGCTTCCTAGGGCTAGCCCGGGTAGGGGTCCTGCTAGGAGGGAGGTAATTAAGATCTTAGATATAGAGTCGGCCGCCCTAGTCCCCTAGGGTAGTGGCTAGTAAGCTACTTCCTCCTCCTCTAGGTAGTATAAGGAATTTTCGGACGGTTCTGCTCCTAACCCCTCTTACTTCTCCTTCCCTTTCTACCTGTTTTCTAGCTGTTCCCTTCCTCCTGCCTTTCTTTCGTACAGTGCTGTATAGTATAGTGTTAGTAGGATCCTGCAGTGTCTTACGTTATAGTTCTCGATCCTTTAGCAACCTAAGTTGTCGGCAGCTGCCCTGTCCTTAGAGTAGATCGCGCCCCTTTTCGCTGTATAGCGCAGTGTTACTGTAACTGGGCAGGGGGATAGTTCTCCTCCTACCTCTCTAGCGCAGTTGTGTCTTGTAGGGCCTTGTATAGTTCCTACGTAGGCTCTGCCTATCCTCTCTATTTTACTAGGTACTCTACCTTCTTCTGCTTCCTTAGGCTCCTAAGGATTCCTTCTACCTTGTATTCTTCCTGGCCCTTAGTTATAATCGCTAGTAGGCGCGCGTTATCTGTCGCTGTTAGGGGGCGCTGCCCGGCCTAGGTCCTAGACCTAACCTAAGCCAACTGTCGCCCTAAGGACTGCAACTTAGCAGTGCTAGCATAACCCTACTCTCTATACGGAACTACCGACAGGACCCTACTCCTATACAGAGGGAGAACCCTATAGTCCTGCACAAAGGGGAACTACCGCCCCTCTAAATAGAGAGAAAACTCTACACTACTGTACAGAGGAGGGAACTCCTAATCCTCTGTATAGAGGGTGAACCTTGCATCCCTGCATAGAGGGAAATTGCTGGCTTAGCTTTGTAGATACAAATTGTATAGCAGCAGACGACGAAGGAACTGCCTATTAGTTCCTTTATGTAGATACCTAACCTTAAGTTTTTGAACTAAGATTCTTAAGCCCTTTACAGTCGTCTAGTGCAGTTGGGGGTCTGTGTTCGCTAGCTGTACGAGGTCTACTTAAAAGACTAGGTGGATCCCTAGGGGAGTGTTAAGCTATATAGCGTATGTTCCTACTAGTCGGACTACTGTAAATTTCCGGTTCTTCTAATCTAGCTTCTTGCTTGGCCGGTCTGTACGGATGTTGCGCTAGTTTAACCAGACCTTATCCCCTGCCTTATATCCTAGTGCAGCCTGCCGTCCCTTGTTAGCCTGCTCTTCCGCATTTTGTTAAGCTATAGCTAGACTCGCCTTTGCCTATTAGTAGGCGTTCGTAATCGTCCGTATAATGGCCTCTCCCTACTAAATAGGGGATTGGACAGGGCGCGGGATGTCTCTACTTAGGGTTAGTAGGAGCAGGGAATAGTTGTATCTATAGGCTATAAAGAAGGGAGACAATCCTGTAGCATTAGCCGTACGGCTGTTAATAGCTAGCTCCGCTATAGGGAGAAGACAGTTCTAGTTCGTCTAATTATAGTCGACGTACGCTCGAAGGTACGCTTCTAACGTCGAATTAACCCTCTCTGTCGCACCGTCTGTCTGCAGGTACTATGCAGTTAACAGGCGACGTTCTACATTTAGCAACTGGCAGACCCTTGCCTAGAGCTGGCTCGTAAACTGCGTACCCTAGTCCGATACAATTAACTAAGGGAAACCGTGCTTGCTTAACGTTATCTGTATAAAGGCCTAGGCAGTGTCCTTAGCTGTAATAGAGTCTATTCCCTCTAATATTACCCCCCTCGTTAGCCTGTCCATTACTACTATAATGTTCCTCCGTCCGTCGCTCTTAGGGAGGTCTGTAATAAAGTCTACTGTTAGGTCCTGCTAGGGCCGGTCTGGGATCGGTAGGGGTTTTAGCAGCCTATGCTTTAGTTTATACTAGGGCTTCGTCCGTCTATATACGTCGCAGTTCTGTACGAACCTACAGATGTCCTTTACTATCGCCGGCCAGTAGTAGTCCCTAGCAACGATGCTGTACGTCTCCTCGCGCCCTAGGTGCCCGGTAGCTATAGAATTATGTACCCGTTGTATTAAGCTCGTACAGAGCTTCTCGTCTGCCGGGACCCAGATCCGATTCCTGAACTTTAGGTTGTTCTCCTCGTCTACTAAGCACTCTGCTGCCGATACGTTAAGATAGAGCTCTGCTAGGAGCTTCCGCTGTCCTCCTTAGATCGCTGTATAGGCCCCTTAGTACACCTCGTCCTTTTCTACTGCCTCTTCCTATACTTGTAGTTAGGGTTCCTATATATATGCTGCTGCTAGGCGGATAGTCTGCTCGCCTGGCTCCTCCTTAAACATCTGGAATATTTGTAACTTCAGCCAGTCGACCTCGTACGTCGTTAGCATGTCCTAGTCCTGTCTAGATAGCATATTAGCCCTGCTGTTGTCTTTGCCTATACGATACTGGAGTCTTATGTTAAACCGGCTTAGGTACATTGCCTATCGTACGTGCCTCTTAGACAGCTTCTAGGGCTGTGTAAAGTACTCTAGGTTCTTGTAGTTAGTTAGGGCGAGGAACTCGGGGACTAAGCAGAGTTCTCTATCCTACGCTTCGCAACACTGTACGACCGCCAGCAATTCCTTGTCGTAGATAGGGTAGTTGCACTCGGCTAGGGAGTTCTTCTTAGAGAAATACGCGTATAGGTGCAGGAGTCCGTCTAAGCCTACCTGTAACAGGATACCTCTAATGCAATACCCTAAGGAGTCGGTTTCTAGTATCGTCGTGCATTCCAGGTCGAAGGCAGCAAGCGTTGGTCCTGTAGTAAAGAGCTCCTTTAGCTTGTTAAAGCTTCTATCGCACTCGTTCGTCTATTTGAACTGCTTGTCCTTATATGTTAGCTTAACTAGGGGGCGTACGATCTCCGAGTAGTTCTATATAAACTAGCAGTAGAAGTTAGCAAACCTAAGAAATTCCTGTACGTCCTTAACGTTCGTAGGCGGCTTCTATTGCTTAATAGCATTAATCTTTTTCCTATCTATGCTAATGCCTTTCCCTGCCTCGATAATAAACTCTAGGTACTTCGTACGCTATATACCGAATTTACATTTGTCGATATTAAGGTACAATCTAGCCTGTTGCAGTCGATCTAGTACCTTCTTAACGTCCTGTACGTAATCTGCGTAGGAGCAGTCTGTAAAAACTAGTGTGTTATCGAGGTATGCTAAGCAGATGTCGTCTAGTAACCCTTGCAAGGACTTGTTAATATACCTTTAGAAGGTTGCTAGTGCATTAGCAAGGCTAAAGGGGTTAACAAGCTACTCGAAAAGACTATATCTCGTACAGAAGGCGGTTATCTATTTACAGCCTTCCTTGATCTGTATCTTGTAGAAAGCCGAGACTACGTTAAGCTTAGTAAACTACTTTGCCTTGCTAATCCGTCCGAGAGTCTCCTTAATAAGGGGTAGGGGGTACCGGTCCTTCTTAGTAATTGCGCTAATGCCTCTGTAGTCTACGCAGAAACGCAAACCGGCCTTTCCCTCCTTATAGATAAACAGCACTAGGGCTCCTGCAGATAAGGTACTTGCCTAAATGAACCCTTTAGTAAGTAGGTCGTCCAGTGTCTTGCGTAGCACTAGGAGCTCTCCAGAGGACATTCTGTATAGCAGACTGGACAGTATCTTAGGCAGGCTCCCGTCCGGACGGGACTCTAGCTAGATATCGTAGTCAATCCCTTCTCCTTAGTGTAGCAGCAGTTTTAAGGCCGACTTTGGCTTGAAGAGGTCCAGGTATCCAGCGTATTCCCTTAGGAGCTTCGTATAAGAGTCCGTCGCCTTCTTAGGCACTAATGCCTTCTTAATGTCTGCAGTTGCCGTATTGATTTCGGCCTTAGTATTGTTACCCTGCAGAACCCTCCGTTAGTCCTAGGGCCTCTGCTTCGTTACTGTGTTGACTTCGGCCTTGGCATTGCCACCCTACAGAGCCCTCCCCTAGTCTCGGAGCCTCTGCTTCGTCGCTCCCAGGTACAGCCGTCCTTGTCCAACGTCTAGCTTGCCCCTCTAGCACTCTATCTATAGCTTCCCTAGTATTAGGTTATATCCTAACTTGTCTTGTATAACATAGAGGTATAAGTCCTGCTTATAAAGTCCCTGTATCTCTATCGTTACTTTTACTATATAGGTAATGTCCAGTCCTCTCCTGGTAATGCCCAACATGCGTACAGGTACAGTAGGGGTCGTCTTAATATAGTGTCTCTGTACGAAGTCTTCGCTAATTACTCTGTACACTAAACATCCTGTATTAATTAATGTCCGCGCTGTTGCAAACCTATTTAACGTTAGCCGTACGATAAACGGCGTAGTCGTTACATAGTTGCTCTTAAAAGATGGCTAAGTAGTGCTTTGATTTGGCAATCTATCTCGTATACGCCTCTAGTAGAGCCTTCGCTTAGAGGCTACTCTTTTCCCAACTCGTTGTCGTCCGAGTAGGACTTCTGTTCCTCTTATTAGGGCGCTGCAGTTGCTACCCTTGCAGTGGTCGGCCGTCCCCTAGGTCTCTCTACTAGCAAAAGCCTGCAATTCCGTATAGTATAGCCTATCTTGCTACACCTGTAGCAGCTCCCTTCTGCTCGCCTCTTGTTAAGGGTAGCTATGTCTACCTATTGTGCCCTTTTAGTAGCAGCCCTTGGCTGTACAGTAACGGCTGCCGCTACCCTCGTCGTCGTTGGTTCCTAGTCTATAGCGTCCGTCTGCCGCTAGAGGGGTTGTCGTATCTTATAAGCGTAGCTTATCCGTCCGAGCCTACGCTACTAGTTATCGACTATCCTAAGGAGATTACAGAATTCCTCGTACGTAGCTAGTCGTATTACGCCTACTAGTCCCGTTATAATCTCCTTAGAGAGGCCTTCCTCTAAAGAGGTAATTTTTATCCTGTCCTCCTATTAGAGACATCCTGCCTTTGCTAGTATCTAGTTGTAATGGGCCCAAGAATCTTGGTTTAGAAACTTAAGGTTGGGTATCTATATAAAGGAACTGATAGGCAGTTCCTTCGTCGTCTGCTGCCGTACGATTTGTACCTACGAAGCTAAGCTAGCAATTCCCTCTTTATATAGGGGTGTAAGGTTTACCCTCTATATAGAGGATCGGGAGTTACCTCCTCTATACAGTAGTGCATAGTTTTCCCTCCTATTTAGAGGGGCGGTAGCTCCCCTTTGTATAGGACTGTAGTTTTCTCCCTCTGTACAGGAGTGGGGTCCTGTCGGTAGTTCTGTATAGAGGGTAGAGTTGTGCTAGCGCTGCTAAGTCGCAATCCTTAGGGCGACAGTTGGCTTAGGTTAGGTCTAGGACCTGGGCTAGGCAGCGCTCCCTAACAATACTCCCTCTCTTCCCTTCTTGTAGTGCCTCTTCTATACAGCAGTGTATTGAAATTACCTAGCTCCTGCTGTTCCTTTGGCAGGTCGCAGCTTCCTATTTCGTCTAGTCGTCCGAGTCGTCGTCCCTCGTCGCCCCCCCCCCAGGTCGCGGTTGCCTCTTGCTATTTTACCTGTTTGTAGTAGCTGCCCTGCTTGCTATTTCCCTTATAGTAGGCAGTTACCCCTAAGCCTCTCCCTTCTCTTCCCTTCCCTCTTCTCTCCTCCCCCTACTCCGTCTACTGTCTACTACTAACTACTACCGTCTACTATCTACTATCTACTACTAGCTACTACTACTACTAGCTACTATCTACTACTACTACTAGCTACTACTACTACTACTACTACTATGTCGTCCGCCCCGTCTAGCGATTCCCTTATAGTTGCTAGGCGCGCCTCCTCCCCTCGTCCGGCCAGGGTCCCTGCCTATTTCTACCTCTAGCAGTAGGGCCCTTAGTTTGACTAGTAGCTGCGCTTCCGGTTCGTACAGATTCTCGTCTTCTGTACAGTCTAAGCTAACGTCTTAGGTGCTATACCTGCAAGCAGCAGGATACAGCCGGGCTCCCCTTTTATGCCTTCTAGTGTAACCCTGCCTAGGTTACACCCTAGCGGCTGGCTATAGCCTGGGCGTCGTACGTTAACGCCCTCCTTATCGCTACCTAGGGCTAGCCCTATGCCCTCTGCCCTAACTCCCCCTAGCCCTTACTTAGCCTATACTGCCTCCTAGGCTTCTGGGCTAGGGTGTATGCCTTATGCAAGTAGAAGGATAGCTCCTTCTACTGCCCCTACCGCTGGCCGGAGGAAGCACGTAGGGGTAGGGGGGTGCCTCTGCTGCCTAGGGCTGGCCCTAGTAGGGGTAGGGGCCCGGCTAGGCGGGAGGTAGTTAAGATCTTAGATAAGGAGACTGCTCTAGTCCCCTAGGGTAGTAGCTAGTAAGCTACCCCCCCCCCTAGATAGTGTAAGGAATTTCGGACAGTTTTCTCTTAACTCCTCTTATTTCTACTCCCCCTCCTATCTGTCCCTTAGCTGTTCCTTTCTTCTAGCCCTTATCTCGTACAGTGTTGTACGATGTCGTGTTAGCAGGACCCTGTAGTGTCCCTCGTCGTAATTCTCGATCCTTTAACAATACAGGTTCGCCTGCGGCTACCCTGTCCTTAGGGTAGATCGTGCCTTCTTCCGCTGTACGGCGCAGTGTTACTGTAACTAGGTAGGGGGATGGTTCTCCTCCTATCTGTCTAGTGCAGTTGTGTCCTGCAGAGCTTTGTACAGTTCCTACGTAGGCTCTGCCTATCCTCTCTATTTTACTAGGTACTCTGCCTTCCCCTGCTTCCTTCGACTCCTAAGGATCCCCTCTACTTTATACTCTTCCTAGCCCTTAGTTATAATTGCAGGAGGGCGCACGTCGTTAGTCGTCTAGTGCAGCAGGGGGTCTGTGTTCGCCAGTCGTACAAGATCTACGTAGAAGACTAGGTGAATTCCTTAGGGGGTGTTTAGTCGTACAGCGTATGTCCCTACTAGCCGGACTACTGCAAACTTCCTGTTCCTCTAATCTAGCTTCTTGCTTAGCTAGTCTGTACAGATGTTTCGCTGGTTTAGCTAGACCTTATCCCCTGCCTCGTACCTTAGTGCAGCCTGTCGTCCCTTGTTAGCCTGCTCTTCCGCGTTCTGTTAGGTTATAGCTAGGCTCGCCTTTGCCTATTAGTAGGCGTTCGTAATTATCTGTACGATAGCCTCTCGTTGCTAAATTAGGGATCGTACAGGGCGCGGGGTGTTACTACTCGGGGTCGGTAGGAGCATAGAATAGTCGTATCTATAGGTTATAAAGAAGGGGGACAGTCCTGTAGCATTAGCTGTACGGCTGTTAATAGCCAGCTCCGCTATAGGGAGAAGTCGGTTCCAGTTCGTCTGGTTATAGTCGACGTATGCCCGGAGGTACGCTTCCAAAGTTGAATTGACCCTCTCCGTCGCCCCGTCTGTCTGCAGGTGCTATACGGTTAACAGTCGACGTTCTACCTTTAGCAACTGGCATACCCTTGCCTAGAGCTAGCTTGTAAACTGTGTCCCCTAGTCCAATACAATTGACCTAGGGAAACCGTGCTTACTGAACGTCGTACGTATAAAGGCCTAGGCAGTGTCTTTAGCTGTAATAGAGTCTATTCCCTCTAGTATTACCCCTTCGTTAACTTGTCTGTAACTACTATAATGTTTCGCTGTCCGTCGCTCTTAGGGAGGTCTGTAATAAAGTCTACTGTAAGGTCTTGCTAGGGCCTGTCCGGTATCGGCAGGGACTTTAGCAGCCTATGCTTTAGCTCGCGCTAGGGCTTCGTCCGTCCGTATACATCGCAGTTATGTACGAACCTGCGAATGTCCTTCGCTATCGCCGGCTAGTAGTAGTCCTAGGCGATAATGCTGTACGTCTCCTTACGCCCTAGGTGTCCGGTAGCTATAGAGTTATGCGCCCGTTGCATTAAGCTCGTATAGAGCTTCTCGTCTGCCAGGACCTATGTCCGATTTCTAAACTTCAGGTTGTTCTCCTCGTCTACTAAGTACTCGGCTGCTAACACCTTAAGGTAGAGCTCGGCTAGGAGCTTCCGTTGCCCTCCCCAGATCGCTGTACAGGTCCCTCGGTATACCTCGTCCTTTTCTACTGCCTCTTCCTATACTGGCAGTTAGGGTTCCTATAGGTGTGTCGCCGCTAGGCGGATAGTTCCCTCGCCTGGCTCTCCCTTAAACATCTAGAAGGTTCGTAACTTCAGCTGGTCGTCCTTGTACATCGTTGGTATGTCCTGGTCCTGTCTAGACAGTGCATCGGCCCTGCTGTTGTCCTTACCCTTGCAATACTAGAGTCTTATGTTAAACCGGCTTAGGTACATTGCCTATCGTACGTGCCTCTTGGACAGTTTCTAGGGTTAAGTAAAGTATTCCAGGTTCTTATAGTCCGTTAGGGCGAGGAACTCGGGCACTAAGCAGAGTTCTCTATCCTAGGCTTCGCAACACCGCACGACTACTAGCAACTCTTTGTCGTAGATAGGGTAGTTATACTTAGCTAGGGAGTTCCTCTTAGAGAAATACGCGCAAGGGTGTAGGAGTCCGTCCGAGCCTACCTATAACAGGATACCTCTAATGCAGTACCCTAAGGAGTTAGTTTCTAGTATCGTTGTACGCTCCGGATCGAAGGCAGCGAGCGTTGGTCCTGTAGTAAAGAGTTCCTTTAGCTTGTCGAAGCTCCTATCGCATTCGTCCGTCTATTTGAACTGCTTGTCCTTATGCATTAGCTTAACTAGGGGGCGTACGATCTCCGAGTAGTTCTGTATACACTAGTAGTAGAAGTTGGCAAACCTAAGAAATTCCCGTACGTCCTTAACGTTCGTAGGCGACTTCTATTGCTTAATAGCATTAATCTTCTTCCTATCTATACTGATGCCTTTCCCTGCCTCGATAATGAAACCTAGGTATTTCGTATGTTGGACACCGAATTTATATTTGTCGATATTAAGGTACAGGCCAGCCTGCTACAGTCGGTCCAGCACCTTCTTAACATCCCGTACGTAATCTGCGTAGGTGCTGTCCGTAAAAACCAGGGTATCGTCGAGGTATACCGAGCAGATATCGTCTAGCAACCCTTATAGGGACTTGTTAATGTACCTTTAGAAGGTTGCCGGTATATTGGCAAGGCCGAAGGGGGTAACAAGCTACTTAACAAGACCGTATCTCGTACAGAAGGCAGTTATCTTTTTACAGCCTTCCTTAATCTGTATTTTGTAGAAGGCTAAGACTACATTAAGCTTAGTAAACTACTTTACCTTGCTAATCTGTCCAAGAGTCTCCTTAATAAGGGGTAGGGGGTACCGGTCCTTCTTGGTAATCGCGTTAATGCCTCTGTAGTCTACGCAGAAACGCAATCCGGCCTTCCCTTCCTTATAGACAAACAGTACTAGGGCCCCTGCGGACGACGTACTGGCCCGAATAAACCCTTTGGCAAGCAGGTCGTCTAGGGTTTTGCGCAATACTAGGAGTTCTCTAGAGGACATTCTATACAGTAGTCCGTACAGTACCTCCGGCAGGCCCCTATCCAGACGGGGTTCTAGCTGGATGTTATAGTCAATCCCTTCTCCTCGGTATAGCAGCAGCTTCGAGGCCGACTTCAGCTCGAAGAGGTCTAGGTATCTAGTATACTCCCTTAGGAGCTTCGTATAGGGGTTCGTTACTTCCTTAGGTGCTAATGCCTTCTCGATGTCCGCTGTTGCTGTGTTGATTTTGGCCTTAGCATTGCCACCTTGCGAGATCTTCCCCTAGTCCCGGATTCTCTGCTTCGTTACTGCCAGGTACAGCCGTCCTCGTCCGACGTCCAGTTTGCCCCTCTAGCGCTCTATCTAAGGCTTTCCTAGTATTAGGTTATACCCTAACTTGTCCTGTACAACATAGAGGTATAAGTTCTGCTTATAGTGTCCCTGTACCTCTATCGTTACTTTTACTATATAGGTAATGTCCGGTCCTCGCCTAGTAATGCCTAGTATGCGTACGGGTACTGTAGGGGTCGTCTTAATCCGATGTCTCTATACGAAGTCTTCGCTAATTACTCTATATACCAAACATCCTGTGTCAATTAATGTCTACGCCGTTGCGGACCCGTTTAACGTCGGCTATATAATAAACGGCGTTATCGTTATGTAATTGCTCTTAAAAGATAGCTAAGTAATGCTTTGATTTAGCAGTCTATCTCGCACCCGCCTCTAGCAGAGTCTTCGCTTAGAGGCTACTCTTTTCCCGACTCGTTGTCGTCCGAGTAGAACTCCTAATCTTCTCGTTAAGGCGCTGCAGTTGCCACCCTCGCGGTGCTCGGCCGTCCCCTAGGTCTTTCTACTAGCAGAAGCCCGCAATTCCGTACAGCGTAGCCTATCTTACTACACTAGTAGCAGCTCCCTTCTGCTCGTCTCTTGTTAAGGGTGGCCGTGTCTACCTATTGCGCCCTTTTAGTAGCAGCCCTTGGCCGTACAGTAGCTGCTGCCGCTACCTTTGTCGTCGTCGGTTCCTAGTCTATAGCGTCTGTCTGTCGCTAGAGGGGTTGTCTTATCTCCTAAGTGCAGTCTATCCGTCTAAGCCTGCGCTGCTAGTTTTCGACTATCCTAAGGAGGTCGCAGAATTCCTCGTACGTAGCCGGTCGCATTACGCCTACCAGCCCTATTATAATTTCCTTAGAGAGGCCTACCTCTAAAGAGGTAATTTTCATCCTGTCCTCCTATTGGAGACCTCCTGCTTCTGCCAAAGTCTGGTTAAATTCCGCGAGGAATTCTCGTACAGTCTTGCGTCCTTGTTTTATTGTATTAACCCGTAGGAGTGCTTAGCTCTCACAGTCCGGGTCCTTATAGCTCTTGTCTAGAGCTGCCTAGAGCATCGTCGTCGTAGCTATTGCCGGGTTGGCAATGGCCGTCTCGTAGTACGGCAGAATTCGTGCTGCCGCCCTGCCTTTTAACCTCCTAAAGAGGTAAACTACCTTGTCTAGCTTAGTCGGGTATGCTCCTAAGTTGACTAGGAGCTTAGAGCGCATCTGGGCAGCCTAGGAGGGGTATTTAGCCGGAGCCTTACTATTGTATATAGAGACGTCGGGGAGTTTGTTCTTAGGGGTCGGGGTGTAGGTTATTGTGTTCGTCGTCGTCGTAGGGGTCGGATCGCGATCGGACGTCCTAAGCTGTCGTAACTCCTGTTTCCGCTAGGAAATTATTGCCGCCTAGTGGCTTACTTGCTGCTCGAGCTACCTCTTGCTTTCTAGCAGCTCCTCGTACACGCAGTGCATATGTCCCTCTATAGCTGTAGTTTCTATAGGGATGTTGCTGTCTATCTTTGTTTTATTACTGCAGTTACCGATAGTAAGATCAGTTCCTAATGTAAGGGGCCTAAGAATCTTAGTTTAGAAACTTAAGGTTAGGTATCTATATAAAGGAACTAATAGGCAGTTCCTTCGTCGTCTGCTGCTGCACAATTTTTACCTACGAAGCTAAGCTAGCAATTCCCTCTTTGTATAGAGGTGCAAGGTTTAACCTCTGTAGAGAGGATTGGGAGTTACCTCCTCTATACGGTAGTGCATAGTTTTCCCTCCTATTTAGAGGGGCGGTAGCTCCCCTTTGTATAGGACCGTAGTGTTCTCCCTCTATACAGGAGTAGGGTCCTGTCGGTGGTTCTGTACGGAGGGTAGGGTCGTGCTGGCGCCGCTAAGTCGCAGTCCTTAGGGCGACGGTTGGCTTAGGTCGGGTCCAGGACCTGGGCCAGGCGGCGCCCCCTAACACTAGTCGTATTCTGCGAGGAATTCTCGTACAGTCTTGCATCTATGTTTTATTGTGTTAACCTGTAGGAGTGCTCGGCTCTCGCAGTCTAGGTCCTTATAGCTCTTGTTAAGAGCTGCCTAGAGCATTGTTGTTGTAGCTATTGCTAGGTTGGCAATAGCCGTCTCGTAGTACGGCAGAATCCGTGCTGCTGCCCTGCCCTTGAACCTCCTAAAGAGGTAAACTGTTGCGGCAGTAGAAAGGGGTGGGACTAAGCGATAGGGTAGACCCTCGGAATTTCGGCTCGGCCCTTCCGGACCGAGCCGGGCCTTAGCACACTACCCCCAAAGCTCTCGCCTACTACTATATAGATTCCTTTCCCTCCTTAGTTCGAGATATAGTTATTCAAAAGGCCGTTTTAAATCTTATCTGCAGGCCCGGATTATTCTATCTCGAACTTACTTACTACACTATTACTGCGCTGCGCGAAAGGGACCGTTGAACTATCCGGACACCCGAATAACGTACGCGCACTATACAAACCAAACCAAACCAAACAATAGCACTGTAAGATAGCTATAGAGAGCTTCTTAACAGTAGAGAGCGGCGTTACAGGCCGAAGCAGAAGCAGAAGAGAAAAGACTAACAGAGCGAGTAGGCGCTCCAGTGTTATCGATAATAAGTTTATTATCAGAGGTTTTACAGTAGAAGAAACTGCGGAGATTAAGGAACGAATAAACGAATACAAGAAGATCTACGACTGCACACTCGAGGAACTTAAGGATTACGTAAACAAGAACGGAGTAGGGAAGGTCTACGACAGCATAGACCTTATTAAGAAGCTGTTTTACAGAACTATAGAAGAAAAGAGACAGTTAAGAGAGGAAATCGAGGCAGTAAGAGCCGAGAAGGAATCGGCCGAGACTATTATAGACGTGCTGGAAAACCAAGCGGCGAACCGACTGGCACAACTAAAGGCGATAAAGACTTAGCTAGCTAAGATGGAAGCAGCGATGTCGCCGCCACTGCTACCCCATCGAGAAGAACAAGCAGAGACCGCGTTACTAGCGGCCTACAGTTAAGGTAGCACCTTAATAACATTACTGCCGGACCTACTAGCGCTTAGAGGCGGAGACCCTAAAGACTGGGAAGCGTTTAAGAAGAAGATAAAGAACAAGATAGACCGCGACTACGCCGGAAACAGTGCCGGAGACAGATTAGCCTACCTAGAGTCGCGATTGGAATGCGAAGCTTTTTCGCTAGTAGCGGACCTAGAAGAGGTACCCGCTAAGGAAGCGATTAAAGCGCTGGATTAACGCTTCGGAGACCCCTTCCAAAAGAAGACGGCCTGCGAACAGCTGGATAAGATTAACTAGAACCGGCAGACGTTCGAAGAGTTCTATAGGCTATTCCGAAAATATGCTATTAGGGCCAGAGTGTAGGAAGATAAACAGCTCTACCTATTAAGGCAGAAGCTCAACCCCGAATTGGCCGCGGCTATAGCGTTGGTAGAAGACGAAGACCTTAAGAGCTTCGTGCACCGAGCGAGAGTTACTGCGAGGAACCTAAGCGCTTACGCGAAATCGCGTAAATCGAACTAGAAGCTGTCGATAACGCAGACAACGCGACCCCCTGCGCCTTTCCGGAGAGCACCCTAGCAGCTACCTTATCAGTCACCGCGTTCGTCGTCCGTCCCTACCTGCTACGCGTGTAGAAAGCCTAGCTATATTGCTACGAGATGCCAAGCAACGGCCTAACAGAAGTAGGAGTATCGTGTTACGAAGCAGCCGCAGCCGCCGAGAAAGACTATACAGGCTATAGAACCGGCTCCGAACGACACCGACAGTGTGGACAGTAGAGTGCTACTAAGAATCCTGGGAAAAGACTAGCTAGATAGATAGGCCCCCTATCTAGCATAGACAATAGGGCACTAACACGAACCGCGTTACCGGAGAGAGGAAGTATTAACAGCTGGAGCGATCCACTCTCGGCGGCAGTGGAAGTGAACACAGAAACAGCTATTATCTTTCTAATTACTGTCCACCCTCTCGATAGCTCGAGCAAGCCCCTTTAACTAAGAGCTTTTATCGACACGGGAGCCCTTATCGGCGCGGCGATCCACTATTGATCGGTTCAAAAGCTAATAAATAGATACGGCTATCCAGTGGAGCTAGTGTCGCCGACACAGATTTCGCTATACAACGGACAAGACACCGAGAGTGTTACGCACTATATGCTATTAAAGACTACCTTGGCAGGTCGCACTACAGAACTGACGTTCCGAATTATGGATATTGGAAGGTTTGACATTATTATAGGACAGAAATAGATAAAGAACCAGAAGGCTGTTATCGACGTAGGTAAAGGCACGCTAGGGTTCAAAAACCAGCAGGACGGAGTCGCCGCCAAATCGGTTACTGTCGTCGCCGTAGAACCGAACGCTACGACCGTCGAAGCGGTCCTAAAGGATCGGTCCGACCCTCGAAACACGATCGGAATGCTGAGCTCAGAGGCTTTGACGACCCTTGCGAGGTTATTGGACAACGAAATTTATGCTATCTCAATAAAGGATATCGAAGACCACTAGAAGATAATAGCGGAAGAAGAAGTGGATCTACTAGAGGTGTTACTAAAAGAACTCTATAGTTACACTAATGTGTTCTTAAAGGCTGACTCTAACCTCTTGCCACTCCACTAACCGGAATATAACAACAAGATCCGGTTAAAAGAAGGAGCTGCACTGCCGAGAACCGAATCCCTAAGACGCTTATCGCCGGCGGAGCTAGACTAGGTAGAGGTGTTTGTTAGAGAAAACCTAGCGAAGAAGTTCATTATGCTAAGCTTAGTAGAATATGCGTCGCCGATTCTTTTTGTACAGAAACTAGGAGGTAGTCTCCGACTATGCGTAGATTACCGAGGCCTTAATAAGGTTACTAAGAGAGATGTGTATCTGCTGCCTCTAATCGATAAGACTATACAGAGGGTAGCAAAGACTAAGTAGTTTAGCAAGCTGGATATTCGCTAAGCGTTCTACTGGTTAAGGAACGAAGAAGGACAAACCGAAGATCTTACGACATTCGCTACGCGTATAGGCAACTTCAAATAGCTAGTAATGCCTTTTGGACTTACTAACGCGCCGGCTGTATAGCAACGCTTTATAGACCATACCTTTATAGACATGCTAGAAAAGTTCGTATCTATCTACTTAGACGACATTCTAATCTACACTAAAGAAACGAGAGAGCAACACACAGACTATATAGAGAGGATGTTAAAGAGACTCTGCGAGGTCGGATTAAACGCGGACACGAAGAAGAGCGAGTTCTACCAGACCGAAGTCAAATACCTCGGTCTTATCGTCGGAAGAGAAGGAATTCGGATAGACCCCTTAAAGATCGCTGCAGTCGCAGAATAGAAGCGACCGACATCTGGAAACACTACGCAAATCAGAGCGTTTCTAGGCTTCTGCAGCTACTATCGACGGTTTATTAAGGACTTTAGCAAGATAGCGAGACCCCTAAACGAGGCATTGAAGAAGGAGGCCGCTGGCCTATAGAATAAGAGGTGCACGGAAGCCTTTAACCAACTAAAGGAGGCGGTGGCCTCAGCGCCAGTGCTAGCGCACTTCCGACCGGAAAAGACGATCTACGTAGAAACGGACGCTTCCGACACAGTAACAGCAGGGGTCCTTTCTTAGTACGCTGACGACAAAGAAACGCTCCATCTAGTGGCTTTCTTTAGCAAGTCTATAACCGATGCTAAGCGGAACTACGCTATCTATAATAAAGATTTGTTAGCCATTATACAGGCGTTCGAAGAGTGGAAACCGGAGCTTATAGCTAGACAGAGCACGATCTAGGTCCTTACGGACCACCAGTCGCTAACCTACTTTATAAAGATGCAGAAGCTATTACGCTGCTAAGCTAGGTAGGCTGCCTACTTATCCAGATTCGACTTTAAGATTACCTATCGACTAGGAGCTTAAAATAGAAAGGCTAATACGCTAACGAGAAGAGAAGGAAAGACCAGCCGAGCGAAAGAAGATCCGAACATGTTTCAAAAGGTGCTAACAGAACGAATAGTAGACGCCGAGGTGCTAAAAGAGGTGGGGATCTGTGCGATAGAGCCGCCGATTAAAGAAGGGACGCTGCACGAGAAAGTGGAACGGCTTAATTAGCAGCAGAAGCTCAGCAAAACCGGCTTAGGGAAACTAATCGTTCTAGAAGAACTAATTACAGAGGTTATCCAGCTAGTCTATAGCTCTACGGATGTTGGTTACGCAGGATCGAAGAAGACGATAGAAGCAATTAGGACGACCTACTGGTTTCCACGAATCTTCGAGCGGATACATTGGTTTATTACTAACTGTTACGTATGCCAAGTAGCGAAGCTACGTTACGGCCTTCCGGCCGGCCTGTTGAAGCTACTTCCAATCCCCGAGAAACTATAGCAGTATATTACGATAGACTTCGTAACCGGCTTGCCGGATTCCGATAGATATAACGCTACGCTTAATGTAGTAGATCGACTAAGCAAGGAATGCTATTTCATCCCCTGCCGAGCTAAGGATAAAGGAACTACTACAGAAGAAACAGCGAGAATGTTAATCTAGCACTTATAGAAGCACTACGGCCTGCCGGATACTATTACTACGGATAGGGGTCCTTAATTTACCACCGACGTATGGAAAGCTATCAACCAAGCCCTTGGAATTTGTAGAAAGCTCAGCACGGCCGCTTACCCTTAGACCGACGGTCAGTCTAAAGTAGCCAACCGTAAGATAGAAAAGTATCTACGGATCTTTTACAGCTATCATTAAGCAGAGTAGATTAAGATGTTGCCGATAGCCAAATTCTGCGCCAATTCAGCACGGTCGGAAGCTACCTTACTAGCGCCGTTTAAGATAACATACGGTTATCTTCTAAGGATAAGCCTTTAGCCGCTAAACGAACCCAGCTCGTTAGAACCTTCTACTACCACTTTGTCGAAGAGAATCGCTGCGGCGGCGGCAGAAGCGCTCCGATCTTAGATAGAAGAAGCGATTAAGGTAGCGAAAGAGGCAATGGAATCAGCTTAGAAGAAGATAGTAACTCGAGCTAATAGAAAGAGGTTACCGATAGAATTCGAGGAAGGCCAAAAGGTATAGCTTAACACGCGGAACCTAAGGCTAAAAGGCAACGCGAAGCTTAACCCTCGTTATGTAGGCCTGTTTGAGATAGTGGAAAAGAGGTCGCCGGTAACCTACTGGCTCTAGCTGCCGAAATCGTTCCGGATTTACGATGTCTTTTATTCGGATCTGCTAAGCTTGGATCCGGAAAACGGCCTTCCAGAACAGGGGTTTACTAAACCCCTACTAGTAGAGATAGATAGTAAAGAAGAAGAATAGGAGGTAGAAGATATTATAGATATAAGAAGACGAAGAGGATCTATCGAAGCGAGGATCTTATAGAAAGGATAGCCGGAAGACTATAAATAGTATCCGGCCGAGAACCTCCAGAATTTGGCAGAGCTGCTAAGGGAATTTTACGTCCGGAATCCGAGAAAGCCGAGGCCTAAGTGGCTCGACGGCTAAAAAGAAGGCCAAGTCCGCTTTATTAGTGCGGAAGCCAACGAAAACGATCGTAACAGTCGCTTCGCTGGAATCTTCGACGCGGCCACTACCTACTGCGGCTGCAGCAGGAAGCTCGCTGACGCCGTAAAGCGGCGTCGGAGCCGCTAGCCCTGCGGTAGGTAAGGTCCTTAGTAGAGAAAAAAAAAGAAGAAGATAGCGAGCTGTAGATAGATCTATATAGACCTACGCGATAGAGCACGGACCGGTCACGCCGTAGCTCGGGTAACCGCTGGCTCCGATCAGATGGAACGGATTAGATAAACGCTAAGTAAAGACGTTAGATAGTAACGATGTAAATCTTAAAAAAAAAAGGAAGAACAGATAAGTAAGCGGTCGAGGGCGACTACTAATAAGGGAGGAGGGTAGTGTTGCGGCGGTAGAAAGGGGTGGGACTAAGCAATAGGGTAGACCCTCGGAATTTCGGCTCGGCCCTTCCGGACCGAGCCGGGCCTTAGCACACTACCCCCAAAGCTCTCGCCTACGACTACATAGATTCCTTTCCCTCCTTAGTTCGAGATATAGTTATTAAAAAGGCCGTATTGAATCTTATCTGCGTGCCCGGATTATAAACTACCTTGTCTAGCTCGGTTAGGTAAGCTCCTAAGTTAACTAGAAGCTTAGAGCGTATCTAGGCAGCCTAGGAGGGGTACTCGGCCGGAGCCTTACTATTGTACGTAGTGACGTCGGGGAGTTTGCTCTTAGGGGTCGGGGTGTAGGCCATCGTGTTCGTCGTGGTCGTAGGGGTCGGATCGCGACCGGACGCCCTAAGCTGTCGTAGCTCCTGTTCCTATTAGGAAATTATCGTAGCCTAGTGGCTTACTTGTTGTTCGAGCTAGGCCTTATATGCTAACAGCTCCTCGTACGCGCGGTACACCTGTCCCTGCATAGCCGTAGGTTCTATAGAGATATCGCTGTCTATCTTTGTTGTATTACTGCAGCTACTAACAGTAAGATTAGTTCCTAATGTAAGGGCTTAAGAATCTTGGCTTAGAAACTTAAGGCTAGGTATCTATATAAAGGAACTGATAGGCAGTTCCTTCGTTATCTGCTGCTGTACAATTTGTACCTACGAAGCTAAGCTAGCAATTTCCCTCTATATAGGGATGCAAGGTTTACACTCTGTACAGAGGATCGGGAGTTCTCCCTCTATACAGTAGTGCAGAGTTTTCCCTCTGTTTAGAGGGGCGGCACTTCCCCTCTATGTAGGGCTATAGGGTTCTCTCTCTGGAAGGGAGTAGGGTCCTGTCGGTAATCCTGTACAGAGGGTAGGGTCGTGCTAGCGCCGCTAAGTCGCAGTCCTTAGGGCGACGGCTAGCTTAGGTCGGGTCCAGGACCTGGGCTAGGCAGCGCCCCCTAGCATTAACTGTATGCCGCTAGTAAGGCAGTATCTGCTTAGTTTTCTCGTAGTGGCGCTGGTAGTAACGACGTTGCTGCCTCTATATTAGCTAACTAAGCCTTTAGCGCCTTTAGTTGCGCTAGTTAACTCGCCACTTAGTTTTCTAATACGTCGATAATAGTCTCTGCTAATTCCTTCTCGGCTATTACCGCCTCTATCTTTTCTCTTAGCTGTTTGTTCTCTTCTATCTTCTTATAGAACGTCTTTTCGATAAAGGTAATAGTGTCGTACACCTTTCCGGATCCGTGTTCTGCCGGGTATGCCTCGAGCTCGTCTAGCGTACAGGCGTACAGCTTCCTATAGCTAGCTATACCCTCCTTTACTTTATTCGTCTCTTCTTTAGTAAGACTTTCGATAACTGCTCTGTCGTCTAGGAGGCTAGCGCGCCTGTCCTTCGCTCTGTCGGTCTTTCTCTTTCTGCTGCAGCCGGTAACGCCGCCCTCTACTATCGAGAAGCCTTCTATAGCTATCTAACAGTGCTGGTGTTTAGTTTGTTTATAGTGTGCGCGTGCGTTATTCGGGTAGCCGGATAGTTCAACGGGCCCTTTCGCGTAGCGCAGGATTGGTGTAGTTAGCGAGTTCGAGATATAATAATCCGAGCACGCAGATATAATTTAATACGGCTGTTTTAATAACTATATCTCGAACTAAGGAAGGAAAGGAATCTATGCGGCGGTAAGTAAGGGCTTTAGGGGTGGGTGTGCCAAGGCCCGGCTCGGTCTGGAAGGGCCGAGCCGGAATCCTAAGGGTCTACCCTATTACTTAGTCCTACCCCTTTCTGCCGCTGCAACACTACCTCCCTCCCTCTCTAGCGGTTGCCCTCGACCGCTTACTTATCTTATCTATCGCCTCCTTTTTTTTTTGATTCGTCCTTTGTTTATAGTGTGCGCGTGCGTTATTCGGGTAGCCGGATAGTTCAACGGGCCCTTTCGCGTAGCGCAGGATTGGTGTAGTTAGCGAGTTCGAGATATAATAATCCGAGCACGCAGATATAATTTAATACGGCTGTTTTAATAACTATATCTCGAACTAAGGAAGGAAAGGAATCTATGCGGCGGTAAGTAAGGGCTTTAGGGGTGGGTGTGCCAAGGCCCGGCTCGGTCCAGAAGGGCCGAGCCGAAATTCTAAGGGTCCACCCTATTACTCAGTTCCACCCCTTTCTGCCGCTGCAACAATAGCTAACAGCTCCTTGTTGTAGATAGCGTAGCCGGTAGAGCGGCAGGAGGTTAGAGTCGGCTTTTAAGAACACGTTAGTGTAACTATAGAGTTCTTTTAGTAACACCTCTAACGGGTCCACTTCTTCTTCTACTATTATCTTCTAGTAATCTTCGATGTCTTTTATCGAGATAGCGTAGATCTTATTCTCCAGCGACCTCGCGAGAGTCGTTAGAGCCTCTAAGCTTATTATTCTAATAGTATCTAGGGGATTGGAACAGTTAGTCGGAACCGCGTTAATAGTTATAACGTTCGGTTTAGCAGCGGCGGCGGCAACCGATTTGACGGCAGCGACTCCGCTCTGCTGGGTTTTAAATCCGAGTGTGCCTTTACCTATGTTAATAACGGCTTTCTGGTTCTTTATCTATTTCTGCCCTATAATAATGTTGAACCGTCCGATATCTATAATTCGGAACGTCGCTTCTGTAGTGCGACCAGCTAAGGTGGTCCTTAATAGCATATAATGCGTAACACTCTCCGTGTCTTGTCCGTTGTATGCCGAAATTCGCGTTAGCGACGCTAACTCTACTAGATAACTGTATCCTTCCGTTAGTTTCTAAACTAATTGATAGTGGATCGCCGCGCCGATAAGTGCTCCCGTGTGTTACGGCGGCAGAAAGGGGTGGGACTAAGTAATAGGGTAGACCCTTGGAATTTCGGCTCGGCCCTTCCGGGCCGAGCCGGGCCTTGGCACCACCACTACGAAAGCCCACCACCACCACTACATAGACTCTTTTCCCTCCTCAGTTCGAGATATAGTTATTAAAAAGGCCGTATTAAATTATATCTGCGTGCCCGGATTATTATATCTCGAACTTACTCTCTACACAAACCCCGCGCTGCGCGAAAGGGCCCGTCGAACCATCCGGACGCTCGAATAACGCACGCGCACACACACACCAAAACGAAAACCCCTAAGGCACTGTAAGAAGATAGAAGGCTTCTCGACAGTAGAGAGCGGCGTTACAGGCTGGAGCAGAAGCAGAAAAGGAAAGACTAACAGAGCGAGTAGGCGCTCTAGTGTAATTAATAACGAGATCATTATTAGCGGTTTTACGGCGGAAGAGACCGCTAAGGTCAAGGAACAAATAGCCGAATATAGGAAGATCTACGACTATACGATCGAGGAACTAGAAGATTATATAAACGAGAATAGAATAGGGAAGGTCTATAACGGCATAGACCTTATTAAGACGCTGTTCTACAGGACGCTAGAAGAGAACAGACAGCTAAGAGAAGAAGTAGAGACAGTAAGAGCCGAGAAGGAATCGGCCGAGACTATTATAGATGTGCTAGAAAACCAAGCGGCGAACCGACTGGCACAGTTAAAAGCGATAAAGGCTTAGCTAGAGGAGAAGGAAGCAGCGAGGTCGTCGGCGCCGCTACCGCGTTGAGAAGAACAAGCAGAGACCGCCTTACCGGCGGCCTACAGTTAAGGCGGCACGTTGATAACGTTACTACCGGATCCACCGGCGTTTAGAGGCAGAGACCCTAAAGACTAGGAAGCGTTTAAGAAGAAGATAAAGAATAAGATAGACCGCGACCACGCCGGAAGCAGTGCCGGAGATAGATTAGCGTACCTGGAATCGCAATTAGAAGGTAAAGCTTTTTCGCTAGTGGCAGACCTAGAAGAGGTAACCGCTAAGGAAGCGATCAAAGCGCTAGATCAACGCTTCGGAGACCCGTTCCGGAAAAAGACGGCCCGTAAGCAGTTAGACAAGATCAACCAGAACCGGCAGACGTTCGAGGAGTTCTACGGTTTGTTTAGAAAATATGCGATCAGGGCCCGAGTAGCAGAAGATAAGCAGCTCTACCTATTAAGGCAGAAGCTGAACCCTGAACTGGCCGCCGCTATAGCGTCTGTAGAAGACGAAGACCTTAAGAGCTTTATGCACAGAGCGAGAGTTACTATAAGAAACTTAAGCGCTTACGCAAAATCACGCGAATCGAACTAGAAGCCGTTAATAACGCAGACTACACGACCCCCTGCGCCTTTCCAGAGAGCACTACAGCAGCCACCTTATCAGTTACAGCGTTTGTCGTTCGTCCCCACCTGCTACGCGTGCAGAAAGCCAGGCTATATCGCTACGAGATGCCAAGCAACGGCCTAGCAGAAGCAGGAGTATCGCGCTATAAAGCAGCCGCAGCCGCAGCTACTAAGAAAGACTATTCAAGCCATCGAACCGGCGCCGAACGATACTGACAGTGTAGACGGGAGGGTGCAATTAAGAATCCTAGGAAAAGACCAGCTGGAAGGATAGGCCCCCTATCCAGCGTAGAAGACAGGGCACTAACAAGAGCTACGTTACAGAGAGACGAGAGCATTAACAGCTGCAGCGATCCGCTCTTAGCGGCGGTGGAGGTGAACACGGAAACAGCTATTATCCTTCTAATTACTGTCCACCCCCCTAACGGATCGAGCAAACCACTTTAGCTAAGAGCTTTTATCGATACGGGGGCCCTTATCGGAGCGGCTATCCACTATCGATTGGTTCAAAAGCTGATAAAAGGATACGGCTATCCGGTAGAGATAGCGTCGCCGACAAAGATTTCGGCATACAACGGACAAGACACGGAAAGCGTTACGCACTACGTGCTATTAAGGCCTACACTGGCTGGTCGCACTACGGAAGCAACGCTCCGGATTATAGATCTCGGAAGGTTCGACATTATTATAGGACAGAAATAGATAAAGAACCAGAAGACTATTATTGACGTAGATAAAGGCACGATAGGATTCAAAACCCTAGGTAGCGGAGCAGGGACCATTGGAACGGCCGCTACCGCAACCGCCGCTAACGAGCCGAAAGCCACGGAGTCCGCGAAAGAAGCTCCGTCCGATCGTTCCAAACCCCTAGTTACCGTCGGAATAATAAGTTTAGAAGCTATAACGACCCTCGCGAAGTCGCCGGACAATAAGATCTACGCTATCTCTATAAAGGACATCGAAGACTACAGGAAGATAATAGCGGAAGAAGAAGTGGACCTACTGGAGGTGTTGCCAAACGAGCTCTACGGTTACGCTAACGTGTTCTTAAGAGCCGACTCCAACCTCCTGCCGCTCTACTAGCCGGAATACGACAACAAGATCTGACTAAAAGAGGGAGCTACGCTGCTAAGAACTGAGCCCCTAAGACGACTGTTGCCGGCGGTCCTGGACCAGGTAGAGGTGTTCGTTCGCGAAAATCTGGCGAAGAAGTTTATTACGCCGAGTTCTGCCGAATATGCGTTAGCGATTCTTTTCGTTAGGAAACTAGAGGGTAGTCTGCGACTCTGCGTAGACTTTCGAGGCCTTAACGAGGTCACCAAGAGAGACGTATATCCACTGCCGCTAATAGATAAGACTATACAGCGCGTAGCAAAGGCTAAGTAGTTCAGCAAGCTGGACATCCGCTAAGCGTTCTATCGACTAAGAAACGAGGAAGGGCAAACAGAAGACCTTACGACATTCGCTATACGTATAGGCAATTTTAAGTAGCTGGTAATGCCCTTCGGACTTACTAATACGCCGGCGGTGTAGCAACGCTTTATAAACTACACCTTTATAGACATGCTGGAACGGTTCGTGTCCGTCTACTTAGACGACATCCTTATTTACACCGATAGGACAAGAGAACAGCACACGGACTACATCAAGAAGGTGCTAACTAAGCTCTGCGAGGTCGGATTGAACGCGGATACGAAGAAGAGCGAGTTCTATTAGACCGAAGTCAAATATCTCGGCCTTATCGTCGGAAGAGAAGGAATTCGGATAGACCCGTCGAAAGTGGCCGCCATCGCGGAATGGAAGCAACCGACATCCGGAAACACTACGCAAATCAGAGCGTTTCTCGGATTCTGCAGCTACTATCGACAGTTTATTAAGGACTTTAGCAAGATAGCGAGACTACTGAATAAGGCGTTATAGAAGGAGGCCGCTAGCCTATAGAATGAGAAGTGTACAGAAGCTTTCAACCGATTAAAGGAGGCAGTAGCTTCAGCGCTAGTGTTAGCGCACTTTAGACCGGAAAAGACGATCTACGTAGAGACAGACGCTTCCGACACAGTAACAGCAGGGGTCCTTTCTCAATACGCTAACGACGACGAAACGCTCTATCTAGTGGCTTTCTTCAGCAAGTCTATAAATAATGCTGAACGGAACTACGCTATCTATAATAAAGAACTGCTAGCTATTATTCAGGCCTTTAAAGAGTAGAAACCGGAGCTTATAGCTAGACAGAGCACTATCCAGGTCCTTACAGACCACCAGTCGCTGACCTACTTTATAAAGACGTAGAAGCTCTTACGACGTCAAGCACGGTAGGCCGCCTACTTATCCGGGTTCGACTTTAAGATTACCTATCGACCCGGAGCTCAAAACGGGAAGGCTAACGCGCTAACGAGAAGGGAAGGAAAAACTAGCCGCGCGAAAGAAGATCCGAACATGTTCCAGAAGGTGTTAACCGAGCGGATAGTAGACGCAGAGGTGTTGAAAGAGGTAGGGGTCTGCGCAGTGGAACCGGCCCCTAAGGAAGAGACTCTCTACGAGAAGGTAGAGCAGCTTAATTAGCAGCAGAAGCTAGGCAAACCCAGTTTAGGAAAGCTAATAGTTCCGGAAGAACTAATTACAGAGGTCGTCCAGCTAGTCTATAGCTCTGTAGATGTTAGCTACGCAGGAGCGAAGAAGACGATGCAGGCAGTAAGGACGATCTACTGGTTTCCGCGAATATTCGAGCGAATCTACCGATTTATCGCCAACTGCCACATATGCCGAACGGCGAAGCCGCGTTACGGCTTTCCGGCAGGCTTATTGAAGCCACTGCCAATCCTCGAGAAACCATAGCAGCATATTACGATAGATTTCGTAACCGGCCTGCCGGACTCCGATAGATACGATGCTACCCTTAACGTAGTGGATAGGCTAAGCAAAGAGCGCTACTTCATCCCCTGCTAAGCGAGAGACGAAGGAACTACTGCGGAAGAGACAGCGCGGATGTTAATTCAATATATATAGAAGCACTATAGCCTGCCGGACACTATTACTACGGATAGGGTTCCTTAATTTACTGCCGACATATAGAAAGCTATCAACCAAGCTCTCGGAATTCGTAGAAAGCTCAGCACTGCTGCTTACCCTTAAACTAACGGTTAGTCTAAAGTGGCTAACTGCAAGATAGAGCGATACCTGCGAACCTTCTGCGGCCATTGTCAAGAAGATTGGGTTAAGGTGTTGCCGATGGCCGAATTCTGCGCCAACTCGGCACTGTCCGAAGCCACCTCGCTAGCGCCGTTCGAGATAACGCATAGCTATCTTCTGAGGCTAAGCTTCTAGCCGCCGAGCGACGCTAGCTCGCCGGAGCTTTCCACTACTACGTCGTTAAAGAGAGTCGCCGCCGCAGCGGCGGAAGCGCTCTGATCTCAGATAGAAGAAGCGATCAAAGTGGCGAAAGATGCGATGGAATCGGCTTAGAAGAAGATAGTAGCTTAAGCTAACAGAAAGCGAACGCCGATGGAATTCGAGGAAGGCCAAAAGGTATAGCTCAATACGCGAAACCTAAGGCTGAAAGGCAACGCCAAGCTTAACCCCCGCTACGTAGGTCTGTTTAAGATAGTGGAAAAGAGATCGCCGGTGACTTATCGGCTCCAGCTGCCAAAGGCGTTCCGGATCTACGACGTTTTCCATTTAGATCTGCTAAGCTTAGACCCTGAAAACGGTCTGCTACAACAGGGGTTCGCCGAACCCCCGTCAATCGAGATAGACGGTAAGGAAGAAGAGTAGGAGGTAGAAGATGTAATAGACGTAAAGAAGATAAGGGGGTCCATTAAAGTGAAGATCTCGTAGAAGGGGTAGCTAGAAGACTACGAATAGTATCCGATCGAGAACCTACGGAATTCGGTAGAGCTGCTAGAAGAATTCTATATACAGAACCCGAAGAAGCCGAAACCCAGATAGCTCCGAAACTGACGACCTCCGAAAGAGATAAAAGAAAAAGGCGAAGCCGCGTCCGCTCTATCGGTGTAAAAGCCGATAGAAACAATCGAGGGTCGCTTCGCTAGAGTCTTCGACGCGGCCACTACCTACCGCTAGGTCGGCAGGCAGCTCGCCGACGCCGTAGCGTGCCAGCGCTGCCGACACTGCGGTAGGTAAGCGCTTTGATAGAAGAAAAAAGAAGAAGAAGAAGAAGAAACGACGCCGCGGACCGATCTATATAGACCTCCGAGGCGACGTACAGACTAGCCGAGCCGCAGCTTAGGAGACCGCGGATCAGATCAGATAGCGTCGATTACATAAACGCCAAGTAAAGGACTTCGGACGCCGACAACGTAAGAAATTGAAGAAGCGATAAAGAGAGCATTGTTTTTAATAGAAGACAGAAGAGGTAACATCGGCATTAGAGGGGATTTTTAAGAGGAGACGACGAATCAAAAAAAAAAGTGAAGATTTTGGATAGATAGGGTGACTAAGCAGTCGAGGGCGACCGCTAGTAAGGGAGGGGAGTGGTGTTACGGCGCCAGAAAGGGGTGGGACTGAGTAATAGAGTAGACCCTTAGAATTTCGGCTCGGCCCTTCTGGGCCGAGCCGGGCCTTGGCACTACTACTACGAAAGCCCACTAATACTACTACATAGACTCCTTTCCCTCCTCAGTTCGAGATATAGTTATCAAAAAGGCCGTATTGAATTATATCTGCGTGCCCGGATTACTGTGTCGAGAAAAGCTTTTAATTAAAGAGGGTAGTACGAGCCGTTAAGGGGGTAGACTGTAATCAGAAGGATAATAGCGGTCCCTATATTCACTTCTACTATCGCCGAGAGCGGATCGTTACAACTGTTAATACTCTCTTCTTCTAGCGAAGCGGTTCGTAGCAGTGCCCTATTGTTTATGCTAGGTAGGGGGCCTATCCATCCAGCTAGTCTTTTCCTAAGATCCTTAATAGCACTCTACCGTCTACGCTGTCGGTGTCGTTCGGCGCCGGTTCTATAGCTTAGATAGTCTTCCCTAGAGGCGGCAGCTTCGTAGTACGGTATTCCTGCTTCTTCTAAGCTGTCGCTTAGCATCTAGTAGCGATATAGCTAGGCTTTCCGTACGCGTAACAGGTAGGAACGAACGACGAGCGCGGCGAATAGGATAGCTGCTAGGGGCCCTGTCGGAAAGGAGCAGGGGGTCGTGTTGTCGGCACTAACGATAGCTTCTAGATCGATTCGCGTACCGCCGATTTTCTATACGCATTTAAGTTTCTAGCAGTAACTCTCGCCTAATGTACGAAGCTCTTAAGGTCTTTATCTTCTACCAAAGCTATAGCTACGGCCAGTTTAGGGCTTAACTTCTGCCTTAGCAAGTGCAGCTTCTCGTCTTCGGACACTTTAGCTCTAATAGCATACTTCCTAAACAGTCCGTAAAACTCCTTAAACGTTAGCCGGTTTTGGTTAATTTTATCTAGTTGCTTACAGGCTGTCTTCTTCTAGAAAGGGTCTCCGAAGCGTTAGTCTAGGGCTTTAATCGCTTCGTCGACGGTTACATCTTCCAGGTCTGCTACTAACGAGAACGCTTCGCCTTCTAGTCGCGATTCTAGATAGGCCAATCTGTCTTCTTTACTGCTTTTGGCATGTATACGACTTATCTTGTTCTTTATCTTCTTTTTAAATGCCTTCTAGTCTTTAGGGTCTCTATCCCTAAACGGTAGTAGATTAGGTAGTAACGTTATTAAGGTGCTACCTTAACTGTAGGCCGCTAGTAAGGCAGTTTCCGCTTGTTCCTGTAGTAGTAGAGGCAGTGCTGACGACGTCGCCGCCTCTATGTTAGCTAACCAAGCCTTTAGCGCCTTTAGTTGCGCTAATCGATTCGCTGCTTAGTTTTCTAACATATCGATAATAGTCTCCGCCGATTCCTTCTCGGCTATTACTGCCTCTATTTCTTCTCTTAGCTGTTTGTTCTCTTATATCTTCTTGTAGAACGTCTTTTCGATAAAGGTAATAGTGTCGTATGCCTTTCTGGACCTATGTTCTGCTAGGTGTTCTTCTAGTTCGTCTGCTGTGCAGGCGTATAGTGTTGCAGCGGCAGAAAGAGGTAGGACTAAGCGATAGGGTAGACCCTCGGAATTTCGGCTCGGCCCTTCTAGACCGAGCTAGGCCTTGGCACACCACCCCTAAAGCTCTCGCCTACTACTATATAGATTCCTTTCCCTCCTTAGTTCGAGATATAGTTATTAAAAAGGCCGTATTGAATCTTATCTGCGTGCCCGGATTATTATATCTCGAACTCGCTTACTACATTATCCCCGCGCTACGCGAAAGGGACCGTTAAACTATCTGGACACCCGAATAACGCACGCGTACTACATAGACCAAACCAAACACTAGCACTTTAAGATAGCTATAGAGAGCTTCTTAACGGTAGAGGGCAGCGTTACAGGCCGCAGCAGAAAGAGAAAGACTAATAGACGAAGGGATAGACGTATTAGCATCCTCGACGACGGAATAGCTACTAAGGGCCTTATAGAAGAAGAGATAGATAAAGCGAAGAGGGGTATAGAGACCTATACCAAGCTGTATGCACGCAGGCCGGAGGTAATAGAAGAGTATCTAGTAGAGAATATAGCTAAGAAGGTGTTCGACATTATTACCTTTATCGAGAAGAAGTTTTATAGAAACACGGAAGAAAACAGGAGATTAAGAGAGGAAATCGAAGCGGTAAGAGCCGAGAAGGAATCGGCCGAGACTATTATAGATGTGCTGGAAAGCCAAGCGGCAAACTAACTAGCATGTAAGGGGCCCTAAGAATCTTAGTTTAGAAACTTAAGGTTAGGTATCTATATAAAGGAACTGATAGGCAGTTCCTTCGTCGTCTGCTGCTGTACGATTTGTACCTACGAAGCTAAGCTAGCAATTCCCCTTTGTGCAGGGGTGCAAGGTTCACCCTCTGTATAGGGGATCGGAAGTTACCTCCTCTGTACAGTAGTGCATAGTTTTCCCTCTTATTTAGAGGACCAGTAGCTCCCCTTTGTGCAGGACTGTAGTGTTCTCCCTCCGTACGGGAGTAGGGTCCTGTCGGTAGTTCCGTACAGAGGGTAGGGTTATGCTAGCGCTGCTAAGTCGCAGTCCTTAGGGCAACGGTTGGCTTAGGTCGGGTCTAAGACCTAGGCTAGGCGGCGCCCCCTAACAATACCCCCCCTCTTCCCTTCTCGTAGTGCCTCTTCCGTACAGCGGCGTATTGAAATTACCTAGCTCCTGCTGTTCCTTTAGTAGGTCGCGGCTTCCTATTTCGTCCAGTCGTCTAAATCGTCGTCCCTCGTCGCCTCTCCCGGGTCGTAGGTGCCTCTTGCTATTTTATCTGTTTATAGCAGCTGCCCTGCTTGCTATTTCCCTTATAGCAGGCAGTTACTCCTAAGCCCCTCCCTTCTCTTCCCCCTTCCCCCTTCTCTCCTCCCCCTACACTGTCTACTGTCTACTACTAACTACTACTATCTACTATCTACTATCTACTACTAGCTACTACTACTACTAGCTACTATCTACTACTACTACTAGCTACTACTATGTCGTCCGCTCCGTCCAGCGATGTCCTCGTAGTTGCTAGGCCCGCCTCCTCGCCTCGTCTGGCCGGGGTCCCCGCCTATTTCTACCTCTAGCAGTAGGGCCCCTAGTTTGACTAGCAGCTGCGCTTCCGGTTTATATAGGTTCTCGTCTTCTGTACAGTCTAAGCTAACGTCTTAGGTGCTATACCTACGAGCAGCAGGATGCGGCCAGGCTCCCCTTCTACGCCTTCTAGTGTAACCCTGCCTAGGTTACACTCTAGCAGCTAGCTATAGCCCAGGCGTCGTACGTTAACGCCCTCCTTATCGCTACCTAGGGCTAGCCCTATGCCCCCTGCCCCAACTCCCCCTAGCCCTTACTTAGCCTATACTGCCTCCTAGGCTTCTGGGCTAGGGTGTGTGCCTCGTATAAGTGGAAGGATAGCTCCTTCTACTGCCCCTACCGCCGGCTAGGGGAGGTATATAGGGGTAGGGGGGTGCCTCTGTTGCCTGGGGCTAGCCCTAGTAGGGGTGGGAGCCCGGCCGGGCGGGAGGTAGTTAAGATCTTAGATAAGGAGACTGCTCTGGTCCCCTAGGGTAGTGGCTAGTAAGCTACCCCCCCCCCCTAGATAGTATAAGAAATTTTGGACAGTTTTCTCTGAACTCCTCTTGTTTCTACTCCCCCTCCTATCTGCCCCTTAGCTCTTCCTTTCCTCCAGCCCTTATCTCGTACAGTGTCGTACGATGTTGTGTTAGTAGGACTCTGTAGTGCCCCTATCGTAATTTTTGATCCTTTAACAACCTAGGTTCGCCTGCAGCTACCCTATCCTTAGGGTAGATTATGCCTCCTTCTGCCGTACAGCGCAGTGTTACTGTAACTGGGCAGGGGGATGGTTCTCCTCCTATCTGTCTAGTGCGGTTGTGTCCTGTAGAGCCTCGTACGGTTCCTCTATAGGCTCTGCCTATCCTCTCTATTTTACTAGGTACTCTACCTTCCTCCGCTTCCTTTGACTCCTAAGGATCCCCTCTACTTTATACTCTTCCTAGCCCTTAGTTATAATTGCAGGAGGGCGCGCGTCGTTAGTTGTCTAGTGCAGTAGGGGGTCCGTGTTCGCTGGTCGTACAAGATCTACGTAGAAGACTGGGTAAATTCCTAGGGGGGTGTTTAGTTGTACAGTGTATATCCCTACTAGCTGGACTACTGTAAACTTCCTGTTCCTCCAATCTAGCTTCTTGCTTAGCCAGTCCGTACGGATGTTTCGCTAGTTTAGCCAGACCTTATCCCCTGCCTCGTACCTTAGTGCAGCCTGTCGTCCCTTGTTAGCCTGCTCTTCCGCGTTCTGTTAGGTTATAGCTAGGCTCGCCTTTGCCTATTAGTAGGCGTTTGTAATCGTCTGTACGATAGCCTCTCCTTGCTGAATTAGGGATCGTACAGGGCGCAGGGTGTTACTACTTAGGGTCAGTAGAAGCAGGGAATAGTCGTATCTATAGGTTATAAAGAAGGGGGACAGTCCTGTAGCATTAGCTATACAGCTGTTAATAGCCAGCTCCGCTATAGGGAGAAGTCGGTTCTAGTTTGTCTAGTTATAGTCGACGTACGCTTAGAGGTACGCTTCTAGAGTTAAATTGACCCTCTCCGTCGCCCCGTCTGTCTGTAGGTGCTATGCGGTTAATAGGCGACGTTCTACCTTTAGCAACTAGCATACCCTTGCCTAGAGCTAGCTCGTAAACTGTGTCCCCTAGTCTAATACAATTGACCTAGGGAAACCGTGCTTGCTGAACGTCGTACGTATAAAGGCCTAGGCAGTGTCTTTAGCCGTAATAGAGTCCATTCCCTCTAGTATTACCCCCTTCGTTAACTTGTCTGTAACTACTATAATGTTTCGCCGTCCGTCGCTCTTAGGGAGGTCTGTAATAAAGTCTACTGTAAGGTCTTGCTAGGGCCTGTCCGGTATCGGCAGGGGCTTTAGCAGCCTATGCTTTAGCTCGCGCTAGGGCTTTGTCCGTCTGTATATATCGCAGTTCTGTACGAACCTGCGAATGTCCTTCGCTATCGCCGGCTAGTAGTAGTCCTAGGCGATAATGCTGTACGTCTCCTCGCGCCCTAGGTGTCCAGTAGCTATAGAGTTATACACCCGTTGTATTAAGCTCGTATAGAGCTTCTCGTCTGCCGGGACCTATGTCCGATTTCTGAACTTTAGGTTGTTCTCCTCGTCTACTAAGCACTCGGCTGCCGACACCTTGAGGTAGAGCTCGGCTAGGAGCTTCTGTTGCCCTCCCTAGATCGCTGTACAAGCTCCTCGGTATACCTCGTCCTTTTCTACTGCCTCTTCCTATGCTGGCAGTTGGGGTTCCTATAGGTGTGTCGCCGCTAGGCGGATAGTCCCCTCGCCTGGCTCTCCCTTAAACATCTAGAAGGTTTGTAACTTTAGCCGGTCGTCCTCGTACGTTGTTGGCATATCCTAGTCTTGTCTAGACAGTGCATCGGCCCTGCTGTTGTCCTTACCCTTGCGATACTAGAGTCTTATATTAAACCGGCTTAGGTACATTGCCTATCGTACGTGCCTCTCGGACAGCTTCCGGGGTTAAGTAAAGTATTCCAGGTTCTTGTAGTCTGTTAGGGCGAGGAACTTGGGCACCGAGTAGAGTTCTCTATCCCAGGCTTCGCAACACTATACGACTGCTAGCAACTCTTTGTCGTAGATAGGGTAGTTGCACTTAGCTAGGGAGTTCTTCTTAGAGAAATACGCGCAAGGGTGTAGGAGTCCGTCTAAGCCTACCTGTAATAGGATACCCCTAATGCAGTACCCCGAGGAGTCAGTTTCTAGTATCGTCGTACACTCCGGGTTAAAGGCAGCGAGTGTTGGTCCTGTAGTAAAGAGTTCCTTTAGCTTGTCGAAGCTCTTATTACATTCGTCTGTCTATTTAAACTGCTTGTCCTTATACGTTAGCTCTGCTAGGGGGCGGACGGTCTCCGAGTAGTTCTGTATAAACTGGCAGTAGAAGTTGGCAAACCTAAGAAATTCCTATACGTCCTTAACGTTCGTAGGCAGCTTCTATTGCTTAATAGCATCAATCTTCTTCCTATCTATACTAATGCCTTTCCCTGCCTCGATAATAAAACCTAGGTATTTCGTACGTTGGACACCGAATTTACATTTGTCGATGTCGAGGTATAAGCAAGTTTGCTGCAGTCGGTCCAGCACCTTCTTGACATCCTGTACGTAATCTGCGTAGGTGCCGTCTGTAAAAACCAGGGTGTCGTCGAGGTATGCCGAGCAGATGTCGTCTAGTAACCCTTATAGGGACTTGTTAATGTACCTTTAGAAGGTTGCCAGTGCATTAGCAAGGCCGAAGGGAGTAACAAGCTACTTAAAAAGGCCGTATCTCGTACAGAAGGCAGTTATCTATTTACAGCCTTCCTTGATCCGTATCTTGTGGAAGGCTGAGACTATATTAAGCTTAGTAAACTACTTCGCCTTGCTAATCCGTCCGAGAGTCTCCTTAATAAGGGGTAGGGGGTACTGGTCCTTCTTAGTAATCGCGTTAATGCCTCTATAGTCTACGCAGAAACGCAATCCGGCCTTCCCTTCCTTGTAGACAAACAGTACTAGGGCCCCTACGGACGACGTACTGGCCTAAATAAACCCTTTAGCAAGCAGGTCGTCCAGGATTTTGCGCAATACTAGGAGTTCTCTGGAGGACATCCTATACAGCGGTCCGTACGGTACCTCCGGCAGGCCCCTATCTGGACAGGGTTCTAGCTAGATGTTATAGTCAATCCCTTCCCCTCGGTATAGTAGCAGCTTCGAGGCCGACTTCAGCTCGAAGAGGTCCAGGTATCTAGTATACTCTCTTAGGAGCTTCGTATAGGGGTTTATTACTTCCTTAGGTGCTAATGCCTTCTCGATGTCTGCCGTTGCCGTGTTAATTTCGGCCTTGGCCTTGCTACCTTGCGAGATCTTCCCCTAGTCCCAGATTCTCCGCTTCGTTACAGCTAGGTACAGCCGTCCTCGTCCGACGTCTAGCTTGCCCCTCTAGCGCTCTATCTAAGGCTTTCCTAGTATTAGGTCGTACCCTAACTTGTCCTGTACGACATAGAGGTATAAGTTCTGCTTATAGTGTCCCTGTACCTCTATCGTTACTTTCACTATATAGGTAATGTCCGGTCCTCGCCCGGTAATGCCTAGCATGCGTACGGGTACCGTAGGGGTCGTCTTAATCCGATATCTCTGTACGAAGTCCTCGCTAATTACTCTATATACCAAACATCCTGTGTTAATTAATGTCTGCGCTGTTGCAGACCTGTTTAACGTCGGCCGTACGATAAACGGCGTCGTCGTTATATGATTGCTCTTAAAAGATAGCTAAGTAATGCTTTGATTTGGCAGTCTATCTCGCACCCGCCTCTAGTAGAGTCTTCGCTTAGAGGCTACTCTTTTCCCGACTCGTCGTCGTCCGAGTAGACTCCTAATCTTCTCGTTAAGGCGCCGTAGTTGCTACCCTTGCGGTGGTCGGCCGTCCCCTAGGTCTCTCTGCTAGCAGAAGCCCGCAATTCCGTACAGCGTAGCCTATCTTGCTACACCGGTAGCAGCTCCCTTCTGCTCGTCTCTTATTAAGGGTGGCTGTATCTACCTATTGCGCCCTTTTGGTAGCGGCCCTTGGCCGTACAGTAGCTGCTGCCGCTACCCTCGTCGTTGTCGGTTCCTAGTCTATAGCGTCCGTCTGTCGCTAGAGGGGTTGTCTTATCTCCTAAGTGCGACCTATCTGTCCAAGCCTGCGCTAATAGTTGTCGACTATCCTAAGGAGGTCGCAGAATTCCTCGTACGTAGCCGGTCGCATTACGCCTACTAGCCCCGTTATAATTGCCTTAGAGAGGCCTACCTCTAAAGAGGTAATTTTTATCCTGTCCTCCTATTAGAGTCCTCCTGCTTCTGCTAAAGTCTAGTTAAATTCTATAAGGAATTCCTGTACAGTCTTGCGTCCTTGTTTTATCGTATTAACCTATAGGAGTGCTCGGCTCTGGCGGTCCGGGTCCTTGTAGCTCTTGTCTAGAGCTGCCTAGAGCATTGTCGTTGTAGCTATTGCCAGGTTGGCAATAGCCGTCTCGTAGTACAGCAGAATCCGTGCTGCTACCCTGCCCTTTAACCTCCTAAAGAGGTAAACTACCTTGTCTAGCTCGGTCGGGTATGCTCCTAAGTCGACCAGGAGCTTAGAGCGCATCTAGGCAGCCTAGGAGGGGTATTCGGCCAGAGCCTCGCCGTCGTATATAGAGACGTCGGAGAGTTTGCTCTTAGGAGTCGGGGTGTAGGTTATTGTGTTCGTCGTCGTCGTAGGGGTCGGATCGCGATCGGACGCCCTAAGCTGTCGTAGCTCCTGTTCCTGCTAGGAAATCATCGCAGCCTAGTAGCTTACTTGCTGCTCGAGCTGCCTCTTGCTTTCTAGCAGCTCCTTGTATACGCAGTGCATATGTCCCTCTATAGCCGTAGTTTCTATAGGGATGTCGCCGTCTATCTTTGCTTTATTACCGCAGTTACCGACAGTAAGATCAGTTCCTAATGTAAGGGGCCCTAAGAATCTTAGTTTAGAAACTTAAGGTTGGGTATCTACATAAAGGAACTGATAGGCAGTTCCTTCGTCGTCTGCTGCTGTACGATTTGTACCTACGAAGCCAAGCTAGCAATTCCCCTTTATATAGGGGTGCAAGGTTCACCCTCTATACAGGGGATCGGAAGTTACCTCCTCTATACAGTAGTGCATAGTTTTCCCTCCTATTTAGAGGGGCAGTAGCTCCCCTTTGTGCAGGACTGTAGTGTTCTCCCTCCGTACAGGAGTGGGGTCCTGTCGGTAGTTCTGTACGGAGGGTAGGGTCGTGCTAGCGCTGCTAAGTCGCAGTCCTTAGGGCGACGGTTGGCTTAGGTCGGGTCCAGGACCTGGGCCAGGCGGCGCCCCCTAACATAGCACAACTAAAGGCGATAAAGGCTTAGTTAGCTGAGATGGAGGCAGCGATGTCGCCGCTACCGCGCTAAGAAGAACTAGTAGAGACTGTCTCGCCGGCAGCCTACAGTTAAGGTAGCACCTTAATAACATTACTACCGGACCTACCGGCGTTTAGAGGCGGAGACCCTAAAGAATAGGAAGCGCTTAAGAAGAAGATAAAGAACAAGATAGACCGCGACTACGCCAGAAACAGTGCTGCAGACAGATTGGCCTACCTAGAGTCGCGATTGGAAGGCGAAGCTTTTTCGCTAGTAGCGGACCTGGAAGAGGTAACCGCTAAAGAAGCGATTAAAGCGCTGGATCAACGCTTCGGGGACCCCTTCCGAAAGAAGACGGCCCGCGAACAGCTAGATAAGATTAACCAGAACCGGCAGACGTTCGAAGAGTTCTACGGACTGTTCAGAAAATATGCGATTAGAACCCGAGTAGCAGAAGATAAGTAGCTCTACCTACTAAGGCAGAAGCTAAACCCTAAACTGGCAGCAGCTATAGCGTCGGTAGAAGACAAAGACCTTAAGAGCTTCGTGCACCGAGCGAGAATTACTGCAAGGAATCTGAGCGCTTATGCGAAATCGCGCGAATCGACCTAGAAGCCGTCGATAACGCAGGCAACGCGACCCCCTGCACCTTTCCGGAGAGCACCTCTGCAGCTATCTTATTAGTTACCGCGTTCGTCGTTCGTCCCTACCTGTTACGCGTGTAGAAAGCCTGGCTATATTGCTACAAGATGCCAAGCATTAGATAAGCAGAAGTAGGAGTATCGTGTTATAAAGCAGCCGCAGCCGCCGAGAAAGACTATACAAGCCATCGAGCCGGCTCCGAACGACCCCGACAGTGTAGACGGTGGAGTACTACTAAGAATCCTAGGAAAAGACTAGCTGGATAGATAGGCCCCCTATCCAGTATAGACAATAGGGCACTGACACGAACCGAGTTATCGGAGAGAGGAAGTATCAACAGCTGTAGCGATCCGCTCCCAGCGGTAGTAGAAGTAAACACGGAAACGGCTATCATTAATCCGACTAAGGTAGACGCAAGGTCAATACCCGTCTTTAATAACTATATCCAAGGCTGGAGAGGGAAGAATCTATGTATAAGCAGAGGTAGAGGTATTTGAGTGTGCGCCAAGCCTGGCCCTGCCAAGCCTAGCTGCCAGCTGTCTACATCTACATTCGTATCACTACCGCTCTCCCTAACCAGCGATTGCCCTTAATCGCAATTAATCTATTAATCGCAATTAGCTACTGAGGTCGCTTGCAGCTTGCACCAAACCAGGTCGCGTCGTGCCAAACCGGGTTACATCGTGCCAAACTAGGTCGCTTCAAACCAGGTCGTAGGGGTCGCAAATCCAGCTTCAATTTCAGTGCGCTTTGCTATTGCTTTTGGCCAATTAGGTCGTACTAAACAGGTCGCTTTTGAGGTCGCTTTTGAGCTTCAATTTCTGTGCGTTTTGAGTCTCTATCTCGTGCCTTTTTGAGCCTCAATCTCGTGCGTTTTGCTATCGCTTTCGGCCTCGATTGGTGCCTTGTTTGGTGCCTTGCTAAGGCTGCAGAATTCTCAGATTGTCGCGGAGGTCGTCGAGGTTGTCTTGCAAACATGTGTCGCTTCTCGAGCCTTCGCTTTTCGAGCTGTCGCTTTTTATGCCGTCGCCTGTCGCTTCTCGTTCTCGACAGTCGCTTCTCGACGGTCGCTTCTCGACGGTCGCTTCTCAGACGGTCGCTTCTCGACGATCGCTTCTTAAGCCGTCGCTTCTTAAACGGTCGCAGAGGTCGCGGAGGTCGCGGAGGTTGTAGCCTACGTATGTCGCTTCTTAGACGGTCGCTCGCTTCTTAGACGGTCGCTCGCTTCTTAGACGCTCGCCTCGCTTCTTAGACGCTCGCCTCGCTTCTCGAGCCGTCGCTTCTTACGCTTCTTAAGCTGTCGCTTCTTAAGCCGTCGCTTTGCCTTGTGCTTTGCCTAGTGCTCTGCCTAGTGCTCTGCCTAGAGCTCGTGCCTGGGTGCTCGTGCCTAGGTGCTCGTACCTTGTGCTCTGCCTGCTTGGTGCTCTTGCTCGGTGCTCTTGCTCGGCCTAGGTGCTCTGCAGCTAGTGCTCTGCAGCTAGTGCTCTGCAGCTAGTGCTCTGCAGCTAGTGCTCTGCAGCCGTGCCTTGTGCTCTGCCTTGTGCTCTTCTAAAACTGAACAGTGTGTGTTGTCTGCACCTGTGTTGTCTGCAATTGCCTTGTACCTATACCTGGGTGCTCTGTAGCTAGGTGCTCTGCCTTGCGCTTGTGCTTAGTGCTTGTGCCTGGGTACTCTGCCTATGTGCCCTGTCTCTGCTTTGCCTATATTGTCTGCAGCAGCTATGTCTATGTTGTCTGCAGCAGCTGTGCCTGTCTGTAGCTGCTGTGCCTTGTGCTCTACTGTACGTCTCGATTGCTGAATGTGCCGAATGCTAAACGTACGCCTCGATCGCTAGCTGTCCTGATTTGATCTAACTGCAGTAGACGCAAGGTCAATACCCGTCTTTGATAACTATATCTAAGGCTGGAGAGGAAAGAATCTACGTACAAGCGGAGGTAGAGGTATTTAAGTGTGCGCCAAGCCTGGCCCTGCCAAGCCTGCTACCTTCCAGCACCTTCCAGCCCTCTACATCTGTATTACTACCGCCCTCCCAAACCAGCGATTGCCCTTAATCGCAATCAGCCTATCAATTGCAATTAGCTAAACCAGGTCGCTCTAAACCCGGTCGCTCTAAACTAGGCCGCAGGCGCCAAAAAAAACCAAATCGCAGATATCGCATTAAACCAGATCGTAGGGGTCGCAAATCCAGCCTCAATTCCAGTGCACTTTGCCATTGCTTTTGGCTAATCCGGTCGCTCCAAAACAGGTCGCTTTTGAGGTCGCTTTTGAGCTTTAATTTCCGTGCGTTTTGAGCCTTAATCTCGTGCCTTTTTTGAGCTTCAATCTCGTGCCTTTTTGAGCTTCGATCTCGCGCGTTTTGCCGTCGCTTTCGGCCTCAATTGGTGCCTTGTTTGGTGCCTTAATTGGTGCCCTGTTAAGGCTGCAGAATTCTCAGAGGTCGCGGCTGCAGAGGTTGTCTTGCAAACACATGTCGCTTCTTAAGCCGTCGCTTCTTAAGCCGTCTCTTCTCAAGCCGTCGCTTCTTAAGCTGTCGCTTCTTAAACGGTCGCAGAGGTCGCAGAGCTCGCTGAGGTCGCAGAGCTCAGGGTCGCGGAGTCGCAGAGGTCGCGGAGCTCGCAGACGTCGCAGCCTACGTATGTCGCTTCTCGACGGCCGCTTGCTTCTCGACGGTCGCTCGCTTCTCGACGGTCGCTCGCTTGTCGACGGTCGCTCGCTTCTCGACAGTCGCTCGCTTCTCGACGGTCGCTTCTCGAGCCGTCGCTTTTCGAGCCGTTGCTTCTCAGACAGTCTCTTCTTAAGCCGTCGCTTTTCAAACGGTCGCAGAGGTCTTAGAGGTCATCGAGGTCGCGGAGGTCGCAGCTGCAGAGGTCTCGGAGGTCGCGGAGGTTGTTAGGGGCGCCGAGGTCGCGGAGCTTGCAGAGGTCGTCAGAGTTCTCGGAGGTTTCGGAGGTTGCCTTGCAAATATGTGCTGCTTCTGAACTGTCGCTTCTTAAACCGTCGCTTTGCCTATGCTTTGCCTGTGTTGTCTGCAGCTGTGCTGTCTCTAAACTGTACTTCTAAACAGTGTGCTTGCCTACATTAGCTGTATGTTGTCTCTGTGTTGTCTGCAGTAGCTGTGCCTAGAGCTAGCTGTGCCTAGCTGCAGCAGCCCTGTATTGCCTGCACTGTCTGCACCTGTATTGCCTGCAGCTGTGCCTCTGTTGTCTGTAGCTATGCTTCTGAACGTGCTCTTCTAAACGTGCTCTTCTAAACCTAAACAATGCGTGTTGTCTACAGCTGCCTGTTGTCTATAGCTGTGTTGTCTGCAACAGCTGTATGTTGTCTGCAATAGCCTTGTACTTGTGCTAAGCCTAGTGCTCTGCCTAGGTGCTCGTGCCTAGGTGCTCGTGCCTAGGTGCTCGTGCCTTGTGCTCTGCCTGCTTGCTCGTGCCTTGTGCTCTGCCTGCTTAGTGCTCTTGCTCGGTGCTCTTGCTCGGCCTAGGTGCTCTGCAGCTAGTGCTCTGCAGCTGCTTTGCCTGTACTGTCTGCAGCTCTGCCTTGTTTTGTCTGCAGCTGTTGTCTCTGTTGTCTGCAGATGTACCTTGTGCTCTTGCCTCTGCTTTGCCTATGCTCTTGCTCTGTGCTCTTGCCTAGGTGCTCGTTGTCTAGGTGCTCGTGCCTAGGTGCTCGCAATTGTCGGTTGTCTCGTCGCAATTGGCCTTGTCTGAATAGAACGGTCTGTCAAAGACCTGAAAAAACAAATGTCGTCGCCCTAGGTCCTGCTAGGTGCGTCTTGTCGTCGTCGTCGCTCTCGCTCCTCGCTCTTACTCCTTATCCTTGTCGCTCCTACATCTTCCTTCTTAACCTTCTCGTTCTTCTCGACCTTCTCGTCGCTCTCGTTCTCGTCGCTCTCGTTCTCGTCGCTCTCGTTCTCGTTGCTCTCTCGTTGCTCTCGCTCTTCTTCAAAACTCGCAATCTGCTCGCGTAGGCACTCTCTTTAAAACTCTCTCTTCTTCTTAATAGGGGCACTTCTCTTCCCTAAAACTCTCTCTCTTCTCGATAGGGGCACTTCTCTTCCCTAAAACTCTCTCTTCTTCTTCTTCTTAATCGGGGGAGGGGGGGGGGGGGGGGGGTAGAGTAGCATGCACATATACAATTAAGTAACCGGATATAATTTAACAGCCTCCTTTGTACATATATAGTACACACTCTAGGTTGGTTGCACGTACGTTAATCGAGTACCTGGATGTAATTCAACAGGCTCTTTCGCATAGTGCGAGTGTTATTGAAGTGAGCCTTGGATATAATGATCTAACTGCAGTAGACGCAAGGTTAATACCTGTCTTTAATAACTATATCCAAGGCTAGAGAGGGAAGAATCTACGTACAAGCGGAGGTAGAGGTATTTGAGTGTACGCCAAGCCTGGCCCTGCCAAGCCTGCCACCTTCCAGCACCTTCCAGCCCTCTACATCTGTATTATAATTGGCCTTGTCCGAATAGAATAGTCTGTTAAAGACCTGAAAAAAAACGAATATCGTTACCCTAGGTCCTGCTAGGTGCGCTCTCGTCGTCGTCGCTCCTGTCGTCGTCGCTCTCCTTGTCCTTATATTGTCGTTGTCGCTCTCTCGCTCTCGTCGCTCTCTTACTCTCGTCGCTCTCTCGCTCTCGTCGCTCTCTCGCTCTCGTCGCTCTCTCACTCTCGTCGCTCTCTCGCTCTCGTCGCTCTCTCACTCTCGTCGCTCTCTCGCTCTCGTCGCTCTCGTCGCTCTAGCTCTTCTTCAAAACTCGCGATCTACTTGTAGGGGCACTCTCTTCCCTAAAACTCTCTTTTCTTCTCGATAGGGGCACCTCTCTTCCCTAATATCCCTCTCGTAGGGTGTTGCAGTGGTAGAAAGAGGTGGGACAGATTAATGGGGTAGACCCTGGAATTTCGGCTCGGCCCGGACGGGCCGAGCTGGGCCTTGGCACCACCACCATCAAAGCCGACCACCACCACTACATAGATTCCTTTCCCTCCTTAGTTCGAGATATAGTTATCAAAAAGGCCGTATTGAATCATATCTGCGTGCCCGGATCATTATATCTCGAACTCACTCTCTACAACCCCCCCGCGCTGCGCGAAAGGGCCCGTCGAACCATCCGGAAACCCGAATAACGCACGCGCACACACAAACAACAACAACCCCAGGCACCGCGAGAAGATGGAAGACTTCTTAGCGGTAGAGAGCGGCGTGACAGGCCGCCGCGGAAAGAGAAAGACTAACAGAGCGAGTAGGCGCTCCAGTGTCATTGACGATGAGATCATTATCAGCGGCTTCATAGAAGAAGAGACCGCTGACTTCAAGGAACGAATAGCCGAATATAGGAAGATCCACGACTGCACGATCGAGCAACGAAGCCGCCGCCGCCGCCGAGAAAGACTATTCAAGCCATCGAACCGGTTCCGAACGACACAGATAGCGTAGACGGCGGGGTGCAGTTAAGAATTATAGGAAAAGACCAGCTGGAAGGATAGGCCCCCTATCTAGCGAGGACAACAGGGCACCAACGCGAACCGCGCCGACGAAAGAGAGCATCAATAGTTGCAGCGATCCGCTATCGGCTGCGGTGGAGGTAAACACGGAAACAGCTATTATCCTTCCGATTACTGTCCACCCCCTTGACGGATCGAGCAAACCGCTTCAGCTGAAAGCTTTTATCGACACCGGAGCTCTCATCGGCGCGGCGATCCACCACCGACTGGTCCGGAAGCTGACGAATAGATATGGTTATCTGGTGGAACTGGCATCGCCGACGAGGATTTCGGCATACAACGGACAAGACACGGAGAGCGTTACGTACTATGTGCCATTAAGGACCACCTTGGCTGGTCGCACTACGGAAGCGACGTTCCGAATTATGGATATCGGAAGATTTGACATTATTATAGGGCAGAAATAGATAAAGAATCAGAAAGCCATCATTGACGTAGAAGAAGGCACGATAGGGTTCAAAACCCTAAGCAACGCAACCGACCCGAAATCCACGGAGTCCGCGAAAGAGGCTCCGCCCGATCGTTCCGAACCCCCGGTTACCGTCGGAATGATAAGTTCAGAAGCTATAACGACCCTCGCGAAGTCGCCGGACAATAAGATTTACGCGATCTTAATAAAAGACATCGAAGACTACAGGAAGATAATAGCGGAAGAAGAAGTGGATCCACTAGAGGTGCTGCCAAACGAGCTCTACAGTTACGCTAACGTTTTCTTAAAAGCCGACTCCAACCTCCTGCCGCTCTATCGACCGGAATATAACAACAAGATCCGACTGAAGGAGGGAGCTACGCTGCCAAGAACCGAGCCCCTAAGAAGACTGTCGCCGGCCGAACTAGACCAAGTAGAGGTGTTTGTTCGCGAGAATCTGGCGAAGAAGTTTATTACGCCGAGTTCCGCGGAATATGCGTTACCGATTCTTTTCGTAAGAAAACCAGGGGGTGGTCTAAGACTCTGCGTAGACTATAGAGGCCTTAACGAGGTCACTAAGAGAGACGTATACCCCCTGCCGCTGATCGACGAAACCATCCAAAGAGTGGCGAAGGCTAAGTGGTTCAGCAAGCTGGACATCCGTTAAGCATTCCATCGATTGCGGAATAAAGAAGGACAGACAGAAGACCTTACGACGTTCGCGACGCGTATAGGCAATTTCAAATAGTTGGTGATGCCGTTCGGACTCACCAACGCGCCGGCGGTGTGGCAACGCTTTATAAATCACACCTTTATGGACATGCTGGAACGGTTTGTGTCTATCTACCTGGACGACATCCTTATCTATACAGATAGAACGAGAGAGCAACACACAGACCACATTGAGAAAGTGTTGAAGAGGCTCCGCGAGGTAGGACTAAACGCGGACACGAAGAAGAGCGAGTTCTATCGAACTGAGGTCAAATATCTCGGCCTTATCGTCGGAAAGGATGGAATTCGGATGGACCCGTCGAAAGTGGCCGCCGTCGCCGAATGGAAGCAACCGAAGTCTGGAAACACTACGCAAATCAGAGCGTTTCTCGGCTTCTGCAGCTACTATCGACGGTTCATTAAGGACTTCAGCAAAATAGCGAGACCCCTGAACGAGGCGTTGAAGAAAGAGGCCGCCGGCCTATAGAATGAAAGGTGCACGGAAGCCTTCGTGCAGCTGAAAGAAGCAGTGGCTTCTGCACCAGTGCTGGCGCACTTCAGGCCAGAAAAGACGATCTACGTAGAAACGGATGCTTCCGACACAGTGACGGCAGGGGTCCTTTCTCAATATAGCGACGACGAAACCCTCCATCCGGTCGCTTTCTTCAGCAAGTCGATAAGCGAAGCTAAGCGGAACTACGCTATCTATAACAAGGAGCTGCTGGCGATTATTTAGGCTTTCGAGGAGTGGAAACCGGAGCTTATAGCTGGAAAGAGCACGGTCCAGGTCCTTACGGACCACCAGTCACTGATCTACTTTATAAAGATGCAGAAGCTCTTACGACGTTAGGCACGGTAGGCTGCCTACCTATCAGGGTTCGACTTCAAGATTACATATCGACCCGGAGCTCAAAACGGAAAGGCTGACGCGCTGACGAGAAGAGAGGGGAAGACCAGCCGAGCGAAAGAAGATCCGAATATGTTCCAGAAGGTGTTGACCGAGCGGATAGTAGACGTAGAGGTGTTGAAAGAGGTAGGGGTCTGCGCAGTGGAACCGGCCCCTAAGGAAGAAACTCTCTACGAAAAGGTGAAACAGCTCAATCAACAACAGAAGCTCGGCAAGACCGGCTCAGGGAAGATAATAGTTCTAGAAGAACTAATTACGGAGGTCATCCAGCTGGTCCATAGCTCTATAGACGTTGGCTACGCCGGCTCAAAGAAGACGATGGAAGCTATAAGGACGGTCTACTGGTTTCTACGGATCTACGAACGGATCCATCGATTTATCGCCAATTGCCACGTATGCAGAGCGGCGAAGCCACGTCACGGCCTTCCGGCAGGCTTACTAAAGCCGCTTCCGATCCCCGAGAAGCCGTGGCAGCACATTACGATGGATTTCGTAACCGGCCTGCCGGATTCCGATGGATATAACGCCACGCTGAACGTAGTAGACCGATTAAGCAAAGAACGCCACTTCATCCCCTGTCGAGCGAGAGACGAAGGAACCAATGCGGAAGAAACAGCGAGAATGCTGATTAAGCACGTATGGAAGCACTATGGGCTGCCGGACACTATCACCACGGATAGGGGTCCTCAATTCACCGCCGACGTATAGAAAGCTATCAACCAAGCTCTCGGAATTCGTGGAAAGCTCAGCACAGCCGCTCACCCGCAGACCGACGGTCAGTCTGAAGTCGCTAACCGTAAGATGGAACGATACCTACGAACCTTCTGCGGCCACTATCAAGAAAAATGGGCCGAGGTGTTGCCGATGGCTGAATTCTGCGCGAACTCGACACGGTCGGAAGCAACGTCGCTGGCGCCGTTCGAGATAACACACGGCTATCTTCCGAGAATAAGCTTTTAGCCGCCGAGCGACGCAGACTCGCAGGGGCTTTCCACCGCCACATCGTTAAAGAGAGTCGCCGCCACAACGGCAGAAGCGCTACAATCTCAAATGGAAGAAGCGATCAAGGTGGCGAAAGAAGCGATGGAATCGGCTTAGAAGAAGATGGTGAATCGAGCTAATAGAAAGAGGTTACCGATAGAATTCGAGGAAGGCCAAAAGGTATGGCTTAACACGAAGAACCTGAGGCTGAAAGGCAACGCCAAGCTCAATCCGCGTCACGTGGGTCCGTTCAAGATAATAGAAAAGAGGTCGCCGGTGACCTATCGACTCGAGCTGCCAAAGGCGTTCCGGATCCACGACGTTTTCCATTCCGATCTACTGAGCTTAGACCCTAAGGACGGCCTGCCGGAACAGGGGTTCGCTGAACCCCCGCCAATCGAGATAGATGATAAGGAAGAATGGGAGGTAGAAGACGTAATGGACGTAAAGAAGGTAAGGGGGTCCATCAAAGCGAGGATCTCGTAGAAGGGGTAGCCGGAAGACTATAAATGGTATCCGGTTGAAAACCTGCGGAATTCGGCGGAGCTGCTGAAAGAGTTCTACGCGCGGAACCCAGAAAAGCCGAAGCCATCGTGGCTCTGATGCCGGCAATGGAGACACGTCCGCTCCACCGGCGCGGAAGCCGATGAAAACGATCGTGCTGGAAGTGATTGCTTCAGGGACCACCACGTCGGCCGGCAGCGCCGCCGCCCGCGTAGTGGGTGAAGGCTTTGGTGGAAGAGAAAAAGAGGAAGAAAAACGGCGCCGCGGAAAGATCTATATAGACCTCCGCGACGACGCACAGACCAGCCACGCCGCAGCTCAGGTGACCCACGGCTCAGATCAGATGGCACGGATCAGGCGCGTCCATTACATGAACGACTAAGTGAAGGACTTCAGATGTTGATGACGTAAGAGATTCAAGAAGCGATAAGAGAAGGAAAAGGTAACATCACCATCGGAGGGGATTTAAAAAAAAAAAAAAAAAAAAAAAAAAAAACAGTGGAGGTTTTTAGGATGGATAGGATGACTAAGCGGTCGAGGGCGACCGCTGGTGAGGGGGGGGGGTAGTGTTGCGGTGGTAGAAAGAGGTGGGACAGATTGATGGGGTGGACCCTGGAATTTCGGCTCGGCCCGGACAGGCCGAGCCGGGCCTTAGCACCACCACCATCAAAGCCGACCACCACCACCACATAGATTCCTTTCCCTCCTCAGTTCGAGATATAGTTATCAAAAAGGCCGTATTGAATCATACCTGCGTGCCCGGATTATAGGGGTACTCTCTCTCTTCAAAACTCTCTCTCTTCTTAATAGGGGCACTTCTCTTCCCTATAACTCTTCTTCGTCTTCTCGATTAGGGGGGGGGGGTAGAGTAGCATACACATATACGATTAAGTAACCGGATATAATTCAACGGCCTCCTTCTTACATATACAGTACACACTCTGGGTTGTCGGTTGCACGTACGTTAATCGAGTACCCGGATATAATGCGACAGGCTCTTTCGCATAGTGCAGGTTGGGTGTTGGAGTAAGCCTTAGATATAATGATCCGACTAAGGTAGACGCAAGGTCAATACCTGTCTTTAATAACTATATCCAAGGCTGGAGAGGGAAGAATCTATGTACAAGCGGAGGTGGAGGTATTTAAGTGTGCGCCAAGCCTGGCCCTGCCAAGCCTAGCTGCTAGCTGTCTACATCCACATCTGTATTAATTATCCTTCCAATTACCGTCTACCCCCTCGATAGCTTGAGCAAACCACTTTAGCTAAGAGCTTTTATCGACACAGGGGCCCTTATCGAAGCGGCGATCCACTATCGATTGGTTCAAAAGCTAATAAACAGATACAGCTATCTAGTGGAGCTGGCGTCGCCGACGCGGATTTCGGCATACAACGGACAAGACACCGAGAGTGTAACGTACTATATGCTATTAAAGACCACCTTGGCAGGTGGCACTACAGAAGCGACGTTCCGAATTATAGATATCGGAAGGTTTGACATTATTATAGGACAGAAATAGATAAAGAACCAGAAAGCCGTTATTAACGTAGGTAAAGGCACTATTAGATTCAAAAACCATCAGACCGAGATAGCCGCCGAATCGGTTACAGTCGCCAAAGCCAAACCGAACGCAACGACTATCGAAGCGGCTGCGAAGGATAGGTCCAACCCTCAAGACACGATCAGAATAATGAGTTTAGAAGCTTTAAGGACTCTCGCGAGGTCGTCGGACAACGAGATTTATGCTATCTTAATAAAAGATATCGAAGACTACCGGAAGATAATAGCAGAAGAAGAATTGGATCTACTAGAGGTGTTACCAATAGAACTCTATAGTTACACTAACGTGTTCTCGAAGGCTGACTCTAACCTCTTGCCGCTCTACCGACCGGAATATAACAACAAGATCCAACTGAAAGAAGGAGCTAAGCTGCCGAGAACTAAGCCCTTAAGAAAACTGTCGCCTGCAGAGCTAGACCAGGTAGAAGTGTTTGTTAGAGAAAACTTGGCGAAGAAGTTCATTACGCCAAGCTCTGCGGAATATGCGTTACCGATTCTTTTCGTACAGAAACCTGGAGGTAGTCTCCGACTGTGCGTAGATTACCGTAGCCTTAATAAGGTTACTAAGAGAGATGTGTGATCTGACTGCAGTAGACTCTAGGTCAATACCCGTCTTTGATAACTATATCCAAGGCTGGAGAGAGAAGAATCTACGTACAAGCAGAGGTGGAGGTATTTGAGTGTGTGCCAAGCCTGGTCCTGCCAAGCCTGGCTGCCAGCTGTCCACATCCGTATCACTACTGCCCTCCCTAACTAGCGATTGCCCACAATCGCAATCAGCCAAACCAGGTCGCAGGTATCGAGTCAAACCAGGTCGCAGGTATCGAGTCAAACCAGGTCGCAGGTATCGAGTCAAACCAGGTCGCAGGTATCGAGTCAAACCAGGTCGCAGGTATCGCAAATTCAGCTTCGCTATCAGCCAATCAGGTCGCTCCAAAACAGGTCGCTTTTGAGGTCGCTTTTAAGGTCGCTTTTAAGGTCGCTTTTGAGCTTCAATTTCTATGCGTTTTGAGCCTCAATCTCGTGCCTTTTTGCCGTTACTTTGGTGCCTCAATTGGTGCCTTGTTTGGTGCCTTGCCAAGGCTGCAGAATTCTCAGATTGTCGCAGAGGTCGTCGGAGCTGCGGAGGTCGCGGAGGTCGCGGAGGCCTGCAGAGGTTGCAGCTGCAGAGGTCGCTTCTCGACGGTCGTTAGGTCTCGGAGGTCGCGGAGGTTGTTGGGGGCGCAGAGGTCGTAGCTGCAGAGGTCTCGGAGGTCGTCGAGGCCGCTAAGGCCGCGGAGGTCGCGGAGGTCGGAGGTTGCAGAGGCTGTAGAGGTCGCAGAGGTCTCGGAGGTCGCGGAGGTCGTTAAGGCCGCGGAGGTTGCGGAGCTCGCAGAGGTTGGCTTGCAAACACGTGTCGCTTCTCGACGGTCGCTTCTCGAGCCGTCTCGAGCCGTCGCTTCTCAAGCCGTCTCGAGCCGTCGCTTCTCGAGCCGTCGCTTCTCGAGCCGTCGCTTTTCAAGCTGTTGCTTCTTGGTAGGCTGCAGAGGTCTTAGAGGTCTCGGAGGTCGCAGAGGTCGCAGAGTGCCCTTCTGAACGTGCAGGGCCTTTCCAAACATACAGTGCCTCTGTTGTCTGCAGCAGCCTAGTGTCGTCTGCAGCTGCCCTGTATTGCCTGCCCTGTTGTGCCTGGGTGCTCGTGCCTGGGTGCTCGTGCCTAGGTGGTCGTACCTGGGTGCTCGTACCTAGGTGCTCGTGCCTAGGTTGTCTGCAGCAGCTGCCTTGTGTTGCCTATAGCTGCTGTGCCCTCTGTTGCCTACAGCTGCTGTGCCCTCTGTTGTCTACAGCTGCCTGTTGTCTATAGCTGTGTTGTCCAGTGCTCCGCCTTGTACTCTGGAGCTGTGCCTGCCTGCAGCTTTGCCTGTCTTGTCGCTGTACCAATTGCTGTATGTCTCGATTGCGAAAGGTCTGTTAGCCGAGTTGCTTCTGGCCGTACTGAACGTCTCGATAGGCCTGTGTCGCTTTGCCTGTTGCCTCGAGATAGGCCAAATGTCTCGATTGTACTGCCAGTTGTGCTGCTCGTGTTGCCGATTGCTGAACTGTCTCGATAGGCCTTGTCCGAATAGAATAGTCTGTTAAAGACCTGAATTGGTCTGTTAAAGACCCGAAAAAAAACGAATGTCGTCGCCCTAGGTCCTGCTAGGTGCGCTCTCGTCGTCGTCGCTCTTGCTCGTCGCTCTCGCTCCTCGTCCTCGTCGCTCCTACATCGTCGTTCTCGCTCTCGTCCTTCTCGTCCTATCTTAGAACTTCAAAACTCGTACGATCTGCTTATAGGGGCACTTCTCTTTAAAACTCTCTCTTCTTCTTAATAGGGGCACTTTTCTTCCCTAAAACTCTCTCTCTTCTTAATAGGGGCACTTCTCTTCCCTAAAACTCTTCTTCTTCTCGATCGGGGGAGGGGGGGTAGAGTAGTATACACATGCACAATTAAGTAACCGGATGTAATTCGACGGCCTCCTTTGTACACATACAGTACACACTCTGGGTTGGTTGCACGTACGTTAATCGAGTACCCGGATGTAATTCAACGGGCTCTTTCGCGTAGTGCAGGTGTTGTTAAAGTGAGCCTTGGATATAATGATCTGACTGCAGTAGACGCAAGGTCAATACCCGTCTTTAATAACTATATCCAAGGCTGGAGAGAGAAGAATCTACGTACAAGCGGAGGTGGAGGTATTTGAGTGTGTGCCAAGCCTGGTCCTGCCAAGCCTGGCTGCCAGCTGTCCACATCCGTATTAATGTGTATCCGCTGCCGCTAATAGATAAGACTATACAACGAGTAGCTAAGGCTAAGTGGTTTAGCAAGCTAGATATTCGCTAAGCTTTCTATCGATTAAGAAACAAAGAAGGACAAACGGAAGACCTTACTACATTCGCTACGCGCATAGGCAATTTTAAGTAGCTAGTAATGCCTTTCGGACTTACTAACGCGCCGGCAGTGTAGCAACACTTTATAAACTACACCTTTATAGACATGCTAGAACGGTTCGTGTCTATTTACTTGGACGACATTCTTATATACACTAAGGGAACGAGAGAACAACACACGGACTACATTAAGAGAGTGTTAAAGAGACTCCGCGAGGTCGGACTAAACGCAGACACGAAGAAGAGCGAGTTCTACCAGACCGAAGTCAAATACCTCGGTCTTATCGTCGGAAGAGAGGGAATTCGGATAGACCTATCAAAAGTAGCCGCTATCGCAGAATAGAAGCAACCGACATCCGGAAACACTACGCAAATCAGAGCGTTTCTCGGATTCTGCAGCTACTATCGACAGTTTATTAAGGACTTTAGTAAGATAGCGAGACCCCTAAATAAGGCGTTAAAGAAGGAGGCCGCTAGCCTATAGAACGAGAAGTGTATAGAAGCTTTCAACCGACTAAAGGAGGCGGTAGCCTTAGCGCTAGTGCTAGCGCACTTCCGACCGGAAAAGACGATCTACGTAGAGACAGACGCTTCCGACACAGTAACAGCAGGGGTCCTTTCTTAATACTCTAACGACGACGAAACGCTCTATCCAGTAGCTTTCTTTAGCAAGTCTCTAAATAATGCTAAGCGGAACTATACTATCTATAATAAAGAACTGTTGGCTATTATACAGGCGTTCGAAGAGTGGAAACCGGAGCTTATAGCTAGACAGAGCACGATCCAGGTCCTTACAGACCACTAGTCGCTAACCTACTTTATAAAGACGCAGAAGCTATTACGCCGCCTAGCTAGGTAGGCCGCCTACCTGTCCGAGTTCGACTTCAAGATTACTTATCAACCTGGAGCTCAAAATGGAAAGGCTAATGCACTGACGAGAAGAGAAGGAAAAACCAGCCGAGCGAAAGAAGATCCGAACATGTTTCAAAAGGTGCTAACAGAACGAATAGTAGACGCCGAGGTGTTAAAAGAGGTAGGGATCTGTACGATAGAGCCGCCAACTAAAGAAAAGATGCTGTACGAGAGAGTGAAACGGCTTAATTAGCAGCGGAAGCTCGGAAAAACCGGCTTAGTTAAGTTGATCGTTCTGGAAGAACTAATTACGGAAGTTATCTAGCTAGTCTATAGTTCTACGGATGTTGGTTATGCAGGATCGAAGAAGACGATAGAAGCAATAAGGACGACCTACTGGTTTCCGCGAGCTTTCGAGAGGATCCACCGGTTTATAGCTATCTGTTATGTGTGCAGAGCCGCGAAGCCACGTTACGGCCTTCAGGCCGGCCTGTTAAAGCCACTTCCGATCCCCGAGAAACTATAGCAGCACATTACGATAGACTTCGTAACCGGCCTGCCGGATTCTAATAGATATAACGCTACACTTAATGTAGTAGATTGACTAAGCAAGGAACGCTATTTCATCCCCTATAGAGCAAAGGATAAAGGAACTCCTGCAGAAGAAACAGCGAGAATGTTGATCCAGTACGTATAGAAGTACTACAGGCTGCTGGATACTATTACTACGGATAGGGGTCCCCAATTCACTGCCGACGTATAGAAAGCCATTAACTAAGCCCTTAGAATTCGTGGAAAGCTTAGCACGGCCGCTTACCCTTAGACCGACAGTTAGTCTAAAGTAGCCAACCGTAAGATAGAAAAGTATCTACGGATCTTCTGCAGCTATTATTAAGTAGAGTGGATTAAGATGTTGCCGATAGCCGAATTCTGCGCCAATTTAGCACGGTTAGAAGCTACCTTACTAGCGCTGTTTAAGATAACACATGGTTATCTTCTAAGGATAAGCTTTCAGCCGCTAAACGAACCCAGCTCGTTAGAACCTTCTACTATCACTTCGTCGAAGAGAATCGCTGCGGCGGCGGCAGAAGCGCTCCGATCTTAGATAGAAGAAGCGATCAAGGTAGCGAAAGAGGCGATGGAATCAGCTTAGAAGAAGATAGTAACTCGAGCTAATAGAAAGAGGTTACCGATAGAATTTGAGGAAGGCCAAAAGGTATAGCTTAACACGCGGAACCTAAGGCTAAAAGGCAACGCGAAGCTCGACCCTCGTTACGTAGGCCTGTTTAAGATAGTAGAAAAGAGGTCGCCGGTAACCTACCGGCTCCAGCTGCCGAAATCGTTCCGGATCTACGATGTCTTTTATTCGGATCTGCTAAGCCTAGACCCTAAAGATAGTCTTCTAGATTAGGGGTTCGACGAACCCCTACCAATCGAAATAGATAGCAAAGAAGAAGAATAGGAGGTAGAAGATGTTATAGATGTAAGAAGACGAAGAGGATCTATTAAAGTAAGGATCTTATAGAAAGGATAGCTAGAAGACTATAAATAGTATCCGGCCGAGAACCTCCGGAATTCCGCGGAGCTGCTAAAGGAATTCTATGTCCGGAATCCGAGGAAGCCGCGGCCAGAGTAGCTATAAAGTTAACGGATTAGGAAGAAAAAGAAGAACCGCGTCCGCCCTATCGGTATAGATACTAGTAAGAACAATCGAGATTAGCGAGCCTGGCCACCGCCCTTATTAGCATCGTCCTTACTAGTCGGCTTCGCCGAACGGATAATAACGACGAGATCGGGGATGGCACTACCGGTTCTGGTGCTCTTAGTAACGCCGGTTCGCCTTCGCTACTACCAAACCGCTGGTTTGGCCAGTCGGGTAGTGACAGAAAAGAACAAAGCCAACGCTACAGGAAGCAGCGTCGCGGTGGAGCTCGAGGCTACGATAGAAAGAAAAAGAAGAAGATAGCGAGCCGCGATAGATCTATATAGACCTACGCGATAGCGTACGGACCGGTTACGCCGCAGCTCGGGTAACCGCTAGCTCCGATCAGATAGAACAGATTAGATAGATGCCAAGTAAAGACGTCAGATAGTAACAATATAAAAAAAAATTGGAACAACGGATAAGTAAGCGGTCGAGGGCGACTGCTAATAAGGGAGGGGGGTGGTGTTGCAGCAGCAGAAAGGGGTAGGACTAAGCGATAGGGTGGACCCTCAGAATTTCGGCTTAGCCCTTCTGGACTAAGCCAGGCCTTGGCACACCACCCCCAAAGCTCTCGCCTACTACTACATAGATTCCTTTCCCTCCTTAGTTCGAGATATAGTTATTAAAAAGGCCGTATTGAATCCTATCTGCGTGCCCGGATTACTTCCGGACTAAGCTAGGCCTTAGCACACTATCTCTAAAGCCCTTACCTACTGCTGCATAGATTTCTTTCCCTCTTTAGTTTGAGATATAGTTATTAAACAGCCGTATGAAACTATATCTGCACGCTCGGATTAAATAGATCCATCTAGATGCCCTCCTTTCTAACGATAAGGCCGAGGTATTTGACTTCAGACTAATAGAACTTACTCTTCTTTATGTCTGGATTCAATCCGACCTCTTAGAGTCTAGCTAGCACCTGTTCGATGTAGTCTGTATGCTGTTGTCTCGTTCTACTAGTGTAGATAAGGATGTCGTCTAAGTAGATAGATACGAACTGTTCTAGCATGTCTATAAAGGTATAGTTTATAAACCGTTGCTATACAGCTAGCGCGTTAGTAAGTCCGAAAGGCATAACCAGCTATTTGAAATTGCCTATACGCATAGTGAATGTCGTAAGGTCTTCCGTCTGCCCCTCTTCGTTCCTTAGCTAATAGAACGCTTAACGAATGTCTAGCTTGCTAAACTACTTGGCTTCTGCTACCCGCTGTATAGTCTCGTCGATTAGCGGCAGCGGGTATACGTCTCTCTTAGTAACCTTATTAAGGCCTCTATAGTATACGTATAGCTAGAGGCTGCCTCCGGGTTTCTGTATAAAAAGAATCGGCAATGTATACTTAGCTGAGCTTAGCGTAATAAACTTCTTTGCTAAGTTTTCTTAGACAAATACTTCAACTTAGTCTAGCTCGGCTAGCGACAGTCGTCTTATTAGTTCGGTTCTCGGTAGCGTAGCTCCTTCCTTTAGTTGAATCTTGTTATTAATCTGTGTATGCAGATATAATTTAATACAGTTGTTTTAATAACTATATCTCGAACTGAGGAAGGAAAGGAATCTACGCAGCGGTGGGTAAGGGCTTTAGGGGTGGGTGTGCCAAGGCCCGGCTCGGTCTGGAAGGGCCGAGCCGGAATCCTAAGGGTCTACCCTATTACTTAGTCCTACCCCTTTCTGCCGCTGCAACACTACCTCCCTCCCTCTCTAGCGGTTGCCCTCGACCGCTTACTTATCTTATCTATCGCCTCCTTTTTTTTTTGATTCGTCCTTCTCTTCTTGTTCTTCTTTTTTTTCGTTTTCTTCCTTCTTCTAATTTGCTGCTCCTTCTGCCGAAACTCCTTTAAAGACTGACGTTACCTTATCGCTTCTTCTACCTCGAGGACGTCGTTCCTTCGTTATCTTCTTTCTTTTCTTATATCGTTACTATCTAAAGTCCTTCCCCTGCCGTCTATCTAATCTAAGCTAGTAGCTATCTAAGCTGCAGCATAGCTGGCCTGTACGCCGCTGCAGAGGTCTATATAGATCTATCCGCAGCGCGCTATCTCTTCTTCTTTTTTTTCTTCTCTACTAAGGCCTTAAGCGCTACTGCAAAGCCGCTTTGTTGGCGTCGGCCTCGTTCTTCGCCGTTATTATCCGACTTAGCAGGTCCAGAGGCTAATAATAGCAAAGGCGAAGACTGTTATAAAGCGCGCCGACGTAGTAGCGCCGTCCTCGGCTTTATTGTCGCTATCCGGCCGGCGAAACCTGTCGGCAGTAGTGGTGGTAGAGCCGAAGACCCTAACTAAGTGCGTTACTACGATCGTTTCTATCGGTCTCCTTGCCGATAGAGCGGACGCGGCCTTCTACTTCTTCTATCCCTTCTAGAGTTATTAACTTCGAAGCTACTTGGGCCTTAGCTTCTTTAGGTTCCGGATATAAAATCTCTTAACAGCTCCGCCGAATTCCAGAGATTCTCGACTGGATACTATTTATAGTCTTCTAGCTACCCTTTCTATAAGATCCTCGCCTCGATAGACCCCCTTATCTTTCTTATATCTATTACATCTTCTACCTCCTATTCTTCTTCCTTCCTATCTATCTTAACCAGTAGGGATTCGGCGAACTCTTAATCCGGAAGACTGTCTTTAGGATCTAAACTTAGCAGATCCGGATAAAAGACGTCGTAGATCCTGAACAATTTCGGTAGCTGGAGCCGATAAGTCACCAGCGACCTCTTTTCCACTATCTTAAACGGGCCTACGTAGTAGGGGTTAAGCTTGGCATTGCCTTTTAGCCTTAGGCTCTGCATGTTAAGCTATACCTTTTAGCCTTCTTCGAATTCTATTAGCGACCTCTTTCTATTAGCTCGAGTTACTATCTTCTTCTAAGCCAATTCTATTACTTCTTTTGCTACCCGGGTTGCTTCTTCTATCTAAGATCTAAGTGCTTCTGCCGCAGCGGCGGCGACCCTCTTTAACGAGGTAGCGGTAGAAGGTTCCAAAGAGCTAAGTTCGTCCAGCGGTTGGAAGCTTATTCTTAGAAGATAACTATAAGTTATCTCGAATAGCGCCAGCGAGGTGGCCTCTAACTGTGCCGAATTGGCGCAGAATTCGGCTATCGGTAACACCTTAACCTACTCTTCTTAATAATAGCTGCAGAAGATTCGCAGATATTTTTCTATCTTACGATTGGCTACTTCGGACTGACTGTCGGTTTAAGGGTAAGCGGCTGTGCTGAGCTTTCTGCGAATTCCGAGAGCTTAGTTAATAGGCTTCTATATATTAGCGGTGAATTAAGGACCCCTATCCGTAGTAATAGTGTCCGGCAGACTATAGTGCTTCTATATATGCTGAATTAGCATTCTCGCCGTTTCTTCTGCAGTAGTTCCTTTATCCTTTGCTTAGTAGGGGATAAAGTAGCGCTCTTTGCTTAGCCTATCTACTACGTTAAGTGTAGCGTTGTATCTATCGGAATTCGGCAGGCCGGTTACGAAGTCTATCGTAATGTGCTGCTACAGTTTCTTAGGGATTGGAAGTAGCTTTAATAAACTAGCCGGAAGGCCGTAACGGGGTTTCGCGGCTCGATATACGTAACAATTAGCGATAAACTAGTGGATCCGCTCGAAGATTCGCGGAACCTAGTAGACCGTCCTTACTGCTTCTATTATCTTCTTAGAGCTAGCGTAGCCAACATCCTTAGAACTATAGACTAGCTAGATAACCTCTGTAATTAGTTCTTCTAGAACTATTAGTTTCCCTAAACCTGTTTTGCCAAGCCTCTGCTACTAATTAAGCTGCTCTACCTTCTCGTAGAGCGTCTCTCCTTCGGTTGGCGGCCCTATTGCGCAGATCCCTGCTTTATTTAACACCTCGGGGTCTACTATCCGTTCGGTTACTATCTTCTAGAACATGTTCGGATCTTCCTTTGCTCGGCTGGTCTTTCCTTCTCTTCTTGTTAGTGCGTTAGCCTTTCTATTCTAAGCTCTGGGTCGATAGGTAATCTTAAAGTCGAACCTAGATAAGTAGGCGGCCTACCGAGCTTAGCAACGCGATAGCTTCTGCGTCTTAATAAAGTAGGTCAGTAACTGGTGGTCTATAAGGACCTGGACTGTGCTCTTTCTAGCTATAAGCTCCGGTTTCTACTCCTCGAAAGCCTGGATAATAGCTAACAGTTCTTTATTATAGATAGCGTAGTTCTGCTTAGCCTCGTTTATAGACTTGCTAAAGAAAGCTACCGGATGGAGGGTTTCGTTGTCGCTATATTAAGAAAGGACGCCTACAGTTACTATATCGGATGCATCTGTCTCTAGGTAGATTGTCTTTTCTGGTCGGAAGTGCGCTAGCACTAGCGCCGAGGCCACTGCTTCTTTTAGCTAATTAAAAGCCTCTGTGCACTTCTTATTCTATAGGCTAGCGGCCTCCTTCTTTAATGCCTCGTTTAGGGGTCTTGCTATCTTGCTGAAGTCCTTAATAAATCGCTAGTAGTAGCTGCAGAATCCGAGAAAAGCTCTGATTTAGGTAGTGTTTCTGGACTTCGGTTGCTTCCATTCCGCTACTGCAGCGACCTTTAAGGGGTCTATCCAAATTCCTTCTCTTCCGACGATAAGGCCGAGATATTTGACTTCGGTTTAATAGAATTCGCTCTTCTTCGTGTCCGCGTTTAATCTAACCTTGCAGAGCCTAGTTAACACTCTCTCGATGTAGTCCGTATGCTGCTCTCTCGTTCTATCGGTATAGATAAGAATGTTGTCCAAGTAGATAGACACGAACCGTTCTAGCATATCTATAAAGGTATAATTTATAAAACGCTGCTACACTGCTAGCGCGTTAGTAAGTCTGAAAGGCATTACTAACTACTTGAAATTGCCTATGCGCGTAGCGAATGTCGTAAGATCTTCCGTTTGTCCTTCCTCGTTCCTTAGTTAGTAGAACGCTTAGCGAATATATAGCTTGCTAAACCACTTAGCTTTAGCTACTCGCTGTATAGTCTTATCGATTAGTAGCAGCGGATATACATCTCTCTTAGTGACCTTATTAAGGCCTTGGTAGTCTACGTATAATCGGAGACTACCTCTAGGTTTCCGTACGAAAAGAATTAGTAATGCATACTTAGCAGAGCTTAGCGTAATAAACTTCTTCGCTAGGTTTTCTCGAACAAACACCTCTACTTAGTCCAGCTCGGCTGGCGATAATCGTCTTAGGGGTTCGGTTCTCGGCAGCGTAGCTCCTTCTTTTAGCCGGATCTTGTTGTCGTATTCCGGTCGGTAGAGCGGCAGGAGGTTGGAGTCGGCTTTTAAGAACACGTTAGTGTAACTATAGAGTTCTTTTAGTAACACCTCTAACAGGTCTACTTCTTCTTCTGCTATTATCTTCCGGTAATCCTCGATGTCTTTTATCGAGATAGCGTAGATTTTATTCTCTGGCGACTTCGCAAGAGTCGTTAGGGCTTCTAAGCTTATTATTTCAACGGTATCTAGGAGATCGGAACGGTTGGTCGGAATCGTGTCGATAGTCGCGACGTTCGGTTTTGCGGCGGCAGCGACCTTTTCGTCAGCGGCGGCTCCGCCCTGCTAGGTCTTGAATCCGAGTGTGCCTTTACCTACGTTAATAACGGCTTTCTGGTTCTTTATCTGTTTCTACCCTATAATAATGTCAAACCGTCCGATATCTATAACTCGGAACGTTGCTTCCGTAGTGCGACCGGCTAAGGTAGTCTTTAATAGCATATAATGCGTAACGCTCTTAGTGTCTTGTCTATCGTATGCCGAAATTCGTGTTGGCGACGCCAGTTCTACTGGATAACTATATCCTTTTGTTAGTTCCTAAACTAGTCGATAGTAGATCGCCGCTCCAATAAGCGCTCCTGTGTCGATAAAGGCCTTTAACTAAAGTAGGTGGTACGAGCCGTTAAGGGGGTAGACCGTAATCGGAAGAATAATAGCGGTCTCCGTGTTCACTTCCACTACTGCTAAGAGCGGATCGCTATAGCTATTAATGCTTCCTTCTTCTGGCGACGCAGTCTGTAGTAGTGTCCTATTGTCTATACTGGATAGGGGGCCTATCTGTCTAGCTAGTCTTTTCCTAAGATCCTTAGTAGCACTCTACTATCTACACTGTCGGTGTCGTTTAGTGCCGGCTCTATAACTTGGATAGTCTTCTTTGGTAGCAGTGGCTTTGTAGCACAATACTCGTGCTTTTGTTAAACTGTTGCTTAGTATCTAGTAGCGATATAGCTAGGCTTTCTGTAGGTGTAGCATATAGGGACAAACGACGAGCACGGCGAATAGGATAGCTGCTAAGGGCCCTGTTAGAAAGGAGCCGGGGGTCGTATTGTCTGCGCCGACTGATCCGGGCACGCAGATATAATTCAATACAGCCTTTTTAATAACTATATCTCGAACTAAGGAGGGAAAGGAATCTATATAGTAGTAGGTAAGAGCTTTAGGGGTAGTGTGCCAAGGCCTGGCTCGGTCCAGAAGGGCCGAGCCGAAATTCCGAGGGTTCACCCTATTACTTAGTCCCACCCCTTTCTGCTGCTGCAACACTACCCCCCTCCCTTACTAGCAGTCGACCTCGACCGCTTACTTATCTATCTGTCCCTCTCTCTTTTTTTTTACATCGTCGCTATCTAACGTCTTTACCTCGCGTCTATCTAATCGGAAGAGCTATCTAATCGGAGCTAGCGGTTACCTAAGCTGCAGCGTAACTGGTCCGTGCTCCGCTGTAGAGGTCTATATAGATTCGTCCGCGGCTCCGTTTCTTCTTCTTCTTTCTCTACTTAGGACCTTACCTATCGCAGGGCCGGCGGCGCCGACGCCGCTTTATTTGTTTAGGGCAGCGTCGTCGACTATCGTGTCGACCCAGCGGTAGGTAGTGGCCGCGTCGAGCTTTCCACGAATTCCGAGAGCTTGGTTGATAGCTTTCTATACATTAGCGGTAAATTAAGGACCCCTATCCGTAGTAATAGTGTCCGGCAGGCTATAGTGCTTCTATACGTGCTGGATCAGCATTCTCGCTGTTTCTTCTGCTGTAGTTCCTTTATCCTTAGCTTAGCAGGAGATAAAATAGCGCTCCTTGCTTAGTCGATCCACTACGTTAAGCGTAGCATTATATCCGTCCGAATCCGGCAGGCCGGTTACGAAGTCTATCGTAATATGCTGCTACGGTTTCTCGGGGATCGGAAGTGGCTTTAGCAGACCGGCCGGAAGGCCGTAACGTAACTTCGTAGCTCAGCATAATAAACTAGTAGATCCGCTCGAAGATTCGCGGAAACCAGTAGATTGTCCTTTCGGCTTCTATTGTCTTCTTTAAGCCTGCGTAACCAACGTCTTTAGAACTGTAGACCGACTAGATAACCTCTGTAATTAGTTCTTCTAGAACTACTAGCTTCCCTAAGCCGGTTTTGCCGAGCTTCTGCTGCTAGTTAAGCCGTTCTACTTTCTTGTAGAGCGTCTTTTCCTCGGTTAGCGGCTCTATCGCACAAATCCCTACCTCTTTCAACACCTCGGCGTCTATTATCCGTTCGGTCAACACCTTCTGAAACATGTTCGGATCTTCTTTCGCGCGGTTGGTCTTTCCTTCTCTTCTCGTTAACGCATTAGCCTTTCTATTTTAAGCTCTAGGTCGATAGATAATCTTGAAGTCGAATCCGGATAAGTAGGCGGCCTACCGGGCCTGGTGACGTAATAGCTTCTGCGTCTTTATAAAGTAGGTAAGCGACTGGTGGTCCGTAAGGACCTAGACTGTGCTCTTTCTAGCTATAAGCTCTAGCTTCCACTCTTTGAACGCCTGTATAATAGCTAACAGTTCTTTATCGTAGATAGCATAGTTCCGTTCGGCCTTAGTTATAGACTTGCTAAAGAAGGCTACTGGATAGAGGGTCTCTCCGTTGTTAGCATATTAAGAAAGGACCCCTGCTGTTACTGTATCGGAAGTGTCTGTTTCTATATAGATTGTCTTTTCTAGTCGGAAGTGCGCCAGCACTAGCGCTGAGGCCACTGCGTCTTTTAGTCGATTAAAAGCCTCCGTGCACTTCTTATTCTATAGGTTAGCGGCCTCCTTCTTTAACGCTTCGTTTAGGGGTCTCGCTATCTTGCTAAAGTCCTTAATAAACTATTAATAGTAGCTGCAGAATCCGAGAAACGCTCTGATTTGTGTAGTGTTTCCTGATTTCGGCTGCTTCTATTCTGCGACGGCAGCGACTTTTAAGGGGTCTATCCGGATTCCTTCTCTTCCTACGATAAGACCGAGATATCTGACTTCGGTCTGGTAGAACTCGCTCTTCTTTGTGTCTGCGTTTAAGCCAACCTCGCGGAGCCTAGTTAACACTTTCTTAATGTAGTCCGTATGTTGCTCTCTCGTTCCTTTGGTGTAAATAAGGATGTCGTCTAAGTAAATAGATACGAACTGTTCCAGCATGTCTATAAAAGTGTAGTTTATAAAGCGTTGCTACACTGCCGGTGCGTTGGTAAGTCCGAAAGGCATTACTAACCACTTGAAATTGCCTATACGCGTAGCAAACGTCGTAAGGTCTTCCGTTTGCCCTTCCTTATTCCTTAGTCGGTAGAATCTATCTGCCTCTCGCCGTCTTCTTCTTTTTCTTTCTCTACTAAAGCCCCTACCTATCGCAGGGCCGGCAGCGCCGACGCCGTGCAGCGGCGTCGGCGAGCTTCCTGCCGAGGCGGTAGTAGGTGGTAGCCGAGTTAAAGACTCCGGCGAAGCGACTGCTACGATCGTCTTTATCGGCTTCTGTACTAATAGAGCGGACGCAGTTTTTCTTCTTCTTCTGGAATAATTAACTTCGGAGCCACTTAGGCTTTGGCGTCCTCGGGTTCCGGACATAAAACTCTCTTAGTAGCTCCGCCGAATTCCGGAGGTTCTCGGCTAGATACTATTTATCGACTTCTAGCTATCCTTTCTATAAGATCCTCGCTTCGATAGATCCTCTTAGCTTTCTTATGTCTATTACATCTTCCACCTCCTATTCTTCTTCTTTACTATCTATCTCGATTAGCAGGGGTTCGGCGAACCCTTGTTCCAGAAGGCCGTCTTTAGGGTCCAGACTTAGCAGGTCCAAATGGAAGACATCGTAGATTCGGAACGATTTCAGTAGTTGGAGCCGATAAGTTACTAGCGACCTCTTTTCTACTATCTTGAACGGACCTACGTAGCGGGGGTTGAGCTTGGCGTTGCCTCTTAGCCTTAGGTTCTGCGTGTTAAGCTATACCTTTTGGCCTTCTTCGAATTCTATTAGTAACCGCTTTCTATTAGCTCGAGTTACTATCTTCTTCTAAGCCGATTCTATAGCCTCCCTTGCTACCTTAATCGCTTCTTCTATCTGGGTCTTAAGTGCTTCGGCCGCGGCGGCAGCGACTCTCTGTAACGAAGTAGCGGTAGATATAGAAGGTTCCGAAGAGCTGGGTTTGTTTAGTAGTTGAAAGCTTATTCTCGGAAGATAACTATGCGTTACCTCGAACGGCGCCAGTAAGGTGGCTTCTGATCGTGCTGAATTGGCGCAGAATTCGGCTATCGGCAACACCTTAACCCACTCTGCTTAATAATAACTGCAGAAGATTCGTAGATATTTTTCTATCTCTCGGTTAGCTACTTTAGACTGACCGTCTGTTTAAGGGTAAGCGGCCGTGCTAAGCTTTCTACGAATTTCGAGAGCTTGGTTAATGGCTTTCTATACATTAGCGGTAAATTGAGGACCCCTATCCGTAGTGATAGTGTCCGGCAGGCTATAGTGTTTCTATACGTGCTAGATCAGCATTCTCGCCGTTTCTTCCGCTGTAGTTCCTTTATCCTTGGCTCGGCAGGGGATGAAATGGCACTCCTTGCTTAGTCGATCCACTACGTTAAGTGTAACGTTATATCTATCGGAATCCGGCAGGCCGGTTACGAAATCTATTGTAATATGCTGCTACGGTTTCTTAGGGATCGGAAGTGGCTTTAGCAGACCGGCCGGAAGGCCGTAACGTAGCTTCGCGGCTTAGCACACGTAACAGTTAGCAATAAACCGGTAGATCCGCTCGAAAATTTGCGGAAACCAGTAGGTTATCCTTACAGCTTCTATCGTCTTTTTCGATCCTGCGTAGCCGACGTCTTTAGAACTATAAACCAGCTGGATAACCTCTGTAATCAGTTCTTCTAGAACGATCAGCTTCCCTAAGCCTGTTCTGCTGAGCTTCTGTTGCTAGTTAAGCCGTTCCACTTTTTCGTAGAGCGTCTCTTCCTTAGTCGCCTGTTCCACTGCGCAGATCCCTACCTCCTTTAACACCTCGGCGTCTACTATTCGTTCAGTTAACACCTTCTGGAACATGTTCGGATCTTCTTTCGCGCAGCTAGTCTTTCCTTCTCTTCTCGTTAACGCGTCGGCCTTTCTATTTTGAGCTCCGGGTCGATAGGTAATCTTAAAATCGAATCCAGATAAGTAGGCGGCCTACCGAGCCTAGCGACGTAACATCTTCTACGTCTTTATAAAGTAGGTAAGCGACTGGTGGTCTGTGAGGACCTGGACTGTGCTTTTTCCTACTATAAGCTCCGGTTTCCACTCCTCGAAAGCCTGAATAATAGCTAACAGCTCTTTATTACAAATAGCGTAGTTCTGCTTAGCTTTATTTATAGACTTGCTAAAGAAAGCCACTGGATAGAGGGTTTCGTTGTCGCTATATTAAGAAAGGATCCCTGCTGTTACTGTGTCGGAAGCGTCCGTTTCTACATAGATCGTCTTTTCTGGTCGGAAGTGCGCTAGAACCGGCGCCGAGGCCACTGCTTCTTTCGGATAAAAGCTTCCGTGCACTTCTTATTCTATAGTCTAGCGGCCTCCTTCTTTAATGCCTTATTTAGGGGGCTCGCTATCCTACTAAAGTCCTTAATAAACTGTCGATAGTAGCTACAGAATCTGAGAAACGCTCTGATTTGCGTAGTGTTTCCGGATTTCGGCTGCTTCTATTCCGCTACAGCAGCGACTTTGGAGGAGTCTATCCGAATTCCTTCTCTTCCAACGATAAGACCGAGATATTTGACTTCGGTCTAATAGAACTCGCTCTTCTTCGTGTCCGCGTTCAATCCGACCTCGAAGAGTCTCTTTAACACCCTCTCAATGTAGTCCGTGTGTTGCTCTCTCGTTCCTTCGGTATAGATAAGAATGTTGTCTAAGTAGATAGACACGAACCGTTCTAGCATGTCTATAAAGGTATAGTTTATAAAGCGTTGCTACGCTGCCGGTACGTTGGTAAGTCCAAAAGGTATTACCAACTACTTGAAATTGCCTATACGCGTAGCGAATGTCGTAAGATTTTCCGTTTGTCCTTCTTCGTTTCTTAGTCGATAGAAAGCTTGTCGAATATCCAACTTGCTGAACCACTTAGCCTTCGCCACCCTCTGTATCGTCTTATCGATTAGAGGCAGCGGATACACGTCTCTCTTGGTAACCTCGTTAAGGCCTCGGTAATCTACGTACAGTTAGAGACTACCTCCGGGTTTCTATACGAAAAGAATCGGTAACGTATATTCGGCTAAGCTCGGCGTAATGAACTTCTTCGCCAGATTCTCTTAAACAAACACTTCTACCTAGTCTAGCTCGGCTGGCGATAAGCGTCTTAGGGGTTCGGTTCTCGGCAACGCGGCTCCTTCTTTTAACCGGATCTTGTTGTTATATTCCGGTCGGTGGAGCGGCAACAGGTTGGAGTCAGCCTTCGAGAACACGTTAGCGTAGCTGTAGAGTTCCTTTAGTAACACCTCTAGCGGATCTACTTCTTCCTCCGCTACTATCTTCTAGTAGTCCTCGATGTCCTTTATTAAGATAGCGTAAATCTTATTGTCTAGCGACCTCGCGAGGGTCGTCAAAGCTTCCGAGCTTATTATTCCGATCGTGTCTAGAGGGTCGGGCCGATCTATCGGAACTGATGTAACGCAGTACACTTAAGCCAAAAGGGACTAGTTAAGTAACTCGGAAGTGACTTGACTAATGTGTACTAGATATATAAACCTTGGCAAGGCATAGTAATGACACGGGCCAACCCACCCTGTATTACTACCCCCTACGCTACAGGCTTACGACCTCGTAAGCTGCGCTTACTTACAGGCTACGTATGCTATTGCACAGCCCCCCTATGCAGTATACGCAATCAACCCCCCCCCTAGCAGGTCTGCACACAGCCAGCTGGACCTTTACCGGGTCTGCCTTATTCTGTACGGAGTAGTAGACAAACGGACATACGTTAACACTGCTTCCACTCTCCTGTTAAAAGATGCGCCCCCTAGGAATTGAACCTGGGCCTTTTATTGTACACTTTCAGCAGTCACTTCCGAGTTAAGTAATGTGACGCGGTACACTTAAACTAAAAGGGACTGGTTAAGTAACTCGGAAGTGACTTGACTAATGTGTACCAGATATATAAACCTTAGCAAGGCATAGTAATAACACGGGCCAACCTACCCCGTATTAGGAACCTCTTCGATAGTCGTAGCGTTTGGTTTCGCGGCGACGACGGTGACCGGTTTGACGGCGGCAACGCCACTCTGTAGGGTTTTGAATCTGAGTGTGCCTTTACCTACGTTAATAACGGCTTTCTGGTTCTTTATCTATTTCTGTCCTATAATAATGTCAAACCTTCCGATATCTATAATTCGGAACGTCGCTTCTGTAATACGACCTGCTAAGGTGGTCTTTAATAGCACGTAGTGCGTAACACTCTCGGTGTCTTGTCCGTTGTATGCCGAAATCCGCGTCGGCGACGCTAGCTCCACTGGATAGCTGTATTCTTTTATTAGTTTCCGAACTAGTCGATAGTGGATCGCTGCGCCGATAAGGGCTCCTGTGTCAATAAAGGCCCTTAACTAAAGAGGGCCTTGCGAGCTATTAAGGGGGTGGACCGTAATCGGAAGGATAATAGCTGTTTCCGTGTTTACTTCCACCGCTGCCGAGAGCAGATCGCTACAGCTGTTAATACTTCCTTCTTCCGGCGACCTAGTTCGTGCCGGTGCCCTATTGTCTATGCTGGATAGGGGGCCTATCCGTCCAGCTGGTCTTTTCCTAGGATTAGCAGAGGCACTCCACTATCTATACTGTCGGTGTCTTTTAGAGCCGGCTCAATAACTTGGATAGTCTTTCTTAGAGGCTGCTGTTGCTTCGTAGCACGATACTCCTGCTTCTGTTAATCCGTAGCTTAGCATCTCGTAGCGATATAGCTAGGCTTTCTATATGCGTAGCAGGTAGGGACGAACGACGAACGTAGCGAATAAGACGGCTGCTAAGGTGCTCTCCTAAAAGGTGCAGGAGGTCGTATTGTCTGCGTTATCGACAGCTTCTGGTTCGATTCGCGCGATTTCGCGTAAGTGCTTAGGTTTCTAGCAGTAACTCTCGCTCGGTGCACGAAGCTTTCAAGGTCTTCGTCTTCTACCAAAGCTATAGCTGCGGCCAGTTCGGGGTTCAGCTTCTGCCTTAGTAGGTAGAGCTGCTTATCTTCTAACACTCTGGCTCTAATAGCATATTTTCTGAACAGTCTGTAAAATTCCTCGAACGTCTGCCGGTTCTAGTTGATCTTATCCAGTTGCTTACAGGCTGTCTTCTTTCGGAAGGGGTCTCCGAAGCGTTGGTCTAGCGCTTTGATCGCTTCTTCGGCGGTTACCTCTTCTAGGTCCGCTACTAACGAAAAAGCTTTACCCTCTAGTCGCGATTCCAGGTATGCCAGCCTGTCCTCTTTACTGTTTCCGGTATGGTCGCGGTCTATCTTGTTCTTTATCTTCTTCTTGAATGCCTCCCAGTCTTTAGGGTCTCCGTCTCTAAACGCCGGTAGATCCGGTAGTAACGTTATTAGGGTGCTACCTTAACTATAGGCCGCCAGTAAGGCAGTCTCTGCTTGTTCTTCTCGTTGTAGTAGCGCCGACGACATCGCTGCTTCCATCTTAGCTAACTGAGTCTTTATCGCCTTTAGTTGTGCTAGTCGGTTCGCCGCTTGGTTTTCTAGCACATCGATAGTAGTTTCTGCCAATTCCTTTTCGGCCCTTACTGCTTCGTTTTCCTCTCTTAACTGCCTGTTCTCGTCTAGGGTTCTGTAAAACAGCTTCTTAATAAGGTCTATACCGTCGTAGACCTTCCCTGCTCCGTTCTCGTTTACATAATCTTTAAGTTCCTTAAGTGTGCAGTCGTGGATCTTCTTGTATTCGGTTATTCGTTCCTTAATCTCTGCAGTCTCTTCCGCTGTAAATCCTCTAATAATGAACTTATTATTAATAACACTAGAGCGCCTACTCGCTCTGTTAGTCTTTTCTCTTCTGCTTCTGCTTCGGCCTGTAACGCCGCTCTCTACTGTTAAGAAGCTCTCTATAGCCGTCTTACAGTACTGGTGTTTGGTTTAGTGTTTTTGGTGCGCGTGCGTTATTCGGGTGTCCGGATGGTTTAACGGTCCCTTTCGCGCAGCGCGGAGTTAGTGTAGTAAGTAAGTTCGAGATATAATAATCCGGGCACGCAGATATAATTCAATACGGCCTTTTTGATAACTATATCTCAAACTGAGGAGGGAAGGGAATCTATGTAGTAGTAGGTAAGAGCTTTAGGGATAGTGTGCCAAGGCCCGGCTTAGTCCGGAAGGGCCGAGCCGAAATTCCGAGGGTCCACCCTATTACTTAGTCCCACCCCTTTCTGCCGCTGCAACACTGACGATAATCTCTAAATTAGTTCGCGTGTCGCCGATTTTCTGTACATATTCAGGTTTCTGGCGGTAACTCTCGCTTGGTGTACGAAGCCCTCGAGACCTTCGTCTTCTACCAAAGCTATAGCTCCGGCTAGCGTAGGGTTCAACTTCTACCTTAGCAAGTAGAGCCGCTTATCTTTGGACACTTTAGCTCTAATAGCATATTTCTTAAACAGGCTATAGAATTCTTCAAACGTTAGCTGGTTCTAGTTGATCTTGTCTAACTGTTTACAGACTGTCTTCTTTCGGAAGGGGTCTCCGAAACGCTGATCTAGAGCTTTAATTACTTTGTCGGCGGTTACCTCTTCTAGGTCTGCTACTAGTAAGAACGCCTCGCCTTCCAGTCGCAATTCTAAGTAGGCTAATCTGTCCTCTTCGCTGCTTCTGGCATAATCGCGGTTTATCTTATTTTTTATCTTCTTTTTAAATACCTTCTAGTCTTTGGGGTCTCTACCCCTAAAGGCCGGTAGATTAGGTAGTAACGTTATCGAAGTGCTACCTTGACTGTATGCCGCTAGTAAGGCAGTATCTGCTTGTTGTTCTCAATATAGCGGCAGCGCCTAATGTAACGCGGTACACTTAAGCTAAAAGGGACTGGTCAAGTAACTCGGAAGTGACTTGACCAATGTGTACTAGATATATAGACCTTGGCAAGGCATAGTAATGACACGGGCCAACCCACCCTGTATTACTACCCCCTGCGCTACAGGCTTACGACCTCGTAAGCTGCGCTTACTTACAGGCTACGTATGCTATTGCACAGCCCCTCTATACAGTATACGCAATTAACCCCCCCGCCCCCCCGGCAGGTCTGCACACAGCCAGCTGGACCTTTACCGGGTCTGCCTTATTCTGTACGGAGTGGTGGACAAACGGACATACGTTAACGCTGCTTCTACTCTCCTGTTAAAAGATGCGCCCCCTAGGAATTGAACCCAGGCCTTTTATCGTACACTTTTAGCAGTCACTTCCAAGTTAAGTAATGTAACGCAGTACACTTAAGCCAAAAGGGACTGGTTAAGTAACTCGGAAGTGACTTGACCAATGTGTACTAGATATATAAACCTTGGCAAGGCATAGTAATAACACGGGCCAACCCACCCTATATTAGCGCTGACGATATTGCTGCTTCTATATTAGACAACTAAGCCTTTAGCATCTTTAGTTGTGCTAGCCGGTTCGCCGCTTAGTTTTCTAGTATATTAATAATAGTTTCCGCCGATTCCTTCTTAGCTATTACCTATTCTATCTCCTCTCTTAGCTGCCTGTTCTCTTCTATATTTTTGTAAAACTTCTTTTTAATAAAGGTAATAATGTCGAACACCTTCCCAGCTCTATATTCTGCTAGACATTCTTCGATTTTATCCGGCGTACAGGCATACAGCTCCTTGTAGCCGGCTATGCCCTTCTTCGCTTTATCTGTCTCTTCTTCTGTAAGGCCCTTAGTAGCCGTTCCGTTATCGAGGATGCTAGTGCGCCTATCCCTCGCTCTGTCAGTTTTTCTCTTTCCGCTACGGCCTGTAACGCTGCCCTCTGCCGTTAAGAAGCCTTCTATAGTCTCCTTACAGTGCTAATGTGTTTGGTTAGGTTTGTAGTGCGCGCGTGCGTTATTTAGGTAGCCGGATGCGGTTTAACGGGCCCTTTCGCGCAGCGCGGGGTTGGTGTAGTAGGTAAGTTCGAGATATAATAATCTGAGCACGCAGATATAATTCAATACAGCTGTTTTAATAACTATATCTCGAACTAAAGAGGGAAAGGAATCTATGCAGCAGTGGGTAAGGGCTTTAGGGGTAGTGTGCCAAGGCTCGGCTTAGTCCAGAAGGGCCGAGCCAAAATTCCAAGGGTCTACCCTGTTAGGGGGCGCCGCCTGGCCCAGGTCCTGGACCTGACCTAAGCCAACCGTCGCCCTAAGGACTGCGACTTAGCGGCGCCAGCACAACCCTACCCTCTATACAGAACCACCGACAGGACCCTACTCCTATACAGAGGGAGAACACTACGGTCCTATATAAAGAGGAGCTACCGCCCCTCTAAATAGGAGGGAAAACTATGTACTACTGTATAGAGGAGGTAACTTCCGATCCCCTATACAGAGGGTGAACCTTGCACCTCTATATAAAGGGGAATTGCTGGCTTGGCTTCGTAGGTACAAATCGTACAGCAGCAGACGACGAAGGAACTGCCTATTAGTTCCTTTATGCAGATACCTAACCTTAAGTTTCTAAACCAAGATTCTTAGGGCCCCTTACATTAGGAACTAATCTTACTGTCGGTAACTGCAGTAATAAAGCAAAGATAGACAGCGACATCCCTATAGAAACTACGGCTATAGAGGGACATATGCACTGCGTATACAAGGAGCTGCTGGAAAGCAAGAGGCAGCTCGAGCAGTAAGTAAGCTACTAGGCTGCGATGATTTCCTAGCAGGAACAGGAGCTACGACAGCTTAGGGCGTCCGATTGCGATCCGACCCCTACGACGACAATAAACACAATAACCTACACCCCGACCCCTAAGAGCAAACTCCCTAACGTCTCTATATACGACGGCGAGGCTCCGGCCGAATACCCCTCCTAGGCTGCCCAGATGCGCTCTAAGCTCCTAGTCGACTTAGGAGCATACCTAACCGAGCTAGACAAGGTAGTTTACCTCTTTAGAAGGTTAAAGGGCAGGGCGGCAGCACAGATTCTGCCGTACTACGAGACGGCTATTGCCAACCTAGCAATAGCTACGACGACGATGCTCTAGGCAGCTCTAGACAAGAGCTACAAGGACCCGGACCGCCAGAGCCGAGCACTCCTACAGGTTAATACAATAAAACAAGGACGGAAGACCGTATAGGAATTCCTCGCGGAATTTGACTAGACTTTAGCAGAAGTAGGAGGACTCTAATAGGAGGACAGGATAAAAATCACCTCTTAAGAGGTAGGCCTCTCTAAGGAAATTATAATAGGGCTAGTAGGCGTAATGCGACCGGCTACGTACGAGGAATTCTGCGACCTCCTTAGGATAGTCGACGACTAGCAGCACAGGCTTGGACAGATAGGTCGCACTTAGGAGATAAGACAACTCCTCTAGCGACAGACGGACGCTATAGACTAGGAACCGACAACGACGAGGGTAGCAGCAGCAGCTACCGTACGGCTAAGGGCCGCTACTAAAAGGGCGCAATAGGTAGATACGGCCACCCTTAATAAGAGACGAGCAGAAGGGAGCTGCTACCGGTATAGCAAGATAGGCTACGCTGTACGGAATTGCGGGCTTCTGCTAGTAGAGAGACCTAGGGGACGGCCAACCACTGCAAGGGTAGCAACTGCAGCGCCTTAACAAGAAGATTAGGAGTCTTACTCAGACGACGACGAGTCGGGAAAAGAGTAGCCTCTAAGCGAAGACTCTGCCAGAGGCAGGTGCGAGATAGACTGCTAAATCAAAGCATTACTTAGCTATCTTTTAAGAGCAATTACATAACGACGACGCCGTTTATCGTACAGCCGACGTTAAACAGGTCTGTAACGGCGCGGACATTGATTAACACAGGATGTTTAGTGTATAGAGTAATTAGCGAGGACTTCGTACAGAGATATCGGATTAAGACGACCCCTACGGTACCTGTACGCATACTGGGCATTACCGGGCGAGGACTGGACATTACCCGTATAGTGAAAGTAACGATGGAGGTACAGGGACACTATAAGCAGGACTTATACCTCTATATCGTACAGGACAAGTTAGGGTACGACCTAATACTAGGAAAGCCTTGGATAGAGCGCTAGAGGGGCAAGCTAGACGTCGGACGAGGACGGCTGTACCTAGCTATAACGAAGCAGAGAATCCAGGACTAGGGGAAGATCTCGCAAGATAGCAAGGCTAAGGCCGAAATCAACACGGCAACGGCGGACATCGAGAAGGCATTGGCACCTAAGGAAGTAACGAACCCCTATATAAAGCTCCTAAGGGAGTATGCTAGATACCTGGACCTCTTCGAGCCGAAGTCGGCCTCGAAGCTGCCGCTGCACTAAGGGGAAGGGATTGACTATAACATCTAGCTAGAACCCCGTCTGGATAGGGGCCTGCCAGAGGTACTGTACGGACTGCTATATAGGATGTCCTCTAGAGAACTCCTAGTATTGCGCAAAACCCTAGACGACCTGCTTGCCAAAGGGTTTATTTAGGCTAGTACGTCGTCCGCGGGGGCCCTAGTACTGTTTGTCTATAAGGAAGGGAAGGCCGGATTGCGTTTCTGCGTAGACTATAGAGGCATTAACGCGATTACTAAGAAGGACCAGTACCCCCTACCCCTTATTAAGGAGACTCTCGGACGGATCAGCAAGGCGAAGTGGTTTACTAAGTTTAATATAGTCTTAGCCTTCGACAAGATACGGATTAAGGAAGGCTATAAATAGATAACTGCCTTCTGTACGAGATATAGCCTTTTTAAGTAGCTTGTTACCTCCTTCGGCCTTGCCAATGCACTGGCAACCTTCTAAAGGTACATTAACAAGTCTCTATAAGGGTTACTAGACGACATCCGCTCGGCATACCTCGACGACACCCTGGTTTTTACGGACAGCACCTACGCAGATTACGTACGGGATGTCAAGAAGGTACTAGACCGACTGCAGCAGGCTAGCTTGTACCTCGATATCGACAAATGTAAATTCGGTGTCCAACATACAAAATACCTAGGTTTTATTATCGAGGCAGGGAAAGGCATTAGTATAGATAGGAAGAAGATTAATGCTATCAAGCAATAGAAGCCGCCTACGAACGTTAAGGGCGTACAGGAATTTCTTAGGTTTGCCAACTTCTACTGCCAGTTTATACAGAACTACTCGGAGACCGTACGCCCCCTAGTAGAGCTAACGCACAAGGACAAGCAGTTTAAATAGACAGACGAATGTAATAGGAGCTTCGACAAGCTAAAGGAACTCTTTACTACAGGACTAACGCTCGCCGCCTTTAACCTAGAGCGTACGACGATACTGGAAACTGACTCCTTAGGGTACTGTATTAGGGGTATCCTGTTACAGGTAGGCTCGGACGGACTCCTACACCCTTGCGCGTATTTCTCTAAGAAGAACTCCCTAGCTAAGTGCAACTACCCTATCTACGACAAAGAGTTGCTAGCAGTCGTACGGTGTTGCGAAGCCTAGGATAGAGAACTCCGCTAGGTGCCCGAGTTCCTCGCTCTAAAAGACTACAAGAACCTAGAATACTTTACTTAACCCTAGAAGCTGTCCGAGAGGCACATACGATAGGCAATGTACCTAAGCCGGTTTAACATAAGACTCTAGTATCGCAAGGGTAAGGACAACAGCAGGGCCGATACACTGTCTAGACGAGACTAGGACATACCAACGACGTACGAGGACGACCGGCTAAAGTTACGAACCTTCTAGATGTTTAAGGGGGAGCCAGGCGAGGGGACTATCCGCCTAGCAGCGACACACCTATAGGAACCCTAACTGCTAGTATAGGAAGAGGCAGTAGAAAAGGACGAGGTATACCAAGGGACCCGTACAGCGATCTAGGGAGGGCAACGGAAGCTCCTAGCCGAGCTCCACCTTAAGGTGTCGGCAGCCGAGTGCTTAGTAGACGAGGAGAACAACCTAAAGTTCAGAAATCAGACATAGGTCCTGGCAGACGAGAAGCTCTATACGAGCTTAATACAACGGGTGCATAACTCTATAGCTACCGGACACCTAGGGCGCGAGGAGACGTACAGCATTATCGCCCGGGACTACTACTGGCCGGCGATAGCGAAGGACATTCGCAGGTTCATACAGAACTGCGATGTGTGCGGACAGACGAAGCCCTAGCGCAAGCTAAAGTATAGGCTGCTAAAGCCCCTGCCGATACTGGACAGGCCCTAGCAAGACCTTATAGTAGACTTTATTACGGACCTCCCTAAGAGCGACGGACAGCGAAACATTATAGTAGTTACGGACAAGTTAACGAAGGGGGTAATACTAGAGGGAATGGACTCTATTACAGCTAAAGACACTACCTAGGCCTTTATACGTACGACGTTTAGCAAGCACAGTTTCCCTAGGTCAATTGTATTAGACCGAGGGACACAGTTTACGAGCTAGCTCTAGGCAAGGGTATGCCAGTTACTAAAGGTAGAACGTCGCCTGTTAACCGCATAGCAACCGCAGACAGACGGGGCAACAGAGAGGGTCAATTTAACTCTGGAAGCGTACCTCCGAGCGTACGTCGACTATAACTAGACGAACTGGAACCGACTTCTCCCTATAGCGGAGCTGGCTATTAACAGCTATATAGCTAATGCTACAGGACTGTCCCCCTTCTTTATAACCTATAGATACGACTATTCCCTGCTCCTACCGACCCCGAGTAGTAACACCCTGCGCCCTATACGATCCCTAATTCAGCAAGGAGAGGCTATCGTACGGACGATTACGAACGCCTACTAATAGGCAAAGGCGAGCCTGGCTATAACCTAACAGAACGCGGAAGAGCAGGCTAACAAGGGACGATAGGCTGCACTAAGGTACAAGGCAGGGGATAAGGTCTAGCTAAACCAGCGAAACATCCGTACAGACTAGCCGAGCAAGAAGCTAGATTAGAGGAACAGGAAGTTTATAGTAGTCTAGCTAGTAGGGACATACGCTGTACGACTAAACACCCCCCTAGGAATTTACCCAGTCTTCTACATAGATCTTGTACGACTGGCGAACATAGACCCCCTGCTGCACTAGACGACTAACGACGCGCGCCCTCCTGCAATTATAACTAAGGGCTAGGAAGAGTATAAAGTAGAGGGGATCCTTAGGAGTCGAAGGAAGCGGGGGAAGGTAGAGTACCTAGTGAAATAGAGAGGATAGGCAGAGCCTATATAGGAACTGTACAAGGCTCTACAGGACATAACTGCACTAGACAGATAGGAGGAGAACCATCCCCCTGCCCAGTTACAGTAACACTGCGCTGTACGGCGGAAGGAGGCACAATCTACCCTAAGGACAGGGTAGCTGCAGGCGAACCTAGGTTATTAAAGGATCGAAAATTACAATAGAGACACTACAGGGTCCTGCTAACACGATATCGTATAACACTGTACGAGATAAGGGCTGGAAGAAAGGAACAGCTAAGGGGCAGATAGGAGGGGGAGTAGAAATAAGAGGAGTTAAGAGAAAACTGTCCGAAATTCCTTACACTATCTAGGGGAGGGGGGTAGCTTACTAGCCACTACCCTGGGGGACTAGAGTAGTCTCCTTATCTAAGATCTTAACTACCTCCCGCCCGGCCGGGCTCCTACCCCTACTAGGGCTAGCCCTAGGCAACAGAGGCACCCCCCTACCCCTACGTACCTCCCCCGGCTAGCGGTAGGGGCAGTAGAAGGAGCTATCCTTCTACTTATACAAAGCATACACCCTAGCCTAGAAGCCTAGGAGGCGGTATAGGCTAAGTAAGGGCTAGGGGGAGTTGGGGCAGAGGGCACAGGGCTAGCCCTAGGTAGCGATAAGGAGGGCGTTAACGTACAACGCCTAGGCTGTAGCCAGCTGCTAGGGTATAACCTAGGCAGGGTTACACTAGAAGGCGTAGAAGGGGAGCCCGGCCGCATCCTGCTGCTTGCAGGTATAGCACCTAAGACGTTAGCTTAGACTGTACAGAAGACGAGAACCTATATAAACCGGAGGCGCAGCTGCTAGTCAAACTAGGGGCCCTACTGCTAGAGGTGGAAATAGGCAGAGACCCTAGCCAGACGAGGCGAGGAGGCAGGCCTAGCAACTACGAGGGAATTGCCGGACAGGGCGGACGACATAGTAGTAGCTAGTAGTAGTAGTAGATAGTAGCTAGTAGTAGTAGTAGCTAGTAGTAGATAGTAGATAGTAGACAGTAGTAGTTAGTAGTAGACAGTAGACAGTATAGGGGGAGGAGAGAAGGGGGAAGGGAAGAGAAGGGAGGGGCTTAGGGGTAACTGCCTACTATAAGGGAAACAGCAAGCAGGGCAGCTGCTACAAACAGATAAAATAGCAAGAGGCAACTACAACCCGGGAGGGGCGACAAGGGACGACAATTTAGACGACCAGACGAAATAGGAAGCTGCGACCTGCTAAAGGAACAGCAGGAACTAGGTAATTTCAACACGCCGCTGTATAGAAGAGGCACTACAAGAAGGGAAGGGGGGGGGGTATTGTTAGATAGCGCCGCCTAGCCCAGGTCCTAGACCCGACCTAAGCTAACTGTTGCCCTAAGGACTGCGACTTAGCGGCGCTAGCACGACCCTACCCTCTGTACAGAACTACCGACAGGACCCTACTCCCGTACAGAGGGAGAACACTACGGTCCTGCACAAAGGGGAGCTACCGCCCCTCTAAATAGGAGGGAAAACTATGCACTACTGTACAGAGGAGGTAACTTCCGATCCCCTATACGGAGGGTGAACCTTGCACCCCTGCACAAAGGGGAATTGCTAGCTTAGCTTCGTAGGTACAAATCGTACGGCAGCAGACGACAAAGGAACTGCCTATCAGTTCCTTTATATAGATACCCAACCTCAAGTTTCTAAACCAAGATTCTTGGGGCCCCTTACACACCCCATTACTCAGTCCCACCCCTTTCTGCCGCCGCAACACAAGCCGTCCTTAGCGGCAGGCTATCCTTATGTCCGCAGTCGTGCCGCAAGGGCACCTCCGTGCTCCTGCAAGACCCCCCTAGTGGTTATTCCATAACATCGACCTATACTTATCTTAGTAGCCCGTGCAGTGCCGGGCAGTGCCGCTAATTCTTTCTACTTTCTTAAGGTTGATATCGCATAAATATCTTTTGCCTATCAAAATTTGATCAGCTTACTGGTCTGATTGGCTCAGTGGTCATATAGCAATGAAAATGAATGATTTGTTGTGCAAGTTGGTTATGGCAAGAGATTTTGGCCCGCTCAATGGTCGTATACGGTAAGTGGCCTTACAGGGGTGTGTACACGGCGTAGAAGTCTTTCGCCCATTTCGAATCCCAGGCTTGGCCAGCATCACCACGACTCTCGTTCTTTCACACTTTCACATACGACTCACACTTCACTTGACTGGCAGCCTCACCTCTTTACATTCCACTCAGATCCACTCTGCACATACACACCGTAAACAGCTGTTCAAGATCTTCTTCGTCTTTTCACACATATATCGATATTTGAGCCGATCGCGGAGAAACGTGTCGCAACCATGTGTCCGGCACCAGAGGCCAACGGCCACACCAATGGCACAAACGGTGTCAATGGCAGTGCGACCAACAGCTCCGGCGAATATGTGTATGCACTATGAAAAGTTTTGACTCCGGCACAAAGTGAAGGGCTGACGCACTACAGAGCATTCCCCAGCAATTTCTCATCCAGACCGCAGTCGAGAAACCCCTACGCACCTGTGCCCGACTTCCTCAGCAATATCTCAAATTTCAAGATCATTGAGTCCACGCTGCGAGAGGGAGAGCAGTTCGCCAATGCCTTCTTCGACACCGAGACCAAAATCAAGATCGCCAAGGCTCTTGACGAGTTTGGCGTGGATTATATCGAGCTCACATCACCCGCTGCAAGCGAGCAGTCTAGGCTCGATTGCGAGGCTATCTGCAAGCTCGGTCTCAAGGCCAAGATCCTTACTCACGTGCGATGCAACATGCAAGATGCCAGGCTCGCGGTAGCAACCGGCGTGGACGGCGTGGACGTGGTCATTGGGACCAGCAAGCACCTCATGGAGCACAGCCATGGCAAGGACATGGAATACATTAAGAAGACGGCCATCGAAGTCATCGAGTACGTCAAGTCGCAAGGCAAAGAGATTAGATTTAGCTCGGAAGACTCCTTCCGGAGTAATCTCGTCGATCTCCTCACTCTCTACAGCGCCGTCGACAAGGTTGGCGTGAACAGAGTCGGGATTGCGGACACAGTCGGCTGCGCGACCCCACGACAAGTGTACGACCTGATCCGGACACTCCGCGGAGTTGTTAGCTGCGATATCGAGACACATTTCCACGACGATACCGGTTGCGCGATCGCGAACGCCTACTGCGCTCTCGAAGCCGGCGCGACTCATATTGATACATCCGTGATTGGCATCGGTGAGCGAAATGGAATCACTCCTCTTGGAGGACTCATGGCCCGCATGATCGTCGCAGACCGCGACTACGTCAAGAGCAAGTACAAGCTGGAGAAGATCAAGGAGATTGAGGATTTGGTCGCGGAAGCAGTCGAAATCAACGTGCCATTCAACAACCCCATTACCGGGTTCTGCGCCTTCACCCACAAGGCGGGTATCCACGCCAAGGCGATCCTGAACAATCCATCTACCTATGAAATCATCAATCCTGCAGACTTTGGCATGAGCAGATATGTGCACTTCGCATCGCGCTTGACTGGCTGGAATGCCATCAAATCGCGTGCTGAGCAACTCAGTCTGGAAATGACAGATGCCCAGATCAAGCAGGTCACGCTCAAGATCAAGGCTCTGGCAGATGTCAGGCCCCTTGCCATTGATGACGCCGACAGCATCATCAGAACCTTCCACTCCAATCTGAGCGCCGACAAGGAGAAGCCGCTGCTCAACCTTTCCGAGCAAGAGCAGGCCAAATTCGCTCGAGCTGAAGCCGACCTTAACATGGAGCCGGAGAAGCGAACACTTGACGAGACGGTCGATGCACAGGCAGAAGTGCCAGTGGCCAAGAAGACCAAGACCGCGACTGTATCATAATGGGGGAAACAACGCTCGCAATGCACGGGTGGACGAGGCTTACATGCGGCGTTTTGGGTGTTGGCTTGGGTTCTCACGGGCGGAAGGCACAAAAGCGAAGCATGACAGCATCTGTACCTAGTAGGGCAGACTCGGAGCTTTGGCCAGTCGAGTCGAGTCGAGAGGAATCAAGCATGTGTCAGGTCAGCAAGGGGTCAGTACTGACAACTGTTCTGAACGGTCGTCTTTGGCTCTGCGTTCCTCGACCCGTCTATGCATTCTGAGCACCCTGACCCGGATTGAGATGGCCATCTCTTCATCATCGACACATCATCTACCCATCGACCCGCAGGCATTTGCTCCGTGGCTCTGCTCAGATATCGCGCTCGACCTCCGCACACGGGGTAGCCTACCAAATCGAGCCTTGGAGCTCTCGGAGGAACGGACCGCCGGTGGAGGAAAAGACCACACGCTTTCGGCGGCGGGCACGTGACCGGGCCGCTGGCATCATGACGGAGGATAGAAAATTCCATGGAGGCTTGATGAAGGCTGCTGCTTAAGGAGATTGGGATGGTGCCCTGCTCGTTCCCGGTCTTTCTCCACCATTTCGGCAATTGCTCGCTCGGAATGCATTTCCATTTCAAGCAGTCATGGCTCGGGAAGAGTATCGCCGCACATGCCCCTGCGAGAAGCAACTTAACTAGAACATTATTCAGCTAGTTAACGTGGTCAGTTACTCGGGCTCCGGCGGAAATGTGTGCATGAATAGTTATATAGCATCAGGGCATCCCTCTGCCGATGGCCCGATAAGAGGCACTACATTCCAACCGATCATGGCAGGCCAGAAACCGATCCTCATCAGTGGAGCGGGCCTGGCGTCGCTCCTGCTGGCGCGCTATCTACAGCGGTCATCGATCCCCTTCCTGGTGTTCGAGCGAGACCAATCGATGTCATTTCGCGCTCAGGGATACCGACTCCGATTGTCCGACCAGGGCCTGGACGCCATCGAAGAAGTGCTGGGCCCCGAAGCATTCGGGAAGTTTTGGGCCACGTGTGGCAAGACGGGAGGCGCCAAAGGTTTCGCGGGCATCGATGCCGTGACCGGAGAGGACATTGAGCCGGACCGGCATGTGAAGAAGCCGAACGGAGCAGCGCCGCACGGGGGGGCTGCGCCGGACGCCCCGCCGAAAGAAATCTTGTCGTCCCGAGATGGCAAGACCATTGGCATATCCCGCGGCGACATGCGCCGTGTGTTCTTGGAAGGGTGTGAAGGGCAGGTGGAATGGGGACGGCACGTGACTGGCTACGAGCTGACTCCGAATGGCGTCAAGGCCGTCTTCCACGACGGCTCCAAGTCCGAGGAAGGAGAGATGCTGGTGGCGGGCGACGGCATCTACAGTCAGGTCGCCCAGCAGGTCTCCGAAGGCAGGCTCAAGACTTATGACACGGGTGCTCGCGGCATCCACGGTCAAGCTCCTACCACTGCCTTCACGGCACTCGGAGAGGGCGTCTGGCGGCTGATCGACGATTCCAAGCCCCACGGCAAAGTCACCGTCATCACCAACGTGCGACCGGAAGACATGCATGACACCAGTGTCAAGTTTGGCTGGACCTTGTCCGGCTCGCCCGGCGTCGTCCAGCCACCGAATGACGACTTTGCTATTCTGGGCCGGCCGGCGGCGGAGATGGCAAAGAAGCTGACCGCACACTGGCACGAACGAGTGCGACCGCTGTTCGACCACATGGACGAGCACGAAGCGGCCTTCTGGAAAATCACATGTTCCACGCCAAGCGGCGTGCCCCAATGGACCAACAATGCGCGCGTGACAGGTAAGCGTCAGGTCGGCGGTGGAGCTCGGCCTGGCTTGCTGACGACGCCCTTTTTTCGCCACAGTCATTGGCGATGCTGCGCACAGCATGACCCCTGCAGGTAAGTGGCCGGCAGCCTGGCACCCGACGCCGCGTGCGAACATATACCAACGCGCTGGCAGCCGGGATTGGCGCGAACACCGCCGTGAGAGACTCGGCGCTGCTTGGGCGGCTGCTGCGAGAGGCGGGCGGCTGGGAAGAGGGCGTGGCCGAAGCGTACGAGAAGGAGATGCGCGTCTACGCCAGCGAGGCTGTGCGCTGGAGCTACCAACTGGCCACGCATTCGTTCGGCATCAGCATCGATGCCGACACCGCTCCCACCGTTGGCGCCGCGCCGTAGACCGTGGCACGGAACCGGCCCGTAGGCGCATGTGCGTGCACCATTATTCAAAGAAGCTTGACGCAGGTGGGGGCGATGAGGGCTAATGGCCAAGCGTGACAAGCTCCTTTCCCCGCGACAAGCAGCACCTTCCCCCGCGACAAGCACCCGCCTTTCCCCGCATCCCGCTCCGTCTCCCTGGAATGTAACAAAGGAAGCCGCCCACGCTCTGCCCCTCCGCCCCACGCCACACCGTTCCGCTGCCTGTACCACCGCCATGACCGACGACAACAACCATCCGTCTCCCGCGCCGCCCACTGCACGCCGCTCGTCGCGGGCCGGCGACACGCTGGCCAGCCTCTTCGGCTCGGCCCATCGCGGCAGCACGTCCAGGACGAGCAACGAGGCCAACACGAATGGCAACGGCCCGCCGCCCGTCCAGTCCTACCCAGGGCCCATCACACAGGCAGCCGCCTCGGCACAGCGACGGCGGCTGTCTCTGAGCACTCTCGCTTTCTCCGCCTCTCCCAACTCGTCTCCCTTCGGCTCGTACCATAGCCGACGTGACAGCCACGGCGCTGCGGGCGGCGACAGTATCGACGAATCGGCCATCGAAGACGAGCCGGATCCCAACGGGCCGACACCACAGACGCCTTTCGCGAGACGCATGTCATTCGGAGCCAAGGCACTGCGGGATGTGAGGACAGGCGGGACCGCCAGTCCCGGGCACAATGTTCCCGGGCACAATGCTACCAGTAAGCCCGGCTCTACCGCCGCCACCGAGAACAATGCCCCTGCCGCCACTGGCAAAGCACGGAATCGGACCATCTCGCACCGAGATTCCAAGCCTCGCGGTTGGTCTGCTCCGCACTTCCCTTTCCGTCCCGTCCCGTCCTTGTTCCATTGCCACGTCCACCCGTCTGGGTACCGCTCGCAACATGCTGACATGTCGTGACGCACAGGCCCCGACGGATTGAATTGGTCCGACCCCTTCCGCACTCGTGCCGAACGCACTTCTTTCGCGGGAGGCTCGTCGGGCTTTGGCGTGTTTGGCCCCATCGGGGGCGCCCCCTCGCCACCCGTGCGACATGATCGGAGCAAGAGTGTGGCTGTCATGGAGCCACCCGCTCGCGAAATGCCGAAGCCAAAGGAGCAGGTCCGACCCGACCACTTCCAAGAGCGAATACTCAAGGGCGACTTCTACATGGACTAGGCCCCGAAAGAGAAGGGACACGGTCAATCTGACGCAGCTTGGCGCAGGCGTACGTGTGGACGAAAGCCTTCCCGTGTGAAGATAGGGCGAGGGCACGACGACCGATCTCGGAAGGCCACTTGCACGGCAGGTTGAGCAAGGGACAAGCGAAACGGTTCTGGTTTTTCTTCTTCTTCTTCTTCTTTTTTTATTTTCCCCCTCTGGCCACCAAAACTGCGGCGAGCAAAAAAAACGCAAATTGTTAGTCGGCGCTTAAGGCAGAATGGGATGGGGATGGATGGTAACGAAGTGACGACATTGGAGCATATTTTTCCCTCGTGTGTGCACCTCCTTGCGGCAAAACGACCAGCGATGACTTCGAAGCGTGGTGAAGTTCCGCGTCAGGAAGGGAGAAGATGGACGAGAGAGGACGGGTCTGGGCACTGGCGGGCCACCGTGTGGGGTGGGGGGGGGGCGACTCGGCTGGCATACGTGTATGGGTGTGGTTGTACGAGTATCAGATTGTGAAGCGCAATAGGAACTGGGCGCGGGCTGGGGACGCTCCCGCGATTGCCCATGCAATGTCCACCCCCGAGGGAGACCCTCGCGCCATGCTGCCCCATGCGAGAGAGCTTGACTGCCGGGGGCGGTGGTGGGATTCGTGATTGATTCGTTACGACGTGGGCAACATAGTCGTACGCAGTCCGTCAACGTCGGTCGGCTTAGCTAAGCAGGTGCCGAGCGAGAACCCGCGACTCTCTCTCTCTCTCTCTCTCTCTCTCTCTCTCTCTCTCTCTCTGGTGGACGTTGCGCGTGCGCTTGCTCGGATGGGGGCGACGGCATCATCATCATCATCCTCCTCCACACCCCCCGCGACTCCTCCCACATGGACGCCGCAAGCCCGGCCGAGGGCCCGGACGGCTTCAGCCGGGTTTTGCCTCTGCCGCTGCGGCTGCAGTTGGAGCTGGTGCTGGCCGTGTGGCTCTGGGCGCTCAACCTCCACGCCTTCCACCGGCGCAGCATCGACATCTGCGCCCTCATCCACTACCCGACGCGCCCCACGCCCGAGGAGCCGCCGCTGCACGTGTCGACCTACCGGCTGGCGGCGCTGCTCACGGGCGTGTGGACGGGCGCGACGGTGCTGTTCTGGCACGTGACGCGCGGCGCCGGCGAGCGGGTGCTGGCGTACCACTGGATTCCCAACCTGGCGTTCGTGGCGCTGGCGGCGGTGCTGGTGGCGCCGCGGGGCCGGTGGGCGCGGGCGGTGTTGGGGAGCGCCCGCGCGCACGGCGTGCAGCGCCTGCTCGGCGGCCTGCGCCGGTGCGCGCCGGGCGGCATGGCCGCCGCCCGCCGCCCCGGCCGCCGCGGGCGACCGGTTTGGCGACGTGCTGCTGGCCGACGCCCTGACCTCCTACTCCAAACCCGTCTCCCACCTCTTCCTCGCCCTCTGCACCCTCCTCCACGGCTCGCCCACCACCGCCCCGCCCGACCGGGCGTGCGGGCGCGCCCTCGTCGTGCCTCTGGCCACGGCCTGGCCCTTCGCCATCCGCCTCCGCCAGTGCCTCCACCAGCGTCAGTGGGCCAACGCGGCCAAGTACGCCACCGCCTTCCCCGTCATTGTCCTCGGCTCCGTGGTGGGCCGGGACCCGACGTGGACGGCCACGTGGTGAGAGGTGACGATCGCACATGCCCGGGCCGCCACCCACTAATCCTCCTTCCCGCTAGGCGTCTGGCCGCCCTCGTCAACTCTCTGTACGGCTTGTGGTGGGACGTGTGCATGGACTGGGACCTGACGCTGCTCTCGCGCCACCCGCACCCCTCTCCGTTCGGCCTGCGCCCGCACCGCCTCTTCCGCCCCCCGCTGCTCTACTACGCCGCCGTCGCCCTGGACCTCGTCCTCCGCTTCGCCTGGTCCTGGCAGTCGTCCCTGGCCCCGCTCCATCGCCACGGCGTGGAAGCCGCCGTGTTCCTGCTCGAGATGCTCGAGATCCTGCGCCGCTGGCTGTGGGTCTACTTCCGCGTCGAAACGGAATGGGTGCACTCCATCCCGCCGCCCGCGAGCATCGCACTGTGAGGGCGCAACCCCCCCCCCCGCGGCAACCCTGGGCGCGGGGACCCCCCGGTCGTGGGCCTTCACGAAACGGGCCACGAGAAGGCGCCCACGGAGGCTCCATCGTGATGCGAGGAGAGAGAGAGGGAGAGAGAGAGAGAGAGAGAGCCAGGGGTCAAAAGAAGGCGCCGCGAGGGGGGTCACCGAACAAAGGCAGTCGGGATCGTCATTCATGCTCTTCCAATGCCAAAGCCTTTATGCTATCGCCGTGTAATGAACGTTGCTCATCGAGTCACATCGCCCCAAGACCCGCACACTCACCACGCACACACACCAAACCGAACGAAGAAGAAAAAAAAACAAGAAAGGACGCCCAGGCATAGCGTGCGATGGTGATATCCCTCCCAGGACGCCCCGCTGCCCCTGGATGCGCCGTCCCGTGCCAACCTTTATTCGCGTCTTCGCACGCCCCGAAGCGTTTCGCGTCGGGCTTCGTTCGGAAACGGGGTCGATGCCTGAGCTGCACCCGCATCCGCTCCCGCTCCGGCTCCGGCTCCGGCTCCTGCTCCTCTGGTCTCGGCCGCGTCGGCCCCCAGACGACGAGCGAGCTCGTGCTGTGTCGTCACGGCGCTCGGCCGGGCCTTGTGCACGTGACCAAAGAGACACTGCCACAGGTCACCCTGATCCACCACCTCGCCGCCGCTCGTGCCGGCGACCAACAGCTTGGTGAGGGGGGCCGACTGCAGCTCGGCGGTATTGGCCGCGTCGATGGCCGTCTCCACCGGCGGCGGGGCCGGCGGCGGCGGGGCCGCGCCGCCGGCCGGCTCCGAGCTGCAGCTCCGCGCCTTCTGTCGTGACTGCACGTGGGCCAGGCGACGGGCCACCGACGTCTCGTAGATGGCCTCCTCGACCGTGTCGGAGATGAGGTACATCCAGGTCGTGGTGGCTCGGGTCTGTCCGATGCGATGGACGCGCGCGATCGCCTGGAGCTCGACGGCGGTCTGGAGGAGAGGCTCGCAGATGAAGACGTGCGTCGCGTTCACCAGCGTCAGCCCGGAAGAGTCCGTCTTGGCATCCAAGAGCAGGCAGTCGATGCTGGCGTCGTGACGGAACTTCTCAATGGCCCCGGATCGACCCAGGCGAGCGTAGCCGATCTTGAAGTCCTTCAGTGCGCCTCCCAGCACGTTCAGAAACTCGCGATACTGGCTGAAGATGACCGACTTGGCACCGGGATCGTTGTCCCGAATCCAATGCAGGTGTCGTCCCAGCGTGTCGACCTTGGTGCCGTAGGAAGTCGGCAGGTCGACCGCTTTGATCTCGTCCATCAGCTGCGAGTCGACATCGCTATAGAGTGAGGACCGGGTGACGGACGAGGTGGCGTCCGGGGATTGCGACGACGACGAGGACGAGGACGAGGACGAGGACGCCTCCGCCTCGGCTGTCTCCTCCTGCAGGCGCATCTCCCGTGGCTTGAACGTGATGTCGTGAAGGTCGTGAACGCGGAGGACTCGCTTACATGTCGGACAAGTACTGCTTTGGCTCAGCCACTGTGACAGACATTCTTTGCAGAAGTGGTGACCACAGACGGTCAGCACACCACGCTCGAAGGAAGAAATACAGATGATGCACGTCTTGGGTCCCGATTGACCGTTGTTGTCGTCTCTCAAGTTGAGCAGGAAGCGGTGCTTCATCTGGAGCTGTTGAAGCTTGTTCGACGACTGCTCTTCCTTGTGCAACGCGATCGCCAGCGCAGGCTGGTCGAGCGCGGCGTCGAGTTCGTCCTTGTATGGGGCGACCGAGTCGGATAGCTCTTGCAGCTGGCGATAGAACTCGACCCGTTGATTCTGCATCGTGCGGAACAGCTCCAGCTCCTTCTCGAGTCCGACGAGAGCCTTGGTGTAAGCGGAAAACACGACTTGCAGTGCTGCAATGTGTTCTTGGATCAAGGCTCCCTCGGTCGCGATCCTCCTGCCGTTGTGGAATTGAGTCGACACCTCCAGCGACCGTGCCTCTTGTATCAGGGACCGGATTGAGCCCAGCTGTTTTCTGCGATTCCTGAACTGGTTCCGGATTTCGTAGAGATCGAGCGCCAGCTCTGGTGCATGGACACCTTTGGGCTTCTGATCGTCTGCGAGGTCCGGATGGAGCACCCATTTGGCCTTCTTGATGGTCTCTTTCACTTCGTGGTCGATCAGAGGCGCGCTCTCGTTGGTGACGAACGAGTTGAGGTCGGCTTGGACGGCCTTGAAAGCATCGAAATAGACGTAAAGCTCGTCTTGTTGCCTGGTGGAGTCTTCGTACTCGTCGCCCGTGACCTCGGCAAGACCTTCGTCTGAGTCGACGAAGGGCTGGGTGAGAATGGTGGTCATGTTGACTCGCCAGTCCGTGAGGACGGCGCCTTGTTCTCGGATCACGTCGAACAGCGCGTCGCTTTTGTCAGCAATCCGCCTGCTTTCGATGCCGCCCGTGCTCGGGAGGTGTTTGATCTGGGGCAGCTCCGTAAATTTCTCGCCCCTTCCCTCGCTGAGATTTCTGATTTTCCGCATCAGGGTCTCGGCCTTGAGAAAAGTGTCTTTCATCAGTTCCTTGCGCGTGACTCTGGCCGACTCATACAGGTCAGTTTCCTTGACTTCCAGCTTCTTGAACTCTTCCCTGTTGGCCTTGGTCAAGCGCTTGTGAGTCCTCATCTGGTAGTAAGAGGTGGCGGCGAAAAAGGCGGATTGGTGCTGGAGCTGTAAGGCGGTGCGCAAATTGCTCTTGAGTCGTCCAATGAGCGGGGTGGATTCCGAAGCAAAGTCCTCATGCCCACTGCCCGCATCGCCCACCGCAGCTGCATCGGGATCGGCGGCCTGGGCGATGGCCAGTCTGCTCTTGGCTTGTTCGACCAACTCCTCGCAATCCGCCAGAACCGTTTGGTAGATCTGCGCGGCGTGGTGTGCGCGATTGGCATCCTCTCGGTTGTTGCCAACGATGTGGCCACGCAGCAAGGACGATGCGGCCAACAGACGTTCTTCGGTCCGCATGGCGATCTCGTTCTGCTCGATCATGACCTCCAGCACTTCCGCAACGGTGCGCAGAGGCTTCGTGCCCTTTCCGAGGGCCTTTCTGTTCTTACTGCCGACTTGTGGATGCAAGCAAGTCTGCCGGAGTCGGACGAGCCAGGAGCGCATGGCTTCGGTCGTTCGTGGATCGTCGGGATCCCAGCCATCGTGCGTGGGCTCGCCGGTCTTGCTGAGGCCGACGTCCTCACACATCTGGTCGAAGAGTTCGGTATAGTTCTGCTGCTCCACGACGGAAAACGGGACGGTGACGACGACGCGCTTCTGGGGCGGCAGTTGGAGCTCGTGTCTGATCATCGCCTTGGTGTGCCGAAGCGCAATGTCACCGAAGATGTTTCGGAAGTGGTGGCGGTGGTTCGTGAGCAAGTGGCTCCACAGCTTGGCGTTCTCGGAGAACGGCTTGTAGCGGAGAAAGATCAGCAAACCCAAAAGATCTTGGACGTCCTTGCGGAGCGGAGTGCCCGAGAGGGCCCACGAGTGCACTCGCGGTAGGCGGCAGGCAACGCGAGCCGCCGCGGTGACGCCGCTCTCGACCATTTGAGCCTCGTCAAGACAGACCCTCCACCACTCGATCTGGACCAGAGGGCTGCGCTTCCGTTCAAACTTCCTGGCGTGGCGCATGGCACGATCGGGTGGATCTTCGGCATAGTGCATCTCTCGTCCCAACACCTGATAGGTCGTCACGACGACATCGTAGTCCTCGCACAGCTCACGGATGACGTTGGCCTCCGAGCGTGCTTTCTTCTGTCCGAAGCCGGAGGGAATGCCTTCGTAGTGATAGACGCTGAGTGCAGACGCATGACGCGTCAGCTCCGACTTCCACTGCTGTGCCAAAGAGTTCGGGGCGACAATCAACGTGGCTCGCGACGGCGAGACCGTGGTGCCCGAGGCACGGTCACGCACCGGATCAGGCGACACGCGAGGACGCTTGTTGACGGCCACGAGCGCCATGAGTTCGACCGTCTTTCCCAGCCCCATCTCTTCTGCCAGGAGTCCTCCCGACAGTCGGGAGTCCTTCGGCGGTGCTCGCGTGATAATGCCCTCAAGGTGGCTGACCCAGCACTCCTCGCCGCGGGCATCAACTACACGCCGGTAGAATCTGGTGTCTGGTTCGAGTGTGTCCTTCTCCTCAGCGCCCGCGCCCGCACCCGCGCCAGCATCGGTGAAGGGCGATGGCTCGCGGGAAGGACCGACGCTCTCTCGTTGCAGCATCCAGGCCACAGCGCGCTTCTGATATGGGTACAGGGGCGATTCGAGCACGTCCTGCGACAGGCAGTCGGGCATGGGGATTACCTTTGACGGCGCGTGTACACTCTCGTAGAAGTCTTGCGGGTTGAAGGGCTGACTGTGGTCGAAGGCATCGCGATCGGCATCCGGGTAGGCCGCCAGCAGCGCCTCGTAGTCGGGATAGACACGCGCACTGCCGACAGGAGCACCGGCCGGAAAGGCCGATTGTCCCGATTGCCACCGGAGCGACGCCTCCAGGCGCACGACTGTGCCATCGGGTCCGGCGGATGGCGTCAGCGTGCAGGCCAGCAGTGATGCCGGACATTCGTTCGGCGCACGGGCAGACGGCGGGCGAGCGTGCAAAGCAACGGCCCGGAAGAGGTCCGTGGCACTCTCCGAGATGGCGCTGCATTCGATGATCAGGACTGCGCCTTGGCCCTCCGGCAGACCGACCGTCAGCCTGGTGCCGGCCCGATCGGTCTCCACGCCGTGCGGCACGATGGGAAGGCCCGACATGGCTTCGGAATCGAGCCCGCGCTTGGTGAGGGATGCCGATGCGGGCCGAGACTTGAGGGATTCCGGGAAGTGAAGATCGATGGCGAGCTCGAGGAGCGGGATGGTTGGCGCGGGCGGGGGTGGTGACGAGCGGGCGTCTACGCTCTGCTGTCGGCGCCTTTTGCGGCGAGGCCCATCGTCGGCGCCGGCGCCGCCGCCGTCGCCGTCGTGGCGGCGGCGGTGGTGGTGGTGGTGGTGGTGTTGGTGGTGGAGGTGGCGGCCCCGGGCGGCGTGCTGCTGGTCCAGAAACCATCGCGTCGGGGCGAAGGCGGCGGGCTCGACCAGGACGGACCGGTGGTCGTGGCTCTTGACGGTGGTTGCGTAGACGGCGGACGCGACGTGTTCGCGCCGCGGCGCCATGCTGCACTCCCAGGCCCAGCGACGAAGGCCGGCCGGCGTCCGCTCACGTGCAGTGGCGAGGGAGGGAGCAAGAGCAGGACAAGGGCAGGAAAGAGCGACGGCGCGGGTGCTGCAGGCCGGGCAGGGATGCTGCGAATCGATATGCACGATAGGGCCCAGCCGCCGCCGCGCCGCGCCGCGCCGCGCCGCCGCGGCCGGGGACGGGAGACGCCGTGGTGTCCGGCGCCGCAGGCAGGTGCCACGCGGCTGCCCTCCGCGGCGGAAGGCCAGCAAGCAGAATGAGGGGTGCAGCGGGAGCAGCGGCGGCGGCGGCGGCGGAGCCTGCGCCGCCGCCGGACCAGGAGCCTGAGCCTGTGCTGGACAAGGTGAGTCGGCGACGCCGCGGGCGCGGGCACGCAGCGTGGAGGCGTGGCTGAGCGAGCGGTGTGTGTGGGTGCGGGTGTGCAGACGCGCCACGTGCGATACTGGACGCGCTGCCTGAAGACGCAGCTGCCGCGCCACTACACGGGCAACGAGAGCAACCGCATGTTCCTCGGCTTCTTCATCATCTCCGCGCTGGACCTGCTGGGCGCGTGGGAGGCGGCGGCGCCCGCGCACGAGCGCGCCGCCGCCGTCGACTGGATCTACCACTGCCAGCACCCCGACGGCGGCTTCCGCATGTGGCCCGGCACCGGCTTCGGCGCGCGGCGCGACGAGCGCAATGCCGCGTGGGATCCCGCCAACATGCCGGCCACGTACTTTGCCCTGTGCGCGCTGCTGGCCAGCGGCGACGACCTGGCGCGCGTGCAGCGCCGCCGCACGCTGCAGTGGGTCGCCCGCATGCAGCGCCGCGACGGCTCCTTCGGCGAGACCCTCGTCCACGGCCGCATCCAGGGCGGCACCGATCCGCGCTTCGGCTACTGTGCCGCCGGCGTCCGCTACATCCTCCGCGGCGGCCACGCGGCCGCCGCCGCGCCGCTGCGCATCGACGGCGCCGTCGTCGCCGACATCGACGTCGACGCGCTGGTGCGCTGCATCGCCCGGGCCGAGGTGTGGGCGCCGCTGCCCCGCGCGCCCGCCGACCCGCCCCGCTAACCGTCGCGGCAGTCGTACGACGGCGGCATCGCCGACCAGCCCTTCCACGAGCCGCACGCCGGCTATGCCTTCTGCGCCCTCGGCGCCCTCCGCTTCCTCGGCCGGCTGCAGACCCCCGCGACCCCCGCCGGCCCTCGTGCCCCGCCCATGGGCCCTTCCGACCCGTCCATGACCATCCGCTGGCTGGCCGAGCGCCAGACCGCCCTCGACCCCGCCGACGACGAGGCGGAGCCCGACCCCGCCGTCCCCGCCGTCCCCGCCGGCTCCGAGCCCCAGGCCGCGGGGATGAACGGCCGCCGGAACAAAGTCGCCGACACGTGCTATGCCTGGTGGGCCGGCGCCTCCTTCTACATGCTGGGCGAGCCCCGGCTGTTCGGCCACGACGCCCTCCGACGCTACCTGCTGGGCAAGACGCAGCATCCCGTGCTCGGCGGCTTCGGCAAATATCCCGGCGACCCGCCCGACCTGTACCACAGCTGTCTGGGCCTGGCCGCGCTCGGCCTGATGGGCGTGGAAGGCGTCAAGCCCGTCGACCCGACCATGTGTATCAGCCAGACCGCCAGCGCCAGACTTCCCCGTCTGTGGAGAGCATGGGGGGGAGAAGGATGACCCCCCCCCCCCCCCCCCCCTTCCCCCACGACGAGACGGTGGCTCGTGGCGGCGCGTGGAAAGGCACACACGTTGTATAAAACAGGGTTCCTGGCTATGAGAAAGAGGGTATCGTGCGCGACGCCAGCCGCTATGCTCATCCAAAATTCAAGAACTCGACCGACTCTCTCTCTCTCTCTCTCTCGCTCTCCAACACACCTCCTGTCCCCCCCCCCCTCCTCCTCCTCCTCCTCCTCCTCCTCATCGACTCCCACTATCCCACTCCCACCCCCTCCGATCATCCACATTCACCCAGCACCCCCCCACCACCTTCTCCCACCCCATCATGACCGCCAAGGCGCGACAGGTCGCACTGCTGACGGCACACACCACGCCATCGCCGGCGGCCAGCACGGCCAGATCCAGCAGGTAGGCGCGGCCGACGAGGGTGCGCAGACGCAGGGCGCGGTCCGGCGGGGTCGCGCGGGGGTCTGCGGGGGCGCGGCCCAGGGACCAGAAGAGGGCGGGGTAGAAGCCGCCGTCCCAGCCGGCGTTCTCGTCGACGTGCTTGACGTAGGGCGAGCCGGGGTGGCGGAGGGGCCGGACGGGGGCGGTGTGGTCGAGGGCGGCCTTGGTGGCGAGCTGGATGCGGGCCTGGGCGGCGTGGACGGCGAGCGGCGCTGCGGCGGGACGGAGGTCCGGGTCGTGCAGGATGTGCGGGTCGTCGGACGCGACCGCCAGCGGCGAGCGGGCGGGCTCGCCGCCGCCGCCGCCGCCGCCGCGCACGCGTCGGAGCAGGGCGTGCGCGGCGTCGGTGTAGCGGTGGAGGGGCAGGTAGTCGCCGCGGTATTGGTATTCGTAGGGGTGGCGGTCGCCGCGGCGCACGTGCATCCCGATCAGGAGGCCGTGGGACGCCGAGGCTTCGTGCTGGAAGTGGGCGATGCGCGCGTCGGCGTACGACGCGTCGGGCTCGCGGAGGTGGAAGAGGGAGCGATAGCCGGTGCGGATGAGCTGGAAAATGCGACGCCGCGCGGCCCGGCCGCGCGGGTGGAGGTCTTGGAATTCCGGGCGGAACGGGGCGCCGAAGGTCCAGGCGGTGGTGGCGGAGGAGACGACCAGATGTCTCGCGCTCGGCGGGCACGGGACGATGTGGTGGGCGGGCGGCGGGGAACAGTCGGGCGCGGGGGGCGGGGTGAAGTACGAGGCATACGTCCCCCACGCCCACGTCGAGTCGTCGACGAAGAAGGACCGGCCCTCTTCCTGGGCCAGACCGTAGCTCAACCACAGCCACAGCAGCGTTTGGCCGAAGCTCGCGCCGTCGGGTTCCAGCACAAACGTCATGCTGCGCGGGCAGACGTCGGACGGAACCCCCGTCGACTCGGGAAGCGCGCCGGCGCGCTCTGCCTCCGCGACGTCCAGGAACGTCGGGTCGCGGGAGACGTCGCCGGTCGCGCGCCACGCGCGCGTGCGGCCGCGGCCGCGGTCGACGGCGGCGATGCTGGTTCGCAGCGCATGGCCGCGCGAGCACATGTCGCGGTAGTAGCGGCCGGGCAGCGGGAAGGTCCAGTTGTGGGGGATGGAAATGGTCCAGCGGGCGGCGCTGCCGGCCGCCGCCGCCGCCGCCGCCGCCGCCAGGCCGAGCGCGGCCGGTTCGGCGGGCACGTCGTGTGCGGCCACCCACTCGGTCTCCGACTCGGCGTGGCCGCCCAGCAGCCGCCGCCGGGCCGGCCCCGTCGACCTCCCCCCTCCGCACACCCAATACCACAGCACCACGAGACCACACGTCACCGCCACCGCCTTCCACATCCCCACCCGCGGCCCACCCGCCCGCGCCTTGCTCCTCCCCGTCACCGGAGCCGGCAACGCCGGCGACGACGACGACGACGACGCCGCGCCCTTCTCGTGCGAGTCCATGGCGAGCACGGGGGGGTTGGTGTTCCTGCGGTCCCGCATTCTGGTTCTTCGTGTTCTGGTTCTGTTTGTTTGATTTTTTTTTCTTGTTCGTCGGTGAGAAGCAAGAAATGCGGGCAGCCAAGTGGGAGAGCGAGGGAGGCCAGCTCCGATTCGTGTGTGCCCGCGGTTGCAAAAAGAAAAAAAAAGGAGGGCGTGGGGGGGAAGGGAAAAAACAAGGGAACCGGACGATGGATGGATGTGTGTGAGCTTGCGCATGCGCATGCGCAAGTCGTTCGTGTCCCCAAACGGCCAACCCCCCCAAATCACATGTCCGGGTGGAGGGGGCCCAGAGGCGCTTCGAGCTGAGACCAGACGTACGTCACGACGCGGCCGGGCGTTTCGTGGCCCCGAACGAACCGGTTCACGTGAGCCTGGACCCCGCCGCGTTTCAGGAGTGTTTGGCGCGCCCCCGGTCCCGCCCCCACGGGGACGAAACGTCCTAGAGGCGGGGGCGGAGGCGGGGACGGACGTGGGGGTGGAGGTGGGCCATCGGGCGACACGTCAAGGATTCCTCGATACAGTGTCACGTGCCCGTGGGAGGGACATGTTCGTTCTTCATGCGTGGGCTGTACCGTCGCCGTTCCATGCATGCGAGCAGCATGCATGCATGCTGCTCGCCCTCACTATCCTGACCCGTGCGTGCTTGCTTCCCCCCGCCGAACTATCGTACAACGCAAGAGAGAGAAATATCGAAAGGATAAGCAACAGAAGGAGAAGAAGAGGACGAGGACCAAGACCAAGAAGTCGATCGCCGGTGTGGGCGAAAGGGTATGGCGTCGTGTGCTCGTGCTCCACACACATGTTCGGTGTTCATTCACCCCCGAGATCACGACATACGCGTGGTGTGTGCCGTGCGGAGTGACGGACGACACAGCAATCGATGGTGGGTCGACCCGCATCCCGAATCCCTCCAAACACCGGCTTCACTCGCGAGTGTTTCGGTGCCGTGCCCGCGTGGGTGACCCGACTCGAGAACGATCGCTTGGCGCGCGCACGTCCTCTGACGTTGCAGCACATGACGGACCGAAGCCCATTCCAATCTTCCCAATCTTCCCGCCCGATCGACATGCGAGGAAGATGTTCGTGCGGTGATGGGTCAAGCGTGGATGACTCTTGGTCATCACCAAGCGGTGGTGTTCGAAAGCTTCGATTTGTCCGGGGCCGCAATCTTATGAGGGGCGGTTTCGGTCTCCGCCACACCGTGGCTGGAAATCGGATTGAGGACGGTGTCGTGGCGGTCTCTGATTCTCAAGGAGCCACGTTCGCCGCGCACCACGTGTCCGCTCTCGACCTTGTCCTGGATCATCTGGTCGAGTAACTGTGTCATCTCATCGACCGACTTGTGACGGGTCGCACGGACCGCCTTGCCACCATTGCCATTGCTCTCGCGAGAGGTGCCGGAGGAATCGGTCGGGCCGAGGATGGCCATGGGAGAAAGAGGCGTCTTGGAGGGGTTCACCACACCGTTACTGGAATGCCTGGCGTTGGGAGGACTGGTGCGGTGGCCGGACAATCGAAAATCATCACCGGCGGATGTTGCTCGAGAAGAGTGCCGGGAAATTCGGGACGAGTTCCGAAGGAAAGCGTCTGGCAGCTCAGGAACGCTGTCGGCGATGCCGGCAGATGTGGCGGGACGAACGGCCTCGTCGCTGGTGGCGGTCTGCTGGGTTTTCTTTCGGTCGGCCAGTTCGCGCTTCCGGGCGGCACTCCGAAGTGCTGTCACCATGCGAGTCTGATCGTCCAGCCTCTGCCTTAGATCTTCAACCTCGCGATCCCGCTCTCGCAGCAGCGCCTCCACGCTTCCTTCCTCGGGCATATCGACACGAGACGCGAACTTCAGGCTGACACGGCTGTGGCTCGTTCGCCGAGCCTGTAGGAGACGTTTCTCCAACGTGCGGATGTACCGATCCTTATCGGCGAGATCGGCCTGCAGCATGCGATTTTGCTGCGCCAGACTGGCGTTACCATTTCCGTCAGCACCTCCGGGATCGTGTTCGTCTTCCTCGGCACCTTCTTCCTCGGTCACCAGATGCGACACCTGGGCAGCGGGAAGGGCGCCCGTGGTCACCGAGCCACTGGACAATGCGCGGCCGACTCGTCCTTCCGGCGGAGGCGGTTCCAATCCGGCGGCATTGCTGTCTCGGATATTGCTATCTCGACTTCGAAGGCTGACGGGATCACCGTACTCGGATTGCGTTGTGCTGAAAGTGCTCAGGCGAGGATGGAAAGGCATACTGAAGCCGGACAAGCGACCAGAATTGACTCCAATGGACCTGGAGGACAGGATCAAGCGGTTCAGATGACTGATGCGCTCCTTCAACGCGGTTCGAGCCAGTTGTATCTCCAGCATCTGCTCTTCGTGCCGCGCCTGCTCATCCCGCTCCAGCTGTTCCTCGACCTGCCGGTTCCTTTCGACTTCCTCTTGCTTCTCGGCGGCTTCCTTGGCCTTGTTCTGCTCCAGCAACTGCGCGCGAAGGCCTTGGATCTCGATCCGGTAGCGATCGAGGAGTGCCCGGCTGCCGGCGTCACCGGCGTTCGAGTTCGACTCGTTCTTCTTGGCGTGGCTGACAATGTTGTTCTTCGCTCGGCTCGCGAACTTCAAGGTGTTGAGCGTTTCGCCGGCGTGCGAACTGGCCAGCGCAGCACTGGTGCCGGCCGAAGAGAGCTGAATGGTGCACAGAATGGACACGAGTGAGTTGCCGGACAGCGCACCTTGCAGCAGCCGGGTGAGCTTGCTGTCTCTGTAAGGTAGGTGTTTCAGGGCCTTGTCTCGGTCGGCCGCTTTCGCGGCGCCCTCCTTCTCATCCTTCTCATCTTCACCGGAAAGTCGTGCGATGACCGTACCTAACGTGAGTAGTGATTTGTTGATGTGGGCACCTTCAGTCCGGCGCTCTTTGTTCTCGGCAGCTTTCTCCGAGCCAGCAAGATCGATGAGCGACAAGGTGGACACCAGCACGCCGCCGGGCATGATCTTGTCACTCCTTCGGGTCTGTTTGTCGAAAGCGGCGCCGTGGCTCGGAGCACGTTCGCGCGATTCGACCACGATTTGTACCACGGCGTGCGAACGCGAAGACCGGGCGTTGAACTGCGTACTACCCGTTCGTCTGGCGAGATCTCCCCGTGCGATGACTCGCAGAAGCTGGTTGGGAGACTGCACGATCTCTTCCTTCAAAGGTGTTGCGTACACACCCCGCTTGCTGTCTTCGCGCAGCTTGATTTCCTCCTGCTGCTGCCCGGGCGCGGCTTGGTTGAGCAGGTCGTAAATCTTCTCGTTGTAGATTTCCAGGTAGCTGACACGCAGGAGAAACTCTCGGCTGGGGTTTTCGCGAATGTAGGAGAAAATGTCAGTAATGGCCAAGGGGATGACACCCGGCTGCTGTGCAGTTCCTTGCATGGAGAACGTCTTTCCCGTTCCCGTCATGCCGTAGGCGAAGACGGTGCCGTGGTAGCCTTCCATGACCCGGCGCACGAGCCGCTTGGCCGCATTGTCGTATACTCTGCAGTTCTGGTCGTGGGGCGAAAAGACATTGTCGTAGCGATAGTCGCCGCCCTCTCTGCCCCGGTAGGATATGAGCGATCGTCTGCCATCGACCATCCACTCGGCTTCTGGCCGCTCCCCGTCGTTCCCGACGTCCGGGCGCACGCGAACGCTGACAATCACGTTGCCTTTCATGTCTTTGCCGCCCGACTCCCGCTGCTCACTCGTGGGGCTCATCGGGCGCGACCTCCCTCGCTCACCGTGATCATCCACTTCCGTGGCATCGGTCAGGTATGATCCATTGGCCGACGAGCTCCGGCTCTGCGGGGGCGAAGCAATGCTGAGCAAGCTGTCAGACACGCGTGTGCCGCGGGCGGCGGAGACCAGATTGCTGTCTCCGGTGCCGTTGAGCAGACTGGGCGTTCCACTCACGCCCGCCTGCGACGCGCGAGGACGCAGACCATATCCCGAGCCACGCGGCTTGGGCTTCTTCACGCCGCTCTCTGCACTTCGATGCTTGGAGGAATCGCGCCTGCGCGTGGGCTGCGTGGGCGGCGCATCCTGCGGCTCGTTGGGCGACGCAGAGGCGGAGAGCGGACTCGGCGGAAGGCTCTTCACGCGCGTGCTGCTTGTGGGAGGCAGCGGGAAAGAGCTGATGCTGGTGGTCTTTCGCAACGTCTTCGGGAGGCCGGAGCCGGGCAGGGGCGGGGAGGGAGAGGGCCCGGGGGTGTCTGCGGGGGCGGACGTGGACGGGGTGGTGGCAGCGGACTTGGACGGCTTCGGGGTGGGCAGCGCCGACAGCGTGACGGCTCGGGCAGGAATGGCGGTCCGCTTGGGGGTCGATGCGGGGAGGGGTGCGGCGGAGGAGGTCGGGCGGGAGGCGGGAGGAGAAGGATGGGTGTCGTCGGCGAGCCGGCGGGTCTTGGGGACAGGCAGAGCCGGCAAGGGCGCTCTGGGCGGCGGTTGGGCGGTGCGCGGCGGATGAGCGGTGCGCGGCGGGGCGGAGGTCATGGTGGCAGACGCCATCAGCCGTGCGCGGTCGACTGGGTCGTGGTGCTGTGCTGCACGTAGCCGCGGCCGGCCACGCTGCGATTGTCGATTATCGCCTGCTGAGGCCCGTCGCGTGCTCGCAGGTCAGGAGGCCGGCGTCTGCGGCGGCCATGCGGTCAGAGACTCCTACCCGATTCGCCGTCGTCGCCGCCGTCGCCGTCGCCGTGGTGGTGGTGGTGGTGGTGGTGGTGGTGGTGGTTGTCGCCGTCGCCGCCGTCGCCGTGGTGGTGGTGGGTGTCGCCGTCGCCGCCGTCGTCCTCGTCGTCGCGAACGGCAGCTGCGCCCGGCGTGTCGCTTGGCCCGTCCCTGGCCGGTCGCCGCACAGCAGGTGGCAGGTTGCCGGCGGCCGGTCGCACGTTGCACGTCGCACGGAGCGGCGGGGGATCCCGAGGCTCGAGCAGGGTTTCGTCGGGAACACACCAGGACGGTAGGGACGAGGTATGGACGTGGACGTGGACGTGGACGTGGCCGTGGCCGTGGCCGTTGCACCGTCTGCACCACCTGCACCACCACCAGCGTCTGCACTACCACCACCAGCGTCTGCACTACCACCAGCGTCTGCACTACCACCAGCACCTCCTGCATGCCTCGCACCACGCTCCATGCCTCGCTGCCTGCCACCAAAAACACCCAGATGCTGTCCATGCACTTGCCCCTGGCGAAGAAACGCGCCGATCGATCAACAAGCTTGGCCCGGCACGCCTGGGCTCCGACGGTGGAGAGCTTAATATGGGTGTGCGTAGTTATGCACGTCGTTATGCACGTAGCTGTGTATCTAGTTATCCCTGTACGCTATCCCTGTACGTTATCCATGGACGTTATCCCTGTACGTTATGCATGGACGTTATCCATGTACGTTATATCAATGTACGTTGTATCCATGTACGTTATATCCATGCACGTTATCCATGCACGTTATCCATGCACGTTATCCATGCACGTTATCCATGCACGTTATCCACGCACGTTATCCATGTATGCATTTACGTATCTACCCATGCATGGCGCCGACCGAGATCAGCGCCCAGCCTCACTTTCCCCTTTCGTCGAGCGTGGCGGTGTTGACTCGAATGTGGAAGAGCTGCAGTGCAGGACCGAGTGTGGTGACTCGGCGACAAAGGGGGTATCAGCAGGCTAGCAATTCGCCCACGTGATGGCTTTGCCGCCCACCTCGCCTGTCTCAAAAGCTCACACGCTTGCTCACACGCGTCTTCCTGAGGAATGTGTATCGGCATTGATAGGGCAAAAGACATTGATGCCGTGTAACCTATACCACCATGAGCTTGGCAGTATCATTGGGATAGCAGAATTTTCTTGGCACAACCAACTGGTACAACAAATTCTCTTTTTGAGAATCTCTCAACAGTGTAATGCTCAAATCCTATGCCTGTATTATAATGCGGCAGTGGTGGTGCACGGGAAGGACCTCCGGCTTCCCTGCACTTTAGGTTGCAGGGCGGGCTGCCCTGCCTTAGCAAAAACTACTATACCAAAAAGTTAGTCTTCTACTATATATAGATTCTTTGCTCTTAAGTCGTCAAATAATATGTATTAAACCTTATCTACGTACTTGGATCATTATATAAGAAGCTTATCTTACTAACTACAAAAATAGGAAAGCACTATTAAATTATCTGTTAAGGGAGTAGCTATAGTATGTCCTAAATTGAGCGAAAGAAGGAGTAGTTAGACTAAAGCTTAAAGGATTCAACTAAAACTAAAGATTAGAAAGGGTAGTTCTAAGATTAATGCACAATGTTACAGTTAACAGGTAGAAGAGGAAGAACAACAGCATTAAGGACCTACTAAGAACCACTATAATTCACAGGCTATATCTTAACAACTTAAGGTCCAATGAAGACGATTCTTGCTGTGTTAGAAGCGCTACAATCAGTTCTATAAGGACAAACAGTTAGGTTGTAAAAGGCACTAGAACTACAGCTTACAGATAGTAGAAAACCCCTAACAGTCCTAAGACCCTATCTAGCTCTACTACCTTTAACAGCCTATAGCTAAACACTTACTAGCCTAACTAATGTTGCAGCAGCAGAAAGGGGTGGGACTAAGTAATAGGGTATATTGCAGCGGCAGAAAGGGGTGGACCCTTGGAATTTCGGCTCGGCCCTTCTGGACCGAGCCGGGCCTTGGCACACTACCCCTAAAGCCCTTACCCACCGCCGTATAGATTCCTTTCCTTCTTTAGTTCGAGATATAGTTATTAAAAAGGCCGTATTGAATTATATCTGCGTGCCTAGATTATCGCTAACGCGAATTTCGGCATATAATAGACAAGACACAGAGAGTGTTACGTACTATATGCTATTAAAGACTACCTTAGCTAGTCGCACTACAGAAGCGACGTTCCGAATTGTAGACATCGGACGGTTTAACATTATTATAGGGCAGACATAGATAAAGAACTAGAAAGCCGTTATCGATATAGGTAAAGGCACACTTAGATTCAAAACCTAGCAGAGCGGTGTCGTCGTCGCTGCCGAACCAGAAGCCGCGGCTATTAACGCAGTTCCGATTAACTGTTCCAATCCCCTAGATACCGTTAGAATAATAAGCTTAGAAGCCCTAACAACCCTCGCGAAGTTGCTAGAGAATAAGATCTACGCTATCTTAATAAAAGACATTTAAGATTACTAGAAGATAATAGCGGAGGAAGAAGTAGACCCGCTAGAGGTGTTACTAGAAGAACTCTATAGCTACGCTAACGTGTTCTCGAAAGCCGGCTCCAACCTCCTGCCGCTCTATCTGATCCGGGCACGCAGATACGATTTAATACAGCCTTTTTGATAACTATATCTCGAACTGAGGAGGGAAAAAAATCTATATAGTGGTGGGTAAGAGCTTTAGGGGTGGTGTGCCAAGGCCCGGCTCGGTCTAGAAGGGCCGAGCCGAAATTCTGAGGGTCCACCCTATTACTTAGTCCTACCTATTTCTGCCGCCGCAACACTACCCCCCTCCCTTACTAGCGGTCGACCTCGACCGCTTACTTATATGTTTCTCTCTTTTTTTTCTTTTTTTTTTTGATTCTGCTGTTACCTCTTCGCTTTCTTCTATTTCGAAACTATCCCCTTTTTTTATCTTCTTTCTTCTTACATCGTCGCTATCTAACGTCTTTCACTTCTGCTTCTATCTAATCTAAAGAGCTATCTAATCGGAGCTAGCGGTTACCTAAGCTGCAGCGTAACTGGTCTGTACGCCGCTGCGGAGGTCTATATAGATCTGTCCGCAGCGCCGTTTCTTCGTCTTTTTCTTTCTCTACTAAGGACCTTACCTACCGCAGGGCCGCTTTGTTTGCGTCGGCTTCGTTCTTCGCCTTTATCGTTCGTCCGGCCAAGCCGGCGGATAGTGCTGCGCAAAGGCGAAGAGCGGGGTCGTTAACGAAGCACGCCGGCGGTAGTAGTAGTGGAGCCGAAGACACCGGCTAGCGATTTCTACGATCGTTTCTATCGGCTGTCGCGCCGATAGAGCGGACGCGGGTTTTCTTCTTCCTTATTAGCTTCTGAGCTACTTAGGCTTCGGCTTCTACGGGTTCCAGACGTAAAACTCTCTTAGCAGCTCTGCCGAATTCCGGAGATTCTCGACTGGATACTATTTATAGTCTTCTAGCTATCCTTTCTACGAGATCCTTGCTTCGACGGACCCTCTCGTCTTTCTTATATCTACTACATCCTCTACCTCCTACTCTTCTTCTTTACTATCTATCTCGATTGGCGGGGGTTCAGCGAACCCCTAATCCGGAAAACCGTCTTTAGGGTCCAAGCTTAGTAGATCCGAATAAAAGACATCGTAGATCCGGAACAAATTCAGTAGTACAGAGAGTGAACCTTGCACCCCTATACAAAGGGGGAATTGCTAGCTTGGCTTCGTAGGTACAAATCGTACAGCAGCAGACGACGAAGGAACTGCCTATCAGTTCCTTTATATAGATACCTAACCTTAAGTTTCTAAACTAAGATTCTTGGGCCCCTTACATTAGGAACTAATCTCACTGTCGGTAACCGCGGTAATAAAACAAAGATAGACGGTGACATCCCTATAGAACCTACGGCTATAGAGGGATATATGCACTGCGTGTACGAGAAGCTGTTGGAAAGCAAGAGGCAGCTCGAGCAGTAAGTAAGCTACTAGGCTGCGTTAATTTCCTAGCAGGAACAGGAGCTACGACAGCTTAGGGCGTCCGATCGCGATCCGACCCCTACGACGACAATAAACACAATAACCTATATCCCGACCCCTAAGAGCAAACTCCCTGACGTCTCTACGTACGATAGTAAGGCCCCAGCTAAATACCCCTCCTAGGCTGCCCAGATGCGCTCTAAGCTCCTAGTCGACTTAGGAGCATACCCGACCGAGCTAGACAAGGTAGTTTACCTCTTTAGGAGGTTAAAGGGCAGGGCGGCAGCACAAATTCTGCTGTACTATAAGACGGCTATTGCCAACCTGGCAATAGCTACGACGACGATGCTCTAGACAGCTCTAGACAAGAGCTATAAGGACCCGGACCGCGAGAGCCGAGCACTCCTACAGGTTAACACGATAAAACAAGGACGCAAGACTATACGAGAATTCCTCGCGGAATTTGACTAGACTTTGGCAGAAGCAGGAGGTCTCCAATAGGAGGACAGGATAAAAATTACCTTCTTAGAGGTAGGCTTCTCTAAGGAAATTATAACAGGGCTAGTAGGCGTAATGCGACCGGCTACGTACGAGGAATTCTGCGACCTCCTTAGGATAGTCGACGACTAGCAGCGCAGGCTTAGACGGATAGGCTGCACCTAGGAGATAAGACAACCCCTCTAGCGACAGACGGACGCTATAGACTAGGAACCGACGACGACGAGGGTAGCGGCAGCAGCTACCGTACAGCCAAGGGCCGCTACTAAAAGGGCGCAATAGGTAGACACAGCTACCCTTAACAAGAGACGAGCAGAAGGGAGCTGCTACTAGTGTAGCAAGATAGGCTACGCTGTACAGAATTGCAGGCTTCTGCTAGCAGAGAGACCTAGGGGACGGCCGACCACTGCAAAGGTAGCAACTGCGGCGCCCTAACGAGAAGATTAGGAGTCCTACTTAGACGACGACGAGTCAGGAAAAGAGTAGCCTCTAAGCGAAGACTCTGCCAGAGGCGGGTGCGAGATAGACTGCCAAATCAAAGCATTACTTAGCTATCTTTTAAGAGCAATTACATAACGACGACGCCGTTTATCGTACGGCCGACGTTAAACGGGTCCGCAACGGCGCGGACATTAATTAACACAGGATGTTTGGTGTATAGAGTAATTAGCGAAGACTTCGTATAGAGACATCGGATTAAGACGACCCCTACGGTACCTGTACGTATACTAGGCATTACCGGGCGAGGACCGGACATTACCTATATAGTAAAAGTAACGATAGAGGTACAGGGACACTATAAGCAGGACTTATACCTCTATGTCGTACGGGACAAGTTAGGGTATAACCTAATACTAGGAAAGCCTTAGATAGAGCGCTAGAGGGGCAAGCTAGACGTCGGACGAGGACGGCTGTACCTGGCAGTAACGAAGCGGAGAATCCGGGACTAGGGGAAGATCCTATAAGGTAGCAATGCTAAGGCCGAAATCAACACAGCAATAGCAGACATCGAGAAGGCATTAGCACCTAAGGAAGTAACGAACCCCTATACGAAGCTCCTAAGGGAGTATGCTGGATACCTGGACCTCTTCGAGCTGAAGTCGGCCTTAAAGCTGCCGCTATACCGAGGGGAAGGGATTAACTATAACATCTAGCTAGAACCCTGTCCGGATAGGGGCCTGCCGAAGGTACCGTACAGACCGCTGTATAGAATGTCCTCTGGAGAACTCCTAGTATTGCGCAAAACCCTAGATAACCTGCTTGCCAAAGGGTTTATTCGGGCCAGTACGTCGTCCGCAGGGGCCCTAGTACTGTTTGTCTACAAGGAAGGGAAGGCCGGATTGCGTTTCTGCGTAGACTACAGAGGCATCAACGCAATTACTAAGAAGGACCGGTACCCCCTACCCCTTATTAAGGAGACCCTCGGACGGATTAGTAAGGCGAAGTAGTTTACTAAGCTTAATGTAGTCTTAGCCTTCTACAAGATACAGATCAAGGAAGGCTGTAAATAGATAACTGCCTTCTGTACGAGATACAGTCTTTTTAAGTAGCTTGTTACCCCCTTTGGCCTTGCCAATGCACCGGTAACCTTCTAAAGGTACATTAACAAGTCCCTATAGGGGTTACTAGACGACATCTGCTCGGCATACCTCGACGACACCCTAGTTTTTACGGACGGCATCTACGCAGATTACGTACAGGACGTTAAGAAGGTGCTAGACCGACTGCAGCAGGCTGGCTTGTACTTCGACATTAACAAATGTAAATTCGGTGTCCAATGTACGAAATACCTAGGTTTTATTATCGAGGCAGGGAAAGGCATCAGTATAGATAGGAAGAAGATTAATGCTATTAAGCAATAGAAGCCGCCTACGAACGTTAAGGGCGTACAGGAATTTCTCGGGTTTGCCAACTTCTACCGCCAGTTTATACAGAACTACTTAGAGATCGTACGCCCCCTAGTTAAGCTAACGTATAAGGACAAGCAGTTCAAATAGACGGACGAATGTAATAAGAGCTTCGACAAGCTAAAGTAGCTCTTTACTACAGGACTAACGCTCGCCGCCTTCGACCCGGAGCGTACAACGATACTGGAAACTAACTCCTCGGGGTACTGCATTAGAGGTATCCTGTTACAGGTAGGCTCGGACGGACTCCTACACCTATACGCGTATTTCTCTAAGAAGAACTCCCTAGCTAAGTGCAACTACCCTATCTACGACAAAGAGTTGCTAGCAGTCGTACGGTGTTGCGAAGCCTAGGATAGAGAACTCCGCTCGGTGCCCGAGTTCCTCGCCCTAACGGACTACAAGAACCTAGAATACTTTACTTAACCCCGGAAGCTGTCCGAGAGGCATATACGATAGGCAATGTACCTAAGCCGGTTTAACATAAAACTCCAGTATCGCAAAGGTAAGGACAATAGCAGGGCCGATGCACTGTCTAGACGGGACCAGGACATGCCAACGACGTACGAGGACGACCGGCTGAAGTCTCGAACATTCCAGATGTTTAAAGGGGAGCCAGGCGAGGAGACTATCTGCCTAGCGGCAACACACCTATAGGAACCCTAACTACAAGTATAGGAAGAAGCAGTAGAAAAGGACGAGGTATACCGAGGGGCCCGTACGGCGATCTAGGGAGGGCAACGGAAGCTCCTAGCCGAACTCTATCTTAAGGTGTTAGCAGCCGAGTGCTTAGTAGACGAGGGGAACAACCTAAAGTTCAGAAATCGGATATAGGTCCCGGCAGACGAGAAGCTCTATACGAGCTTAATACAACGGGCACATAACTCTATAGCTACCGGGCACCTAGGGCGCGAGGAGACGTACAGCATTATCGCCCGGGACTACTACTGGCCGGCGATAGCGAAGGACATTCGCAGGTTCGTACAGAACTGCGATATATACAGACGGACGAAGCCCTAGCGCGAGCTAAAGCATAGGCTGCTAAAGCCCCTGCCGATACCGGACCGGCCCTAGCAGGATCTAACAGTAGACTTTATTACAGACCTCTCCGAGAGCGACGGACGGCGAAGCATTATAGTAGTTACGGACAAGTTAACGAAGGGGGTAATACTAGAGGGAATGGACTCTATTACGGCTAAAGACACCGCCTAGGCCTTTATACAGACGACGTTTAGCAAGTACGGTTTCCCTAGGTTAATTGTATTAGACTAGGGGACACAGTTTACGAGCCAGCTCTAGGCAAGGGTCTGCCAGTTGCTAAAGGTAGAACGTCGCCTGTTAACCGTATAGCACCTGCAGACAGACGGGGCGACGGAGAGGGTTAATTCAACTTTAGAAGCGTACCTCTAAGCGTACGTCGACTACGACTAGACGAACTGGAACCGACTTCTCCCTATAGCGGAGCTGGCTATTAATAGCTGTACAGCTAATGCTATAGGACTGTCCCCCTTCTTTACGACCTATAGGTACGACTATTCCCCGCTCCTACCGACCCTAAGTAGTAACAACCCGCGCCCTGTACAATCCCTAATTTAGCAAGGAGAGGCTATCGTACGGACGGTTACAAACGCCTACTAATAGGCAGAGGCGAGCCTGGCTATAGCCTAACAGAACGCAGAAGAGCAAGCCAATAAGGGACGATAGGCTGCACCAAAATATAAGGCAGAGGATAAGGTCTAGCTAAACTAGCGAAAAATCCGTACGGACTGGCCGAGCAAGAAGCTAGATTGGAGAAACAGGAAGTTTACGGTAGTCCGGCTAGTAGGGACATACGCTATACGACTAAACACCCCCCTAGGAATTTATCCAGTCTTCTACGTAGATCTTGTACGGCCGGCGAACACGGACCCCCTACTGCACTAGACGACTAACTACGCGCGCCATCCCGCAATTATAACTAAGGGCTAGGAGGAGTATAAAGTAGAGAGGATCCTTAAGAGTCGAAGGAAGCGGGGGAAGGCAGAGTACCTAGTAAAACAGAGAGGATAGGCAGAGCCTACGTAGGAACTGTACGAGGCTCTACAGGACACAACTGCACTAGACAGATAGGAGGGGAACCACCCCCCTGCCCAGTTACAGTAACACTGCGCTGTACGGCGGAAGGAGGCACAATCTACCCTAAGGACAGGGTAGCTGCAGGCAGACCTAGGTTGTTAAAGGATCGAGAACTACGACGTAAGACACTATAGGGTCCTGCTAACACGACATCGTACGACACTGTACGAGATAAGGGCTGGAAGAAAGGAACAGCTAAGGGACAAATAGGAGGAGGAGTAGAAATAAGATAAGTTAGGAGAAAACCGTCCGAAACTTCTTACACTACCTAGGGGGGGGGGGAGGGGGGGGGGGGTAGCTCACTAGCTACCACCCTGAGGGACCAGAGCACCTAACTTATTATCTGAGATCTCTACTACCTCCTGCCCGGCCGGGCCCCTACCCCTACTAGGGCTAGCCCCAGGAAGCAGAGGCACCCCCCTACCCCTACGTGCCTCCCCCGGACGGCGGTAGGGGCAGTAGAAGGAGCTATCCTTCCACTTACACGAGGCACACACCCTAGCCTAGAAGCCTAGGAGGCGGTATAGGCCAAGTAAGGGCTAGGGGGAGTTGGGGCAGAGGGCACAGGGCTGGCCCTAGGTAGCGATAAGGAGGGCGTTAACGTACGACGCCCGGGCCGTAGCTAGCTGCTAGGGTATAACCTAGGCGGGGTTACACTAGAAGGTATAGAAGGGGAGCCCGGCCGCATCCTGCTGCTCGCAGGTATAGCACCTAAGACGTTAGCTTAGACTGTACAGAAGACGAGGATCCGTACGAACCGGAAGTATAGCTGCTAGTTAAATTAAGGACCCTACTACTAGAGGTAGAAATAGGCGGGGACCCTAGCCAGACAAGGGGGGGAGGCAGGGCCAGCAACTACAAGAGAGCCTCTGGACGGGGCGGACGACATAGTAATAGATAGTGGATAGTAGCTAGTAGTAGATAGTAGCTAGTAGTAGATAGTAGCTGGTAGTAGTAGTAGATAGTAGATAGTAGACAGTAGTAGATAGTAGTAGACAGTAGATAGTGTAGGGAGGAGGAGAGAAGGGGGAAGGAAAGAGAAGAGAGAAGGCTTAAGGTAACTGCCTGCTATAAGGGGAATAGCAAGCAGGGCAGCTGCTACAAACAGGTAAAATGGCAAGAGGCAACCGCGACCTAGGGGGGGGGCGACGAGGAACGACGACTCGGACGACCGGATAAAATAGGAAGCCGCGACCTGCCAAAGGAGCGGCAGGAGCTAGGTAATTTCAACACGCCGCCGTATAGAAGAGGCACTATAAGAAGGGAAGGGGGGGGTATTGTTAGGGGGCGCCGCCTAGCCCAGGTCCTAGACCCGACCTAAGCTAACCGTCGCCCTAAGGACTGCGACTTAGCGGCGCCAGCACGACCCTACCCTCTGTACGGAACTACCGACAAGACCCTACTCCTGTACAGAGGGAGAACACTACAGTCCTACACAAAGGTAAGCTACCGCCCCTCTAAATAGGGGGAAAACTATGCACTACTGTACAGAGGAGGTAACTCCCGACCCTCCGTACAGAGAGTGAACCTTGCACCCCTGCACAAAGGGGGAATTGCTAGCTTGGCTTCGTAGGTACAAATCGTACGGCAGCAGACGACGAAGGAACTGCCTATTAGTTCCTTTATGTAGATACCCAACCTTAAGTTTCTAAACCAAGATTCTTGGGCCCCTTACAATATCCTCCTAAATCCGGCAGACCTGTTACGAAATCTATTGTAATGTGCTGCTACAGTTTTTTGGGGATCGGAAGTGGCTTTAACAGGCCGGCCGGAAGGCCGTAACGTAGCTTCGCGACTCGGCATACATAACAATTAGTAATAAACCGGTAGATCCGTTTAAAGATTCGCAGGAACTAGTAAATCGTTCTTACGGCTTCTATCGTCTTCTTGGAGCCTGCGTAACCGACATCCTTAGAACTATAAACTAACTAGATAACCTTTGCGATTAGTTCTTCCAGAACGATTAGCTTTCCTAAGCCTATTCTGCCGAGTTTCTGCTGCTAATTAAGTCGTTCTACTTTCTCGTAGAGCGTCTCTTCTTCTTTCGGCAGTTCTATCGTGCAGATCCCTGCTTCTTTTAATACCTCGGTGTCTACTATCTGTTCGGTCAACACCTTCTGGAACATGTTCGGATCTTCTTTCGCGCGGCTGGTCTTCCCCTCTCTTCTCGTTAGCGCATTAGCCTTTCCATTTTGAGCTCCGGGTCTATAGGTAATCTTAAAGTCGAATCCGGATAAGTAGGCAGCCTACCGAGCTTGTCGCCGCGATAGCTTCTGCGTCTTTATAAAATAGGTTAGCGACTAATAGTCTGTAAGGACCTGAACTGTGTTCTTTCCGGCTATAAGATCCGGCTTCCACTCCTCGAAAGCCTAGATAATAGCTAATAGCTCTTTATCGTAAATAGCGTAGTTGCGCTTAGCCTCGTTTATAGACTTGCTAAAGAAAGCTACCGGATAGAGGATCTTATCGGCGTTATTATACTAAGAAAGGACCCCTGCAGTTACTGTGTCGGAAGCGTCCGTCTCTAAATAGATTGTTTTCTCCAGTCGGAAGTGCGCCAGAACCGGCGCCAAGGCCACTGCTTCTTTCAGTTAGATAAAAGCTTCTATGCACTTCTTATTCTATAGGCCGGCGGCCTCCTTCTTTAGTGCTTCGTTTAGGGGTCTCGCTATCTTGCTAAAGTCCTTAATAAACTGCCGATAGTAGCTGCAGAATCCGAGAAACGCTCTGATTTGTGTAGTGTTTCCGGATTTCGGCTGCTTCTATTCTGCTACGGCGGCGACCTTCGAAGGGTCTATCCGAATTCCCTCTCTTTCTACGATAAGGCCGAGATATTTAACCTCTGTCTAATAGAACTCGCTCTTTTTCGTGTCCGCGTTTAACCCAACCCTGCAGAGCCTAATTAGCACCTTCTCGATGTAGTCCGTATGCTGTTCTCTCGTTCTATCGGTGTAGATAAGGATGTCGTCTAAGTAAATAGACACGAACTGCTCTAGCATGTCTACAAAGGTGTGGTTTTGAAAACGCTGCTACACTGCCGGCGCGTTAGTAAGGCCGAAGGGCATAACTAACTACTTGAAATTGCCTATGCGCGTAGCGAACGTTGTAAGATCTTCTGTCCGCTCTTCTTCGTTCCTTAGTCGATAGAAAGCTTAGCGAATATCTAACTTGCTAAACTACCTGGCCTTCGCTACCCTCTGTATAGTCTTATCAATTAGCAGCAGCGGATACACGTCTCTCTTAGTAACCTCGTTAAGGCCTCGATAGTCTACGCACAGTTAGAGGCCACCTCTAGGCTTTCTTACGAAAAGAATTAGCAACGTATACTTAGCTAAGCTTGGCGTAATGAACTTCTTTGCTAAGTTTTCTCTAACAAACACTTCTACCTAGTCTAGCTCGGCTAGCGATAGTCTTCTTAAGGGCTCGGTTCTTAGTAGCGTAGCTCCTTCTTTTAGCCGGATCTTGTTGTTATATTCCGGTCGGTAGAGCAGAAGGAGGTTAGAGTTAGCTTTTAAGAATACGTTAGTATAGCTATAGAGCTCCTTTGGCAACACCTCTAGCGGATCCACTTCTTCTTCCGCTATTATCTTCTAGTAGTCTTCGATGTCTTTTATCGAGATAGCGTAAATCTCATTGTCCGGCGACCTCGCGAGGGTCGTTAACGCTTCCAAGTTTATTATTCCGATCGTGTCTAGAGGGCCGGACTGATCTATCGGACCCGCTTCTATAATCGTAGCGTTCGGTTCCGTAGCGACCGCAGTGACCGATTTGACGGCGGCGACGCCACTCTGCAGGGGTTTGAATCCTAGTGTGCCTTTACCTACGTTAATAACTGCTTTCTGGTTCTTTATCTATTTCTGTCCTATAATAATGTCAAACCTTCCAATATCTATAATTCGGAACGTCGCTTACGTACTGCGACCAGCCAGGGTAGTCCTTAGTAGCACATAATGCGTAACACTCTCTGTGTCTTGTCCGTTGTATGCCGAAATCCGTGTCGGCGACGCTAGCTCCACTGGATAACTATATCCGTTTATCAATTTCTGAACCAATCGATAGTGAATCGCTGCTCTAATAAGGGCTCCTGTGTCGATAAAAGCTCTTAGCTAAAGTAGTCTGTTTAAGCTATCGAGGGGGTAGACAGTAATAAGGAGGATAATAGCTGTTTCCGTGTTCACTTCTACTGCTACTAAGAGCGGATCGCTACAGCTGTTAATACTTCCTTCCTCCAGTAACGTAGTTCGTGTCGGTGCCCTATTGTCTATGCTAGATAGGGGGCCTATCTATCCAGCTAGTCTTTTCCTAGGATTCGCAGCGGCACTCTACTATCTACACTGTCGGTGTCTTTCAGAGCCGGCTCGATAGCTTAGATAGTCTTTCTTGGCTGCTGCTGCTTCGTAGCCTAATACTCCTGCTTCTGCTAATCCGTTGCTTGGCATCTCGTAGCGATGTAGCCAGGCTTTCTATACGCGTAGCAGGTAGGGACAAACGACGAACGTAGCGAATAAGACGGCTGCTAAGGTGCTCTTCGGAAAGGTGCAGGGGGTCGTGTTGTCTGCGTTATCGACGGCTTCTAGTTCGATTCGCGCGATTTCGCGTAAGCGCTTAGGTTTCTAGCAGTAACTCTCGCTCGATGCACGAAGCTTTTAAGGTCTTCGTCTTCTACCGACGCTATAGCTGCGGCCAATTCAGGGTTTAGCTTCTGCCTTAGTAGGTAGAGCTACTTATCTTCTGACACTCTAGCTCTAATAGCATATTTTCTAAACAGTCTGTAGAACTCCTTAAACGTCTGCCGGTTCTGGTTGATCTTATCCAGTTGCTTACAGGCTGTCTTTTTTCGGAAGGGATCTCTAAAGCGTTAATCCAGCGCTTTAATCGCTTCTTTAGCGGTTACCTCTTCTAGGTCCGCTACTAGCGAAAAAGCTTTACCTTCTAATCGCGATTCAAGGTACGCCAATCTATCTCCTGCACTGCTTCCGGCGTAATCGCGGTCTATCTTATTCTTTATTTTCTTTTTAAACGCTTCCTAATCTTTAGGGTCTCTGCCCCTAAACGACGGTAGGTCCGGTAGTAACGTTATTAGGGTGCTACCTTAACTGTAGGCCGCTAGTAAGGCGGTCTCCGTTTGCTCTTCTCGATGTAGTAGCACCGACGACGTCGCCGCTTCTATCTTAGCTAACTAAGTCTTTATCGCCTTTAGTTGTGCTAGTCGATTTGCTGCTTGATTTTCTAGCACATTGATTATAGTCTCTGCCAACTCCTTCTCGGCCCTTACCGCTTCGTTTTCCTCTCTTAACTGTCTCTTCTCTTCTAGGGTTCTGTAAAATGGCATCTTAATAAGGTCTATACCGTCGTAGACCTTCTCTACTCCGTTCTCGTTTATGTAATCTTTAAGTTCCTTAAGCGTGCAGTCGTAGATCTTCTTATATTCGGTTATTCGTTCCTTAATCTCTGCGGTCTCTTCCGCTGTAAAACCTCTAATAATAAACTTATTATTAATAACGCTAGAGCGTCTACTTGCTCTGTTAGCCTTTTCTTTCCTACTTCTACTGCGGCCTGTAACGCTGCCTTCTACCGTTAAGAAGCTCTCTATAACCGTCTTACAGTGCTGGGGGTTGTTGGTTTGGTGTGTGTATGCGCGTGCGTTATTCGGGTTGCTGGATAGTTTAACGGTCCCTTTCGCGCAGCGCGGAGTTAGTGTAGTGAGTGAGTTCGAGATATAATAATCCAGGCACGCAGATACGATTCAATACAGCCTTTTTGATAACTATATCTCGAACTGAGGAGGGAAAGGAATCTATATAGTAGTAGGTAAGAGCTTTAGGGGTGGTGTGCCAAGGCCCGGCTCGGTCCGGAAGGGCCGAGCCGAAATTACGAGGGTCCACCCTATTACTTAGTCCCACCCCTTTCTGCCGCTGCAACACTATCGACCGGAATACGACAACAAGATCCGATTGAAAGAAGGGGCTACGCTGCCGAGAACTGAACCCCTAAGACGCTTATCGCCAGCTAAGCTAGACTAAGTAGAGGTGTTTGTTCGAGAAAACCTAGCGAAGAAGTTTATTACACTGAGCTCTGCCGAGTATATGTCGCCGATCCTTTTCGTACAAAAACCTGGAGGTAGTCTACAACTGTACGTAGACTACAGAGGCCTTAATAAGGTTATTAAGAGAGATGTGTATCCGCTGCTACTAATCGATAAGACTATATAACGAGTAGCTAAAGCTAAGTAGTTTAGCAAGCTGGACATTCGCTAAGCGTTCTACCGACTTAGGAACGAGGAAAGACGGACAGAAGATCTTAGGACATTCGCTACGCATATAGGCAATTTCAATTAGTTGGTAATGCCTTTTGGACTTACCAACGCGCCGGCAGTGTAGCAGCGTTTTATAAATCACACCTTTATAGACATGCTAGAACAGTTTGTATCTATTTATTTAGACGATATTCTTATCTATACCAATAGAACGAGAGAGCAGCATACGGACTACATCGAGAGAGTGCTAAACAGGCTCCGCGAGGCTGGATTAAATGCGGATATAAAGAAGATCAAATTCTATTAGACTAAAGTTAAATACCTCGGTCTTATCGTTAGAAGAGAAGGAATTCGGATAGACCCTTTAAAGGTCGCCGCCGTCGCGGAGTAGAAGCAGCCGAAGTCTAGAAACACTACCTAAATCAGAGCTTTTCTCAGAATCTATAGCTACTATCGGCAATTTTTTAAGGACTTTAGCAAGATAGCAAGACCCCTAAACAAAGCACTAAAAAAGGAGGCCGCTGGCCTATAGAACGAGAAGTGCGCGGAGGCTTTTAACCGACTAAAAGAAGCAGTAGCCTTAGCGCTAGTGCTGGCGCACTTCCGACCGGAAAAGACGATCTACCTAGAAACGGACGCTTCTGACATAGTAACTGCAGGGGTCCTTTCTTAATATAATAACGACAACGAGAACCTCTATCTAGTTGCTTTCTTTAGCAAATCTATAAATAAGGCCAAGTGGAACTACGCTATCTACGATAAAGAGCTATTAGCTATTATCTAGGCTTTCGAGGAGTAGAAGCCAGAACTTATAGCTAGAAAGAGCACGGTCCAGGTCCTTACAGACTATTAATTGTTAGCCTACTTTATAAAGACGCAGAAGCTCTCGCGCTGCCAAGCTCGGTAGGCTGCGTATCTATCTAGGTTCGACTTCAAGATTACCTATTAGCCCAGAGCTTAGAATAGAAAGGCTAATATGTTAACAAGAAGGGAAGGAAAAACCAGCCGCGTAAAAGAAGATCTAAACATGTTCCAGAAGATGTTAACTGAGCGGATAGTAGACGCCGAGGTATTAAAGGAAGCAGGGATCTGTATAGTAGAGCCGCCGACTAGGGAAGAGACGCTCTACAAGAAAGTAGAGCGGCTTAATTAGCAACAGAAGCTCGGCAAAACCAGTTTAGGGAAGTTAATAGTTCTAGAAGAACTAATTACAGAGGTTATCTAGCTGGTCTATAGTTCCAAGGATGTTGGTTACGCCAGCTTAAAGAAGACGATAGAGGCAGTAAGAACAGTCTACTAGTTTCCGCAGATCTTCGAGCGGATCTACCGATTTATTGCTAATTGTTACGTGTGTCGAGCCGCGAAACTACGTTACGGCCTTCCGGCCAGTCTATTAAAGCTACTTCCGATCTCTAAGAAACTATAGCAACATATCACGATAGATTTCGTAACCGGCCTGCCAGGTTCCGATAGATACGATGCTACCCTTAACGTAGTAGATCGGTTAAGCAAGGAACACTACTTTATCCTCTGTTAAGCAAATAATAGAGGCACCACCGCGGAAGAGACAGCTAGAATGCTAATTCAGTACGTATAGAAGCACTATAGCCTGCCGGACACTATCACTACGGATATGGGTCCTTAATTCACTGCAGATGTATAGAAGGCTATTAATCAAGCTCTCGGAATCCGCAGAAAGCTTAGCACAGCCGCTTACCCTTAGACCGACGGCTAGTCTAAAGTAGCTAACTGTAAGATAGAAAATCATCTACGAATCTTCTGCAGCTATTATTAAGCGGAGTAGGTTAAGGTGTTACCGATAGCCGAATTCTGCGCCAATTCAGCACAGTCCGAGGCCACCTCGCTGGCGCCGTTCGAGATAACTTACAGTTATCTTCTAAAAATAAGCTTCCAACTGCTGAACGAACCTAGCTCTTCGGAACCCTCTACTACTACCTCGTTAAAGAGAGTCGCCGCTGCCGCGGCAGAAGCGCTTAGATCTTAAATAGAAGAAGCGATCTAGGTAGCGAAGGAGGCAATAGAATCGGCTTAGAAGAAGATAGCAACTCGAGCTAATAGAAAGCGGTCACCGATAGAATTCGAAGAAGGCCAAAAGGTATAGCGTAATACGTAGAACCTAAGGCTAAAAGGAAACGCCAAGCTTAACCCTCGCTATATAGGTCTATTTATAATAGTAGAAAAGAGGTCGCTAGTAACTTATCGGCTCTAGCTACTAAAGTCGTTCCGGATCTACGACGTCTTCTATTTGGATCTGCTAAGTCTGGACCCTAAAGACAGCCTTCTGGAACAGGGGTTCGCTAAACCTCTACTAATCGAGATAGATAGTAAAGAAGAAGAGTAGGAGGTAGAAGATGTAGTAGATATAAGAAAGATAAGAGGGTCTATCGAAGCAAGGATCTTATAGAAGGGATAGCCGAAAGACTATAATAGTATCCGGCCGAGAATCTCTGAAATTCAGCAGAGCTGTTAAGAGAGTTTTACGTCCAGAACCTAAAGAAGCCGAAGCCTAAGTAGCTGCGAGGTTAATAGCTCCGGAAGAGATAGAAAAGAAGAAGAAGGGTCGCGTCCGCTCTATCGAATTAGAACTAATAAAAACGATCGCAGCAATCGCTTAGCAGGAGTCCTCAGCTCCACTACTACTACTGCTAGCCTGGTCGGCCGGATAACGACGGTAAAGCTGAGGACGGCGCTACCGCTTCGACGCGACGGTCGTCGACGCTGCCCCGAACAAGAAAGGCTCGCAGCCGTTCGATTTCGTAGACAGCGCCGGCGACAGCGGCTTTGCAGTAGCGCTTAAGGCCTTAGTAGAGAAGAAGAAGAAGAAGAAGAAGAGATAGCGCGCTACAGATAGATCTATATAGACCTCTACAGCGGCGCATAGGCCAGCTACGCTGCAACTTAGATAGCAGCTAGCTTAGATCAGATAGCTCCGATTAGACAGATGCTAAGTAAAGGATTTCAGATAGCAACGACATAAGAAGAAAGAAGAAGTCGAAAGGGTAACGTTTTCGAAAATAGAAGAAACGACGAGGTAACATCGATTTTAAGAGGATTTTAGCAGAAGAAGTCGCGAATCGGACGGAGGAAGAAGGCAAAGAAAAATGGAAGAAAAAGAAGAAAAGAACAAATTAAAACAAAACAAAGAGAGAAAAGAAGGGGCAGATAAGATAAGTAAGCAGTCGAGGGCGACCGCTAGTAAGGGAGGGGAGTGGTGTTGCAGCAGCAGAAAGGGGTAGACCCTTGGAATCTCGGCTCGGCCCTTCCGGACCGAGCCGGGCCTTGGCACACCTACCCCTAAAGCCCTTACCTACCGATGCATAGATTCCTTTCCCTCTTCAGTTCGAGATATAGTTATTAAAACAGCCGTATTAAATTATATCTACGTGCTTGGATTATTATATCTCAAACTTACTAACTACCCTAACCCGTACTGCGCGAAAGGGACCGTTAAACCACATCTGGCTACCCGAATAACGCACGCGCACTACAAACCAAACCAAACACATTAGTACTGTAAGGAGACTATAGAGGGCTTCTTAACGGTAGAGGGCAGCGTTACAGGCTGCAGCAGAAAGAGAAAGACTAACAGAGCAAGAGATAGGCACACTAGCATCCTCGATAAAAAGACAGTTACTAAAGGTCTTATAGAAGAGGAGACAGACGAGGTAAAAGAAGGAATAGCAGGCTACAAGGAGCTGTATGCCTGTACACTAGACGAACTCAAAGAATATCTAGCAGAACATAGAACTAGGAAGGTGTACAACACTATTACCTTTATCGAGAAGAAGTTTTATAAGAAAATAGAAGAGAACAGGCAGCTAAGAGAGGAGATAGAATCGGTAATAGCTAAGAAGGAATTGGCAGAGACTATTATCGATGTGTTAGAGAACTAAGCAGCGAATCGACTAGCGCAACTAAAGGCGCTAAAGGCTCAGTTAGCTAACATAGAGGCAGCGATGTCGTTAGCGCCGCCGCCGCTACATCGAGAAGAACAAGCGGAAACCGCCTTACTAGCGGCCTACAGTTAAGGTAGCACCTCGATAACGTTACTACCCGATCCGCTAGCCTTTAGGGGTAGAGACCCTGAAGACTAGGAGGCCTTTAAGAAGAAAATAAAGAACAAGATAAGCTGCGATTATGCCGGAAGCAGCAAAGAGGACAGATTGGCCTACCTAGAATCGCGACTAGGAGGCGAAGCGTTTTCGTTAGTAGCAGATTTAGAGGACGTAACTGCTAACGAAGCAATTAAAGCACTGGACCAACGCTTCGGAGACCCCTTCCAGAAGAAGACGGCCTGCGAACAGCTAGATAAGATTAACTAGAACCGGCTAACGTTTGAAGAATTCTACAGACTATTTAGAAAATATGCTATTAGAGCGAAGGTGTCTAAAGGAGAACAGTTACACTTACTAAGGCAGAAGTTGAACCCTGAACTGGCCGAAGCTATAGCTTCGGTAAAAGACAAAGATCTCGAAAGCTTCGTGCACTAGGCGAGAGTCACTGCTAGAAACTTGAACGCGTATAGAAAATCGACGGCGCGCGAATCGATCTAGAAGCTGTCGTCAGTGCAGACAACACGACCCCCTGCTCCTTTCCGACGAGGCCCCTAGCAGCTATCCTACTCGCTGCGCTCGTCGTTCGTCCCTACCTGCTACGCGTGCAGAAAGCGTAGTTATATCGCTACTAGGTGCCTAGCGACAGCCTAACTAAAGCAGGAATATTGTGCCACGAAGCCACTGCTACTAAAGAAGACTATCCAAGCTATAGAGCCGGCACTGAACGACACCGACAGTATAGACAGTAGAGTGCTATTAAGAATTATAGGAAAAGATCAGCTAGATAGATAGGCCCCCTATCTAGTATAGACAATAGGGCACTGCTACGAACCGTATCGCTAGAAGAAGGGAGCATTAACAGTTGTAACGATCCGCTCTCGGCGGCGGTAGAAGTGAATACGAAGACCGCTATTATCCTTCCGATTACTGTCTACCCCCTTAATGGCTTGCACAGCCCCCTTTAGTTAAGAGCCTTTATCGATATAGGAGCGCTTATTGGCGCAGCAATCTACTATCGACTGGTCTAGAAACTAATAAACGGATATAGTTACCTAGTAGAGTTAGCGTCGCTAACGCGAATTTCGGCATACAACGGACAAGACACGGAGAGTGTTACGTATTATGTGCTATTAAAGACTACCTTGGCTGGTCGCACTACAGAAGCGACGTTCCGAATTATAGATATCGGACGGTTTGACATTATTATAGGGCAGAAATGGATAAAGAACCAGAAAGCCGTTATTAACGTAGGTAAAGGCATACTTAGGTTCAAAGCTTAGCAGGGCGGAGTCGCTGCTGCCGAATCGGTCACCGTCGTCGCTGCGAAACCGAGCGTCGCGACTACTAGAGCGGTTCCGATTAGATGCTCCAAACCTCCGGAAACCGTAGGAATAATAAGCTCAGAAGCCCTAACAACCCTCGCGAGGTCGCCAGAGAATAAGATCTGCGTTATCTCGATAAAGGACATCAAAGATTACTCAAAGATAATAGCAGAAGAAGACGTAGACCTGCTAGAGGTATTACCGAAAGAACTCTATAATTACACTAACGTGTTCTTAAAAGCCGACTCTAACCTCCTGCCGCTTTATAGACCGGAATATAACAACAAGATCCGACTAAAAGAAGGAGCCGTACTACCGAGAACCGAACCCCTAAGACGCCTATCGCCGGCTAAGTTGGACTAAGTAGAAGTGTTTGTTCGAAAAAACCTAGCGAAGAAGTTTATTACGCTAAGCTCTGCCGAGTATACATTACCGATTCTTTTCGTACGGAAACCCGGAGGTAGTCTCCAACTGTACGTAGATTACCGAGGTCTCAATAAAGTTACTAAGAGAGACGTATATCCACTGCCGCTAATCGATAAGACTATACAACGAGTAGCAGAAGCTAAGTAGTTTAGCAAGCTAGACATTCGCTAAGCGCTCTATCGACTAAGGAACCAAGAAGGGCAGACCGAAGACCTTACGACATTCGCTACGCGTATAGGCAACTTTAAGTAGTTGGTTATGCCTTTCGGCCTTACTAACGCGCCGGCTGTATAGCAACGCTTTATAAACTACACCTTTATAGACATGCTAGAACAGTTCGTGTCTATCTACTTGGACAACATTCTTATCTATACCGATAGAACGAGAGAGCAGCATACGGACTACATCGAGAGAGTGTTAACTAGGCTCTGCAAGGTTAGATTAAACGCAGACACGAAGAAGAGCGAATTCTATTAAACCGAAGTCAAATATCTCGGCCTTATCGTCGGAAGAGAAGGAATTTGGATAGACCCCTTAAAGGTCGCTGCAGTAGCGGAATGGAAGCAACCGAAGTCCAGAAACACTACCTAAATCAGAGCTTTTCTCGGATTCTGCAGCTACTACTAGCGATTTATTAAGGACTTCAGCAAGATAGCAAGACCCCTAAACGAGGCTTTAAAGAAGGAGGCCGCTAGCCTATAGAATAAGAAGTGCATAGAGGCTTTTAACCGACTTAAAGAAGCAGTGGCCTCGGCGCTAGTGCTAGTGCACTTCCGACTAGAAAAAACGATCTATCTAGAGACGGACGCGTCCGATACAGTAACTGTAGGGGTCCTTTCTTAATATAGCGACGACGAGACCCTCCATCCGGTAGCCTTCTTCAGCAAGTCTATAAACGAGGCTAAGCGGAACTACGCTATCTACGATAAAGAACTGTTAGCTATTATCCAGGCTTTCGAAGAGTAGAAGCCAGAGCTTATAGCTAGAAAGAGCACGGTCTAGGTCCTTACAGACTATCAGTTACTAACCTATTTTATAAAGACGTAGAAGCTCTTACGCTGCCAAGCTCGGTAGGCCGCCTACTTATCCGGATTCGACTTTAAGATTACCTATCGACCTAGAGCTCAAAACGGAAAGGCTAACGCGCTAACAAGGAGAGAGGGGAAGACTAACCGCGCGAAAGAAGATCCGAACATGTTCCAGAAGGTGTTAACTAAACAGATAGTAGACGCCGAAGTGTTAAAAAAGCAGGGATCTGTACAGTAGAGCTGCTAACTAAGGAAGAGACGCTCTACCAGAAAGTAGAGCAGCTTAATTAGCAGCAGAAGCTCGGCAGAACCGGTTCAGGGAAGTTAATAGTTCTAGAAGAACTAATTACGGAGGTCATTTAGCTAGTCTATAGCTCTAAGGATGTTGGCTACGCCGGCTTAAAGAAGACGATAGAAGCAGTAAGGACGATCTACTAGTTTCTGCAGATCTTCGAGCGGATTCACCGGTTTATTGCTAATTGCTACGTATATAGAGCCGCAAAGCTACGTTACGGCCTTCCGGCTGGTCTACTAAAGCCACTTCCGATCTCCGAGAAACCGTAGCAGCATATTACGATAGATTTCGTAACCGGCCTGCCGGACTCTAATAGATATAACGCCACCCTTAACGTAGTGGATCGCTTAAGTAATAAACGCTACTTTATCCCCTACCGAGCAAAGGATAAGGGAACTACTATAGAAGAGACAGTAAGAATGCTAATCTAGCATATATAGAAGCACTATAGCCTACTAAACACTATCACTACAGATAGGGGTCCTTAGTTTACTGCTAATGTATAGAAGGCTATTAACTAAGTTCTCAGAATCTAAGGAAAGCTTAGCATAGCCGCTTACCCTTAGACTGACGGCCAGTCTAAAGTAGCTAACCGTAAGATAGAGAAATATCTGCGAATCTTCTGTAGCTATTATTAAGAAGATTGGGTTAAGATGTTGCCAATAGCCGAATTCTGCGCCAATTCGGCACAGTCTAAGGCTACCTCGCTAGCGCCGTTTGAGATAACTTATAGTTATCTTCCGAGAATAAGCTTTCAACTGCTAGAAGACCCTAGCTCTTCGGAACCTTCTACCGCTACCTTATCGAAGAGAGTCGCCACCGCAGCAGCAAAAGCGCTTAGATCTCAGATAGAAGAAGCAGTCTAGGTAGCGAAGGAGGCGATGGAATCAGCTTAGAAAAAGATAGTAACTCGAGCTAATAGAAAGCGGTAACTAATAGAATTCAAAGAAGGCCAAAAGGTATAGTTAAACACGTAGAACCTTAGGCTGAAAGGCAACGCCAAGCTTAACTCCTGCTACGTAGGTCCGTTTAAGATAGTGGAAAAGAGGTCGCCAGTAACTTATCGGCTCTAGCTACCGAAATCGTTCCAGATCTACGATGTCTTTTATTCGGATCTGCTAAGTTTGGACCCTAAAGATAGTCTTCTGGATCAGGGGTTCGCCGAACCTCCGCTAGTCGAGATAGATAGTAAGGAAGAAGAATAGGAGGTAGAAGATGTAATAGACATAAGAAAGATAAGAGGATCTATCGAAGCGAGGATCTTATAGAAGGGGTAGCTAGAAGACTATAAATAGTATCTAGTCGAGAATCTCCGAAATTCGGTAGAGCTATTAAGGGAGTTTTACACGCGGAATCCGAAGAAGCCAAAGCCTAAGTAGCTCTAAAGTTAATAGCTCTGGAAAAAGAGGAAGAAAGGCCGCGTCTGCTCTATTAGTATAGAAACCGATAGAAACGATCGCGACGATCGCTTAGCTAGAGTCCTTAGCTCCACTACTACTACCGCTGGCCTAACAGGCCGCATAATAACAGTAAAGTCGAGGACGGCGCTACTGCTTCGACGCGACAGTCGTCGACGCTGCCCTAAACAAGAAAGGCCTGTAGCCGATCGATTTTATAGACGGCGCAGGCGACGGCGGCTTCGCGATAGCGCTTAAGGCCTTAGTAGAAAAGAAAAAGAAGAAGAGATAGCGCGCTGCAGATAGATCTATATAGACCTCTGCAGCAGCGTACAGGCCAGCTACACTGCAGCTTAGATAGCTGCTAGCTCAGATCAGATAGCTCTAATTAGACGGACGCTAAGTAAAGGACTTTAGATAACGAGGATATAAGAAGAAAGAAGAAGTCGAAAGGGTAACGTTTTCGAGATAGAAGAAACGATAAGGTAATGTCGATTTTAAGAAGGATTTTGGAGAAAGAAGCTGCTGATTAGACTGAGAAAAAAAAGACGAAGAAAAGAAGAAAAAGAAGAAGAGAAAAAGACGAATTAAAAAAAAAAAGAGAGGCGGAAAAGATAAGTAAGCGGTCGAGGCCGACTGCTAGTAAGGGAGGGGGGTAGTGTTGCAGCGGCAGAAAGGGGTAGGACTAAGTAATAGGGTAGACTCTTGGAATTTCGGCTCGGCCCTTCTGGACCGAGCCGGGCCTTGGCATACCCACCCCTAAAGCCCTTACCCACTGCCGTATAGATTCCTTTCCCTCTTCAGTTCGAGATATAGTTTCTAAAACAGCTGTATTAAACTATATCTACGTACTCGGATTAACTAAGATGCTTCTAGGCGCTTTAGAAGCGACTCGATCCGCTCTTTAGGGGCTTCTAATTTAGTTCTAGAACCTTTAGGAAAAGAAGGTTTAGGAAGTAACTTTGTTTATAGGACAAAGAAAGAAAGTTTGTTAAGAAACTTCTTAAGAAAGCTAGCAGCAAAAGAGCAAAGAACTAGCTAGGGCAGAGAGACAAAAGAAGCAGCTGCCGCCCTCTAATCTTTCTGTTCTTCGTCTTTATAGCTTGTCTTATGCATTTAACCTAGAACATCCTTCTAACTCTAACTCCTATAACTAATACTTCAGACTTTAGTTCCTCTAGATCCTTCTCCTTACCTTAGTTTTCCAAGCAACCTATATATACAGCAGCCTCTCCCTTAACACACAAGACAAGCTATAAACAAGAAGAAGAGAAAGGTTAGAGGTGTTGCAGTAGCAGAAAGTAGTAGGATTAAGTAATAGGGTAGACCCTTGGAATTTCGGCTCGGCCCTTCTGGACTAAGCTAGGTCTTAGCGCACTACCCCTACGAAAGCTTATATCTGCGCATACGTAGATTCCTTTCCCTCTTTAGTTCGAGATATAGTTATTAAAACAGCTATATCGAATTATATCTACGTGCTCGGATTATTATATCTCGAACTTATATAATATTACATTACTGCACTGCGCAAAAGGGTCTATTAAATTACATCTAGTTACCTGAATAACGTACGTGCGCTTACCCCTAAACCTACAATCAATGCACTGCGAGAAAACTATAGAGAGCTTCTCGACAGTAGACAGCAGCGTTACAGGCTGCAGCTGTTACGGCGGCAGAAAGGGGTAGGACTAAGCGATAGGGTAGACTCTTAGAATTTCGGCTCGGCCCTTCCGGACGGAGCTAGGCCTTAGCACACTACCCCTAAAGCCCCTACCTACCGCCGCATAGATTCCTTTCCCTCTTTAGTTCGAGATATAGTTATTAAAACAGCCGTATTGAATTATATCTGCGTACTCGGATTATTATATCTCGAACTTACTATCTACACTACTACTGCGCTGCATAAAAGGGACTGTTAAACTGCATCCGGCTATCCGAATAACGCACGCGCACCTTACAACTACAACTAACACACCTAGCACTGTAAGAAGGCTATAGAGAGCTTCTCGACGGTAGAAGGTAGCGTTACTAGCTGTAGCGAAAGAAGAAAGACTAATAGAGCGAGAGATAGGCGCACTAGCACTATAGAGGAAGAGGCAGTCGCCGAAGGCCTTATAGAGGAGGAGACGAACAAAGTAAAGGAGCGAATAGCAGATTACAAAGAGCTGTACGCCTGCACGCCTAATAAGCTTAAGGAGCATTTAACAGAACACAGGGTTAAGAAGGTTTACGACACTATAACCTTTATTAAGAAGATGTTTTATAAGAAGATAGAAGAGAATAGACAGCTAAGAGAGGGGGTCGAAACAGTAACAGCTAAGAGAGCATTAGCAGAGACTACTATCGAAGTGCTAGAGAATTAGGCAGTAATACGATTAGCTTAACTAAATGCGCTAAGGGCCCAGCTAGCTAAGGTAGCAGTGTTAACGTCGTCGGCGCTGCAGCCGCCGCTGCCGCTAGCAGAAGGCTATACTAACTACGCTTTACCTACAGCCTACAGTTAAGGTAGCATCTCGATAACGTTACTACCTAACCTATAGGCTTTTAGCAGCAGAAATCCGGAGACATAGGAAGTTTTTAAGATAAAGATAATAAACAGGATAAACTGCGATCAAGCTAACAACAGCGAAGAAGACAGGTTAGTATACCTTTAATTAAGACTAGACAGCGAGGCGTTTACGCTAGTAGCGGACCTAGAAGGAGCGACCGCTAACGAAGCTATTAAAGCTTTAAACCAGCGTTTCGCAGACTACTTCTATAAGCAGACAGCCCGCGAACAACTCGACAAAGTCAGCCAGAATCGGCTATCGTTCGAAGAATTTTACGGACAATTCCAGAAGCACGCGATTCGAGCGAAGGTAACGGAGAGCGAACAACTACATCTGCTAAGGAAGAAGCTAAGGCCCGAACTAGCTAACGCCTTAGTCTTAGTAATAACCAGAGACCTCTAAGCCTTCGTAGACCAAGCAAGAGTTACGGCTAGAAATATAAATAAATACAGAAAACTAGCTGCCTAAGAGCTAGGTCAGCGGCCGCTGTTCGCGCTATCGGCTCGACCCTCTTTATCTTTCTGACGCGGACCCTAGCAACCGTTATATCCGCCGCGTTAGACATTTGTACCTACCTGCTATGCATATAGAAAGCCTAGCTATATCGCTACTAGGTGCTAAGCGACGGCTTAACAGAAGCGAGAATACTAGGCTACGAGACCTACGCTGCTGCCGAGGAAGAGTGTCAAAGCTATAGAACCGACGTCTAATAACACTAGTAGCGTAGACAGCGGAGTGCTATTAAGGATTATAGGAAAAGACTAGCTAGACGGATAGGCCTCCTACGTAGCATAAACAACAGGGCACTACTACAACTCTATTGCTAGAAGGAGAAAGCATTAATAGCTGTAATAACCTACTTTCGGCTACGCTAGAGGCGAATACAGACTCCGCTATTATTCTTCTAATTACTATCTACCCTCTGGAAGGCTCGCGTCCACCCCTTTAGTTAAAGGCTTTTATTGATATAGGAGCTCTTATTAGCGCAGCAGTCTACTATCAACTAGTTCAAAAGTTAGAAAAAGGATACGGTTACCTAGTAGGGTTAGTGTCGCTAACGAGAATTTTGGCATACAACGGACAAGACACAGAGAGTGTTACCTATTATGTGCTATTAAAGATGTAATAGGTTCAAGAATCTTAGTCTAGAAACTTAAAGCTAGGTATCTATATAAAGGAACTAATAGGCAGTTCTTTCGTTGTCTGCTACTGTACATTTTGTACCTACGAAGCAAGCCAGCAATTTCTCCCTATATAGGGGTGCAGAGATGTCCCTCTGTACAGGGGTGCAGAGATTTCCCTCTGTATAGGGGTACAGAGATTTCCCTCTGTATAGAGTGTAGAGGGAAGGGGATACCGACTCGGCCAGGCCGGGTTAGGACTCGGTCTAGCTAGGTCTTGCTAGCGCTGCTAAGTTATACTCCTTAGGACGACGGCCGGTCTAGGTCCAGGACCTGGCAGGACAGCGTCCCCTAATAATACCCTCCTCCTCCCCCTCCTTCGACGCTGCTATATCTGTAAGCCTGTTAGGCAAGGGTTAAGCAACGGCAGTGCGCCTCTATCTTTGCCTTAGTATCCTTTAGTGCCTTAAAGCGCTCCTTAAGCACAGGTTTAACTAAGGCGCTGCCCTAGCGCCCCTAACTGTAGGCATACTCCTCCTACTGCCCTGTCTGTATATATTAGCGATGCTTTTTAGTATAAGGTAGCCGGTCCTAGGTAGGGTGTCGGCTATAGCCTAGTTAACCGTCCTATCTAGTCGCAGGCCTAGACTGTAGGTTAGTAGTAGGAAATCTAGGGATGCGCCCTAGTAGAGTCCTAGCTATACGTAGGTAAGCCGTCTAGTCTTTACCTGTCTATTTATCTACCTTCTATCCCTCGTCCGTCTATCTCCTATTCTATTGCCCTAACTATGTACTCTGCATCTAACTTATACGTTCTAGCAGCGGCAGGCTGCCTAGCTAATTATCTTCCCTCTTGCTTAGGAAAGCTTTGTTCCAGATAGTGTAGTCGGCGTAGAGAAATTACTGTCCTCTACCCTACCTCTATTATCTAGACGGAAGCCGCCGTCGTCGAATATAGGCGTAAGGTCTACAATCTCGTAGTTTTCTAGTGCTCTAGTTACTATCTAGGGTTATTAAGGACTTAGGTAGATGTCCTGGCCCGTCCTATTCCTACTCTTCTTATATCCTTCTACTTCCTGTAACTGTATTATATCTCCTATAGGTTCCCTAGTGTTGTCTACTTCTTTCTTGTCCCTAGGGTAGCTGTCTCTAGTTCCTCTCTATTCCTACTCTTCCCCTGTAGCTTCCTAATGTCCTCTATAGCTGCCTACCTCTGTCTGTAGCTGCCTACCTCTGTCTGCAGCCGCCTAATGTTCTCTGCAGCTGCCTACCTCTGTCTGTAGCTGCCTACCTCTGTTTGCAGCTGTCTAATGTCTCCTATAGCTGCCTCCTGTAGCTGTCTCCTGCAGCTGCTTAACGTCCTCTGTAGCTGCTATCTGTCCTGCTCTGTATAGTACAGTGTTACTGCAGCCGGTTAACAGGGTGTTTCTCCTCCTACTTGTCTAGTGCTAGTGTGTCCTAGAGGGCTTCGTACAGTTCCTATATAGGCTCTGCCTACCCTGTCTACTTAACTAGGTATCCTACCCTCTTCTGCTTCTTCTAGCTCTTAAGGATTTCTTCTACCTTATATTCCTCCTAGTCCTTAGTTATAATTGCTAGGGGGCGTACGTCGTCTTTCATCTAGTGCAGTAGGGAGTCTGTATATACTAGCTATATAAGGTCTATATAGAAAACCGGATAGATCCTTAGGGAAGTGCTAAGTTGTATAGCGTATATACCTACTGGCCGGACTACTGTAAACTTCTGGTTCTTCTAGTCTAGTTTCTTGCTTAACCAGTCTATACTGTTGCAGCGGCAGAAAGGGGTAGGACTAAGTAATAGGGTGGACCCTCGGAATTTTGGCTCGGCCCTTCCGGAGCGAGCCGGGCCTTGGCACACTACCCCTAAAGCTCTTACCTACCACTACATAGATTCCTTTCCCTCCTGAGTTTGAGATATAGTTATTAAAAAGGCTGTATTGAATCATATCTGCGTGCCCGGATTATTATATCTCGAACTCACTTACTATACCAACTCCGCGCTGCGCGAAAGGGACCGTTGAACTATCTGGACACCCGAATAACGTACGCGCACTACACACACTAAACTAACAACCCCCCTAGCACCGTAAGGCAGCTATAGAGAGCTTCTCGACAGTAGAAGGCGGCGTTATAGGCCGCAGCAGAAGCAGGAAAGAAAAGGCTAACAGAGCGAGTAGACGCTCTAGCGTAATTAATAACGAGTTGATTATTAGAGGTTTTACAACGGAAGAGACTGCAGAGATTAAGGAACGAATAACCGAATACAAGAAGATCTACGACTGTACACTTAAGGAACTTAAAGATTACGTAAACGAGAACAGAGTAGGGAAGGTCTACGACGGCATAGACCTTATTAAGACGCTGTTTTACAGAACCCTAGACAAGAAGAGACAGTTAAGAGAGGAAAACGAAGCGGTAAGGGCTAAGAAGGAATCGGCAGAGACTATTATAGATGTACTGGAAAACCAAGCGGCAAACCGACTAGCACAACTAAAGGCAATAAAGGCTTAGTTAGCTAAGATAGAAGCAGCGATGTCGTCGGCGCCGCTACTGCATCGAGAAGAACAAGCAGAGACCGCCTTACTAGCGGCCTACAGTCAAGGTAGCACCTTAATAACGTTACTACCGGACCTACAGGCGTTTAGAGGCAGAGACCCTAAAGAATAGGAGGCATTTAAGAAGAAGATAAAGAACAAGATAGACCGCGACTACGCTGGAAACAGTAAAGAAGACAGGTTGGCATACCTAGAATCGCGACTAGAGGGTAAAGCTTTTTTATTAGTAGCGGACCTAGAAGAGGTAACCGCCGAAGAAGCGATTAAAGCGCTGGACCAACGCTTCGGAGACCCTTTCCGAAAGAAGACAGCCTGTTAGCAGCTAGATAAGATCAACCAGAACCGGCAGACGTTTAAGGAATTTTACGGACTGTTCCGAAAATATGCTATTTGAGCCAGAGTGTCGGAAGATAAGCAGCTCCACCTACTAAGGCAGAAGCTGAACCCTAAACTGGCCGCAGCTATAGCTTCGGTAGAAGACGAAGACCTTAAGAGCTTCGTACACCGGGCGAGAGTTACCGCCAGAAACCTAAGCGCTTACGCAAAATCTCGCAAATCGAACTAGAAGCCGTCGACGACGCCGACAATACGACCCCCTGCACCTTTCCAGAGAGCACTGCAGTAGCTATCTTATTCGCCGCGCTCATCGTTCGTCCCTACCTGCTACGTATATAGAAAGCCTAGCTATATCGCTACGAGATACCGAGCTACGGATAAGCAGAAGCAGGAGTATCGGGCTATAAAGCAGCAGCCGCTAAGAAAGACTATACAAGCTATCGAGCCGGCTCCGAACGACGCAGACAGTGTAGACGGTAGAGTGCTACTAAGGATCTTAGGAAAAGACCAGCTAGAAGGATAGGCCCCCTATCTAGCAGGGACAATAGGGCACTAACACAAACTACGCTGCTAGAAGAAGGAAGTATTAACAGCTGCAGTAATCCGCTCTTAGCGGCGGTAGAAGTAAATACGGAAACAGCTATTATCCTTCTAATTACTGTCCACCCCCTCGATAGCTTAAGCAGACTACTTTAGCTAAGAGCTTTTATCGATACCGGAGCTCTCATCGGCGCCGCGGTCCACCATCGATTGGTTTAGAAGCTAATAAATGGATATAGTTACCTGGTGGAATTAGCATCGCCGACGAGAATTTCGGCGTACAACGGACAAGACACGGAAAGTATCACGCATTACGTGCTATTAAAGACTACCCTGGCTGGTCGCACTACGGAAGCGACGTTCCGAATTATAGATATCGGAAGGTTCGACATTATTATAGGACAGAAATAGATAAAGAACCAGAAAGCCGTTATCGACGTAGGTAAAGGCACGCTAGGGTTCAAAAACCAGCAGAGCGGAGTCGCCGCCGAATCGGTTACTGTCGTCGCCGCGAAATCGAACGCTACGACTATCGAAGTGGTTCCGATAGATCGGCCCGACCCTCTAGACATGATTAGAATAATAAGCTCGGAAGCTTTAACGACCCTCGCGAGGTCGCTAGACAATAAGATTTACGCTATCTTAATAAAGGACATCGAACACTACTAGAACATAATAGCAGAAGAAGATGTGGATCCGCTAGAGGTGTTACTAAAAGAACTCTACAGCTACGCTAACGTGTTCTCGAAGGCTGACTCTAACCTCCTGCCGCTCTACCGACTAGAATACGACAACAAGATCTGACTAAGAGAGGGAGCTACGCTGCTAAGAACAGAGCCCCTAAGACGATTGTCGCCGGCCGAGCTAGACTAGGTAGAAGTGTTTGTTCGAGAGAATCTAGCGAAGAAGTTTATTAAGCTGAGCTTAGCCGAATATGCGTTACCGATTCTTTTCGTAAGGAAACCAGGAGGTAGTCTCTAACTATGCGTAGATTACCGAGGCCTTAACGAGGTCACTAAGAGAGACGTGTACCCGCTGCCGCTGATCGATAAGACTATACAACGAGTAGCTAAAGCTAAGTAGTTTAGCAAGCAGGACATCCGCTAAGCGTTCCACCGATTAAGGAACGAGGAAGGACAAACGGAAGACCTTACGACATTCGCTACGCATATAGGCAATTTTAAGTAGTTGGTAATGCCTTTCGGACTTACCAACGCACTGGCAGTATAGCAACGCTTTATAAACCACACCTTTATAGACATGCTGGAACGGTTCGTATCTATCTACTTAGACGACATTCTTATCTACACTAACAGAACGAGAGAGCAACATACGGACTACATTAAGAGGGTGCTAAAGAGACTCTACGAAGTCGGATTAAACGCGGACACGAAGAAGAGCGAGTTTTATTAGACCGAAGTCAAATACCTCGGTCTTATTGTCGGAAGAGAAGGGATTCGGATAGACCCCTCGAAGGTCGCCGCTGTAGCAGAATAGAAGCAGCCGAAATCTGGAAACACTACGCAAATCAGAGCGTTTCTCGGATTCTGTAGCTACTATCGACAGTTTATTAAGGACTTCAGCAAGATAGCGAGACCCCTAAACGAAGCACTAAAGAAGGAGGCCGCTAGCCTATAGAATAAGAAGTGCACAGAGGCTTTTATCTAACTGAAAGAAGCAGTAGCCTCGGCGCCGGTTCTAGCGCACTTCCGACCAGAAAAGACGATTTACGTAGAAACGGACGCTTCCGACACAGTAACAGCAGGCGTCCTTTCTTAATATAGCGACGATAAAACCCTTTATCCAGTAGCTTTCTTTAGCAAGTCTATAAATAAAGCTAAGCGAAACTACGCTATTTACGATAAAGAGCTGTTGGCTATTATTTAGGCTTTCGAGGAGTAGAAGCCGGAGCTTATAGCTGGGAAGAGCACGGTCCAGGTCCTTACGGACCACCAGTTACTGACCTACTTTATAAAGACGCAGAAGCTATTACGTCGCTAGGCACGGTAGGCCGCCTACTTATCTAGATTCGACTTCAAGATTACTTATCGACTAGAAGCTTAAAATAGAAAGGCTAATGTGCTAACAAGAAGAGAAGGAAAGACTAGCCGCGCAAAAGAAGATCCGAACATGTTTCAGAAGGTGTTGACCGAACAGATAGTAGACGTCGAGGTGTTAAAAGAGGTAGGGATCTGTGCGATAGAGCCGCTAACCGAGGAAGAGACGCTCTACGAGAAAGTAGAACGGCTTAACTAGCAGCAGAAGCTCAGCAGAACCGGCTTAGGGAAGCTAATAGTTCTAGAAGAACTGATTACAGAGGTTATCCAGTCGGTCTACAGTTCTAAAGACGTTGGTTACGCCGGCTTAAAGAAGACGATAGAAGCCGTAAAGACGATCTACTGGTTTCCGCGAATCTTCGAGCGGATCCACTAGTTTATCGCTAACTGTTACGTATGCCGAGCCGCGAAGCTACGTTACGGCCTTCCGGCCGGCCTGTTGAAGCCACTTCCGATCCCTAAGAAACTGTAGCAGCACATTACGATGGATTTCGTAACCGGCCTGCCCGATTCCGTTGGATATAATGCTACGCTTAACGTAGTGGACCGACTAAGCAAAGAGCGCTACTTTATCCCTGCCGAGCGAAGGAAGAAGGAACTACTGCGGAAGAAACGGCGAGAATGCTGATTTAGCATGTATAGAAGCACTACGGTCTGCCGGACACTATTACTACGGATAGAGGTCCTCAATTTACAGCTAATGTATAGAAGGCTATTAACCAAGCCCTCGGAATTCGTAGAAAGCTCAGCACGGCCACTTACCCTTAGACCGACGGTTAGTCTAAAGTAGCTAACCGCGAGATAGAAAAATATCTACGAATCTTCTATAGCTACTATTAAGGAGAGTGGGTAAAAGTGTTGCCGATAGCCGAATTCTGCGCAAACTTAGCACGGTTAGAGGCTACCTTACTGGCGCTGTTTGAAATAACTTATAGTTATCATCTAAGGATAAGCTTTTAACCGCCGAACGAACTCGACTCTTTAGAATCTTCTACCGCTACTTCGTTAAAGAGAGTCGCCGCCGCCGCGGCAGAAGCACTTAGATCTTAGATAGAAGAAGCAATCTGCGTAGCAAAGGAGGCGATGGAATCGACTTAGAAGAAGATAGTAACTCGAGCTAATAGAAAGCGGTTACCGATAGAATTCGAAGAAGGCCAAAAGGTATAGCTTAACACGCAGAACCTAAGGCTAAGAGGCAACGCCAAGCTTAACCCCCACTACGTAGGTCCGTTTAAGATAGTAGAAAAGAGGTCGCCGGTAACCTACTGGCTCTAGCTACCAAAATCGTCTTAGATCTACGATGTCTTTTATTCGGATCTGCTGAGTTTAGACCCTAAAGACGGTCTTCCGGATCAGGGGTTCGCTAAACCCCTGTCGGCCGAGATAGACAGTAAAGAAGAAGAGTAGGAGGTAGAAGACGTAATAGATATAAGAAAACTAAGAGGATCTATCGAAGCAAGGATCTCGTAGAAGGGATAGCCGGAAGATTATAGATAGTATCTAATCGAGAATCTCCGGAATTCGGTACAACTGCTAAAGGAGTTCTATACGCAGAATCTGAAGAGGCTAAAGCCTAAGTGGCTAGGAAGTTAATAAAGAAAAAGAAAACCCGCGTCCGCTCTATCGGCGCAGAAGCCGATAGAAACGATCGTAGAATCCGCTGGCCGGTGTCTTGGGCTCCACCGCTACTACCGCTAGCTAGGACGGGCGGATAATAGCAGTAAGGCCGAGGACGGCGCCACCGCGTCGGCGCGCTTTGTAACCGTCTTTGCTCTCCGTTACCGCTATCTGCAGACTCGGCTAGAAGGATAATAACGATAAAGAATAAAGCCGACGCTATTAAAGCAGCCTCGCGGTAGCGCCAAAGGCCTTAGTAGAGAAAGAAGAAGAAGAAGAAACGGCGCTGCAGACGAATCTATATAGACCTCTACAGCGAAGCACGGACCGGTTACGCCGCCGCTTAGGTAACCGCTGGCTCCGATTAGACAGTACGGATTAGATAGACGCTAAGTAAAGACGTTAGATAGCGACGATGTAAGAAGAAAGAAGATAAAGAAAGGGGATAGTTTCGAAATAAAAGAAAGCGAAGAGAGGACGACGGAATTAAAAAAAAGGCAGATAGATAAGTAAGCGGTCGAGGTCGACCGCTAGTAAGGGAGGGGGGTGGTGTTGCGGCGGCAGAAAGGGGTGGGACTAAGTAATAGGGTGGACCCTCGGAATTTCGGCTCGGCCCTTCTGGACCGAGCCGGGCCTTAGCACACTACCCCTAAAGCTCTTACCTACCACTATATAGATTCTTTTCCCTCCTTAGTTCGAGATATAGTTATCAAAAAGGCTGTATTGAATCATATCTGCGTGCCCGGATTATGTACAAATATTGCGTTAGTTTAGCTATACCTTATCCCCTGCCTTGTACCTTAGTGCAGCCTGCCGTCCCTTATAAGCCTGCTCTTCTGCATTTTGTTAGGCTATAGCAAGGCTCGCTTTTGCCTATTAGTAGGCGTTTATAATCGTCTGTACGATAGCTTCCCCTTACTAAATTAGGGAGTGTATAGGGCATAGGGTAGCGTCGCTTAGAGTCTGTAGGAGCAGGGAGTAGTCGTATTCTTAGGCTATAAAGAAGGGGGACAGTCCTATAGCGTTAGCCGTACGACTGTTAATAGCTAGCTCCGCTATAGGAAGGAGGCAGTTCCAATTTGTCTAGCTATAGTTAACGTATGCCTAGAGGTATACTTCTAGTATAGAATTAACCCTCCCTGTCGCGCCGTCCGTCTGCAGGTGCTAAGCGGTCGATAGGCGACGTTCTATGTTTAACAATTGGTATATCCTCGCCTAGAGTTAGCTTATAAACTGTATACTATAGTTAGACACAATTGACCTAGGGAACCTATGCTTGCTGAACGTCGTCTGTACGAATGCCTAGGCAGTGTCCTCGGCTGTAATATAGTCTATTCTCTCTAGTATTACCCCCCTCGCTAGCTTGTCTATTACTACTATAATGTTGCGCCGTCTGTCGCTCTTAGGGAGGTCTGTAATAAAATCTACAGTTAGGTCTTGCTAGGGCTAGTCCGGTATCGGCAGGGGTTTTAACAGGCTATACTTTAGTTTACGCTAGGGCTTCGTCCGTCTGCAGCCATCGCAGTTCTGTACGAACCTATAGATATCCTTCGCTATCGCTAGCTAGTAGTAGTCCCTAGTAGCGATACTGTACGTCTCCTTGCGCCCTAGGTGCCTAGTTACTGTTAAGTCGTACGCCTGTTGTATTAAGCTCGTACAGAGCTTCTCGTCTGCAGGGACCTAAATCCGATTCCTAAACTTCAGGTTGTTCTCTTCGTCTACTTTGCACTCTGCTGCTAACACCTTAAGGTAGAGCTCTGTAGGGAGCTTCCGCTGTCCGCCTTAGATCGCTGTACAGGCTCCTTAGTAGACGTCGTCCTTTTCTACTGCCTCTTCCTACGCCTATAGCTAGGGTTCCTATATATATGTCGCCGCTAGGCAGATAGCGTCTTCGCCTAGTTCCTCCTTAAACAGCTAGAATGTTTGTAATTTCAGTCGTTCGTCGTTGTACGTCGCTAGCATATTTTGGTCTCGTCTAGATAGAGCGTCAGCCCTACTGTTGTCCTTTCCTTTACGGTACTAGAGTCTTATATTAAAACGGCTTAGATACAGCGTCTATTGTACGTGTCTTTTAGAGAGTTTCTAGGGTTGCGTAAAATACTTAAGATTTTTGTAGTTAGTTAGAGCAAGGAATTTAGGAACTGAACGGAGTTCTCCGTCCTATGCCTTACAGCACTGTACGACTGCTAGCAATTCCTTGTCGTAGATAGGGTAGTTGCATTCGGCTAGGGAGTTATTCTTAGAGAAATATGCGTATAGGTATAGAGGGCTGTCTGGACCTACCTGTAAGAGGATACCTCCTATATCGTATCCTAAGGAGTCAGTTTCTAATATCGTCGTACGTTCTAGGTTAAAGATAGCAAGCGTTGGTCCTATAGTAAAGAGCTCCTTTAGCTTGTTAAAACTCTTGTTACATTCCTCCGTCTAGGCAAACTGCCTGTCCTTGTATATTAGCTTAACTAGGGGGCGTACTATCTCCGAGTAGTTCTGTATAAACTAGTAGTAGAAGTTGGCAAACCTAAGGAATTCTCGTACGCCCTTAACACTCGTAAGGGGTTTCTATTGGTTAATAGCATTAATCTTCTTCCTGTCTATACTAATACCCTTGCCTGCCTTAATAATAAATCCTAGGTATTTCGTACGTTATACGCCGAATTTACATTTATCAATGTCGAGGTACAATCTAGCCTGCTGCAAACGGTCCAACATCTTCTTAGCGTCTTGTACATAGTCCTTGCGGGTACCGTCTGTAAATATTAGGGTGTCGTCGAGGTATATCGAACAGATGTCGTCTAGAAGTCCTTGTAGAGACCTGTTAATATACCTCTAGAAGGTTACTAGCGCGTTTGCAAGACTAAAGAGGGTAACAAGCTACTCGAAAAGGTCGTACCTCGTACAGAAAGCAGTTATCTATTGGCATCCTTCCTTAATCTGTATCTTGTAGAAGGCTAAGATAATGTCGAGCTTCGTAAACTATTTTGCCTTGCTGATCCGTCTAAGAGTCTTCTTAATAAGAGGTAGGGGGTACCGGTCCTTTTTAGTTATTGCGTTAATGCCTCTATAGTCTACGCAGAAACGCAAGCTAGCCGAGCCTTCCTTATAAACAAACAGCACTAGGGCTCTAGCTAATAACGTACTTGCGCGAATAAAACCTTTAGTAAGTAGGTCGTCTAGTGTCTTGCATAGCACTAGGAGTTCTCTAGAGGACATGCTATACAGTAGGCTATACAGTATTTCAGGCAGGCTTCTATCTAGACAGGGCTTAAGCTTAATGTCGTAGTCGATTCCTTCTCCTTAGTATAGAGGCAGTTTCGAGGCCGATTTCGGTTCGAAGAGGTCTAGGTATTCTGCGTATTCCGATAGGAGCTTCGTATATGGGTCTGTAACTTTCTTAGGTGTTAGAGCCTTCTTAATGTCTATAGTTGCAGCGTTAAACTTAGCGTTTAAGCCTACTTTTCCCTCGGCATTAGCGTTAACCTCGGCTTTGGCCTTGCTGTCCTGTAGAACTCTCCCTTAGTCTCGGAGTCTCTGCTTCGTAGCTGCTAGATATAGGCGTCCTTGTCTAACGTCGAGCTTGCCCTACTAGTGCTCTATCTATAGTTTCCCTAATATTAGGTTATACCCTAACTTGTCTCGTACGATATAGAGGTATAAGTCCTGCTCGTAGTGTCCTTGCAGCTCTATTGTTACTTTTACTATATAGGTAATGTCCGGTCCTCGTCCGGTAATGCCTAGCATGTGTACAGGTACAGTAGAAGTCGTCTCGATGTAGTGTTTCTGTACGAAGTTTTCGCTAATAACTCTGTATACTAAACACCCTATATTAATTAGAGTTCGTGTAGTAGCGGTCCTGTTTAGCAAAGGTCGTACGATAAACAGTGTAGTTGTTATTTAGTTGCTCTTAAAAGATAGCTAAGTAGTGCTTTAATTTAGCGATCTATCTTATACTTGCCTCTAGCCGAGCCTTCGCTTAGAGGCTACTCTTTTCCCGACTCGTTGTCGTCTAAGGGGGACTCTTAGGTCTTAGGTTAGGGTGCCGCAGTTGCTACCCTTACAGTAGCCGGCCGTCCCCTAGGTCTCTCTACTAGCAAAAGCCCGCAATTCCGTACAGTGTACCCTGTCTAGCTATACTAGTAGCAGCTCCCTTCTGCCCTCTTTCTGTTAAGGGTAGCTGTATCTACCTACTGCGCTCTCTTGGCGTTAGTACTTAGTCGTACGGTAACGGCTGCCGCTACTCTTGTCGTCGTCGTTAGTTCCTAGTCTATAGCGTCCTGCTGCCGATAGAGGGGTTAGCATAGTTCGTAGGCGCAGCTTATCCGTCTAAGCCTGCGCTATTAGTCGTCGACTATCCTAAGGAGATTATAGAGTGCCTCGTACGAGGCTGGCTGTATAATGCCTACTAGTCCTGTTATGATCTCCCTAGAGAGGCCAACTTCTAAGGTAGTAACCTTTACCCTGTCCTCCTAGAGTAGGCCTCCTACTTTAGCTAGGGTTTAGTCGTATTCTGCAAGGAACTCCTATATAGACTTGCGTCTTTCCTTTATAGTGTTAAGCTGTATAAGGGCTCGGCTCTCGCGGTCTAGGTCCTTATAGCTCCTGTTAAGAGCTGCCTAGAGCATCGTCGTAGTTGCTGTTGCCGGACTAGCAATAGCAGTTTCGTAGTACAGCAGAATTCGTGCTGCCGCCTTGCCCTTCAACCTCCTAAAGAGGTATACTACCTTGTTAAGTTCGGTCGGGTATACTGCTAAGTCGACTAGAAGCTTAGAGCGCATCTAGGCAGCCTAGGAGGGGTACTCGGCTAGTGTCTCGCTATCGTAGGCAGTAACGTCGGGGAGTTTGCTCTTTGGGACCGTAGTGTAGGCCGTCGTGTTTATCGTCGTTAATGCGGCGCGGTACACTTGAGCCAAAAGGGACTGATTAAGTGACTCGGAAGTGACTTAATCAATGTGTACCAGATTATAAACCTTGGCAAGGCATAGCAGTGACCCGGGCACACCACCCCGGATCACCACCCCCTGCGCTACAGGCTTACGACCTCGTAAGCTGCGCTTGCTTACAGGCCACGCACCTTATGCACAGCCCCCCTGTGAATCGTGCGCAATCAACCCCCCCCCGGCAGGTCTGCACACAGCCAGCTGGACCTTTACCGGGTCTGCCTCATTTGTACGGAGTGGTGGACAAACGGACATACGTCAACGCTGCTTCCACTCGGCGTTGAAAGATGCGCCCCCTGGGAATTGAACCCAGGCCTTTCACGTACAGTTTCAGCAGTTACTTCCGAGTTAAGTAATGCGGCGCGGTACACTTGAGCCAAAAGGGACTGATTAAGTGACTCGGAAGTGACTTAATCAATGTGTACCAGATTATAAACCTTGGCAAGGCATAGCAGTGACCCGGGCACACCACCCCGGATCAGTCGTCGTCGTCGTCGTAGGGGTCGGATCGCAATCGGACGCCCTAAGCTGTTGGAGCTCTCGTTCCTATTGGGAAATCGTTAAGGCCTAGTAGCCTATTTGTGCTTCGAGCTAGTTCGTACGAGCTATTAGCTCTTTATATATACAGCTTATATAGCCCTACATGTCTGTAGTATCTATAGGGATAGCGTTGTCTATCTTCGTTGTATTACCGCAGTTACCGACAGTAAGATTAGTTCCTAATATAATAGGTTTAAGAATCTTAGTTCAGAAACTGAAAGCTAGGTATCTATATAAAGGAACTAATAGGCAGTTCCTTCGTCGTCTGCTACTGTACATTTTGTACCTACGAAGCAAGCTAGCAATTTCTCCCTGTATAGGGATGTAGAGATTTCCCTCTATATAGGGGTGCAGAGATTTCCCTCTGTATAGGGGTACAGAGATTTCCCTCTATATAGGGTGCAGAGGGAAGGGGATACTAACTCAGCTAGGCCGGGTCAGGATTCGGTCTAGCTGGGTCTTGCTAACACTGCTAAGTTATACTCCTTAGGACGACAGCCGGTCCAGGTCTAGGACCTGGTAGGACGGCGTCCCCTAACAAAAGACTACCCTCGCTGGCCGCACTACGGAAGCGACGTTTCGAGTTATAGACATCAGGCGATTTGACATTATCATAGGGCAAAAATAGATAAAGAACTAGAAAGCTATTATCGATATAGATAAAGGCATAATTAAGTCTGAAAACTAGCGGAGGGGCGAGGCTACTGCTAACTCGGCTACTATCGTTACCGCCAAACCAGAAGCTATAGCCGTTAACACAGTTCTAGCTATCCGCATCGCTCTAGCTGATAGAGCTACGCCTCCGGCCACTGTCGGAATAAGAAGCTTAGAAGCCCTAACTACCCTTGCAAAGTCGTTAGAAAATAAGATCTATACTATATCGATAAGAGACATCGAAGACTACTAAAAGATAATAGCGGAGGAAGAAGTGAACCTACTAGAGGTGTTACTAAAAGAACTTTATAGTTACGCTAACGTGTTCTTGAAAGCCGATTCCAACCTCCTACTGCTCTATCGACCAGAATATAATAACAAGATTCGACTAAAGGAGGGAGCTACGCTACTAAGAACTGAACTACTACGGCGACTATCTCCAGCTAAGCTGGACTAAGTAGAAGTGTTTGTTCGAGAAAATTTGGCGAAGAAGTTTATTACACCGAGTTCGGCCGAGTACGCATCGCCGATCCTTTCTGTACGGAAACCCGGAGGCGGCCTCTAGCTGTACGTAGACTACCGAGGGCTTAATAAGGTTACCAAAAGAGACGTATACCCACTGCCGCTAATTGATAAGACTATACAGCGGGTAGCGAAAGCTAAGTAGTTTAGCAAGCTAGACATCTACTAAGCGTTCTACTAGCTAAGGAACGAGGAAGGACAGACGGAAGACCTTATTACCTTCGCTATATGTATAGGCAATTTCAAGTAGCTGGTTATGCCTTTTAGACTTACTAACGTGCTGGCTATGTAGCAGCGTTTTATAAACTATACCTTTACAGACATGCTCGAGCGGTTCGTGTCTATCTACCTAGATAACATCTTTATCTATACCAACAGAATAAGGGAACAGCACACGGACGACATCGAACAGGTACTAACTAGGCTCTAAGAGGTCGGGTTAAACGCAGATACGAAGAAGAGCGAGTTCTATTGGTCCAAAGTTAGATACCTCAGTCTTATTGTCGGAAGAGAAGGCATACAGATAAACCCCTTAAAGGTCGCCGCTGTAGCAGAGTGGAAGCAGCCGAAGTCTGGAAACACTACCTAAATTAGAGCTTTTCTTGGGTTCTACAGTTACTATCGCTGCTTTATTAAGGCCTTTAGCAAGATAGTAAGACCCCTAAACGAGGCACTAAAAAAGGATGCAGCCGGCCTGTTAAACGAGAAGTGCACAAAGGCCTTTAACTAACTTAAGACCGCCGTAGCCTCGGCGCTAGTGCTGGCGCACTTCCGGCCGGAAAAGACGATCTATCTAGAAACGAATGCTTCTAATACAGTTACAGTAGGGGTCCTTTCTCAATATAACAACAATAATAAAGCCCTTTACCTAGTAGCTTTCTTTAGCAAGTTTACAAATAAAGCTAAGCAGAATTACGCTATCTATAACAAGGAGCTGTTAGCTATTATCCAAGCATTCGAGGAGTGGAAGCCGGAACTTATAGCTAGAAAGAGCACAGTCTAAGTGCTTACCGACTACTAGTAGCTGACCTACTTTATAAAGATGTAGAAGCTCTCGCGCTGCTAGGCTCGGTAGGCCGCCTACTTATCCGGATTCGACTCTAAGATTACATATCGACCCGGAGCTTAAAACGGAAAAGCTAACGCACTAACGAGAACAGAGGGGAAGACCAGCCGCGCGAAAGAAGACCCGAATATGTTCTAGAAGGTGTTAACCGAGCGGATAGTAGACGCCAACGTATTGAAAGAGGTAGAGATCTACGAAGTAGAGCCGGCGACTAAGGAAGAGACGCTTTACGAAAAAGTAGAGCGGCTTAACTACTAACAAAAGCTTAGCAAGACCGGTTCGGAGAGGCTAATAGTTCTGGAAGAGCTGATTACAGAAGTTCTTTAGCTAATCTATAGTTCCAAGGATGTCGGCTACGCTAGTACGAACAAGACGATAGAGGCTATAAGGACCGTCTACTTGTTTCCGCGAATTTTCGAGCGAATCTACCGATTTACTAGTAACTATTACGTATGTCGAGCTGCGAAACCGCATTACGGTCTTCCGGCTGGCTTACTAAAGCTACTGCCGATCTCTAAGAAACTGTAGCAGCATATTACGATAGATTTCGGAACCGGCCTGCCGGACTCCGATAGATACAATGCTACTCTTAATATAGTGGATCAGTTAAGTAAGGAACGCTACTTTATCTCCTATCGAGCTAAGGACGAAGGCACTACTATAGAAGAGACCGCAAGGATACTGATTCAGCATATATAGAAGCACTATAGCCTGCTGGACACTATTACTACAGATAGGGGTCATTCATTTACTACTAATATATAGAAGGCTATTAACCAAGTTCTCGGAATCCGCGGAAAGCTTAGCATAGCGGCTTACCCTTAGACAGACGGTTAGTCTAAAGTAGCTAGCCGTAAGATAGAAAAATACCTACGAATCTTCTGCAGCTATTATTAGGAAGAATAGGTTAAGGTGTTGCCGATAGCCAAATTTTACGCTAACTTGGCACTGTCCAAAGCTACCTTGCTAGCGCCGTTTAAGATAACTTACGGCTATCTTCCAAGAATAAGCTTCCAACCTCCGAATAGAACTAGCCCTTTGGAACCTTCTACCTCGTTGAAGAGAGTCGCCGCCGCTACAGCAGAAGCGCTTAAGTCTCAGATAGAAGAGGCAATCCGAATAGGGAAAGAGGCGATAGACTTAGCTTAAACAAAGATAGTAACTCGAGCTAATAGAAAGCGGTTACCGATAGAATTCAAAGAAGGCCAAAAGGTATAGCTTAATACGCAGAACCTAAGGCTAAAAGGCAACGCTAAGCTTAACCCCTGCTACGTAGGTCCGTTTACGATAGTAGAAAAGAGGTCGCTAGTAACTTATCGGCTCTAGCTACTAAGGTCGTTCCGGATCTACGACGTCTTCTATTTAGATCTGTTAAGCCTAGACCCTAGAGATAGCCTTCTAGGGCAGGGGTTCGTCGAACCCCTACTAATTAAGATAGACAGTAAGGAAGAAGAGTAGGAGGTAGAAGATGTAATAAATATAAGGAAGATAAGGGGGTCTATCGAAGCGAGAATTTTCTAGAAGGGGTGGCCGGAAGACTATAAATAGTATCCGGTCGAGAATCTTCGGAATTTGGCAGAGCTGCTAGAAGAATTCTATGTCCGGAATCTAAGAAAACTGAGACGTAAATAGCTCCAGAAGTAATAGCTCTAAAAGAGATAGAAGAAGAAGAGGCCGCGTCCGCACTATCGGTTCGAAAACCGAAGAAACAATCGTAGCGGTGCGCTTAGCTAGAGTCCTCGACTATACCTACACTTTCTGCCGGCTTTGCCGGACACATAATAACAGCCTTAAAGTCGAGGACGGCGCTACCTCTTTCGACGCGACGGTCGCTAACGCTGCCTAGAAAAGAGAAAGGCTCGCGACCAATTGATTTTGTAGACGGAGTTGGCAACGCCGGCTTTGCAGTAGCGCTTAAGGCCTTAGTAAGGAAGAAAGGAAGAAGAAGATAGAGTACTACGGACGCACCTATATAGAGCCCTCTGTAGTGGCGCACAGACTAGCTGTAGCACTAGTTAGGTAGCTGTTAGCTTAGATCAGATAGCTCCGATCAGATAGACGCTAAGTAAAAGACTTTAGATAGCGACGATGTAAAGCAGAAGCAGATAAAGAAAGGAAGGTGTTTTCGAAGTAGAAGGAAAGGAAGAGGTAACGTTGGTTTTAATAAGAATTTTCGTAGAAGAAACTACAAACCGAAAAAAAAGAAAAAACAACGAATACAAAAAGAAGAAGAGACAAAGGCAGATAAATAGACGGAAGAACGAGGAGACTTCATTGGCTAGAATAAGATAAAGAAGGCAGAGGGAATAAGTAATTAGTCGAGGGCGACTGCTAATAAGGGAGGGGGGTAGTGTTACGGCGGCAGAAAGGGGTAGGACTTAGCAATAGGGTGGACTCTTAGAATTTCAGCTCGGCCCTTCCAGACCGAGCCGGGCCTTAGCACACTACCCCTAAAGCCCCTACTTACCGCTGCATAGATTCCTTTCCCTCTCTAGTTCGAGATATAGTTATTTAAACAGCTGTATTAAATTAAATCTACGTGCTCGGATTAGCAGCAGAAGAAGAAAAACCGACAGGACTAAGGACAGGCATACTAGCATTATAAATAATAAGACTATTATCGAAGGCCTTATAGCAGAAGAGACTTGGGAAGTAAAAGAGTATATAACTAACTATCTAAGACTGTACTAGTATATACCTAACGAACTCGAAGAACATATAACAGAATACGGAATTAAGAAGTGTTAGGGGTTTAAGTATCTTAGTTTAGAAACTTAAGGCTATGTATTTATAGGAAGGAACTAATAAGCAGTTCCGTACTCCGTCCGCTACTGTACAATTTTTATCTACGAAGCCAGCTAGTATCTATAGTACTAGGGTAAAGAGAAAGGGGCGCCGCCCTAGTCTAGTCTAGGTTGTGCCTTAGACTAGGCTAGGTCGTATCTCGTACAGTGCCAGGCTAGGTCGTATCTTGTATAGGGCCGAGCTATGCTAGCACTGCTAAGTTGTAATCTTTAGGACGACAGCTAGTCGGCTTAGGCTTAGGGCCTAACAGGACGGCGTCCCCTAACAATACTCCCCTTCTCCCTTGTAGTAGTGTCTCTGTACGCTGTACGATCGAGCGTCGCCTTTAGATTCTGCGCTCCGTCGTATCGTATCGAGCGCTCTCCTATTGTCGTCCGGTCCTTTACTACTGTTAGTAATTCCTAGCCGTTCTTACCTAATATACAATTAAGCCTTCTAGTAACAGTAGCCTTACTAGCTATTGTTTACAGGACCCTAGGCTATACGCTATATTTGCTCGCTGTCTAGCGTTCGCAATTGTCTCTAGTCTATTACCTATTACTAACTATCTGTCTGTCTATCTATCTATCCTGTTAGGGGGCGCCGCCCGGCCCAGGTCCTGGACCCGACCTGAGCCAACCGTCGCCCTAAGGACTGCGACTTAGCAGCGGCAGCACAACCCCACCCTCCGTACGGAGCCACCGACAGAACCCCACTCCCGTACGGAGGGAGAACACTACGTTCCTGCACAAAGGGGAGCTACCGCCCCTCTAAATAGGGGGGAAATCTCTGCACCACCGTACAGAGAAGGTAACTCCCGATCCTCCGTACAGAGGGTAAACCTTGCACCCCTGCACTAAGGGGAAATTGCTAGCTTAGCTTCGTAGGTACAAAGCGTACAGCAGCAGACGACGAAGGAACTGCCTATCAGTTCCTTTATGTAGATACCCAACCTTAAGTTTCTGAACCAAGATTCTTGGGCCCCTTATATATCCGTTAACTACTTAACTATCTATTTATTCGTCTATCTACCTACCTATCTATCGTCCGTTATATCTTCCAATTAGCTCGTCCGGTCTAGCGACGGCGCTGCACAGGTCGCTAATCCCACTCCTATTCTCTGTCTAGCAGGTCTGCTAGACCGCTTTTAGCTCGTATACTAGGATGTAGAGACTAACCAAGAGCTCTGTAAACGGTTTGTACAGCCCTGTCCGATACGCCGTCGTCTAGCTAACCTACTATAGGTGTTTTACTAAGGAGCAGCAAGCCGCTACTCGGCGCCTGTAATATTCTTTCTAGGCTAATTTTGATCCTAGCACGCAGATATAATTTAATACGGCTGTTTTAATAACTATATCTCGAACTAAGAAGGGAAAGGAATCTATACGGCGGTAGGTAAGGGCTTTAGGGGTAGGCGCGCCAAGGCCTGGCTCGGTCCGGAAGGGCCGAGCCGAAATTCTAAGGGTCTACCCTATTACTTAGTCCCACTCCTTTCTGCTACTGTAACACTACCCCCCTCCCTTATTAGCGGTCGCCCTCGACCGCTTACTTATCCTTTCTGCCTCTTCTTCTTCTTTTTTTTTATCCGATTTGCGGCTTCTTCTACGAAAAATCCTTCTTAAAGTCGACGTTACCTCTTCGTTTTTTCTATTTCGAAAACATCGTCCCTTTGTTATCTTCTTTCTTTTCTTACATCGTCGCTATCTAAAGTCCTTTACTTAGCGTCTATCTAATCAGAGCTATCTAATCTAAGCTAGCAGCTCTAAGCTGCAGTGTAGCTGGCCTACAGCCGCTGCAGAGGGTCTATATAGATCTATCCGCAGCGCGCTATCTCTTCTTCTTTTTCTTCTCTACTAAGGCCTTAAGCGCTACTGTAAAGGCTGCTTTGGTCGCGTCGGCTTCGTTCTTTGCTATTATTATCTATCTGACATAGTTAGCAGTTAGTGTCGGCGAAGACGAAGAAGGTTACAAAGCGTGCTAAAGCGGTAGCGCCGTTCTCGAATTTACTGTTATTATCCAGCCGGCAGTGCCGGCGGACGGTAGTAGTAGTAGTGGAGCCGAGGACTCTAGCTAAGCGATCGCTGCAATCGTTTCTATCGGTTTTCGTACCGATAGAGCGGACGCGGCCTTTCTTCTTCTTCTATCTCTTCTAGAGCTATCAACTTCGGAGCCACTTAGGTCTCGGCTTCTTCAGATTCCAGATGTAAAGCTCTCCTAACAGCTCTGCCGAATTTCGGAGATTCTCGACTGGATACTATTTATAGTCTTCCGGCTATCTCTTCTATAAGATCCTTGCTTCGATAGACCCTCTTATCTTTCTTATATCTACTATATCTTCTACCTCCTACTCTTCTTCTTCGCTATCTATCTCGATTAGTAGGGGTTTAGCGAACCCCTGTTCTAGAAGACCGTCCTTAGGGTCTAGACTTAACAGGTCTAAATAGAAGACATCGTAGATTTAGAACGATTTGAGTAGCTAGAGCCGATAGGTTACCGGCGACCTCTTTTCCACTATCGTAAACGGACCTACGTAGCAGGGGTTAAGCTTGGCATTTCCTTTTAGCCTAAGGTTCTGCGTATTAAGCTATACCTTTTGGCCTTCTTCGAATTCTATTAGTAACTGCTTTCTATTAGCTCGAGTTACTATCTTCTTCTAAGCCGATTCTATCGCCTCTTTCGCTACCTAGATCGCTTCTTCTATCTAAGATTTAAGCGCTTCTGCTGCAGCGGCGGCGACTCTCTTTGACGAAGTAGCAGTAGAAGATTCCGAAGAGCTGGGTTCGTCCAGCGGTTAAAAGCTTATTCTCAGAAGATAACTATAAGTTATTTCAAACGGCGCTAGTAAGGTGGCCTTTAACTGTGCTAAATTGGCGCAGAATTCGGCTATTGGCAACATCTTAACCTACTCTCCTTAATAATAACTATAGAAGATTCGTAGATATTTCTCTATCTTACGGTTAGCTACTTTAGACTAACTGTCGGTCTAAGGGTAAGCAGCTATGCTAAGTTTTCTGCGAATTCCGAGAACTTAGTTAATAGCTTTCTATATATTAGCAGTGAATTAAGGACCTCTATCCGTAGTAATAGTGTCTGGCAGACTATAGTGCTTCTTTATATGCTAAATTAGCATTCTCGCTGTCTCTTCCGCAGTAGTACCTTCGTCCTTTGCTTAATAGGGGATAAAGTAGCGTTCCTTGCTTGACCAATCTACTATGTTAAGGGCAGCATTGTATCTATCGGAATCTAGCAGGCCGGTTACGAAATCTATCGTAATGTGCTACTACAGTTTCTTAGGGATCGGAAGTGGCTTTAGCAGACCAGCCGGAAGGCTGTAGCGCGGCTTCGCGGCTCGATATATGTAATAATTAGCGATAAACCAGTGAATCTGCTCGAAGATCCGCAGAAACCAGTAGACCGTCCTTATAGCTTCTATCGTCTTTTTCGTGCTAGTGTAGCCAACATCCTTAGAACTATAGACCAGCTAGATAACCTCTGTAATTAGTTCTTCCGGAACTATTAGCTTCCCTAAACCGGTTTTGCCGAGCTTTTGTTGCTAGTTAAGCTGCTCTACCTTTTCGTAGAGCGTCTCTTCCTTAGTCGCCAGTTCTATCGCGCAGATCCCCACTTCTTTTAACTTCTCGGCGTCTACTATCCGCTCGGTCAACACCTTCTAGAACATGTTCGGATCTTCTTTCGCGCGGCTAGTCTTCCCCTCTCTTCTCGTTAGTACATTAGCCTTTCCGTTCTGAGCTCCGGGTCGATAGGGGATCGTAAAGTCGAATCCGGATAGATAAGCGGACTACTAAGCTTAGCGGCGCGAGAGCTTCTGCGTCTTTATAAAGTAGGTTAACGACTAATAGTCCGTAAGGACCTGGACCGTGCTTTTTCTAGCTATAAGCTCCGGCTTCTACTCCTTAAAAGCTTAGATAATAGCTAACAGTTCCTTATCGTAGATAACGTAGTTCCGTTTAGCCTTATTTATAGACTTGCTAAAGAAGGCCACCGGATAGAGGGTCTCGCCGTCGTCGTTGTATTAAGAAAGGACCCCTACTGTTACTATGTCGGAAGCGTCCGTTTCTAGGTAGATCGTCTTTTCCGGCCGGAAGTGCGCTAGCACTAGCGCCGAGGCAACCGCATCTTTTAGTTAGTTGAAAGCCTCCGTACACTTCTCGTTCTATAGGCTAGCGGCCTCCTGCTTTAATACCTTTTTTAGGGGTCTTGCTATCTTGCTAAAGTCCTTAATAAATCGCTAATAGTAACTGCAGAACCCGAGAAAGGCCCTAATCTAGGTAGTGTTTCCGGACTTCGGCTGCTTCCATTCTGCTACAGCGGTAACCTTTAAGGGCTCTATCCGAATTCCTTCTCTTCTAACAATAAGACCAAGATATTTAACTTCGGTCTAATTGAATTCGCTCTTCTTCGTGTCCGCGTTTAACCCGACCTCGCAGAGCCTAGTTAACACTCTCTTAATGTGGTCCGTGTACTGTTCTCTCGTTCTATCGGTGTAGATAAGAATATCGTCTAAGTAAATAGACATAAACCGTTCCAGCATGTCTATAAAGGTATAGTTTATAAAGCGTTGCTATACAGCCGGCGCGTTGGTAAGGCCGAAAGGCATAACTAGCTACTTAAAGTTGCCTATGCGTATAGCGAAGGTTATAAGGTCTTCTGTTTGTCCTTCTTTGTTCCTTAGTCGATAGAACGCTTAGCAAATGTCCGGCTTGCTGAACTACTTAGCTTTTGCTACCTGTTGTATAGTCTTATCGATTAGCGACAGCAGGTATATAATACGGGGTGGGTTGGCCCGTGTTATTACTATGCCTTGCCAAGGTTTATATATCTGGTACACATTGGTCAAGTCACTTCCGAGTTACTTGACTAGTCCCTTTTGGCTTAAGTGTACTGCGTTACATTACTTAACTCAGAAGTAACTGCTAAAAGTGTGTAATAAAAGGCCCGAGTTTAATTCCCAGAGGGCGCATCTTTTAACAGGAGAGTAGAAGCAGCGTTAACGCATGTCCGTTTGTCCACTACTCCGTACAGAATAAGGCAGACCCGGTAAAGGTCCAGCTAGCTGTGTGCAGACCTGCTGGGGGGGGTTGATTGCGTATGCTACGCTGCATAGGGAGGCTGTGCAATGGCATACGTAGCCTGTAAGTAAGCGCAGCTTACGAGGTCGTAAGCCTGTAGCGCAGGGGGTAGTAATACAGGGTAGGTTGGCCCGTGTTATTACTATACCTTGCCAAGGTTTATATATCTAGTACACATTAGTCAAGTCACTTCTAAGTTACTTAACCAGTCCCTTTTGGCTTAAGTGTACTGCGTTACATCAGTATACATCTCTCTTAGTAACCTTATTAAGGCCTCTATAGTCTATGCACAGTTAGAGACTACCTCCGGGTTTCTGTACGAAAAGGATCGGCGACGCATACTTAGCGGAACTTGGCGTAATAAACTTCTTCGCTAGGTTCTTGTTAAGGGTAGATCTAAGTAGTCGGAAAGGGTCGATGTAAAAGTCGAAGTAAGTAGGAGGGGCTGGAAGAAACAAAGTCTAAAAGAGGAGATGTAAAAGTTAATATTAGAAAGGGAAGCTAAAGTCTAAAGTAAGGAGTGTAAAAGACCTACGTAACGCTAGACGTATTCGTAAAAGAGTTAAGCGGTTTCCTTAGAAGTTATACTCTAGCAAGGTACTACAAAGCGGTCCTTAGAGTGTCGATCTATAACTACAAAGACGTTCTTTGCCTTAACACCTGCCTAAGTAGTCCCTTAAGGGAGACATATAACAAAGTCTATCGTAATGTGTTTCCAAGGATGTTTGGGGGCCGGAAGAGGCTTTAGCAATCCTTGTAGACGTTGTCGGTCGTGTTTGGCTGCCTTGCAGATAGGACAGTTGTTTCTATATCTGCGGACGTGCTTTGTAAGAGGTTCAAGAATCTTGGTTTAGAAACTTAAAGCTGGGTATCTACATAAAGGAACTAATAGGCAGTTCCTTCGTCGTCTGCTGCTGTACAATTTGTACCTACGAAGCCAAGCTAGCAATTTCCCTCTGTGTAGGGGTACAGAGTTTTCGCTCTGTACAGAGGGTTAGGAGTTTCCCTCTATACAAGGGTGCAGAGTTTTCCCTTTGTACAGAGGGGCGGCAATTTCCCTCTGTACAGAGCTGTAGGATTCTCCCTCTGTACAGGGTAAGGGGTCGTACTAGCGCTGCTAAGTCGCAATATTTAGGGCGACAGCTAGCTCAGGTCTAGGACCTGGCTAGACAGCGTCCCCTAACATGCTTCTATATTGATAGCTACTAGTAATAGTAGGAAGTAAGCTTATAAAGCTTCGATAGTCCTAGGTAGCCTCCTGCTGCTAAGTTGTAAACTGTCCTAAGGATATAGGGTTGTATTAAATTGTCTGCACCTTTAGGAACAAAAAGACGAGATCGGAAGTAAACCAGTCTATTCCTAAGTTTATGTTACAGCGGCAGAAAGGGGTGGGTCTAAGTAATAGGGTAGATCCTTGGAATTTCGGCTCGGCCCTTCTGGACCGAGCCGGGGCTTGGCACACCCACCCCTAAAGCCCTTACCCACCGCTGTATAGATTCCTTTCCTTCCTTAGTTCGAGATATAGTTCTTAAAACAGCTGTATTGAATTATATCTGCGTGCTCGGATTATTATATCTCGAACTCGCTAACTACACTAACCCTGCACTGCGCGAAAGGGACTTTTAAACTACATCCGGCTACCCGAATAACGTACGCGTACCAAAACCTAGACCAAACACATTAGCACTGTAAGAAGACTATAGAGGGCTTCTCAACAGTAGAGGGTGGCGTTACCAGCCGCAGCGGAAAGAGAAAGACTAACAGAGCGAAGGACAGGCGCGCTAGCCTCCTAGACGACGGAGCGGTTGTCGAAGGTCTTACTAAAGAAGAAACAAATAAAGCGAAGGAGGGCATAGCTAGCTATAAGGAGCTGTACGCCTGCACGCTAGACGAACTCGAGGCATACCTAGCGGAACACGGATTAAAGAAGGTATACGACACTATTACCTTTATCGAGAAGATGTTCTATAAGAAGATAGAAGAGAACAAGCAGCTAAGAGAAGAAATAGAAGCGGTAATAGCCGAGAAGGAATCAGCAGAGACTATTATCGATGTGTTAGAAAACTAAGCAGCGAATCGACTAGCGCAACTAAAGGCACTAAAGGCTCAGTTAGCTAGCATAGAGGCAGCGACGTCGCTGCCGACACTACGAGAAGAACAAGCGGAAACTGCCTTACTAGCAGCCTATAGTTAAGGTAGCACTTCGATAACGTTACTACCTAATCTACTAGCGTTTAGGGATAGAGACCCTAAAGACTAGGAGGCCTTTAAGAAGAAGATAAGGAACAAGATAAGCTGCGATTATGCCGGAAGCAGTAAAGAAGACAGGTTGGCCTACCTAGAATTGAGACTGGAAGGCGAAGCGTTCTCGTTAGTAGCGGACCTAGAAGATGTAACAGCCGACGAAGCAATTAAAGCACTGGACTAACGCTTCGGAGACCCCGTCCGAAAGAAGACGGCCTACGAACAACTAGACAAGATCAACCAGAATTGGCTAACGTTTAAGGAATTCTACGGACTGTTTAGGAAATATGCTAAAGTGTCTAAAGATAAGCAGCTCCACTTACTAAGACAGAAGTTAAATCCTAAAGTGGCCGGAGCTATAGCTTCGGTAGAAGACGAAGGCCTTAAGAGCTTCGTGCACTAGGCGAGAGTTACCGCTAGAAACTTGAACGCGTATAGAAAATCGGCAGCGCGCAAATCGATCTAGAAGTTATCGTTCGTGCCGACAACACGACCCCCTACTCCTTTCTAACGAGGCCCCCAGCAGCCATCCTATTCGCCGCGCTCGTCGTTCGTCCCTACCTGCTACGCGTACGGAAAGCCTGGCTATATTGCTACTAGATGCTAAGCAACAAATTAGCAGAAGCAGGAATATCGTGCTACGAAGCTACCGCTACTAAAGAAGACTATCTAAGCTATAGAGTCGGCGCCGAACGACACTAATAGCGTAGACGGTAGAGTGCTATTAAGAATCTTGGGAAAAGACTAGCTAGACGGATAGGCCCCCTACCTAGCAAGAACAATAGGGCACCGTTACGAACTGCACTAACAGAAGAAGAAGAGAGCATTAACAGTTGTAACAATCCGCTCTCGGCGGCAGTAGAAGTAAATAGAGAGACTGCTATTATCCTTCTGATTACTGTCTACCCCCTTAACAGCTTACACTGCCTACTTTAGTTAAAAGCTTTTATCGATACAGGAGCCCTTATCGGCGCAGCGATCCACTATCGACTAGTCCAGAAACTGATAAAAGGATACAGTTATCCAGTGGAATTAGAGTCGCCGACGCGGATTTCAGCATACAACGGACAAGACACAGAGAGTGCTACGTATTATGTGCTATTTAGGACTACCTTGGCCGGTCGCACTACAGAGGCGACGTTCCGAATTATAGACATTGGACGATTTAACATTATTATAGAGCAGAAATAGATAAAGAACTAGAAAACTAGTATTAACGTAGGTAAAGGCACACTCGGATTCAAAACCCAGCAAAGCGGTGTCGCCGCCGCTATCGAATCGCTTACCGTCGTCGCCGTAGAACCGAGAACCGCGGTTATTAATGCGGTTCTGACCAACTATTCCGATCCCCCGGATACCGTCGGAATAATAAGCTTAGAAGCCCTAACGACCCTCGCGAAGTCGCTAGAGAATAAGATCTACGCTATCTCGATAAAAGATATTAAAGATTACTAGAAGATAATAGCAGAAGAAAAAGTAGACCTGCTAGAGGTGTTACTAAAAGAACTCTATAGCTACACTAACGTGTTTTTAAAAGCCGACTCCAACCTCCTGCCGCTCTATCGACTGGAATATAACACTAAGATCCGGTTGAAAGAAGGAGCTGCGCTGCTAAGAACCGAACTCCTAAGACGATTATCTCCGGCCGAGCTAGACTAAGTAGAGGTGTTTGTTCGAGAAAACCTAGCGAAGAAGTTTCTTACGCTAAGCACCGCCGAGTACACGTCGCCGATCCTGTTTATAAGGAAACCTAGAGGTAGTCTCCGACTGTGCGTAGACTACCGAGGCCTTGATAAGGTTACTAAGAGAGATGTGTACCCGCTGCTGCTGATCGATAAGACTATACAACGAGTAGCTAAAGCTAAGTAGTTTAGCAAGCTAGACATTCGCTAACCGTTCTACCAATTAAGGAACGAAGAAGGGCAGAAGGAAGACCTTACAACGTTCGCTACGCGTATAGGCAACTTTAAGTAGTTAGTTATGCCTTTCGGACTTACTAACGCGCCGGCGGTGTAGCAGCGTTTTATAAATTATACCTTTATAGACATGCTAGAGCAGTTTGTGTCTATTTACTTAGACGACATCCTTATCTATACTAATAGAACGAGAGAGCAGCATACGGACTACATAGAGAAGATGTTAACTAGGCTCTGTAAGGTTAGCTTAAATACAGATACGAGGAAGAGCGAGTTCTATTAGACCGAAGTTAAATATCTAGATCTTATTGTCGGAAGAGAAGGGATTCGGATAGACCCTTTAAAGGTCGCTGCTATAGCGGAATAGAAGCAGCCGAAGTCCGGAAACACCACTTAAATTAGAGCTTTTCTTAGATTCTGCAGCTACTATTAGAGATCTATTAAGGACTTTAGCAAAATAGCAAGACCCCTAAACGAGGCATTAAAGAAGGAGGCCGCTGGCCTATAGAATAAGAAGTGCATAGAGGCTTTTAACTAACTAAAAGAAGCAGTGGCCTTAGCGCTAGTGTTGGCGCACTTCCGACCGGAAAAGACGATCTACCTAGAAACGGACGCTTCCGATACAGTAACTGCAGGGGTCCTTTCTTAATATAATAACGACGACGGGACCCTCTATCCAGTAGCTTTCTTTAGCAAGTCTATAAAAGAGGCTAAGCAGAACTACACTATCTACGATAAAGAACTGTTAGCTATTATCTAGGCTTTCAAGGAGTGGAAGCCGGAGCTTATAGCCGGAAAGAGCACGGTCCAGGTTCTTACAGACTATCAGTTACTAACCTATTTTATAAAGACGCAGAAGCTATCGCGCCGCCAAGCTCGGTAGGCCGCCTACTTATCCGGGTTCGACTTTAAGATTACCTATCAACCCAGAGTTGAAAACAGAAAGACTAACGCGCTAACGAGAAGAGAAGGAAAGACTAGCCGCGCGAAAGAAGATCCGAACATGTTCCAGAAGGTGTTAACTAAGCGGGTAGTAGACGCTAAGATGTTAAAAGAAGTAGGAGTCTGCGCGATAGAACCGGCTACCGAGGAAGAGACGCTCTACAAAAAGGTAGAGCAGCTTAACTAGCAACAAAATCTCGGCAAAACCGGCTTAGGGAAGGTAGTAGTTTTAGAAGAACTAATAACAGAGGTTATCTAGCTGGTCTATAGTTCGAAGGATGTTAGCTACGCTAGCACGAAGAAGACAACAGAAGCCGTAAGGACGGTCTACTAGTTTCCGCAGATCTTCGAGCAGATTCACCAGTTTATCGCTAACTGTTACGTATGTCGAGCCGCGAAGCCGCGTTATAGCCTTCTGGCCGGTCTGCTAAAGCCACTTCCGATCCCTAAGAAACTATAGTAACACATTACGATAAATTTCGTAACCGGTCTACTGGATTCCGATAGATACAATGCTACCCTTAACGTAGTAGATCGGTTAAGCAAAGAACGCTACTTTATCCCCTATTAAGCAAAAGACGAAGGCACTACTGCGGAAGAGACAGCGAGAATGCTGATTTAGTATATATAGAAGCACTATAGTCTGCCAGATACTATTACTACGGACAGGGATCCTTAATTTACTGCTGATGTATAGAAGGCTATTAACTAAGTTCTCGGAATTCGTAGAAAGCTTAGCACAGCTGCCTACCCTTAGACCGACAGTTAGTCTAAAGTAGCTAACTGTAAGATAGAGAAATATCTACAAATCTTCTGCAGTTATTATTAAGGAGAGTAGGTTAAGGTATTGCCAATAGCCGAATTCTGCGCCAATTTAGCACAGTCCGAGGCTACCTTACTAGCACTGTTCGAGATAACTCACAGCTATCTTCAAAGGATAAGCTTTTAACCGCTAGACAAATCCAGCTCTTCGGAACCTTCTACTGCCACTTCGTCGAAGAGAGTCGCTGCTTGTAAAGGCTTAAGAATCTTAGTTTAGAAACTTAAGGCTAGGTACCTATATAAATAAACTAATAGGCAGTTCCTTTGTCGTCCGCTACTGTACAATTTGTATCTATAAAGCCAAGCTAGCAATTTCCCTCTATATAGGGGAGCAAGGTTCCTAACTCTGTATAGAGGGTTGGGAGTTTCCCTCTATACAGGATGCAGAGTTTTCTCTCTGTTTAGAGGGGTAGCAATTCCCCTCTATGCAGGGCTGTAGGATTCTCCCTCTGTATAGGAGTAGGGTTGTATTAGTAATAGGATTCTCCCTCTATACAGGAGTAGGGTCGTATTAGTAACTCCGTACAGAGGGTAGGGTCGTACTAGCGCTGCTAAGTCGCAGTCCCTAGGGCGACGGCTAGCTTAGGTCTAGGGCCTGGGCTGGACGGTGCCTCCTAATAATACCCCCCTCTCTTCCTGTAGTGCTTTCCTCGTACGACAACGTGTTGTATAGCCTTACCTCCTAGCGTTCCTCTTGTAGATAGCGCTTTCCCGTCTTTATCTAGTCGTCTATAGTCGACTGTCGTCCAGGCACTTACTAGTCGGCAATGCCTGCTAGATGCCCTCCCTGTTGTTGCTAGGGCCTTAGGTAGCAGTTGCCCGTTCGCTAGTACCCCTCCTATAGCCTACATTTGCGCAGTTACCCTTCGTCCTAGGTCTCCCCCCTCCCTCTATACTGCTGCAACCTTAGGCCTATCTATTTAGATCCTGTAGCTAAGGCAGAGGAGGACCTACGAGCAGGGAAGGCAGGTAGTGCTAGATCGCTTCTACCTAATCTTAACCGATTCCGTTTGCTACTTTAAGGATGCTAAAGCTAAGGCAGAGGCGGACCTGCAAGCAGTTACGAAGGTGCAGGAGGTGCTTAGTCCTATCTGTCTATTTACCTGCCTCTTTTCCCTCGTCCGTTTATCTCCTACCCTATAGCTCTAGCTGTGCACTCTGCGTCCTATCTGTATAGTCCAGCAGCAGCGGGACGTCTAGCTCTGTCCCTATACCTTGGTCGTCGTCTAGAGTTTAGCTCCTAGGTAGATGTTCCTGCCCATTATCGTCTGTAGGGTAAGGTAGTAGTCGTTTACCTACTAGTCGTCTGTACAGTCCCGCCCTGCCCTGTGCTAGCTCTATTCCCGTTCTTCTTCCTTTCCCTCTTCCTGCACCTATGCTATGCTTCTTGCAGGTTTCCTAGTGTCGTCTCTTCTTTTATATCCCTAGGGATAGATGTCTCTAATTCCCCTCTATTCCTGCTCCTCCTTTATAGCTTCCTAGTCTTGCCTGCAGCTGCCTAACGTCTCTTGTAGCCTAGTCTAGGCTGCAGTCGCCTAATATCGCTTGCAGCTGCCCTGTCTTGCAGCTGCTATCTGTCCTACCCTGTATAGTACAGTGTTACTACGACTGTTCGCTAGGGTGTCTTTCCTCCTACTTGTCTAGTGCCTATGTCTCCTAGAGAGCCTCGTACAGTTCCTATATAGGCTCTGTCTAACCTGTGTATTTAACGAGGCATTCTATCTTCTTCCACTTTCTCTAGCTCTTAAGAATTTCTTCTACCTTGTACTCTTCCTAGTCTTTAGTAATAATTACTAGAGGGCGCGCATTGTCCGTCGTCTAGTGCAGAAGGAAGTCTGTATATGCCGGCTGTACAAGGTCTATATAGAAGACTAGGTAGATCTCTAGGGGAGTGTTAAGTCGTACAGTATATGTCCCTACTGGCCGGACTACTGTAAACTTCCGGTTCTTCTAATCCAGTTTCTTGCTTAGTCAGTCTATACGGATGTTGCGCTAGTTTAGCTAGACCTTATCTCCTGCCTCGTACCTTAGTGCAGCCTACTGTCCCTTGTTAGCCTGCTCTTCCGCATTATGTTAAGCTATTGCCAGACTCGCTTTTGTCTATTAATAGGCGTTCGTAATCGTCTGTACGATAGCTTCTCCCTGCTAAATTAGGGATCGTACAGGGTGTAGGGTAGCGCTACTTAGGGACAGTAGGAGTAGGGAGTGGTCGTATCTGTAGGATATAAAGAAGGGGGACAATCCTGTAGCGTTAGCTGTACAGCTGTTAATAGCTAGCTCCGCTATAGGGAGGAGGCAGTTCCAATTTGTCTAGTCGTAGTTAACGTACGCTTAGAGGTACGCTTCTAATGTCGAGTTAACCCTCTCTGTAGCGCCGTCCGTCTGCAGGTGCTATACGGTTAATAGGCGGCGTTCTACGTTTAACAACTAATATACCCTAGCCTAGAGCTAGCTCGTAAACTGTGTACCCTAGTTAGACACAATTGACCTAGGGAATCCGTACTTGCTAAACGTCGTCTGTATAAATGCCTAAGCAGTGTCCTTAGCTGTAGTAGAGCCTATTCCCTCTAGTATTACCCCCTTCGTTAGCTTGTCTATAACTACTATAATGTTCCGCCGTCCGTCGCTCTTAGGGAGGTCTGTAGTAAAGTCTACTGTTAGGTCTTGCTAGGGCCGGTCCGGTATTAGTAGGGGCTTTAGTAGCCTGTACTTTAGTTTACGCTAGGGCTTCGTCCGTCTGCAGACATCGTAGTTCTGTACGAACCTACAGATGTCCTTTGCTATCGCCGGCTAGTAGTAGTCCCTAGCGACGATGCTGTACGTCTCCTCGCGCCCTAGATGTCTAGTTGCTATTAAATCGTACGCCCGTAGTATTAAGGTCGTATAGAGCTTCTTGTCTGCTAGGACCTAAATCCGATTCCTGAACTTTAGGTTGTTCTCCTCGTCTACTGTACACTCTGCTGCTAATACCTTAAGGCGGAGCTCTGCTAGGAGTTTCCGCTGTCCTCCTTAAATCGCTGTACAGGTACCTTAGTAAATGTCGTCCTTCTCTACTGCCTATTCCTACGCCTGTAGCTAAGGTTCCTATATATATGTCGCCGCTAGGCGGACAGTCTCCTCGCCTAGTTCCTCCTTAAACATCTGGAACGTCTGTAATTTTAGCCGGTCGTTATCGTACGTCGTTAGCATGTCCTAATCCTGCTTAGACAGCGCGTCGGCCCTGCTGTTGTCCTTGCCTTTATAGTACTGGAGTCTTATATTAAAGCAGCTTAGGTACATCGCCTATTGTACGTACCTCTTAGACAGCTTCTAGGGTTACGTAAAGTATTCGAGGTTCTTATAGTCGGTTAGGGCAAGGAACTCGGGAACCGAGCAGAGTTTACTATCCTACGCCTTGCAATACTGTACGACTGCTAGCAATTTCTTGTCGTAGATAGGGTAGTTGCATTTAGCTAGAGAGTTCTTCTTAGAGAAGTACGCGTATAGGTGTAGGAGTCCGTCTAACCCTACCTGTAACAGGATACCTCCTATACAATACCCTAAGGAGTCGGTTTCCAGTATCGTTGTACGTTCTAGATCGAAGGCAGCGAGCGTTAGTCCTATAGTAAAGAGCTCCTTTAGCCTGTTAAAGCTACTATTACACTCGTCCGTCTACTTAAGCTGCTTGTCCTTGTATGTTAGCTCGACTAGGGGGCGTACGATTTCCGAGTAGTTCCGTATAAACTAGCGGTAGAAGTTGGCAAACCTAAGGAATTCCTGTATATCCTTAACACTTGTAGGCAGCTTCTATTGCTTAATAGCATTAATCTTCTTCCTGTCTATACTAATGCCTTTCCCTACCTTAATAATAAACTCTAAGTATTTCGTACGCTGTATACCGAATTTACGTTTGTTAATGTCGAGGTACAATCTAGCCTGTTGCAGTCGATCTAATACCCTCTTAACGTCCTGTACGTAGTCTGCATAGGTGCCGTCCGTAAATACTAGTATATCGTCGAGGTACGTAGAACAGATGTCGTCTAGTAGCCCTTACAGGGACCTGTTAATGTACCTCTAGAAGGTTGCAGGTGCGTTAGCAAGGCTAAAGGGGGTAACAAGCTACTCGAAAAGACTATATCTCGTACAGAAGGCGGTTATCTATTTACAACCTTCCTTAACCTATATCTTGTAGAAGGCCAAAACTACGTTAAGCTTAGTAAACTACTTTGCCTTGCTAATCTGTCCGAGGGTCTCCTTAATTAGGGGCAGGGGGTACTAGTCCTTCTTAGTAATCGCGTTGATGCCTCTATAGTCTACGCAAAAACGCAAGCCGGCCTTGCCTTCTTTACAGAAAAACAGCACTAGGGCTCCTGCAGATAATGTACTTACACGAATAAAACCTTTAGTAAGTAGGTCGTCCAGTGTCTTGCGCAGTACTAGGAGTTCTCTAGAGGACATGCTATACAGCGGACTGTACGGTACTTCGGGCAGACTCCTATCGGACAGGGCTCTAGCTAGATGTCGTAGTCACTTCCTTCTCCTCGGTATAGGGGCAGTTTTAAGGCCGATTTTGGCTCGAAGAGGTCTAGGTATTCTGCGTATTCTAATAGGAGCTTCGTATAGGGTTCTGTCGCCTTCTTAGGCGCTAATGCCTTCTTAATGTCCGTAGTCGCAGTGTTGATTTCGGCCTTAGCATTGCCACCCTGCGGAACTCTCTCTTAGTCTCGGAGCCTCTGCTTCGTCGCTTCTAGGTACAGGCGTCCTCGTCTAACGTCTAACTTGCCCTACCAGCGCTCTATCTATAGCTTCCCTAGTATTAGGTTATACCCTAACTTGTCCTGTACGACGTAGAGGTATAAGTTCTGCTTATAGTGTCCTTGCAGCTCTATTATTACTTTCACTATATAGGTAATGTCCGGTCCTCGCCCGGTAATGCCCAGCATGCGTATAGGTACGGTAGGGGTGTCTTAATATAGTGTCTCTATACGAAGTCTTCGCTGATTACTCCGTACACCAAACATCCTGTGTTAATTAGTGTCCGCGCTGTAGCGGTCCCGTTTACCGTAGGTCGTACAATAAACGGCGTAGTCGTTATATAGTTGCTCTTAAAAGATAGCTAAGTAGTGCTTTGATTTGGCAATCTATCTCGTACATGCCTCTAGCAGAGCCTTCGCTTAGAGGCTACTCTTTTCCCGACTCGTTGTCGTCTAAGGGGAACTCTTAGGTCTCGTGTTAGGGTACTGCAGTTGCTACCCTTGCAGTAGTCGGCTGTCCCCTAGGTCTCTCTGCTAGCAAAAGCCCGCAATTCTGTGCAGTATACCCTATCTTGCTATACCGGTAGCAGCTTCCTTCTGCTCGTCTCTTGTTAAGGATAGCTGTATCTACCTACTATGCCCTTTTAGCACCGGCCCTTGGCCGTACGGTAAGGGCTGCCGCTACTCTCGTCGTCGTCGTTAGTTCCTAGTCTATAGCATCTTACTGCCGCTAGAGGGGCTGTCGTATCTTATAGGCGCAGCTTATCCGTCCGAGCCTGCACTAGTAGTCGTCGACTATCCTAAGGAGATTACAGAACACCTCGTACGAGGCTGGTTGCATTACGCCTACTAGTCCTGTTATAATCTCCTTAGAGAAGCCTACCTCTAAAGTAGTGATTTTTACCCTGTCCTCCTATTAGAGTCCTCCTGCCTCTGCTAGGGTCTAATCGTATTCTGCGAGGAACTCTTATACAGTCTTGCGTCCTTGCTTTATAGTGTTAACCTGTAGGAGTGCTTAGCTTTCGCAGTCTAGGTCCTTGTAGCTCCTGTTAAGAGCTGTCTAGAGCATCGTCGTAGTCGCTATTGCTGGGTTGGCAATGGCCGTCTTGTAGTATAGCAGAATTCGTACTGTTAACCTCCTAAAGAGGTACACTACCTTGTCTAGCTTAGTCGGGTATGCTCTTAAGTCGACTAGAAGCTTAAAGCGTATCTAGGCAGCCTAGGAGGGGTACTCGGCTAGGGCCTTACTATCGTAGGTAGTAACGTTAGGGAGTTTGCTCTTAGGAGCCGGGGTGTAGGCCGTCGTATTCGTCGTCGTCGTAGGGGTCGGGTCGCAACCGGACGCCCTAAGCTGTCGTAGCTCCTGTTCCTGTCGGGAAACCGTTAAGGCCTAGTAGCCTGTATAGTCTTCGAGCTAGGTCCTGCGTGCTAGCAGCTCCTTATACGCGCAGTGCATCTAATCCTGCATAGTTGCAGGTTCTATAGGGATTTTGCTGTCCATTTTCGTTATATTACCGCAGTTACCGATAGTAAGATTCGTTCCTAATATAAGGGCTTAAGAATCTTAGTTTAGAAACTTCAGACTAGGTATCTACATAAAGGAACTAATAGACAGTTCCTTCGTCGTCCACTACTGTACAATTTGTACCTACGAAGCTAAGCTAGCAATTTCCCTCTATATAGGGGAGCAAGGTTCCTAACTCTGTATAGAGGGTCGGGAGTTTCCCTCTATATAGGATGCAGAGTTTTCCCTCTGTTTAGAGGGGCGGCAATTCACCTCTAGATAGGGCTGTAGGATTCTCCCTCTGTACAGGAGTAGGGTTGTATTGGTAATAGGATTCTCCCTCTATCCGGGAGTAGGGTCGTATTAGTAACTCTTTACAGAGGGTAGGGTTGTGCTAGCGCCGCTAAGTCGCAGTCCCTAGGGCGACGGCTGGCTTAGGTCTAGGGCCTAGGCTGGACAGCGTCCCCTAACACTGCTACTACAGCAGAAGCGCTCAGATCTTAGATAGAAGAAGCGATCCGGGTAGCGAAGAAGGCGATAGAATCAGCTTAGAAGAAGAAAGTAGCTCGAGCTAATAGAAAGCAGTTACCGATAGAATTCGAAGAAGGCTAAAAGATATAGCTTAATACGCAGAACCTTAGGCTAAAAGGAAACGCTAAGCTTAACCCCTGCTACGTAGGTCCGTTTAAGATAGTGGAAAAGAGGTCGCTGGTAACTTATCGGCTCTTGCTAGCGAAGTCGTTCCGGATCTACGATGTCTTTTATTCGGATCTGCTAAGTTTGGACCCTAAAGACGGTCTTCCGGAACAGGGGTTTGCTAAACCCCTGCTGGTCGAAATAGACAGCGAAGAAGAAGAGTAGGAGGTAGAAGATGTAGTAGATATAAGAAAGATAAGAGGGCCTATTAAAGCAAGGATCTTATAGAAGAGATAGCCGGAAGACTATAAATAGTATCTAGTCGAGAATTTCCGAAATTCGGCGGAGCTGCTAAGAGAGTTTTACGTCCGGAACCCGAAGAAGCCGAGGCCTAAGTGGCTCCGAAGTTAATAGCTCTGGAAGAGGTAGAAGAAGAAGAAAGGCCGCGTCCGCTCTATCAGTATAGAAACCGATAGAAACGATCGCAGCGATCGCTTAGCTAGAGTCCCCGGCTCTACTACCACTACTGCTGGCCTAACAGGCCGGATAATAACAGTAAAGTCGAGGACGGCGCTACTGCTTCGACGCGACAGTCGTCGACGCTGCCCTAAACAAGAAAGGCCTGTAGCCGATCGATTTTATAGACGGCGCAGGCGACGGCGGCTTCGCGATAGCGCTTAAGGCCTTAGTAGAAAAGAAAAAGAAGAAGAGATAGCGCGCTGCAGATAGATCTATATAGACCTCTGCAGCAGCGTACAGGCCAGCTACACTGCAGCTTAGATAGCTGCTAGCTCAGATCAGATAGCTCTAATTAGACGGACGCTAAGTAAAGGCCGTTAGATAGCAACGATATAAGAAGAAAGAAGAAGGCGAAGGAGCGACGCTTTCGAGGTAGAAGAAACGATAAGGCGACGTCGATGTTAAGAAGGTTTTTGGCAGAAGAAGCTGCGAATTAGACAGAGGAAGAAGATACAGAAAAAGAGGAAAAAGGAAGAGAAAGATAAACTAAAAAAAAAGAAGAACAGGCAGATAAGATAAGTAAGCGGTCGAGGGCGACTGCTAGTAAGGGAGGGGGGTGGTGTTACAGCGGCAGAAAGGGGTAGGACTAAGTAATAGAGTAGACCCTTAGAATTTCGGCTCGGCCCTTCCAGACCAAGCCGGGCCTTGGCACACCCACTCCTAAAGCCCTTACCTACCGCCGCATAGATTCCTTTCCTTCCTTAGTTCGAGATATAGTTATTAAAACAGCTGTATTGAATTATGTCCACGTGCTCGGATTAGTTTACATTCTAAGAGAGAAAAGCTAGGGAAGGTACGCTAACCTATTTTAAGGGCCTGGATCAGTCCTTAAGCCTGTTCGTCTAATTCGTAAACTTCTCTAATTATTGGGAGCAGTTCTCTAGGTTGGTTTGCTTCTTTAGTCGATTCTTTATCGTTCGGTTCGTTGTCGGAGGTAACAGAGCCTTTACTTTCAGAATCTTCGGTATTAATAGTGTCGTTGTCTAGTTCGCTTTCTAATATATTCTAAGAGAGAAAAGCCAGGGAAGGTACGCTGACCTATTTTAAGGGCCTGGATTAGTCCTTAAGCCTGTTCGTCTAATTCGTAAGCTTCTCTGATTATTGGGAGCAGTTCTCTAGGTTGGTTTGCTTCTTTAGTCGATTCTTTATCGTTCGGTTCGTTGTTGGAGGTAACAGAGCCTTTAATTTTAGAATCTTCAGTATTAATAGTTTCGTTGTCTAGTTCGCTTTCTAATACATTATAAGAGAGAAACGCTAGGGAAGGTACGCTGACCTATTTTAAGGGCCTGGATCAGTCCTTCAGGCTGTTTGTCTAATTGGTAAGCTTCTCTAATTATTGGGAGTAGTTCTCTAGGTTAGTTTGCTTCTTTAGTCGATTCTTTATCGTTCGGTTCGTTGTCGGAGGTAACAGAGCCTTTAATTTCAGAATCTTTGGTATTAATAGTTTCGTTTTCTAGTTTGCTTTCTAATACATTCTAAGAGAGAAAAGCTAGGGAAGGTACGCTAACCTATTTTAAGGGCCTGGATCAGTCCTTAAGGCTGTTCGTCTAATTGGTAAGCTTCTCTAATTATTGGGAGCAGTTCTCTAGCTTAGTTTGCTTCTTTAGTCGATTCTTTATAGTTTAGTTCGTTGTCGGAGGTAACAGAGCCTTTAATTTTAGAATCTTTAGTGTTAATAGTTTCGTTGTCTAGTTCGATTTCTGAATCTTTATCCTCTAGGAAAGCCAGTGCGAGACATAGGGCAAAAGAGGCAGCGATTGATAATGTACCTTCTTTTAGGTAGGTCTTTAGGTCTTTGCTTAGGTTATAAGCCTTTAGGATAGTTTGGTTATACATTGCCTAGCCTTCTCTTCTGTCTACTGGATAGATTCCAGACATGCGGGTAAGGGTATCAGCCCTTAAATTAAGTAATCCAGGTGCGTATTGAATAACGAAGTTGAACCTTAAGAGGAATTCGCTCTAGCAGGCTTGTCTGCGATTAAGGATTTTGCTTTTTATAAAGTAAATCAAGTTCTTATAGTCTGAACTGACTTGGGTCGGGTAGGCTGCACCTTCGAGTTCTGGGCGCTACTCTTTAAATGCTTCGACGATGGCAAAGAGCTCTTTGTTATAGATCTCGTAATTGTATTCGGCGGGTAGCATCTTCTTCAAAAGGTAAGCTACTAGGAGCTATAGCTAGTTAGGCGACTTTCGTTAAAGGAGGACTGCTCTAATAGCTCCGTTAGAGGCGTCTGTTTCTACGCAGGTTTCCAAGTTAAAGTCAAAGTGTTAAAGGATTGGGTCTTTAGTAAATCGTTGCTATAGGAGGTCAAATACGTGTTGGCAGGATTCAGTCTAGTCAAATTTAGCCTCTTTCTTTGTTAGAGCAGTTAGTAGCTTTACTATTAAGCTAAAGCCCTAAATAAAACGACAGTAGAAGTTGGTAAACCTAAGGAAGCCTTAAACTTCTTTAACAGTCTTTAGGATCTTCCAGTCTAGGATTGCTTAAATCTTTGCTAGGTCTATATAGATACCTTTGTCTAAGATAATAAGGCCAAGGAACTGAACTTCTTGTTAGTAAAATTCGCACTTGTTAATGTCTAGATACAAGCCTACTTCTGCCAGTTTTGCCAGTACCTTTCGGACGTGTTCCTAATGTTCTTTTAATGTTGTGCTAAAGACCAGGATATCGTCAATATAGACAGTAACAAATTGGTCTAAGTACTCTCTTAGCGTATCGTTTATGTATTCTTAAAAAGTGCTAGGTGTATTGCACATTCTAAAGGGCATTACTAGGGATTCGAACAGGCTGTACCGGGTTCTAAAGGCTGGTAACTATTCTTGTCCTTTAACTATCCGAATTTTGTTAAAGGCTGCAATTATATTAAGCTTAGTAAACTATTTTGCTTTCGAGAGGCGTTCCAGTGTTTCTTAGATTAGTAGGATCGGATAACAGTTCTTTTTAGAGATAGCGTTAAGATTGCGGTAGTTTATATAGAAGCGTAGCCCTCTGCCGGGTTTCATAACAGATATAACAGGGCTAGTAGTAGGGGAGCGACTAGATCGAATAAAGCCTTTCTAAAGGGTTTGTTACAGGAACTTTTGCAGGACTTAGAGTTCTTTGCAGGACATTTGATAGAGAGGTCTAAAAGGGGGTGTCTTGCCTTCTTCCAGTTTAATCTTGTAGTCGTAAGGTTAGTAAGGAGGTAAGTTGTTAGCTTCTTTAACTAACTATACACTAAGGAAGTCGTAGTATTTGATTAGTACTTTTGTCTCTAGGTTAGTAGCTTCTCGGTTTTCGTTAAACTTAGAAAGGGCTTTCTTAATGTCTTCTATTAACGCAGCAAAGATTTAAGCTCCTTTTTCCTTTGCAGCTGTATAGAAAGCAGCTGCAGATACTTAGAGGATTGAATCTTTTGTGCTGTTCGCAGGAGTAAGCTAAGTTAAAGTGTAGCAATACTTTCGGCAATGTTCTAAATTTATATCGAGGCTTCCTATGTCCTAGTTAATCTGTAGGTTGTAGAGCTTTCGCTAAGGCAGTCCTAGGATCATTTTCTAATTAGGCAGAGGTATAACAAAGCAAGAGAGGTGTTCTTCGTAGTTGTTCCTAAGTTGAAGTTTAACGTAGGCAATCTAAGTTATACCTCCTACAGAGGCCTTGCTGCTGTTAAACATCTTTAAGGGTCTAGAGTATTTTAAGTTCTAAGTAAGGATTCTTAAGAAGTTAGCAAGTCCAGAGTTAATAGAACTCTTGCTAGTTGCGCTTCAGTCGATTATCGTAAGTACTAGGTATATAGAATTCGTCTTAGTGTAGATATTTGCTGTAACTATAAAGGGAGGACAAGTTAACTTATCCTCTACCTTAGTATATAATTGCACTGCAGAAGAAGAGATTGTACAATATCGATCTAAATGCTTGCCTGTTAGGCGTCTTATTAACAGCCCTAAGCGTTTTCCTAGTCCTTACTGTTGTCCTTTAGTGCAGGGGCGGCTGTAGAGAATCCGAGAGGGGTGCCTACCCTAGTGCAGCGGTTAGTTAGAGTTAGGCAGTTAATAGAAATATAGTCTAGCTTACTACAGTATATACAGAGGCGTTGGTTGCAGCGACGCTGCTTTTCCTCTTGCGTAAGTCGACCGTCTTAAAGCTTGGCTAAACTGAGGTCTATAGGTTCCCCGACAACGGGAAGAAGTTGTAGGGCAGCAGGAGGATTAGGTTGGTTCTAGGTAAAGGTTAGAAGAATCGAAACAGGACGCAGGTTCGGACGGTTGTTAATCAGGTTGCCGCATGCCTTAATAATGTTTAAGAACAGATTTTGGCGGCTGTCGAGGCGTTAATAGAGGGTAACAAGTTCGCAGAATAACAAAGATTTATACTCTTAATCCTCTAATTTTGTAAGAAGTTCTGTGCTTAGGCCAGCAACTAAAGTAGACTTTTGGGCTTCCGTATCGTACTCGCAGTATCCTATTTTGCGTAAGAATTATGTATAGTAGTCGGAGAACGACTTGTTAGTTTGCTTAAGGGTTCGGATTAACTGTTAAGCTATAGACTTACAGTATAGGTTTCCAAAAGCCGAGTCGAGAGCGGTTAGCAAGGTAATTACGTCTAGACAAGTAACTTATAGTGTCTTTGGATTAAACTAGTGTAAGACCTGTTGCAGTGCTTTGCTAGCAAGGAGGGAGAACGCGTACGAGACCTTCTGTTGTTCGTTTAGGAAGTAGTCTGCGTTAGCTAAGAGTTTGATTAACAATCGTAGTCGGAATTTATTAAACTTGTCCTTGTCTCTATAGAATAGTTCTGGGTTAGCTACTCTCTTGCTAGTAGGTTCTCTAGTTGTGTTTTGTGTCCTTAGGTTTAGAGCTTCCCACAATTGTCCTTGTGTCTAGGCTTTCTTAATTGTAAGATTGGCAATCTTTCGTTCTATCTCTTGTAACTAGTCCTTGCTATCTAATAGCATTGCTTCTAAACTATTAATATGTTAGCTAAGGTCCTTTACTTATGCAACGCCTATACGGACGATGTTTGTCGCTGTAAAGAAGACTCGGAGGGCAAGGTTAGGATCGTTGTTTATTAGGTTAATAATGCCTTCTGCTAATAGGTCTAGTTGTAAGTACTCCTTAAAGGGGACCTCTTCTCGTAGGGTGTAGAAGACTATGTTAATAGTCTTCTTGTTTAGTTAATAGCTCGTAATGTTAAGGGTAGAGCTAAGTAGTTAGAAAAGGTCAATGTAAAAGTCGAAGTAAGTAGGAGGGGCTGGAAGAAACAAAGTCTAAAAGAGGGGATGTAAAAGTTAATGTTAGAAAGGGAGGCTAAAGTCTAAAGTAAGGAGTGTAAAAGCTAAATTAGATATACAAGACGAGCTATAAACAAGAAGAAGAGAAAGATTAGGGGGGGGCAGCAGCAGGTTCTTATATCCCCCTGCCCTAGCTGGTTGTTTGCGTGTTTGCTAGTGACTTTCTTACTAAACTCTGTTTCTTTGTTCTGCAAACAAATTTATTTCCTAGACCCGCTTTTTCCAAAGGTTCCAGAAATAAGCCAGGAGTGTTTGCAGCGCGGGTTAAGTCGCCTTTTACTCTCTTAGAGTCTTCTTGCTCTATCTAGTAGTTGTTGGCCTATAGTCTGTAAATCTTAATAGTTCTAGTTAGGCCCTAGATACTGTTGTTTTCTCTTTTACATCTGTTGACTATAATATCTAGAGAAACCCTATGTAGTCTATATATATCGACGATGTTTTTTAGTAGGAGGTAGCTAGTCCCGGGTAGGGTGTCGGCTATAGCCTAGTTAACCGTCTCGTACGGTCGCTAGGCTGGACTTTAGATTAGTAGCGGGAAATCCGGGAACGCTCCTTAGTAGGGCTCTAGCTGTACGCTAGTAAGCCGTCTAGTCTTTACCTGTCTATTTATCTACCTTCTATCCTTCGTCTGTCTATCTCCTACCTTATCGCCCTAACTTTGCATCCTGTATCCAACTCGTACTGATCCGGGCACGCAGATAAGATTCAATACAGCCTTTTTGATAACTATATCTCGAACTAAGGAGGGAAAGGAATCTATGTAGTAGTAAGTGAGAGCTTTAGGGGTAGTGTGCTAAGGCCCGGCTCGGTCCGGAAGGGCTGAGCCGAAATTCCAACGGTCCACTCTATCACTTAGTCCCACTCCTTTCTGCCGCTGCAACACCACCCCCCTCCCTTACCAGCGGTCGACCTCGACCGCTTACTTATCTATCTGTCTTTTTTTTTGATTCTGTCGCTATTTCTTCGCTTTCTTCTATTTCGAAACTATCCCCTTTTTTTATCCTCTTTCTTCTTACATCGTCGCCTTCTAACGTCTTTACTTAGCGTCTATCTGATCGGAAGAGCTATCTGATCGGATCCAGCGGTTACCTAAGCTGCAGTGTAACCGGTCTGTGCTCCGCTGCAGAGGTCTATATAGATTTATCCGCAGCTCGCTATCTTCTTCTTCTTCTTTTTCTACCAAAGGCCTTACACACCGCAGCGTCGGCGAGCTTCCTGCCGAGGCGGTAGTAGGTAGTAGCTAAGTCGAAGACTCCAGCGAAGCGACTGCTACAATTATCTTTATTAGCTTCTGCACTGATAGAGCGGACGCGGTTTTTCTTCCTCTTCCGGAATAATCAACTTCGGAGCCACTTAGGCTTCGGCTTCCTCGGGTTCCGGACATAAAACTCTCTCAGCAGCTCCGCCAAATTCCGGAGGTTCTCGACTGGATACTATTTATAGTCTTCCGGCTATCCTTTCTACGAGATCCTCGCTTCGACGGACCCTCTTATCTTTTTTATATCTACTACATCTTCTACCTCCTATTCTTCTTCTTTACTATCTATCTCGACTAGCAGGGGTTCAGTAAACCCCTGTTCTTGAAGGCCGTCTTTAGGGTTTAAGCTTAGCAGATCCGAATAAAAGACATCGTAGATCCGGAACGATTTCGGCAGCTGGAGCTAGTAGGTTACTGGCGACCTCTTTTCCACTATTTTGAACGGACCTACGTAGCGGGGGTTGAGCTTGGCGTTGCCTTTTAGCCTTAGGTTCCGCGTGTTAAGCTATACCTTTTGGCCCTCCTTAAATTCTATCGGTAACTGCTTTCTATTAGCTCAAGTTACTATCTTTTTCTAAGTCGATTCTATCGCCTCTTTCGCTACCTTAATCGCTTCTTCTATCTGGGATTGGAGAGCTTCTGCCGCGGCGGCGGCGACTCTCTTCGACGAGGTGGCGGTGGAAGGTTCTAAATAGCTGGGTTCGTTCGGCAGTTAAAAGCTTATCCTTGGAAGATAGCCGTAGGTTATCTCGAACGCCGCCAGTAAGGTAGCTTCTAATCGTGCTGAATTGGCGCAGAACTCGGCTATCGGCAACACCTTAACCCACTCTGCTTAATAGTAACTGCAGAAGATTCGTAGATATTTCTCTATCTTGCAGTTAGCTACTTCTGACTAACTGTCGGTTTAAGGGTAAGCGGCTGTGCTAAGCTTTCTACGAATTCCGAGAGCTTGGTTGATGGCTTTCTATACACTAGCAGTAAATTAAGGACCCCTATCTGTAGTAATAGTGTCCGGCAGGCTATAGTGCTTCTATACGTACTAGATCAGCTCTCTCGCTGTTTCTTCCGCTGTAGTTCCTTTATCCTTAGCTCGGTAGGGGATAAAATAGCGCTCCTTGCTTAGTCGATCTACTACGTTAAGCGTAGCATTATATCCGTCCGAATCCGGCAGGCCGGTTACGAAATCCATCGTAATGTGCTGCTACAGTTTCTTAGGGATTAGAAGTGGCTTTAGCAGACCGGCCGGAAGGCCGTAACGTAGCTTCGCAGCTCGGCACTCGTAACAGTTAGCGATAAACTGGTAGATCCGCTCGAAAATTCGCAGAAACCAGTAGGTCGTCCTTATAGCTTCTATCGTCTTTTTCGAGCCTGCGTAGCCGACGTCTTTAGAGCTATAAACTAGTTGGATAACCTCTGTAATTAGTTGTTCTAGAACGATCAACTTTCCTAAGCCGGTTTTGCCGAGCTTCTGCTGCTAATTAAGCCGTTCCACTCTCTCGTAGAGCGTCTCTTCTTTGGTTAGTAGTTTTATCGCGCTGATCCCTGCTTCTCTTAACACCTCGGCGTCTACTATCCGTTCTGTTAACACCTTCTAGAACATGTTCGGATCTTCTTTCGCGCAGCTGGTCTTTCCTTCTCTTCTCGTTAGCGCGTCAGCCTTTCCATTTTGAGCTCTAGGTCGATAGGTAATCTTAAAGTCGAATCCGGACAGATAGGCGGCCTACTAGGCTTAGCAACGTAATAGCTTCTGCGTCTTTATAAAGTAGGCCAGTAACTGGTGGTCCGTAAGGACCTAGACCGTGCTCTGTCCGGCTATAAGCTCCGGTTTCCACTCCTTAAAAGCCTAAATAATAGCTAACAGCTCTTTATTATAAATAGCGTAGTTCCGCTTAGTATTATTTCTAGACTTGCTGAAGAAAGCTACCAAATAGAGGGTCTCGTCGTCGTTAGCGTATTGAGAAAGGACCCCTGCTGTTACTGTGTCGGACGCGTCCGTTTCTACGTAGATCGTCTTTTCCGGTCGGAAGTGTGCCAGCACTAGCGCTGAGGCTACCGCCTCTTTTAGCCGATTAAAGGCTTCCGTGCACCTCTTATTCTATAGGCCAGCGGCCTCTTTTTTTAGCGCTTCGTTTAGGGGTCTCGCTATCTTGCTAAAGTCCTTAATAAACCGTCGATAGTAGCTGCAGAATCCGAGAAACGCTCTGATTTGCGTAGTGTTTTCGGATTTCGGCTGCTTCCATTCTGCGACGGCAGCGACTTTCGATAGGTCTATCTGAATTCCTTCTCTTCCGACGATAAGACTAAGATATTTGACTTCTGTCTAGTAGAACTCGCTCTTCTTCGTGTCCGCGTTCAATCCGACCTCGCGGAGCCTCTTTAACACCCTCTTAATGTAGTCCGTGTGTTGCTCTCGAGTTCCCTTAGTGTAAATAAGGATATCGTCTAAGTAAATAGACACGAACCTTTCCAGTATGTCTATAAAAGTGTAGTTTATAAAGCGTTGCTACACTGCCGGTGCGTTGGTAAGTCCGAAAGGCATTACCAACTACTTGAAATTGCCTATACGCGTAGCGAACGTCGTAAGATCTTCGGTTTGTCCTTCTTCGTTTCTTAGTCGATAGAAAGCTTAGCGAATATCCAACTTGCTGAACTACTTAGCCTTCGCTACCCTCTGTATAGTCTTATCGATTAGAGGCAGCGAATACACGTCTCTCTTAGTAACCTTATTAAGGCCTCTGTAATCTACGTACAGTTAGAGACTACCTCCGGGTTTCTGTACGAAAAAAATCGGCGACGTATACTCGGCTAAGCTCGGCGTAATAAACTTCTTCGCCAGATTCTCTCGAACAAACACTTCGACCTGATCTAGCTCGGCTGGCGACAATCGTCTTAGGGGCTCGGTTCTCGGCAACGCGGCTCTTTCTTTTAACCAGATCTTGTTGTTATATTCCGGTCGGTAGAGCGGCAGGAGATTGGAGTCGGCCTTTAAGAACACGTTAGCGTAGCTGTAGAGTTCATTTAGTAACACCTCTAACGGGTCTACTTCTTCTTCCGCTATTATCTTTCAGTAGTCTTCAATGTCCTTTATCGAGATAGCGTAAATCTTATTGTCCGGCGACCTCGTTAGGGTCGTTAAAGCTTCCGAGCTTATTATTCGGACTGTGTTTGGAGGGTTAGGCCGATCCTTCAGAACTGTTTCTATAATCGTAGCGTTCGGTTTCGTAGCGGCCGCAGTAACTGATTTGACGGCGGCGACTCCACTCTGCTGGTCTTTGAACCCTAGCGTACCTTCGCCTACATCGACGACGGCTTTCTGGTTCTTTATCTATTTCTGTCCTATAATAATGTTAAACCTTCCGATATCTATAATTCGGAACGTCGCTTCCGTAGTGCGACTAGCTAGGGTAGTCTTTAATGGCACATAATGCGTAACACTCTTAGTGTCTTGTCTGTTGTATGCCGAAATTCTCGTCGGCGACGCTAGCTCTACCGGGTAACTATATCCTTTTATTAGTTTCTGAACTAATCGATAGTGGATCGCGGCTCCGATAAGGGCTCCTGTGTTAATAAAAGCTCTTAGCTAAAGTGGTCTGCTTAAGCTATCGAGGGGGTAGACAGTAATCGGAAGGATAATAGCTGTTTCCGTATTCACTTCTACCGCTGCTAAGAGCGGATCGCTACAGCTGTTGATACTTCCTTCTTCCGGCGACGTAGTTCTTCTTAGTGCCCTATTGTCCTTGCTGGATAGGGGGCCTATCCGTCTAGCTGGTCTTTTCCCAGGATTCGCAGTAGCACTCTACCGTCTACACTGTTGGTGTCGTTTGAAGCCGGCTCTATAGCTTGTATAGTCTTTCTCGGCGGCTGCAGCTGCTTCGTAATACGATATTCCTGCTTCTGCTTATCCGATACTTGGCATCTTGTAACGATGTAGCCAGGCTTTTTATACGCGTAGCAGGTAGGGACGAACGACGAACACAGCGAATAAGGTAGTTGCTGCAGCGTTCTCCTAAAAGGTGCAGGAGGTCGTGTTATCGGCACCGACTGCTTCTGAATTGATTCGCGCGATTTCGCGTAAGCGCTTAGGTTTCTCGCAGTAAATCTCGCTCAGTGCACGAAGCTTTCGAGGTCTTTATCCTCTACCGACGCTATAGCTGCAGCCAGTTTAGGGTTTAGCTTCTGCCTTAGTAGGTAGAGCTGCTTATCTTCCGACACTCTGGCTCTAATCGCATGTTTTCTGAACAGTCCGTAAAATTCCTCGAACGTCTGCCGGTTCTGTTTAATCTTATCCAGTTGCTTACAGGCTGTCTTCTTTCGGAATGGATCTCCGAAGCGTTAATCCAGCGCTTTTATCGCTTCTTCAGCAGTTACCTCTTCTAGGTCCGCTACTAGCGAAAAAGCTTTACCTTCTAATCGCGATTCTAGGTAGGCTAATCTATCTCTGGCACTGTTTCCGGCATAGTCGCAGTCTATCTTGTTCTTTATCTTTTTCTTAAACGCCTCCCAGTCCTTAGGGTCTCCGCCTCTAAACGCCGATAGATCCGGTAGTAACGTTATCGAGGTGCTACCTTAACTGTAGGCCGCTAGTAAGGCGGTCTCTGCTTGTTCTTCTCAGTGTAGTGGCGACGACGTCGCTGCTTCTATCTTAGCTAACTGAGTCTTTATCGCCTTTAGTTGTGCTAGTCGGTTTGCCGCTTCACCCTATTACTTAGTCCCACCCCTTTCTGCCGCCGCAACACGTACAGTCTAGCAGCAGCAGGTTACCTGGCCGACTATCTTAGCTCTTGCTTAGGAAAGCTTTGTTCTAGGTAATGTAGTTAGTATAGGGAATTACCGTCCTCTACCTTAACTTTATTATCTGGACAGAAATCGTTGTCGGATACAGGCGCAAGATCTACAATCTCGTAGTTTTCTAGTGCTTTGGTTGCTGTCTAGGGTTATTAAGGACTTAGGTAGATATTCCGGCCTGTCGTCGTCTGTAGGGGTAAGGTAGTAGGCGTTTACCTAGCGGTCGTCCGTACGGCCTTAGGCGCCCTAGTTATCTTATACAGCCCTACCCCCTCCTCCCAAACTATCTCCTCTATTCCTACTCTCTCCCTGCAGCTTCCCAATGCCCTTTGTAGCTGTCTGCCTGCAGCTGCCTAATGTCTCCTACAGCTGCCCAGTCCTGTCTATAGCTGCCTAACGTCTCTTGCAGCTGCCTAGTCCTGCCTGCAGCTGCCTAATGTCTCCTATAGCTGTCCCCTACAGCTGCCTAATGTCCCTTACAGCTGCCTAGTCCTACAGCTGCTATCTGTCCTATTTTATATAGTACAGTGTTACGATAACTAGTTAATAGGGTGTTTCTCTTCCTACCTGTCTAGTGCTTATATGTCCTAGAGGGCCTCGTACAGTTCCTATATAGGCTCTGCCTACCCTGTCTACTTAACTAGGTATTCTAACCTCTTCTACTTCTTCTAGCTCTTAAGGATCTCTTCTACCTCGTACTCCTCCTAGTCCTTAGTTATAATCGCTTAGGGGCGTGCGTCGTCCGTCGTCTAATGCAGAAGGGGGTCTGTATACGCTAGCTGTACGAGGTCTATATAGAAAACCGGATAGATCCTGGGGGGGGTGTTAAGCTATACGGCGTGTGTCCCTACTAGCTAGACTACTATAAACTTCCAGTTCTTCTAGTCTAGTTTCTTACTTAGCCGGTCTGTACGAATGTTGTACTAGTTGAGCTATACCTTATCCCCTGCCTTGTACCTTAGTGCAGCCTGCTGTCCCTTGTTAGCCTGCTCTTCCGCACTCTGTTAGGCTATAGCAAGGCTCACTTTTGCCTATTAGTAAGCGTTCGTAATCGTCTGTACGATAGCTTCCCCTTGCTAAATTAGGGAATATATAGGGCGTAGGGTAGCGCTGCTTAGAGTTAGTAGGTGCGGGGAGTGGTCTTACCTATAGGGTATAAAGAAGGGGGACAGGCCCGTAGCGTTAGCTGTACGGCTATTAATAGCTAGCTCTGCTATAGGGAGGAGGCGGTTTCAATTCGTCTAGTTATAGTTAACGTATACCTAGAGGTATACTTATAGTATAGAATTGACCCTCTCTGTTACGCTGTCTATCTGCAGGTACTATACAGTTAGTAGGCGACGTTCTACGTTTAACAATTGGCAGATCCTTGCCTAGAGCTAGCTCGTAAACTGTATACCCCGGTTAGATACAATTGACCTAGGGAATCCGTACTTGCTAAACGTCGTCTGTATAAATGCCTAGGCAGTGTCCTTAGCTGTAATAGAGTCTATTCCCTCTAGTATTACCCCCCTCGTTAGCTTGTCTATAACTACTATAATGTTCTGCTGTCTGTTACTCTTAGGGAGGTCTGTAATAAAGTCTACTGTTAGATCCTGCTATAGCCGGTCTAGTATCGGTAGGTGTTTTAATAGGCCGTGCTTTAGTTTACGCTAGGGCTTCGTCCGTCTGCAGATATCGCAGTTCTGTACGAACCTACAGATGTCCTTCGCTATTGCTAGCTAGTAGTAGTCCCTAGCGATAATACTATACGTCTCTTCGCGCCCTAGGTGTCTAGTTGCTATCGAGTTATGTACCTGTTGTATTAAACTCGTACGGAGCTTCTCGTCTACAGGGACCCAAATCTAATTCCTAAACTTTAGGTTGTTCTCTTCGTCTACTGTGCACTCTGCTGCTAATACCTTAAGGTAGAGCTCTGTAGGGAGCTTCTGCTATCCTCCTTAGATCGCTGTACAGGCTCCTTAGTAGACGTTATCCTTTTCTACTGCCTCTTCCTATGCCTATAGCTAGGGTTCCTATATATATATCGCTGCTAGGCGGATAGCATCCTCGCCCAGTTCTTCCTTGAACATCTAGAATGTTCGTAGTTTCAGTCGTTCGTCGTCGTATGTCGCTAGCATGTTTTAGTCTCGTCTAGATAGTGCGTTGGCCCTGCTGTTGTCCTTTCCTTTGCAGTACTAGAGTCTTATATTAAAGCGGCTTAGATACATCGCCTATTGTACGTGTCTCTTAGAGAGTTTCTAGGGTTGCGTAAAATACTCGAGATTCTTATAGTCGGTTAGGGCGAGGAATGTAGGAACCAAGCGGAGTTCTCCATCCTACGCCTTATAGTACTGTACGACTGCTAACCATTCCTTGTCGTAGATAGGGTAGTTGAATTCGGCTAGGGAGTTCTTCTTAGAGAAATATGCGTATAGGTATAGAACGCTGTCTAGACCTACCTATAAGAGGATACCTCCTATACAGTATCCCAAGGAGTCGGTCTCTAATATCGTCGTATGTTCTAGGTCAAAGGCGGCAAGAGTTAGTCCTCTAGTAAAGAGCTCCTTTAGCTTGTTAAAACTCTTGTTATATTCCTCTGTCTAGGCAAACCGTCTGTCCTTATATATTAGCTTAACTAGAGGGCGTACTATCTCCGAGTAGTTCTATATAAACTAGTAGTAGAAGTTGGCAAACCTAAGGAATTCTCGTACGCCCTTACCACTCGTAGGAGGCTTCCATTGCTTAATAGCATTAATCTTCTTCCTGTCTATACTAATGCCCTTCCCTGCCTTAATAATACCCTCTAAGTATTTCGTACGCTGTATACTGAATTTACATTTGTCGATGTCAAGGTACAATCCAGCTTGTTGCAAGCGGTCTATCACCTTCTTAACGTCTTGTACATAGTCTTCGCGGGTGCTGTCTGTAAATACTACAGTGTCGTTAAGGTATACAGAGCAGATATCGTCTAGAAGTCCTTGCAAAGACCTGTTAATGTACCTCTAGAAGGTTGCCGGCGCGTTCGTAAGGCTAAAGGGAGTAACAAGCTACTCGAAGAGGCCGCACCTCGTACAAAAGGCGGTTATCTATTTATATCCTTCCTTAATCCGTATCTTATAGAAGGCTAAGATAACGTTAAGCTTTATAAACTACTTTGCCTTGCTAATCTGTCCAAGGGTCTCCTTAATAAGGGGTAGGGGGTACTAGTCCTTCTTAGTAATTGTGTTAATACCTCTGTAATCTACGTAGAAACGCAAGCCGGCCGAGCCTTCCTTATAAACAAACAGTACTAGGGCTCCAGCTAAGGACGTACTTACGCGAATAAACCCTTTGGCAAGTAGGTCGTCTAGCTTCTTGCATAACACTAGGAGTTCTCTAGAGGACATGCTATATAGTAGGCTATACAGTACTTTAGGCAGGTTTCTATCTGGATATGGCTCGAGCTTTATATCGTAGTCGAGTACTTCTCCTTAGTGTAGAGGCAGTTTCGAGGCCGATTTCGGTTCGAAGAGGTCTAGGTATTCTGCATATTCCGATAGGAGCTTCGTACAGGGGTCGGCAACTTTCTTAGGTATTAGAGCCTTCTCGATGTCTGTAGTTACGGCGTTGACCTCGGCGTTTAAACCTGCTTTTCCCTTAGTATTAGCGTTAACCTTAGCTTTAGCGTTGCCGTCCCGCAGAACTCTCCCTTGGTCTCGGAGTCTCTACTTCGTAGCTGCTAGGTACAGGCATCCTTGTCCGACGTCGAGCTTGCCCTGCTAGCGCTCTATCTATAGTTTCCCTAATATTAGGTTATACTCTAACTTGTCTCGTACGACGTAGAGGTATAAGTCCTGCTCGTAGTGTCCTTAAAGCTCTATTGTTACTTCTACTATATAGGTAATGTCCGGTCCTCGTCCGGTAATGCCTAGCATATATACAGGTACAGTAGGGGTCGTCTCGATGTAGTGTTTCTATACGAAGCTTTCGCTAATAACTCTGTACACTAAACACCCTGTGTTAATAAGCGTCCGTGCAGTAGCGGTCCCGTTTAGCATAGGTCGTACGATAAACGGCGTAGTTATTATGTAGTTACTCTTAAAACATAGCTAAGTAGTACTTTAATTTGGCAATCTATCTCGTATATGCCTCTAGCTAAGCCTTCGCTTAGAGGCTACTCTTTTCCCGACTTGTTATCGTCTAAGGGGAACTCTTAGGTCTTAGGTTAGGGTGCTGCAGTTGCTACCCTTGCAGTGGCCGGCCGTCTTCTAGATCTCTCTGCTAGCAAAAGCCTGCAGTTCCGCACAGTGTGCCCTGTCTAGCTATACTAGTAGCAGCTCCCTTCTGCTCTCCTTCTATTAAAGGTAGCTGCATCTACCTACTGCGCCCTCCTAGCGTCGGCCCTTAGCTGTATAGTAATAGCTGCCGCTACTCTCGTTGTCGTCGTTAGCTCCTAGTCTATAGCGTCCTGCTGCCGATAGAGGGGTTGTCGTAGTTCGTAGACGCGGCTTATCTATCTAAGCCTACGCTTTTAGTCGTCGATTATCCTAAGGAGATTACAGAATGCCTTGTACGAGGCTGGCCGTATTACGCCTACCAGTTCTGTTATAATCTTCCTAGAGAGTCCAACTTCTAGAGTAGTAACCTTTACCCTGTCCTCCTAGCTAAGGCCTCCTGCTTTAGCTAGGGTTTAGTCGTATTCTGCGAGGAACTCCTGTACGGACTTGCGTCCTTGCTTTATAGTATTAAGCCGTACGAGGGCTCGGCTCTCGCAGTCTGGATCCTTGTAGCTCCTGTTAAGAGCTGCCTAAAGCATCGTCGTAGTTACTGTTGCCGGACTGGCAATAGCAGTTTCGTAGTATAGCAGAATTCGTGCTGCCGCCTTGCCCTTTAGCCTCCTAAAGAGGTACACTACCTTGTTAAGCTCGGTCGGGTATACTGCTAAGTCGACTAGAAGCTTAGAGCATATCTAGGCAGCCTAGGAGGGGTACTCGGCCAGTGCCTTACTATCGTAGGCAGTAACGTCGGGGAGTCTGCTCTTTGTAACCGTAGTGTAGACCGTCGTGTTCGTCGTTGTCGTCGTCGTAGGGGTCGGATCGTAATCGGACGCCCTAAGCTGTCGGAGCTCCTGTTCCTGTTGGGAAATTATCGAGGCCTAGTAGCCTACTTGCTGTTCGAGCTAGTTCTTGCGAGCTATTAGCTGCTTATATATACAGTTTATATAGCCCTACATGTCTGTAGTATCTATAGAGATAGCGTTGTCTATCTTCGTTGTATTACTGCAGTTACTAACAGTAAGATTAGTTCCTAGAATAATAGGTTTAGGAATCTTAGTTTAGAAACTTAAAGCTAGGTATCTATATAAAGGAACTAATAGGCAGTTCCTTCGTCGTCCGCTACTATACATTTTGTACCTACGAGGCAAGGCAGCGATTTCCCTCTATATAGGGGTGCAGAGATTTCCCTCTATATAGGAGTGCAGAGATTTCCCTCTGTACAGGGGTGCAGAGATTTCTCTCTGTACAGGGTGCAGGGAGAGGGGATGCCGACTTAGCCAGGCCGGGTTAGGACTCGGTCTAGCTAGGTCTTGCTAGCGCTGCCGAGTCGTACTCCTTAGGACGACGGCTAGTCCAGGTCTAGGACCTGGCAGGACAGCGTCCCCTAACACTAACGCACTAGTCTCTGTAAGAACTAGAGATCTCTAGGCCTTCGTAGACAAAGCGAGAGTTATAGCTAGAAACATAAAAAAATATAGAAGACTAGCTACCTAGAAGCTAGGTTAGCGACTACCGTTCGTAATGTAACGTAGTACACTTAAGCCAAAAGGGACTAATTAAGTAACTTGGAAGTGACTTAAATAATGTGTACTAGATATATAAACCTTGGCAAGGCTTGGTAATTAATCCGAGCGTGCAGATATAATTTAATACAGCTGTTTTAATAACTATATCTCGAACTAAGGAGGGAAAGGAATCTATGCGGCAGTAGGTAAGGGCTTTAGGGGTAGGCACGCCAAGGCCCAACTCGGTCTGGAAGGGCTAAGCCGAAATTCCAAGGGTCTACCCTATTACTTAGTCCTACCCCTTTCTGCCGCTGTAACAGTAGCCCCCTCCCTTATTAACAGTCGCCCTCGACCGCTTACTTATCCTTTCTGCCTCTCCTCTTTTTTTTTAATCTTTTTTTTCTTCTTTTTCTTCTGCTTCTTCGTCTTCTTCTTCTATCTGATTCGCGGCTTCTTCTATGAAAATACTTCTTAAAATCGACGTTACCTCTTCGTTTCTTCTATCTCGAAAACATCGGTCTTTCGTTATCTTCTTTATTCTTATATCGTTGCTATCTGAAGTCCTTTACTTAGCGTCTACCTAATCGGAGCTATCTGACCTAAGCCGACAGCTGTCTAAGCTGCAGTATAACTGGCCTGTGCGCCGCTGCAGAGGGTCTATATAGATCTATCTGCGGCGTGCTATCTCTTCTTCTTTTTCTTCTATACTAAGGCCTTAAGCGCTACTGCAAGGCTGCTTTAATAGCGTCGGCTTCGTTCTTCGCTATTATTATCCGTCCGACAGGGTTGGCGGTTAGTGTCGGCCAAGACGAAGACTGTTACAAAGCGCGCTAAAGCGGTAGCGCCGTCCTCGACTTTACTGTTATTATCCGACTCGCAAAGTCGGCAGACGGTAACGGTGTAGTCGAGGACTCTAGCTAAGCGTATCGCTGCGATCGTTTCTATCGGGTTTCGCACTAATAGAGCAGACACGGCCTTTCTTCTTCTTCTATCTCTTCTAGAGCTATTAACTTTAGAGCCACTTAGGCTTCGGCTTCTTCGGGTTCTGGACATAAAACTGTCTTAGTAGCTCCGCCAAATTTCAGAGATTCTCGACTGGATACTATTTATAGTCTTCTAGCTATCCCTTCTACGAGATCCTCGCTTCGATAGACCCTCTTATCTTTCTTATATCTACTATATCTTCTACCTCCTACTCTTCTTCTTTACTATCTATCTCGATTAGTAGGGGTTTAGCGAACCCCTGTTCTAGAAGACCGTCTTTAGAGTCTAGACTTAATAGGTCCGAATAGAAAACATTATAGATTCGGAACGACTTCGGTAGCTAGAGCTAATAAGTTACCGGCGACCTCTTTTCCACTATTGTAAACGGACCTACGTAGCAGGGATTAAGCTTGGCGTTGCCTTTTAGCCTTAGGTTCTGCGTGTTAAGCTCTACCTTTTAGCCTTCTTTGAATTCTATTAGTAACCGCTTTCTATTAGCTCGAGTTACTATCTTCTTCTAAGCCGATTCCGTTGCCTCCTTTGCTACCCGGATCGCTTTTTCTATCTAAGATTTAAGTGCTTCTGCTGCGGCGGCAGCGACTCTCTTTAACGAAGGGGCGGTAGAAGATTCTAAAGAGCTGGGTTTGTCCGGCGGTTAAAAGCTTATTCTCGGAAGATAGCTATAAGCTATCTCGAACAGCGCTAGTAAGGTGGCCTTAGACTGTGCTAAATTGGTGCAGAATTCGGCTATTGGTAACACCTTAACCTACTCTTCTTAATAGTAACTGCAGAAGATTCGTAGATATTTCTCTATCTTACAGTTAGCTACTTCCGACAGGCTGCCGGTCTAAGGGTAAGCAGCTGTGCTAAGTTTTCTACGAATTTCGAGAACTTAGTTAATAGCCTTCTATACATTAGCAGTAAATTAAGGACCTCTATCCGTAGTAATAGTGTCCGACAGGCTATAGTGCTTCTATATATGCTGAATTAGCATCCTCGCTGTCTCTTCTACAGTAGTGCCTTTATCCTTTGCTTAATAGGGGATAAAGTAGCGTTCCTTGCTTAACCGATCTACTACGTTAAGGGTAGTATTGTATCTATCTGAATCCGGCAGGCCGGTTACGAAATCTATCGTAATGTGCTGCTACGGTTTCTCAGGGATTGGCAGTAGCTTTAGTAGACTGGCCAGAAGGCCGTAACGCGGCTTCGCGGCTCGACATACGTAACAATTAGCAATAAACGAGTACATCTGCTCGAAGATCCGCAGAGACTAGTAGACTGTCCTTACAGCTTCTATCGTCTTCTTCGTGCTAGTATAGCCAACATCCTTAGAACTATAGACTAGCTAGATAACCTCTATAGTTAGTTCTTTCAGAACTATTAGCTTCCCTGAACTGGTTTTGCCGAGCTCTTATTACTGGTTAAGCTGCTCTAACTTCTCGTAGAACGTCTCTTCCTTAGTCGCCGGTTCTATCGCGTAGACCCCTACTTCTTTCAACACCTCGGCGTCTACTATCTGCTCGGTCAACCCCTTCTAGAACATGTTCGGATCTTCTTTCGCGCAGCTAGTCTTCCCCTCTCTTCTCGTTAGTGTATTAGCCTTTCTGGTTTAAGCTCCAGGTCGCTAAGTAATCTTAAAGTCGAACCTGGATAGATAGGCGGCCTACTAAGCCTAGCGCTGCGAGAGCTTCTGCGTCTTTATAAAGTAGGTTAACGACTAATGATCCGTAAGGACCTGGACTGTACTCTTTCTAGCTATAAGCTCCGGCTTCTACTCCTCGAAAGCTTAGATAATAGCTAACAGCTCCTTGTCGAGGATAGCGTAGTTCTGCTTAGCCTTATTTCTCGACTTGCTAAAGAAGGCTACTGGATAGAGGGTTTCGCCGTCGTCGTCGTATTAAGAAAGGACCCCTGCTGTTACTGTGTCAGAAGCGTCCGTTTCTAGGTAGATCGTCTTTTCCGGCCAGAAGTGCGCTAGTACTGGCGCCGAAACTACTGCTTCTTTTAGCTAATTAAAAGCCTCCGTACACCCCTCGTTCTATAGGCCAGCCGCCTCCTTCTTTAATGCCTTATTTAGGGGTCTTGCTATCTTGCTAAAGTCCTTAATAAATCGCTAATAGTAACTGCAGAACCCGAGAAAAGCTCTAATCTAGGTAGTGTTTCTGGACTTCGGCTGTTTCCATTCTGCTACAGCGGCGACCTTTAAGGAGTCTATCCGAATACCTTCTCTTCTAACGACAAGACCGAGATATTTAACTTCGGTCTAATAGAACTTACTCTTCTTCGTGTCTGCGTTTAACCCTACCTTACAGAGCCTAGTTAACACTCTCTCGATATAATCTGTATATTGCTCTCTCGTTCTATCGGTGTAGATAAGGATGTCGTCCAAGTAAATAGATACAAACCGTTCTAGCATGTCTATAAAGGTATAGTTTATAAAGCGTTGCTATACGGCCGGCGCGTTAGTAAGGCTGAGTAGCATAACTAACTACTTAAAGTTGCCTATGCGTATAGCGAACGTCGTAAGATCTTCTGTTAGCCCTTCCTCGTTCCTTAGTCGGTAGAACGCTTAGCGAATGTCTAGCTTGCTAAACCACTTAGCTTTCGCTACCCGTTGTATAGTTTTATCTATTAGCGGCAACAGGTATACGGCTCTCTTAGTGACCTTATTGAGGCCTCTGTAGTCTACGCACACTTAGAGACTACCTGCAGGTTTCTGCACGAAAAGGATCGGCGACGCATACTTAGCGGAGCTTGGCGTAATAAACTTCTTTGCTAGGTTTTCTTAAACAAACACTCCTACTTAGTCCAGCTTAGCCAGCAATAGGCGTCCTAGGGGTTTTGTTCTCGGCAGTGTAGCTCCTTAGTTTAGTCGGATCTTGTTATTGTATTCCGGTCGATAGAGCGGTAGGAGGTTAGAGTCGGCCTTTAAGAACACGTTAGCGTAGCTATAGAGTTCTTTCAGTAACACCTCTAGCGGGTCTACTTCTTCTTCCGCTATTATCTTTTAGTAGTCTTCGATGTCTTTTACTAAGATAGCATAGATCTTATTCTCTAGCGACTTCGCGAGAGTCGTTAGGGCTTCTAAGCTTTTTATTCTGAAGGTATCTAGGGGATCAGAACAGTCGGCCGAAACCGCGTTAATAGACGTAACGTTTGGTTTCGCAGCGACGACAGTGACCGATTCGACAGCAGCGGTGCCGCTCTGCTAGGTTTTAAACCCGAGTGTGCATTCGTCTATGTTAATAACGGCTTTCTAGTTCTTTATCTATTTCTGCCCTATAATAATGTTAAACCGTCCGATGTCTATAATTCGGAACGTTGCTTCTGTAGTGCGACCAGCTAGGGTAGTCTTTAACAGCACATAATGCGTAACACTTTCTGTGTCTTGTCCGTTGTATGCCGAAATCCGCGTCAGTGACGCTAGCTCGACTAGATAGCTATATCCCTTCGTTAGTTTCTAAACCAGTCGATAGTGGATCGCTGCGCCGATAAGCGCTCTTGTGTCGATAAAGGCTTTTAATTAAAGGAGGCGGTGTAAGCCGTTAAGGGGGTAGACGGTAATTAGAAGAATAATAGCGGTCTCTGTGTTCACTTCTACCGCCGCCAAGAGTGGATCGTTACAGCTGTTAATACTCTCTCTATCTTCTAGCGATGCGGTTCGTAGCAGTGCCCTATTGTTTATGCTAGGTAGGGGGCCCATCCGTCTAGCTAGTCTTTTCCTAAGATTCTTAATAGCACTCTACTGTCTACGCTATCGGTGTCGTTTGGCGCCGGCTCTATAGCTTAGATAGTCTTCCTTAGCTGCGGCGGCTTCGCGGCGCAGTATTCTTGCTTCTGCTAAGTCGTCGCCTAGCATCTAGTAGCGATATAGCTAGGCTTTCTATACGCGTAACAAGTGGGGACGAACAGCAAGCGCGGTGGATGGGATAGCTGCCAGGGGCCTCGTTAGAAGGGGGCAGAGGGTCGCGTTGCCTGCGCTAATAACGATCTCTAATTCGGTTTACGCGACGCCGATTTTCCGTACGCGTTTAAGTTTCTAGTAGTAACTCTCGCCTAGTATACGAAGCTCTTAAGGTCTACGTCTTCTACCGAAGCTATAGCTCTAGCCAGTTCAGGGTTCAACTTTTGCCTTAGTAAGTGTAACCCTTTATTCTTGGACACTTTGGCCCTAATAGCATATTTCCTAAACAGTCTGGAAAATTCCTTAAACGTTAGCCGGTTTTAGCTAATCTTGTCCAGTTGTTCGCAGGCTGTCTTCTTGCAGAAAGGGTCTCCGAAGCGCTGGTCCAGGGCTTTATTAGCTTCGTCGGCTGTTACATCTTCTAGGTCTGCTACTAGCGAGAACGCTTTACCTTCTAGTCGCGCCTCTAAATAGGCCAGTCTGTCTTCTTTACTGCTTGCTGCATAATCGCGGCTTATCTTGTTCCTTATCTTCTTCTTAAAGGCTTCCTAGACATTAGGGTCTCTACCCCTAAAGGCTAGTAGGTTAGGTAGTAACGTTATCGAAGTGCTACCTTAACTGTAGGCAGCGGGTAAGGCGGTTTCCGTCAGTCTTCTTGTAGTAGCGGCAGTAGCGACAACGTCGCTGCCTCTATATTAGCTAACGAACCCCTTAGCGTTTTTAGTTACGCTAGTCGTATCGCCGCTTAGTTCTCTAACACCTCGATAATAGTTTCTGCTGATTCCTTCTCGGCTATTACTGCTTCTATCTCCTCTCTGAGCTGCTTGTTCTCTTCTATTTTCTTGTAAAACGTTTTCTCGATAAAGGTAATAGTGTCGTATACTTTTCCGGACCCGTGTTCCGCTAGGTATTCCTCGAATTCGTCGGCTATACAGGCGCATAGCTCCTTATAGCTAGCTATGCCCTTCTTTGCTTTATCCGTCTCCTCTTCTGTAAGATCTTTAGTAGCCGTCCTCTTATTAAGGATGCTAGTGCGCCTATCCCTCGCTCTGTCGGTCTTTCTCTTTCCGCTGCGGCTAGTAACGCCGCCCTCTACTGTCGAAAAGCCCTCTATAGTCTTCTTACAGTGCTAGTGTGTTTGGTTTGGGTTTTGGTGTACGCGTACGTTATTTGGGTAACTGGATATAGTTTAACAGGCCCTTTCGCGCAGCGCGGGGTTAGTGTAGTTAGTAAGTTCGAGATATAATAATCCGAGCGCGCAGCTATAATTTAATACAGCTGTTTTGATAACTATATCTCGAACTAAGGAGGGAAAAGAATCTATGCGGCGGTAGGTAAGGGCTTTAGGGGTAGGTACGCTAAGGCCCGGCTTAGTCTGGAAGGGCCGAGCCGAAATTCTAAGGGTCTACCCTATTACTTAGTCCCACCCCTTTTTGCTGCTGTAACAGTAATAACCTAGGCCCAAATACCCCGTACTACTACCGCTTGCGCTACAGGCTTACGACCTCGTAAGCTGCGCTTACTTACAGGCTACGTACGCTATTGCACAGCCCCCCTATGCAGTGTACGCAATTAACCCCCCCTAGCAGGTCTGTACACAGCCAGCTAGACCTTTACCGGGTCTGCCTTATTCTGTACAGAGTGGTGGACAAACGGACATACGTCAACACTGCTTCCACTCTCTTATTAAAAGATACGCCCTCTAGGAATTGAACCTAGGCCTTTTATTGTACACTTCTAGTAGTTACTTCTGAGTTAAGTAATGTAATACAGTATACTTAAGCCAAAAGGGACTAATTAAGTAACTTGGAAGTGACTTTACTAATGTGTACTAGATATATAAACCTTGGCAAGGCTTGGTAATAACCCAGGCCCAACTACCCTGTATCAGTTCGCGTTATCGACTCGGCCCTCTCCGTTTTTCCGACGCAGACCCTAGCAACCGTCCTATCCGCTGCGCTCGACATTCGTCCCTACCTGCTACGTATATGGAAAGCCTAGCTATATCGCTACTAGGTGCTAAGCGACGGCTTAATAGAAGCAAGAATACTAGGCTACGAGACCTACGCCGCTACCGAAGAAGAGTATCCAGGCTATAGAATCGGCGCCTAATAACACCGATAGCATAGACGGTAGAGTGCTATTAAGGATTATAGGAAAAGACTAGCTAGACGGATAGACCCTCTACCTAGTATAGACAATAGGGCACTACTACAAACTACATCGCCGGAAGAAGAAGAAAGCATTCATAGTTGCTATATCCCACTCTCGGCGACGGTAGAGGCGAGTACGGACACTGCTATTATCCTTCTAATTACTATCTACCCTCTAGAAGGCTCGCGCCAGCCTCTTTAGCTAAAAGCTTTTATCGATACAGGAGCCCTTATCGGTGCAGCAATCTACTATTAACTAGTCCAGAAGCTAGAGGAAGGATATGGTTACCTGGTAGAGTTAGCGTCGCCAACGCGAATTTCGGCATACAACGGACAAGACACAGAGAGTGTTATACATTATGTGCTATTAAAGACTACCCTCGCTAGCTGCACTACGGAAGCGACGTTTCGAGTTATAGACATCGGACAATCTAACATTATTATAGGACAAAATAGATAAAGAACCAGAAAGCCGTTATTAACGTAGATAAAGGTACGATTAAGTTTAAAACCTAGCAGAGGGGCCAGGCTATTGCTAACTTAGTTACTATCGTTACTGCCAAACCGGACGTTATAGCTGTTAACATAGCTCCGGCTATCTATACCGCTCTAGCCAACGGCGCTACGCCTCTAGCTACTATCGGAATAATAAGCTTAGAAGCCCTAACTACCCTTATAATCCGAGCGCGTAGATATAATTTTATACAGCTGTTTTAATAACTATATCTCGAACCAAGGAGGGAAGGGAATCTATGTAGTAGTAGGTAAGGGCTTTAGGAGTAGTATACTAAGGCCCGGCTCGGTCCGGAAGGGCCGAGCCGAAATTCCAAGGGTCCCCTATTACTTAGTCCCACCCCTTTCTGCTGCTGTAACACTACCCCCCTCCCTTATTAGCAGTCGCCCTCGACTGCCTATCCATCCCTTCTTCCGGCTCTTTTCGGCTAATTAGCTCTTTCCAGTCTTTGTTCCGTTTCGGCCTCTCTCTTTTTTTTTCAGTTCGCAGTTTCTTCTGCGAAAATCCTTCTTAGGGTCGACGTTACCTCTTCTCTTCTTCTATCTTAAAAACATCGCCCTTTCGTTATCTTCTTATTTTCTTACATCGTCGCTATCTGAAGTTGCTTACTTAGCGTCTATCTTAATAGAGCTATCTGATCTAAGCTAACAGCTATCTAAGCTGCGGCGTAACTAGTCTGTGCGCCGCTGTAGAGGGTCTATATAGATCTATCCGTAGCACACTATCTCTTCTTCTTTTTCTTCTTTACTAAGGCCTTAAGCGCTAGAGCAAAGCCGGCGTCGCCGACTCTGTCTATAAAATCGATTGGCTGCGAGCCTTTCTCTTTCCTGGGCGGCGTCGGCAAGCGTCGCGCTAAAGCGGTAGTGTCGTCTCTAATTTCACTGTTTTTATCCGACCCGCAAAGCCGGTAGATAGTAACAGTGTAATCGGAGACTAAAGCGCACCGCTGCGATCGTTTCCGTCAGTTTTCGCACCGATAGAGCAGACGCAGCCTTTCTTTTTCTTCTATCTCTTCTAGAGCTATTAACTTCGGAGCCACTTAGGTCTCGGCTTCCTCGGGTTCTGGATATAGAATTCCTTTAGCAGCTCCGCCGAATTTTGGAGATTCTCGACCGGATACTATGTATAGTCTTCCGGCCACTCCTTCTATAAGATCCTTGCTTCGATAGACCCCCTTATCTTCCTTATATCTATTATATCTTCTACCTCCTACTCTTCTTCTTTACCGTCTATCTTGATTGGTAGGGGTTTGGCGAACTCCTGTTCTAGAAGACCGTCTCTAGGGTCTAGACTTAACAGATCTAAATAGAAAACGTCGTAGATTCGGAACAACTTTAGTAGCTAGAGTCGATAAGTTACTAGCGACCTCTTTTCCACTATTGTAAAAGGACCTACGGAGCGGGGGTTAAGCTTAGCGTTGCCTTTTAGCCTTAGGTTCTGTGTGTTAAGCTATACTTTTTGGCTTTCTTCGAATTCTATTAGTAACCGCTTTCTATTAGCTCGAGTTACTGTCTTCTTCTAAGCCGATTCTATTGCCTCCTTCGCTACCCAGATCGCTTCTTCTATCTAAGATTTAAGCGCTTCTGCTACAGCGGCGGCAACTCTCTTTAACGAAGTGGCGGTAGAAGATTCCGAAGAGCTGGGTTTGTCTAGCGGTTAAAAGCTTATTCTCGGAAGATAGCTATAAGTTATCTCAAACAGCGCCAGTAAGATAGCCTCGGACTGTGCCGAATTAGCGCAGAATTCGGCTATCGGCATTACCTTAACCTACTCTTCTTAATAGTAGCTGTAGAAGATCCGTAGATATTTTTCTATCTTATAGTTAGCTACTTTAGACTAACCGTTAGTCTAAGGGTAAGCGGCTGTACTAAGCTTTCTGCGAATTCCGAGAACTTAGTTAATAGCCTTCTATACATTAGCAGTAAATTAAGGACCCCTATCCGTAGTAATAGTGTCCGGCAGGCTATAGTGCTTCTATACGTGCGAAATTAGCATCCTCGCTGTCTCTTCTGTAGTAGTGCCTTCGTCCTTTGCTTAACAGGGGATAAAATAGCGTTCCTCGCTTAACCGATCCACTATATTAAGGGTAGCATTGTATCTATCGGAATCCGGTAGGCCGGTTACAAAATTTATCGTAATATGCTGCTACAGTTTCTCGGGGATCGGCAATAGCTTCAGTAGACCGGCTAGAAGGCTGTAGCGCAGCTTCGCGGCTCGATACGCGTAGCAATTGGCGATAAAATAGTGGATCTGCTCGAAGATCCGCAGAAACTAGTAGACTGTCCTAACAGCTTCTATCGTCTTCTTTGTGCTAGTATAGCTAACGTCCTTGTGACTATAGACGAGCTGGATAACCTCTGTAATTCGTTCTTCTAGAACTATTAACTTCCCTAAACCGGTTTTGCTGAGCTTCTGTTGCTGGTTGAGCTGCTCTACTTTTTCGTAAAGCGTCTCTTCCTTAGTCGCCGGCTCCGCCGTATAGATCCCTACTTCTTTCAACACCTCGGCGTCTACTATCCGCTCGGTTAACACCTTCTGGAATATGTTCGGATCTTCCTTTGCGCAGCTAGTCTTCTCTTCTCTTCTTATTAGCGCGTTAGCCTTTCTGTTTTAAGCTCCTAGTCGATAAATAATCTTAAAGTCGAATCTAGATCAATAGGCGGCTTACTAAGCCTAGCGGCGCGAGAGCTTCTACGTCTTTATAAAGTAGGTCAACGACTAATAGTCTGTAAGGACCTGGACCGTGCTCTTTCTAGCTATAAGCTCCGGCTTCTACTCCTCGAAAGCTTGGATAATAGCTAACAGCTCCTTGTCGTTAATAGCGTAGTTCCGCTTAGCCTTATTTATAGACTTGCTAAAGAAGGCTACTGGATAGAGGGTCTCGCCGTCGTCGTTATATTAAGAAAGGACCCCTGCTGTTACTGTGTCGGAAGCGTCCGTTTCTAGGTAGATCGTCTTTTCTAGTCGGAAGTGCGCTAGCACTAGCGCCAAGGCCACCGATTCTTTTAGTTAGTGAAAAGCCTCTATAAACTTCTCGTTCTATAGGCTAGCCGCCTCCTTCTTTAATGCCTTATTTAGGGGTCTTGCTATCTTGCTAAAGTCCTTAATAAACTAACGATAGTAACTGCAGAACCCGAGAAAGGCTCTAATTTAGGTAGTGTTTCCGGACTTCGGCTGCTTCCATTCTGCTATAGCAGCGACCTTTAAAGGGGTCTATCCGAATTCCTTCTCTTCCGACAATAAGACCAAGATATTTGACCTCGGTCTATTAGAACTCGCTCTTCTTCGTGTCCGCGTTTAAGCCAACCTCGCAGAGCCTAGTTAACACTCTCTTAATGTGGTCCGTATGCTGCTCTCTCGTCCTATTAGTGTAGATAAGGATGTCGTCCAAGTTAATAGACACAAACCGCTCTAGCATGTCTATAAAGGTGTAATTTATAAAACGCTGCTACACTGCCAGTACGTTAGTAAGTCCGAAAGGCATAACCAGCTACTTAAAGTTGCCTATGCGCGTAGCGAACGTTGTAAGGTCTTCCGTCTGTCCTTCTTCGTTCCTTAGTCGATAGAATGCTTAGCAAATGTCCAGCTTGCTAAACTACTTAGCTTTTGCTACCTGTTGTATAGTCTTATCAATTAGCGGCAGCAGGTATATATCTCTCTTAGTAACCTTATTAAGGCCTCGGTAATCTACGCACAGCCGGAGGCCGCCTCCGGGTTTCTATACGAAAAGGATCAGCGATATATACTCGGCGGAGCTTGGCGTAATAAACTTCTTTACTAGGTTTTGTTAAACAAACACTTCTACTTAGTCTAGCTTAGCTAGCGATAGACGTCTTAGGGGTTTGGTTCTCGGCAGTGCGGCTCCTTCTTTTAGTCGGATCTTGTTATTGTATTCTAGTCGATAGAGCAGTAGGAGGTTGGAGTCGGGTTTTAAGAACACGTTAGCGTAGCTATAGAGTTCTTTCAGTAACACCTCTAGCAGGTCCACTTCTTCTTCTGCTATTATCTTTCAGTAGTCTTCGATGTCTTTTATTAAGATAGCGTAGATCTTATTCTCTAGCGACTTCGCGAGAGTCGTAAGGGCTTGTAAGCTTATTATTCCGACAGTATCTAGGGGATCGGAACGGTCGGCCGGAACTGCGTTAACGGACGTAACGTTTGGTTTCGCAGCGAAGACGGTGACTGATTCGACAGCGGCGGTGCCGCTCTGCTAGGTTTTAAACCCGAGTGTGCCTTCGTCTATGTTAATAACGGCTTTCTGGTTCTTTCTCTATTTCTGCCCTATAATAATGTTAAACCGTCCAATGTCTATAATTCGGAATGTTGCTTCTGTAGTGCGACCAGCTAGGGTAGTCTTTAACAGTTTATTATACGTAACGCTCTCTGTGTCTTGTCCGTTATATGCCGAAATTCGCGTTAGCGATGCTAACTCTACTAGATAACTATATCCCTTCGTTAGTTTCTGTTAGGGGACGCCGCCCTGCCAGGTCCTAGACCTGGACTGGCTGTCGTCCTAAGGATTGCGACTTAGCAGCACCAGCACGACCCCACCCTCTGTACGGAACTAGCACGACCCTACCCTCTATACAGAGAGAAATCCTACAACTCTGTGCAGAGGGAAAATCCTGCACCCCTATATAGGGGAGAAATCTCTGTACCCTTATATAGGAGGGAAATTGCTAGCTTGCTTCGTAGGTACAAAACATACAGTAGCAGACGACGAAGGAACTGCCTATTAGTTCCTTTATATAGATATCTAGCCTTAAGTTTCTAAACTAAGATTCTTAAGCCCCTTACAGTTTCTAAACTAGTCGATAGTGAATTGCTACGCCGATAAGTGCTCCTATATCTATAAAACCTTTTAATTAAAGGGTGTAATATAAGCCCTTAAGAGGGTAGACAGTAATTAGAAGGATTATAGCGGTCTCTGTATTCACTTCCACCGCCGCCGAGAGCAGGTCGTTACAGATGTTGATGCTCTCTCCTTTTTCTGGCGATGCGGTTTATAGCGGTGCCCTATTGTTTATGCTAGGTAGGGGGCCTATCCGTCTAGCTAGTCTTTTCCTAAGATTCTTAATAGTACCCCACTGTCTACACTGTTAGTATCGTTCGGCGCCGGCTCTATAGCTTAGATAGTCTTCCGTAGCGGCGGCGGCTTCGTAGTATGGTATTCCTGCTTCTACTAAGTCGTCGCTTAGCATCTAGTAGCGATATAGCCAGGCTTTCCGTATACGTAGCAAGTGGAGACGAAAGGCGAACCCAGTAAATAGGATAGCTACTAGGGGCCTCGTCGGAAAGGAGCAAAGGTCGCGTCGTCTACGCTAGGGACGACTTCTGATTCAGTTCGCGTACTGCCGATTTTCTGTACGCGTTTAAGTTTCTAGCGGTAACTCTCGCCTAGTGCACGAAGCTTTTAAGGTCTACGTCTTCTACCGAAGCTATAGCTCTATCCAGTTCAGGGTTCAACTTCTGCCTTAGTAAGTGTAACTGTTTATCCTTAGACACTTTAACTCTAATAGTATATTTCCTAAACAGTCCGTAAAATTCCTTAAACGTTAGCCGGTTTTGGCTAATCTTGTCTAGTTGTTCGCAGGCCGTCTTCTTACGGAAAGGGTCTCTAAAGCGTTGGTCCAGGACTTTAATAGCTTCGTCGGCAGTTACATCTTCTAGGTCTGCTACTAGCGAGAACGCTTTACCTTCTAGTCGCGCCTCTAGATAGGCCAGTTTGTCTTCTTCGCTGCTTCCGGCGTAATCGCGACTTATCTTGTTCCTTATCTTCTTCTTAAAGGTTTCCTAGGCCTTAGGATCTCTACCTCTAAAGGCCGGTAGGTTAGGTAGTAACGTTATCGAAGTGCTACCCTAACTGTAGGCAGTAGGTAAGGCAGTTTCTGCTTAGTCTTCTCGTAGTAGCAGCGGTACTAACGACGTCGCTTCCGCTATGTTAGCTAACTAAGCTCTTAGCGTTTTCAGTTATGCTAGTCGTGTCGCCGCTTAGTTCTCTAACACCTCGATAATAGTCTCCGCCGATTCCTTCTTAGCTATTACTACCTCTATCTTCTCTCTTATCTGCTTGTTCTTTTCTATTCTTTTTGTAAAACATCTTCTTAATAAAGGTAATAGTGTCGTACACCTTTCTAGACCCGTGTTCTGCTAGGTGTTCCTTAAGTTCGTTAGGTATGCAGGCTTACAGCTCCTTATAGCCGGCTATGCCCTCCTTTACTTCGTCCGTCTCTTCTTCTATAAGACCTTTAGCAACCGTTCTATTGTTAAGGATGCTAGCGCGCCTATTCCTTGCTCTATTAGTCTTTCTCTTTCCGCTGCAGCTAGTAACGCCGCTCTCTACCGTCGAGAAGCCTTCTATAGCCTTCTTACAGTGCTAGTGTGTTTGGTTTAGGTTGTAGTATGCGCTTGCGTTATTTGGGTAGCCGGATATAGTTTAACAGTCCCTTTCGTACAGCGTAGGGTTAGTGTAGTTAGTAAGTTCGAGATATAATAATCCGAGCGCGCAGATATAATTTAATACAGCTGTTCTAATAACTATATCTCGAACTAAGGAGGGAAAGGAATCTATATAGTGGTAGGTAAGGGCTTTAGGGGTGGTATGCCAAGGCCCGGCTCGGTCCAGAAGGGCCGAGCCGAAATTCCAAGGGTCTACCCTATTACTTAGTCCCACCCCTTTCTGCCGCTATAACACCTTGCGAAGTTGTCGACAAATAAGATCTACGCTATATCGATAAAAGACATCGAAGACCACTGAAAGATAATAGCAGAGGAAGAATTGATCCTACTAGAGGTGTTACTAAAAGAACTTTATATTTATACTAACGTGTTCTTAAAAGCTGACTCTAATCTCCTGCCCCTCTACTAACTAGAATATAACAACAAGATTCGACTAAAGGAAGGAGCTACGCTACCGAGAACCGAACTACTAAGGCGACTATCTCTAGCCGAGTTGGACTAAGTAGAAGTGTTTGTTCGAGAAAATTTGGCAAAGAAGTTTATTACGCTAAGCTCCGCTAAGTATGCATTGTCGATCCTTTTTATATAGAAACCCGGAGGCAGCCTCCGGCTATACGTAGACTACTAAGGCCTTAATAAGGTTACTAAGAGAGATGTATACCCGCTGCCGCTAATCGATAAGACTATACAGCGGGTAGCGAAAGCTAAGTAGTTCAGCAAGCTAGACATTCGCTAAGCGTTCTACTAGCTAAGGAACGAAGAGGGACAGACGGAAGACCTTACTACCTTCGCTATACGTATAGGCAACTTTAAGTAGCTGGTTATACCTTTCGGACTTACTAATACGCCGGCTATATAGCAGCACTTTATAACCTACACCTTTATAGACATGCTCGAGCGGTTTGTGTCTATCTACCTAGACAATATCCTTATCTATACCGACAGAACGAGAGAACAGCATACGGACTACATTAAGCAGGTACTAACTAGACTCTAAGAGGTCGGATTAAACGCGGATACAAAGAAGAGCGAGTTCTATCAGTCCGAAGTTAGATACCTCGGCCTTATTGTTAGAAGAGAAGGCATCCAGATAAACCCCTTAAAGGTCGCTGCTATAGCAGAGTAGAAACAGCCGAAGTCCGGAAACACTACCTAGATCAGAGCTTTCCTTAGATTCTGCAGCTACTATCGCTAGTTTATTAAGGACTTTAGCAAGATAGTAGGACCCCTAAACGAGGCACTAAAAAAGGATGCAACTAGCCTATAGAACGAGAAGTGCATAGAGGCCTTTCACTAGCTAAAGGCTGCTGTAGCCTTAGCGCCAGTATTAGTGCACTTCCCGCTAGAAAAGACGATCTACCTAGAAACGGATACTTCCGATATAGTTATAGTAGGGGTCCTTTCTTAGTATAACGACAACAATAGAGCCCTTTATCTAGTAGCCTTCTTTAGCAAATCTATAAAGGAAGCCGAACGGAACTACGCTATCTACGATAAGGAGCTGTTAGCTATTATCTAGGCTTTCGGGGAGTGGAAGCTAGAACTTATAGCCGGAAAGAGCACGGTCCAAGTGCTCACCAATTACCAGTTATTGACCTATTTTATAAAGATACAGAAGCTTTTACGCTGCTAAGCTCGATAGGCCGCTTACTTATCCAGGTTCGATTTTAAGATTACTTATCGACTAGGAGCTTAAAACAGAAAGGCTAACGCGCTAATAAGGAGAGAAGGGAAGACTAGCTGCGCAAAAGAAGATCCGAATATATTCCAGAAGGTGTTAACCGAGCGGATAGTAGACGCCAAAGTACTAAAAGAAGTAGGGATCTGCGCTGTAGAGTCGCTAGCCGAGGAAGAGACGCTTTACGAAAAAGTAGAGCGACTTAACTATTAACAGAAGTTTAGCAAGACAGGTTTAGGGAGGCTTATAGTTCTGGAAGAGCTAATCGCGGAAGTCGTTTAGCTAGTCTATAGTTCTAAGGATGTCGGCTACGCTAGCACGAAGAAGATAATAGAGGCTATAAAGACTGTCTACTGGTTTCTGCAAATCTTTAAGCAAATCTACCGGTTTATCCGCAACTGTTATACGTGTCGAGCTACGAAGCTGCGTTACGGTCTTCCGGCCGGTCTACTAAAGCTACTGCCGATCCCTAAGAAACTGTAGCAGCATATTACGATAGATTTTGTAACCGGCCTACCGGACTCTAATAGATATAATGCTACCCTTAATATAGTAGATCGGTTAAGTAAGGAACGCTACTTTATCCCCTGTCGAGCAAAGGATAAAGGCACTACCGTAAAAGAGACCGCAAGAATACTGATTCAGTACGTATAGAAGCACTATAGTCTGCCGGACACTATTACTACAGATAGGGGTCCTCAATTTACTGCTAATGTATGGAAGGCTATTAACTAAGTTCTCGGAGTCTGCAGAAAGGTTAGAACAGCCGCTTACCCTTAGACGGACAGTCAGTCGGAGGTAGCTAACTGTAAGATAGAGAAATATCTGCGAATCTTCTGCAGTTATTATTAAGAAGGCTAAACTAAGGTGTTGCCGATAGCCGAGTTCTGCGCTAACTTAGCGCCGTCCGAAGCCACCTCGCTAGCGCTATTCGAGATAACTTACAGCTATCTTCTACAGATAAGCTTTTAACTACTGGATAGACCCAGCTCTTCGGAACCTTCTACTACTACCTCGTTAAAGAGAGTCGCTGCAGCTACGGCAGAAGCACTTAAGGATTAGATAGAAGAGGTAATCCGAACAGCGAAAGAGGCAATAGAGTTAGCTTAAGGGAAGATAGTAATTCGAGCTAATAGGAAGTGGTCGCTAATAGAATTCGAAGGAGGCCAAAAGGTATAGCTTAATATGCAGAACCTAAGGCTAGAAGGCAACGCTAAGCTTAACCTCCGTTACGTAGGTCCGTTTACGATAGTGGAAAAGAGGTCGCTAGTAACCTATCGGCTCTAGCTACTAAGGTCGCTCCAGATCTAAGATGTCTTCTATTTAGATCTGTTAAGCCTAGACCCGGAAGATGGCCTTCTAGGGTAGGGGTTTGTCGAACCCCTACCAATCGAGATAGATAGTAAGGAAGAAGAATAGGAGGTAGAAGATATAATAGATATTAGCAAGATAAGGGAGTCTATCGAAGCGCAGATCTTATAGAAGGGGTAGCTAGAAGACTATAAATAGTATCCAGTCGAGAATCTTTGGAATTCGGCAGAGCTGCTAGAAGAGTTCTATGTCCAGAATCCGACAAAACCGAGACCTAAATAGCTCCGGAAGAGATAGAAGAAGAAGAAAGGCCGCGTCTGCACTGTTAGTGCAAAAACCGAAGAAACGATCGTTAATCCGAGCGCGCAGATATAATTTAATACAGCTGTTTTAATAACTATATCTCGAGCTAAAGAGGGAAAGGAATCTATCCAGCTGTAGGTAAGGGCTTTAGAGGTAGTGTGCCAAGGCCCGGCTCGGTCCAGAAGGGCCGAGCCGAAATTCCAAGGGTCTACCCTATTACTTAGTCCTACCCCTTTCTGCTGCTGTAACACCACTCCCCTCCCTTATTAGCAGTCGGCCTCGACTGCTTACTTATCCCTTTCGCTTCTTTTATCTAATTCTATCTAATTAAGTCCCCTTGTTCTTCTATCTATTTATCTGCCTTTGCCTCTCTTTTTCTTTTGTTTTTATTTCTTCTTCTTCTTCTTTCGTCTAGGTCGCGGCTTTCTTCGTAAAAATTCTTCTTAAAATCGACGTTACCTCTTGTTTTCCTTCTACTTCAAAAACACATTCCTTTCTTTATCTGCTTCTGCTTTTTATTATCGCTATCTAAAGCATTTTACTTAGCGTCTATCTAATCGGAGCTATCTGATCTAAGCTAACAGCTATCTAACCGGTGCTGTAGCTAGTTTATACGCTACTGCAGAGAGCCCTATATAGGTACGTCCGTAGTGCTCTATCTTCTTCTTCTTTTCATCCTTACTAAGGCCTTAAGCGCTATCGCAAAGCCGGCGTCGCCGACTCCGTCTACGAAATCGGTCGGCTGCAAGCCTTTCTCTTTCCTAGGCAGCGTCGGCGACCGTCGCGTCGACAGAGGTAGCGCTGTCCTCGACTTTAAAACCGTTATTATCTGTCTGGCAAAGCCGGCGGCTAGTAGCGGTTTATTCGAGGACTCTAGCTAAGTGCACTGCTATAATCGTTTCTTTGGTTTTCGAACCGATAGCGCGGACGCGGCCTCTTCTTCTTCTATCTCTTTTAGAGCTATTATATCCAGAGCTACTTAGTGAATTTCGGAGATTCTCGATTAGATACTATTTATAGTCTTCTAGCTATCCCTTCTATAAGATCCTCGCTTTAATAGACCCCCTTATCTTCCTTATATCTATTACATCTTCTACCTCCTATTCTTCTTCTTTACTGTTAGGGGACGCTGCCCTACTAGGTCCTAGACCTGGACTGGCTGTCGTCCTAAGGATTGCGACTTAGCGGCGCCAGCACGACCCTACCCTCTGTACAGAGGGAAATCCCGCAACTCTCTACAGAGGGAAAATCCTACACCCCTATATAGGGGAGAAATCTCTGTACCTCTGTATAGAGGGAAATCTCTACACCCCTATATAGGGGGAAATTGCTAGCTTGCTTCGTAGGTACAAAACATACAGTAGCAGATAACGAAGGAACTGCCTATTAGTTCCTTTATATAGATACCTAGCTTTAAGTTTCCAAATTAAGATTCTTAAACCCCTTATATTAGGAACTGATCTTACTGTCGGTAACTGCAGTAATACAACGAAGATAGACAGCGCTATCCCTATAGATACTATAGACATACAGGACTACATAAACCGTATATATAAGGAGCTAATAGCTCGTAAGAACCAGCTCGAACAACAAGTCGGCCACTAGGCCTCGATAATTTCTAAACAGGAACAGGAGCTCCGACTGTTGCAGCAGCAGAAAGGGGTAGGACTAAGTAAGTAATAGGGTAGACCCTTAGAATTTCGGCTCGGCCCTTCCAGACCGAGCCGGGCCTTGGCGCACCCATCCCTAAAGCCCTTACCTACCGCTGCATAGATTCCTTTCCCTCCTTAGTTCGAGATATAGTTATTAGAACAGCCGTATTAAATTCTATCTATATGCTCGGATAATTATATCTCGAACTTACTAACTACACCAACCCTGCGCTGCGCGAAAGGGACCGTTGAACTACATCTAGCCGCCCGAATAACGCACGCGTACTAAAACTTAAACCAAACATATTAGCACTGTAAGAAGACTACAGAGGGCTTCTCGACAGTAGAGGGCGGCGTTACAGGCTGCAGCGGAAAGAGAAAGACTGACAGAGCGAGAGACAGGCGCGCTAGCATCCTTAATAATAGAACGGTTACTAGAGGTCTTATAGAAGAAGAGACAGACGAAGCAAAGGAGGGCATAGCGGGCTATAAGGAGTTATATACATGCACACTAGATAAAATCGAAGAGCACCTAACAGAACATAGCTCTGGAAAGATATACGACACTATTACCTTTATTAAAAAGACGTTCTACAAGAAGATAGAAGAGAACAAACAGCTAAGAGAAGAAATAGAGGCAGTGATAGCCGAGAAGGAATCGGCAGAAACTATTATCGATGTGTTAGAAAACCAAGCGGCGACTCGACTAGCGCAATTCAAGGCGCTAAAGGCTCAGTTAGCTAACATAGAGGCAGCGACGTCGTCGGCGCCGCCGCTACTACGAGAAGGCCAAGCCGAAACCGCCTTACCGACTGCCTACAGTTAAGGTAGCTCTTCGATAACGTTACTACCTAATCTACCTGCCTTTAGAGGCAGAGACCCTAAGGCCTAGGAAGCTTTTAAGAAGAAGATAAGGAATAAGATAAGCCGCGATTATGCAGCAAGCATCGAAGAAGACAGACTAGCCTATCTAGAGGCGCGATTAGAAGGTAAAGCGTTCTCGCTAGTAGCGGACCTAGAAGATATAACCGCTAACGAAGCAATTAAAGCCTTAGACTAACGCTTCGGAGACACCTTCCGAAAGAAGACGGCCTGTAAGCAACTAGACAAGATTAACCAAAACTGGCTAACGTTTAAGGAATTCTATAGACTGTTTAGGAAATATGCTATTAGAGCTAAAGTGTCCGAAGATAACCAGCTACACTTACTAAGGCAGAAGTTAAACCCCGAACTGGCTGGAGCTATAGCTTCGGTAGAAGACGAAGACCTTAAGAGCTTCGTGCATTAGGCGAGAGTCACTGCTAGAAACTTGAACGTGTACAGAAAATCGGCGTTACGTAAACCGAGTTAGAGATTGTTATTAGCGCCGACGACGCGAGCCTCCGCCCCCTTTCGACGAGGCCCCTAGCAGCTACCCTATTAACCGCGTTCGCTGTTCGTCCCTACCTACTACGTATACGGAAAGCCTGGCTATATCGCTACTAGATGCCAAGCTACGAATGAGCAGAAGCAGGAATACTATAATACGAAGCTACCGCCGCTAAGGAAGACTATCCAAGCTATAGAGCCGGCGCCGAACGATACTAATAGCGTAGACGGTAGAGTGCTATTAAGGATCCTAGGAAAAGACCAGCTGGACAGATAGGCCCCCTACCTAGCATAAACAATAGGGCACTGCTACGAATCGCATCGCTAGAAGAAGAGAGCATTTACAGTTGTAACGATCCGCTCTTAGCGGCAGTGGAAGTGAATACAGAGACCGCTATTATCCTTCTAATTACTGTCTACCCCCTTACCGGCTTGCACCGCCCCCTTTAGCTAAAAGCCTTTATCAACATAGGAGCTCTTATCGGTGCGGCGATTCACTATCGACTGGTTTAGAAGCTGACAAAGGGATACCGTTATCCGGTAGAACTAGCGTCGCCGACGCGAATTTCGGCTTATAACAGACAAGATACGGAGAGCGTTACGCATTACATACCGCTAAAGACTACCCTAGCCGGCCGAACGACTAAAGCAACGTTTCGAATTATAGATATCGGACGGTTTAACAGTATTACAGGACAGAAATAGATAAAGAACTAGAAAGCTGTTATTGATATAGGTAAAGGCACACTCGGATTCAAAACCCAGCACAGCGGAACCGCCGCCGTCGAATCGGTCACTATCGTCGCTGCGGAACCGAACGTCGCGGCTATTAACGCGGCTCCGACTAACCGTTCCAATCCCCTAGATACCGTCAGAATAATAAGCTTAGGAGCCCTAATAACTCTCGTAAAGTCGCTAGAGAATAAGATTTACGCTATCTTGATAAACGACATGGAATATTACCAGAAGATAATAGCAGAAGAAGAAGTAGACCCGCTAGAGGTATTACTAAAAGAACTCTATAGCTACACTAACGTGTTCTTAAAAGCCGACTCTAACCTCCTGCCGCTCTACCGACCGGAATATAACAACAAGATCCAGTTGAAAGAAGGAGCTGTGCTGCCGAGAACCGAACTCCTAAGACGCTTATCGCCGGCCGAGCTGGACTAAGTAGAAGTGTTTGTTCGAGAAAACCTAGCGAAGAAGTTTATTACGCCGAGCTCTGCCGAGTATACGTTACCGATCCTGTTCGTACAGAAACCTAGAGGTAGTCTCCGACTGTACGTAGACTACCGAGGCCTTAATAAGGTTACTAAGAGAGATGTATACCCGCTGCCGCTAATCGATAAGACTATACAACGAGTAGCAAAAGCTAAGTAGTTTAGCAAGCTGGATATTCGCTAAGCGTTCTACCGACTAAGGAAAGAGGAAGGGCAGACGGAAGACCTTACGACATTCGCTATACGTATAGGCAACTTTAAGTAGTTGGTTATGTCTTTCGGACTTACCAACGCGCCGGTAGTGTAGCAGCGTTTTATAAATTACACCTTTATAGACATGCTAGAGCGGTTCGTATCTATTTACTTAGACGACATCCTTATCTATACTAATAGAACTAGAGAGCAGCATACAGACTACATCGAGAGGGTGTTAACTAGGCTGCGTAAGGTCGGATTAAACGCGGATACAAAGAAGAGCGAGTTCTATTAGACTGAAGTCAAATATCTCGGTCTTATTGTCAGAAGAGAAGGAATTTGGATAGACCCTTTAAAGGTCGCTGCTGTAGCGGAATAGAAGCAGCCGAAGTCTGGAAACACTACCTAAATTAGAGTTTCTCTCGGATTCTGTAGCTACTATTAACGATTTATTAAGGACTTAAGCAATATAGTAAGACCCCTAAACAAAGTATTAAAGAAGGAGGCCGCTAGCCTATAGAATAAGAAGTGCACAGAGGCCTTTAATCGACTGAAAGAAGCGGTAGCCTCGGCGCCAGTGCTAGTGCACTTCCGACCGGAAAAGACGATCTACCTAGAGACGGACGCTTCCGATATAGTAACTGCAGGAGTCCTTTCTTAATATAATAACGACGGCGAGACCCTCTATCTAGTAGCCTTCTTTAGCAAGTCTATAAACGAGGCTAAGCAGAACTACGCTATCTACGACAAGGAGCTATTGGCTATTATCCAAGCTTTCGAGGAGTAGAAGCTAGAGCTTATAGCTAGAAAGAGCACGGTCTAGGTCCTTACAGACTATCAATCGTTAGCCTACTTTATAAAGACGCAGAAGCTCTCGCGCCGCTAAGCTTAGTAGGCCGCTTATCTATCTAGGTTCGACTTTAAGATTACTTATAGACCTGGAGCTTAGAACGGAAAGGCTAATACACTAATAAGAAGAGAGGGGAAGACCAGCCACGCGAAAGAAGATCCGAACATGTTCCAGAAGGTGTTAACCGAGCGGATAGTAGACGCCGAGGTGTTGAAAGAAGTAGGGATCTGCGCAGTAGAGCCAACGACTAAGGAAGAGACGCTCTACGAAAAGGTAGAGCAGCTTAACTGACAACAGAAGCTTAGCAAAACCGGTTCAGGGAAGCTAATAGTTCTAGAAGAACTAATTACAGAGGTCGTCCAGCTGGTCTACAGTTCTAAGGTTGTTGGCTACGCTAGCACGAAGAAGACGATAGAAGCTGTAAGGACGGTCTACTAGTTTCCGCGGATCTTCGAGCGGATTAATCGGTTTATCGCTAATTGTTACGTGTGCTGAGCTACGAAACCGCGCTACGGCCTTCCGGCTGGTCTACTAAAGCCACTTCTAATCTCTAAGAAACTATAGCAATACATTACGATAGATTTTATAACTAGCCTACCGGATTCCGATAGATACAATGCTACCCTTAACGTAGTGGATTAGCTAAGCAAAGAACGCCTCTTTATCCCCTATTAAGCAAAGGACGAAGGCACTACTGCAGAAGAGACAGTAAGAATACTAATTTAGTATATATAGAAGCACAATAGCCTGCTGGACACTATCACTACAGATATAGGTCCTTAATTCACTGCTAATATATAGAAGGCTATTAATCAAGTTCTCGGAATTAGCAGAAAGCTTAGCACAACGGCTTACCCTTAGACCGACAGTTAGTTTAAAGTAGCTAACCGCAAGATAGAGAAATATCTACGAGTCTTCTGCAGTTATTATTAGGGACAGTAGGTTAAGGTGCTGCCGATAGCCAAATTCTGCGCCAATTTAGCACAGTTAGAGGCCACCTTACTAGCGCCGTTCGAGATAACTTATAGTTATCTTCCGAGAATAAGCTTTCAACTACTAGACAACCCTAGCTCTTTGGAATCTTCTACTGCTACTTTGTCGAAGAGAGTCGCTGCTGCTACGGCAGAAGCGCTTAGATCTTAGATAGAAGAAGCGATCTAGGTAGCGAAAGAGGCAATAGAATCGGCTTAGAAGAAGATAGTAACTCGAGCTAATAGAAAGCGGTTGCTAATAGAATTCGAAGAAGGCCAAAAGGTATAGCTTAGTACGCAGAACCTTAGGCTAAAAGGAAACGCTAAGCTTAACTCCTACTACGTAGGTCTATTTAAGATAGTGGAAAAGAGATCGCCGGTAACTTATCGGCTCTAGCTACCGAAGTCGTTCCGAACCTACGATGTCTTCTATTTAGACCTGTTAAGCCTGGACCCTGAGGACGGTCTTCCAGAACAGGGGTTCGCCGAACCCCTACTAATCGAGATAGACGATAAAGAAGAAGAGTAGGAGGTAGAAGATATAATCGATATAAGGAAGATAAGAGGGTCTATCGAAGCGAGGATCTTATAGAAGGGATAGCCGGAAGACTACGAATAGTATCTAATCGATAATCTTTGAAATTCGGCAGAGCTGTTAAGAGAGTTTTACGTCCGGAACCCGAAGAAGCCGAGGCCTAAGTAGCTCCGAAGTTAATAGCTCTAGAAGAGATAGAAGAGGAAGAAAGGCCGCGTCCGCTCTATTAGTACGAAAACCGATAGAAACGATCGCAGTAACGCGCTTGGTTAGGGTCCTCGGCTCTACTACTACTACTACAGTCTGCTGGATTTGCGAGTTAGATAAAGGCGGTAAAGCCGAGGACGGCACTACCGCTTCGGCATACTTTGTAACCGGCTTCGTCTTCACCGACACTAACTACCGACTATATCGAACGGATAATAACGGCGAAGAACGAAGCTAACGTGTAAGGGCTTAAGAATCTTGGTTTAGAAACTTGAGGCTAGGTATCTATATAAAGGAACTAATAGGCAGTTCCTTCGTCGTCTGCTGCTGTACAATTTGTACCTACGAAGCCAAGCTAGCAATTTCCCTCTGTATAGGGACGTAAGGTTTACACTCTGTACAGAGAGTCAGGAGTTTCCCTCTATACAGTAGTGCAGAGTTTTCCCTCTGTTTAGAGGGACGACAATTCCCCTCTGTAGAGGGCTATAGGATTCTCCCTCTATATAGGAGTAGGGTCGTATTAGTAACTCTTTACAGAGGGTAGGGTCGTGCTAGCGCTGCTAAGTCGCAGTCCTTAGGGCGACGCCTGGCCTAGGTCCAGGACCTGGGCTAGACGGCGCTCCCTAACAATACCCCCCTCCCTTCTCGTAGTGCTTCTTTCGTACGACGGCGTGTCGTACACCCTTAGCTCCTAGGGTTTCTCTAGCAGGTCGCAATTTCCCGTCTCCGTCCGGTCGTCTATAGGGCCGTTGTCTAGGCACTTACTAGTCGGCAATGCCTGCTAGATGCCCTCCCTCTATGCTGCTGCAACCTCAGCTCTGTCTATCTAGATCCTGTAGCTAAGGCGGAGGAAGACCTACGAGCAGGGAAGGTAGGTAGTGCTAGATCGCTTCTACCTAATCTTAACCGATTCCGTTTGCTACTTTAAGGATGCTATAGCTAAGGCGGAGGAGGACCTACAAGCAGTTACAAAGGTGCAGGAGGTGCTCGGTCCTGTCTGTCTATTTACCTGTCTCTTGTCCCTCGTCTGTTTACCTCCTGCCCTATAGCCCTAGCCGTGCACTCCGCGTCTTAACCGTATAGTCTGCCGGCTGCGGGCTGTCTGGCTCTGTCCCTGTGCCCTAGTCGTTGTCCGGAGTTTAGCTCCTAGGTAGATGTTCCTGCCTCCGTCCAGTCGTCTATATAGCCGTCGCTCGTCCAGGCATTAGGTCGTAGTCGCCTCGTTTGCCCTCCTTTATACAGTTGTAGCAGCTGCCCTAGTTGCTATTGCCTTACACAGTAGGCAGCTACTACTCTATATATTAAGCCTTCCCCCCTTCTCTCCCTCTTCCTCTCTTTCTCTTCTATTCCCCTACCTACTACTCGTCCGCCCGGCCGTCTACTACTAACACAACTACTACAACTACTAATACAACTACTACTACTGTCTACAACTACTACTTATAACGCCGCTACTCCGTCCGCCTAGTGCCGCTGTAGCTCTCTTGTAGTTGCCGGCCTGTCCTCCTACACTTCTACCTCTAGCTATAGGATGCTTAGCTTAGCTAGCAACTCCGCTTCCGGTTCGTACAGTCTCCTTCCTTCGTACAGTCCTAGCTAACGTCTTAGGTGCTATACTAATAAGCAGCAGGATGCTGCTAAGCTGCTCTTCCACTCCTTCTAGTGTAACCCTGTCCCTGCTTTACGGTATTGGCCTAGGTAGGGCCCCTACCGGCCGGGAGGTAGTTGAGATTTTGGATAGGGAGTCGGCTGCCCTAGTCCTAGGGGGTAGTAGCTAGTATGCTACCCCGAGGTAGTATATAAAAGTTTCCAGACGGTTCTGCTCTTATTCCCTTCTCGCTCTTACTCTTATTCTTACCTGTCTCCTAACTGTTCCCCTCCTCCTGCCCCTTTCTGTACAGTGTAGTATTAGTAGGCCCTAGTAGGGTTCTACGTCTTAATCCCGATCCTTTAATACCCTAAGTTGCTAGCGGCTGCCCTATACCTAGGGTAGATCGTGCCCCTTTTCGCTGTATAGCACGGTGTTACTGCGACTGGGCAGGGGGATGGTTCCCCTCCTACCTGTCCAGCGCGGTTGAGTCCTAGAGGGCCTCGTACGGTTCCTACATAGGCTCTGCCTACCCTCTCTATTTAACTAGGTATTCTATCTTCTTCCGCTTGCTCCGGCTCTTAAGGATCTCCTCTACTTTATACTCCTCCTAGTCTTTAGTAATAATTGCTAGAGGGCGCACGTCGTCCGTTGTCTAGTACGGGAGGAGGTCTGTGTATGCCGGCTGTACGAGGTCTATATAGAAGACTGGGTAGACCCCTAGGGGGGTGTTAAGTCGTATAGCGTATGTCCCTACTAGTCGGACTACTGTAAACTTCCGGTTCTTCTAATCTAGTTTCTTGCTTAGCCAGTCTGTACAGATGTTACGCTAGTTTAGCTAGACCTTATCTCCTGCCTCGTACCTTAGTACAGCCTGCTGTCTCTTGCTAGCCTGCTCTTCCGTATTCTGTTAAGCTATAGCTAGACTCGCTTTCGCCTATTAATAGGCGTTCGTAATCGTCCGTACGATAGCTTCTCCCTGCTAAAATAGGGATCGTACAGGGCGTAAGGTAGCGCTGCTCGGGGTCGGTAGGAGCAGGGAGTAGTCGTATCTATAGGCTATAAAGAAGGGGGACAATCCGGTAGCGTTAGCCGTACAGCTGTTAATAGCTAGCTCTACTATAGGGAGGAGGCGGTTCCAGTTTGTCTAGCTGTAGTCGACGTACGCTCGGAGGTACGCTTCCAACGTCGAATTGACTCTCTCTGTCGCGCCGTCCGTCTGCAGGTGCTATACGGTTAATAGGCGATGTTCTACGTTTAATAATTGACATACCCTTGCCTAGAGCTAACTCGTAAACTGTGTACCCCGGTCCGATACAATTGACCTAGGGAACCTGTACTTGCTAAACGTCGTCTGTATAAATACCTAAGTAGTGTCTTTAGCCGCAATAGAGTCTATTCCTTCTAGTATTACCCCCTTCGTTAGCTTGTCTGTAACTACTATAATGTTCCGCCGTCCGTCGCTCTTAGGGAGGTCCGTAATAAAGTCTACTGTTAGGTCTTGCTAGGGCTAGTCCGGTATTAGTAGGGGTTTTAGCAACCTATGCTTTAGTTTACACTAGGGCTTCGTCCGTCTGCAGACATCGCAGTTCTGTACAAACCTACAGATGTCCTTTGCTATCGCCGGCTAGTAGTAGTCCCTAGCGACGATGCTGTACGTCTCCTCGCGCCCTAGGTGCCCGGTTGCTATAGAATCGTACGCCCGTTGTATTAAGCTCGTATAGAGCTTCTCGTCTGCTAAGACCCAAATTCGATTCCTAAACTTTAGGTTGTTCTCCTCGTCTACTGTGCACTCTGCTGCTAACACCTTAAGACAGAGCTCTGCTAGGAGTTTCCGCCGTCCTGCTTAAATCGCCGTCTACTATATAGACCCTCTGCAGCAGCGTATAGGCTAGCTATACCGCAGCTTAGATAGCTGTTAGCTTAGATTAGATAGCTCCGATTAGATTGACGCTAAGTAAAAGACTTTAGATAGCGACGATATAAGAAGAAAGGAGATAACGAAAGGATAATGTTTTCGAGATAGAAGAAACAAAGAGGTAATGTTGATTTTAAGAAGGATTTCAGCGAAAGAAGCCGGGAATTAGACAGAGGAAGAAGACAAATAAACAGAAAAAGAAGAAAAGAAGGACGAATTATATAAAAAAAAGAGGCAGATAAGATAAGTAAGCGGTTAAGGGCAAACGCTAGTAAGGGAGGAGGGTAGTGTTGCAGTAGCAGCAAGGGGTGGGACTAAGTAATAGGGTAGACCCTTGGAATTTCGGCTCGGCCCTTCTAGACTAAGCCGGGCCTTGGCGCACCCACCCCTAAAGCCCTTACCTACCGCTGTATAGATTCCTTTCCCTCCTAAGTTCGAGATATAGTTATGAAAACAGCCGTATTGGATTATATCTACGTGCTCGGATTACTAACAGCTTAGGGCGTCCGATTGCGATCCGACCCCTATAACAACAACAACGATAAATACGATAGCCTACACTATAGTCCCAAAGAGCAAACTCCCTAAAGTTACCGCCTACTATAGTAAGGCGCTAGCCGAGTACCCCTCCTAGGCTGCCTAGATGCGTTCCAAGCTTCTAGTCGACTTAGCAGTATACCTAACTAAGCTTAAAAAGGCAATGTACCTCTTTAGGAGGCTAAAGGGCAAGGCGGCAGCACGAATTCTGCTATACTACGAAACTGCTATTGCTAGCTTAGCAATAGCAACTACGACGATCCTCTAGGTAGCTCTTAACAGGAGCTACAAAGACCCAGACTGCGAGAGCCGAGCCCTCGTACGGATTAATACTATAAAGCAAGGACGCAAGTCTATACGAGAGTTCCTTGCAGAATACGACCAAACCTTAGCTAAAGCAGGAGGCCTTATCTAGGAGGACAGGGTAAAGATTACTACCCTAGAAGTCGGTCTCTCTAGAGAGATTATAACGGGCCTAGTAGGGGTTATACAGCCGGCCTTATACAAGGCATTCTATAATCTCCTTAGGATAATTCGACGACTAACAGCGTAGGCTCGGACAGATAAGCTGCGCCTACAAACTACGCCAACCCCTCTATCGGCAGCAGGACGCTATAGACTAGGAACTAACGATAACGACGAGAGTAGCAGCAGCCGTTACTGTACGGCCAAGGGCCGACGCTAAGAGAGCGTAGTAGGTAGATGCAGCTACCCTTAATAGAAAGAGGACAGAAGGGAGCTGCTACTAGTATAGCTAAGCAGGGCACACTGTACAGAATTGCAGACTTTTGCTAGCAGAGAGACCTAGGGGCCGGCCGACTACTGTAAGGGTGGCCACTGCGGCACCCTAACCCGAGACCCAAGAGCTCCCCTCGGATAACGACGAGTCGGGAAAAGAGTAACCTCTAAGCGAAGGCTTAGCTAGGGGCATATACAGGATAGATTGCCAAATCAAAGCACTACTTAGCTATCTTTTAAGAGCAACTATATAACGACTACGACGTTTATCGTGCGACCTACGCTAAACGGGATCGCTACTGCACGAACTTTAATTAACATAGAGTGTTTGGTATACGGAATTATTAGTAGAAACTTCGTACAGAAACACTATATTAAGACAACCCCTACTGTACCTGTACGCATACTGGGCATTACTGGACGAGGGCCGGACATTACCTATATAGTGAAAGTAACGATAGACCTGCAAGGACACTACGAGCAGGACTTATACCTCTACGTCGTACGAGACAAGTTAGTGTATAACCTGATATTAGGGAAACTATAGATAGAGCGCTAGTAGGGCAAGCTCGACGTTGGACAGGGACGCCTATACCTAAAAGCTACGAAACAGAGACTCCGAGACCAAGGGAGGGTTCCACTAGGCGGCAATGCTAAAGCCAAAGTTAACGCTAATGCTAAGGGCAAGACTAGATTAAACGCCGAGGTCAACGCTACGACTACGGACATTAAGAAGGCCTTAGCGCCTAAGAAAGCTACGGACCCCTATACGAAGCTTCTACTAGAATACTCGGCATACCTAGACCTCTTCGAACCAAAATCGGCCTTAAACCCGCCCCTACACTAAGGAGAAGGAATTGACTACAACATTAAGCTCGAGCCCTGCCTAGATAGAAGCCTACCTAAAGTACTATATAGCCTACTATACAGCATGTCCTCTAGAGAACTCCTAGTGCTACGCAAGACACTGGATAACCTACTTGCTAAAACTTTTATCTGTGCAAGTACGTCCTCGGCTAGAGCCCTAGTACTGTTTGTTTACAAGGAAGGCTCGGTCGGCTTGCGTTTCTGCGTAGACTACAGAGGCATTAACGCAATTACTAAGAAGGACCGGTACCCCCTACCCCTCGTTAAGGAGACCCTCGGACGGATCAGCAAGGCAAAGTAGCTTACTAAGCTTAACGTTGTTTTAGCCTTCTACAAGATACGGATTAAGGAAGGATGCGAATAGATAACCGCTTTCCGTACAAGGTACGGACTTTTCGAGTAGCTTGTTACCCTCTTTAGCCTTGCAAACGCGCTAGCAACCTTCTAGAGGTATATTAACAGGTCTCTACAAGGACTTCTCAACGACATTTGCTCTGCATACCTCGACGACACCCTAGTATTTACAGACGGCACCTGCGAGGACTACGTACGAGACGTTAAGAAGGTGTTAGACTGTCTGCAACAGGCTGGATTGTACCTTAACATCGATAAATGCAAATTCGGCGTACAATGTACGAAATACCCAGGATTTATTATTAAGGCAGGCAAGGGCATTAGTATAGACAGGAAGAAGATTAATGCTATTAAGTCGTAGAAGCCCCCTACGAGTGTTAAGGGCGTACGAGAATTCCTTAGGTTTACTAACTTCTACTGCTAGTTTATACAGAACTACTTAGAGATAGTACGCTCCCTAGTTAAGCTAATATACAAGGACAGGCAGTTTGCGTAGACGAAGGAATGCGATAAGAGCTTTAACAAGCTAAAGGGGCTCTTTACTACAGGTCCGACGCTTGCTGCCTTTAACCTAGAACGTACGACAATATTGGAAACCGACTCCTCGGGATACTATATAGGAGGTATCCTCTTACAGGTAGGCCTAGACGGCCTTCTATACCTATACGCGTATATCTCTAAGAAGAACTCCCTAGCTAAATGCAACTACCCTATCTACAACAAGGAATTGTTAGCAGTCGTACAGTGCTATAAGGTATAGGATAGAGAACTCTGCTTAGTTCCTAAGTTCCTCGCCCTAACTGACTACAAGAACCTCGAGTACTTTACGCAACCCTAGAAGCTCTCTAAGTAACATATACAATAGGCGATATATCTAAGCTGCTTTAATATAAGACTCTAGTACTGCAAAGGAAAGGACAACAGCAGAGCCGACATACTATCCAGACAAGACTAGGATATGCTAACAACGTACGATAACGACTGGCCGAAATTACGAACATTCTAGATGTTTAAGGAGGAACTAGGCGAAGACGCTATCCGCCTAGCACCGATATATATATAGGAACCCTAGCTACAGGCGTAAGAGAAGGCAGTAGAAAAGGACGACGTCTACCGAAAAGCCCGTATAGCGATCTAAGAAGGACAGCAGAAGCTTCCTACAGAGCTTAACCTTAAGGTGTTAATAGCAGAGTGCATAGTAGACGAAGAGAACAACCTAAAGTTCAGGAACCGGATTTGGGTCCCTACAGACGAGAAGCTCTGTACGAGCTTAATACAATAGGCGTATAACTTAATAGCAACCAGACACCTAGGGCGCGAGGAGACGTATAGCATCGTCGCTAGGGACTACTACTAGCTAGCGATAGCGAAGGATATCTATAGGTATATACAGAACTGCGATGTCTATAGACGGACGAAGTCCTAGCGTAAACTAAAGCACAGCCTGTTGAAACCCCTACCGATACTAGACCGACCCTAGCAAGACCCAACTGTAGATTTTATTACAGACCTCCCTAAGAGCAACAAACAGCGCAACATTATAGTAGTAACGGACAAGCTGTTAAGGGGGGTAATACTAGAGGGAATAGACTCTATTATAGCCGAGGACACTGCCTGGGCATTTATACAGACAACTTTTAGCAAGCATAGGTTCCCTAGGTTAATTGTGTCTAACTAAGGTACACAGTTTACGAGCTAACTCTAGGCAAGGATATACTAATTGTTGAACATAGAACGACGCCTATCGACTGCTTAGCACCTGTAGACGGACGGCGCGATAGAGAAGGTCAATTCTACACTAGAAGCATACCTCCAGGCTTACGTCGACTATAACTAGACGAATTGGAACCGCCTCCTCCCTGTAGCGGAGCTGGCTATTAATAGTCGTACAGCCGACGCTACAGGACTGTCCCTCTTCTTTATAGCCTATAGGTACGACTACTCTCTGCTCCTGTCGCCCCTAAGCAGTACTACCCTACGCCCTGTACGTTCCCTAATTTAGCAAGGTAAAGCTATCGTACGGACGATTATAAATGCCTACTAATAGACGAAAGCGAGCCTAGCTATAGCCTAACAGAATACAGAGGAACAGGCTAACAAGGGACGACAGGCTGCACTAAGGTATAAGGCAGGGGATAAGGTATAGCTAAACTAGTGCAACATCCGTACAGACTAGCTAAGTAAGAAGCTAGACTAGAAGAACTAGAAGTTTACAGTAGTCCGGCCGGTAGGAATACACGCTGTACGACTTAACACTCCCCTAGGGATCTATCCGGTTTTCTATATAGACCTCGTACAGCCAGCATATACAGACCCCCTTCTGCACTAGGAGACAGACAACGTATAGCCCCCTACGATTATTACTAAGGACTAGGAGGAATATAAGGTAGAAGAAATCCTTAAGAGCTAGATAAAGCAGAAGAGGGTAGAATACTTAGTAAAGTAGACAGGGTAGGCAGAGCCTATATAGGAACCGTACAAGGCTCTCTAGAACATATTAGTACTAGATAGGTAGGAGGAGAAACACCCCCCTAACTAGTTACAGTAACACTAGGCTATACGACGTAGACAGGCAGCAGCCTGCCCTAGGCGCAGGACGGCTAGCAGCAATATTAAGTTGCCGAAAGGGACGAGGATCGGGGCGTAGAACTGCATAGGGCTCTACTAGCGCTACACTGTACAGAATAGGGGAGCAGAGAAAGCACCTAGAAGACAGGTAGGAATCAGACTAGAAAGGAAATAGGAGCAGGACTGTACGACATTCCTTATCTACTACACCCTTAGACTTACAGTAAGAACGGCTTAATAGCTGCTACGCTACTTAACGAGAGCGGTCGACGATTAGGCCGACGGCTTACTGTCCGATATCTTAATAATCTTCTAGTCCCCTAGACCGCCGTCCGGCTTATTACTAATAAGCAGGGACGCACTCCTACAGGCCTCCCCTACACAGCGCAGGGAGCAATTTTAAGAGCTATTCTTCTACTTACAGGACGGGTATACACTAGCCTAGAGCCCGGGCAGGCAGTACAGGGCAAATAAGCCCTAAGGGGAATTGGCGTAGGCAGTATAGGATTAGCCCTAGGTAGCGATAAGGACGGCGTTAACGTACGACAGGCGCGCTGTAGCGATGCGTTAGGGCGTAATACAGGCAGGGTCGCACTAAAACGAATAGAATAGAAGCTCTACAGCGTCCTGCTGCTTATTAGTAAGGTACCTAAGATCGTTAGTTAGGATCGTACAGAAAGAGAGGATCTGTACGAACCTGAACTGGAGCTGTTAGTCGTACTAAGCATTCTATTCCTAGAGATAGAAGCGCTGTAGAAGACTAGCTAGACGTAGAGAGTTAGAGGGGCTAGCAGCTACGACGGAACTACGCTAGGACCGGGCGGCCGGACTGCAGGGTATAGTAGGGGCAGCAGTAGTAGTTGTAGATAGATAGATAGATAGGCAGACGAGGTAGACGGTAGACAGATAGAGTATAGATAAGGGGATAAGAAAGAGGAAGGTAGGGAGGGGACCTAATATATAAGCAGCTGCCTACTATATAAGGCAATAGCAAACGAGGCAACTGCTACTAGGGGCCTTATTTACCTTCGAGGCAGGAGCACCTAACAGGCATTACTAGATAGCAAGTGCCTAGACAACCAGCAACTCTATAGACGACTAGACGAGTATAGGAAGGAACAAGTTGCAAAGGAACGAGCCAGCATACAGCGCAACGACGTAAGGAAGCAACATTACGAGGAGGGAGGGGAGTAATGTTAGGGGACGCCGCCCTACTAGGTCCTAGACCTAGACTGGCTGTCGTCCTAAGGATTGCGACTAAGCAGCGCTAGCACGACCCTACCCTCTGTACGGAACCAGTACGACGCTACCCTCTGTACAGAGGGAAATCCCGCAACTCTATATAGAGGGAAAATCCTACACCCCTATATAGGGGAGAAATCTCTGCACCCCTATATAGAGGGAAATCTCTACACTCCTATATAGAGGGAAATTGCTAGCTTGCTTGGTAGGTACAAAACATACAGTAGCAGATAACGAAGGAACTGCCTATTAGTTCCTTTTTATAGATACCTAGCTTGAAGTTTCTAAACTAAGATTCTTGCATCCCTTACATTTATCGTCTATCTCGATTAGTAGAGGTTCGATAAACCCCTGCTCTGTAAGGCCGTCTTTAGGGTCTAGACTTAACAGATTTAAATAGAAGACATTATAGATTCGGAACGACCTTAGTAGCTAGAGCCGATAAGTCACTAGCGATCTCTTTTCTACTATCGTAAACGGACCTTTATAGCAGGAGTTAAGCTTAGCGTTGCCTTTTAGCCTTATGTTCTGCGTATTAAGCTATACCTTTCGGCCTTCTTCAAATTCTATTAGTAACTGCTTTCTATTAGCTTAAGTTACTATCTTCGTTTAAGCTAACTCTATCGCCTCTTTCGCTATTCGGATTGCCTCTTCTATCTAAGACTTAAGCGCTTCTGTAAGGGCTTAAGGATCTTAGTTCAGAAACTTAAGGTTGGGTATCTATATAAAGGAACTAATAGGCAGTTCCTTCGTCGTGCGCTGCTGTACAATTTATACCTATAAAGCCAAGCTAGCAATTTCGCTCTATGTAGGGGCGCAAGGTTTACACTCCGTACAGAGGGTTAAGAGTTTCCCTCTATACAGTAGTGCAGAGTTTTCCCTCCGTTTAGAGGGGCAGCAATTCCTCTCTATATAGGGCTATAGGATTCTCTCTCTATATAGGAGGCAACTCCTCTCTGTGCAGGGCTATAGGACTCTCCCTCTGTATAGGAGGCAATTCCCCTCTATATAGGGCTATAGGACTCTCTCTCTATACAGGAGTAGGGTTATATTAGTAACTCTGTACAGAGGGTAGGGTCGTGCTAGCGCTACTAAGTCGCAGTCCTTAGGGCAATAGCTGGCTTAGGTCTAGGACCTAGGCTGGACAGCGCCCCCTAACAATACCCCCCTCCCTTCTCGTAGTGCTTCTTTCGTACGATAGCGTGTCGTACAGCCTCAGCTCCTAGGGTTTCTCTTGCAGGTCGCGATTTCCCGTCTCCGTCCGGTCGTCTATAGTCGACTGTCGTCTAGGCACTTGCTAGTCGGCAATGCCTACTAGATGCCCTCCCTGTTGTTACTAGGGCCTCGGGTAGCAGTTGCCTGTTCGTCTTAGGCCTACCCCCTCCCTCTACGCTGCTGCAATCTTGGCCCTATCTATCTAGATCCTGTAGCTAAGGCGGAGGAGGACCTGCAAGTAGGGAGGGCAGGTAGTGCTAGATCGCTTCTACCTAATCTTAACCGATTCCGTTTGCTACTTTAAGGATGCTAAAGCTAAGGCAGAGAAGGATCTGCAAGCAGTTACGAAGGTGCAGGAGGTGCTCGGCTCTGTCTGTCTATTTATCTGTCTCTTGTCCCTCGTCCGTTTACCTCCTATCCTATAGCCCTAGCTGTACACTCTACGTCCTAACTGTACAGTCTAGCAGTAGCGGACCGTCTAGCTCTGTCCCTATACCTTAGTCGTCGTCTGGAGTTTAGCTTCTAGGTAGATGTTCCCGCCTGTTATCGTCTGTAGGGTTAGGTAGTAGTCGTTTACCTAGCAGTCGTCCGTACGGTCTCGGGCAGGCTAGTTATCTCGTACAGTCCTGCCTAGCCCTGTGCTAGCTCTATTCCTGTCCTTCTTCCTTTCTCTCTTCCTGCACCTATACTATGCTTCTTATAGGTCCCCTAGTATTGTCTCTTCTTTTATATCCCTAGGGATAGATGTCTCTAATTCCCCTCTATTCTTGCCCCTCCTTTGCAGCTCCCTAGTCTTGCCTGCAACTGCCTAGTCCTGTCTGTAGCTGCCTAACGTCTCTTGTAGCCCGGTCTAGGCTGTAGTCGCCCAATATCGCTTGCAGCTGCCCCGTCTTGCAGCTGCTATCTGTCCTACCCTGTACGATATAGTGTTACTGCGACTGTTCGTTAGAGTGCCTTTCCTCCTACTTGTCTAGTGCCTGTGTCTCCTAGAGAGCCTCGTACAGCTCCTATATAGGCTCTGCCTAACCTGTCTATTTAACTAGGTATTCTATCTTGTTCCGCTTTCTCTAGCTCTTAAGGATTTCTTCTACCTTATACTCTTCCTAACCTTTAGTAATAATCGCAGGGGGGCGCGCGTCGTCCGTCGTCTAGTGCAGCAGGGGGTCCGTATATGCTGGCCGTACAAGGTCTATATAGAGGACTAGATAGATCCCTAGGGGAGTGTTAAGTCGTATAGCGTAGGTCCCTACCGGCTGGACTACTATAAACTTCCGGTTCTTCTAATCTAGTTTCTTGCTTGACCGGTCTGTACAGATGTTGCGCTAGTTTAGCCAGACCTTATCTCCTGCCTTGTACCTTAGTGCAGCCTGCCGTTCCTTGTTAGCCTGCTCCTCCGCATTCTGTTAAGCTATAGCTAGACTCGCTTTCGCTTATTAATAGGCGTTCGTAATTGTCTGTACGATAGCTTCTCCCTGCTAAATTGGAGATCGTACAGGGCGTAAGGTAGCGCCATTTAGGGACAGTAGGAGCAGGGAGTAGTCGTATCTGTAGGCTATAAAGAAGGGGGATAATCCTGTAGCGTTAGCCGTATAGCTATTAATCGCTAGCTCTGCTATAGGGAGGAGGCAATTCCAGTTTGTCTAGTCGTAGTCGACGTACGCTCGGAGGTACGCTTCCAACGTTGAATTGACCCTCTCTGTCGCGCCGTCCGTCTGCAGGTACTATGCAGTTAATAGGCGACGTTCTACGTTTAGCAACTAGCAGACCCTTGCCTAGAGCTAGCTCGTAAACTATGTACCCTAGTCCGATACGATTGACCTGGGGAATCTGTACTTGCTAAACGTTGTCTATATAAATGCCTAAGCAGTATCCTTAGCCGTAATAGAGTCTATTCCCTCTAGCATTACCCCCCTCGTTATCTTGACTGTAACTACTATAATGTTCTGCTGTCCGTCGCTCTTAGGGAGGTCTGTAATAAAGTCTACTGTTAGGTCTTGCTAGGGCCGGTCTAGTATTAGTAGGGGTTTCAGCAGCCTATGCTTTAGTTTATGCTATAGCTTCGTCCGTCTACAGACATCGCAGTTCTGTACGAACCTACAGATGTCCTTTGCTATCGCTAGCCAGTAGTAGTCCCTAGCGATAATGCTGTACGTCGCCTCGCGCCCTAGATGTCTAGTTGCTATAGAATTATGCGCCTGTTGTATTAAGCTTATATAGAGCTTCTCGTCTGCTAGGACGCAAATCCGATTCCTGAAATTTAGGTTGTTCTCCTCGTCTACTGTGCACTCTGCTGCTGAAACCTTAAGGTAAAGCTCTACCGGGAGCTTCCGCTGTCCCCCTTAGATCGCTGTATAGGCCCCTTAGTAGACTTCGTCCTCTTCTACTGCCTCTTCCTACGCCTGTAGCTAGGGTTCCTATATGTATATCGCTGCTAGGCGGATAGTCTCCTTACCTAGTTCCTCCTTAAACATCTGGAATGTCTGTAATTTCAGCTAGTCGTTATCGTACGTCGTTAGCATGTCCTAATCCTGTCTGGATAGCGTATCGGCCCTGCTGTTGTCCTTTCCCTTGCGATACTAGAGTCTTATATTAAATCGGCTTAGGTATAATGCCTATTGTACGTGTCTCTTAGAAAGCTTACGCAGTTGCGTAAAGTACTCGAGGTTCTTGTAGTTAGTTAGGGCGAGGAACTCGGGAACCGAGCAGAGTTCCCTATCCTATGCTTCGCAACATCGTACGACTGCTAGCAATTCCTTGTTATAGATAGGGTAGTTGCACTTAGCTAGAGAGTTCTTCTTAGAGAAGTACGCGTATAGGTGCAGAAGTCCGTCCGAGCCTACCTATAACAGGAAACCCCCTATACAGTAACCTAAAGAGTCGGTTTCCAGTATCGTTATACGTTCCGGATCGAAGGCAGCAAGCGTTAGTCCTATAGTAAAGAGCTCCTTTAGCCTGTTAAAGCTCCTATTACACTCGTCCGTCTACTTAAACTGCTTGTCCTTGTATATTACCTCGACTAGGGGACGTACGATCTCCGAGTAGTTCCGTATAAACTAGCGGTAGAAGTTAGCAAACCTAAGGAATTCCTGTACGCCCTTAACACTTGTAGGCGGCTTCTATTGCTTAATAGCATTGATCTTTTTCCTGTCTATACTAATGCCTTTCCCTACCTTAATAATAAACCCTAAGTATTTCGTACGTTGTTTACCGAATTTACATTTGTCGATGTCGAGGTACAAGCTAGCCTGTTGCAGTCGATCTAGTACCTTCTTAACATCCTGTACATAGTCTATATAGGTACCGTCTGTAAATACTAGTGTGTTATCGAGGTACGCCGAACAGATGTCGTCTAGTAGCCCTTATAGGGACCTGTTAATGTACCTCTAGAAGGTTGCCGGTGCGTTAGCAAGGCTAAAGGGGGTAACAAGCTACTCGAAAAGACTATATCTCGTACAGAAGGCAGTTATCTATTTACAGCCTTCCTTAATCTGTATTTTGTAGAAAGCCGAGACTACATTAAGCTTAGTAAACTACTTTGCCTTGCTAATCCGTCCGAGAGTCTCCTTGATAAGGGGCAGGGGGTACTGGTCCTTTTTGGTAATCGCGTTAATGCCTCTGTAGTCTACGCAAAAACGCAAGCTAGCCTTGCCTTCTTTGTAGACAAACAGCACTAGGGCTCTTGTAGACGAGGTACTTGTATAAATAAAACCTTTGGCAAGTAGGTCGTCTAGTGTCTTGCGCAGTACTAGGAGTTCTCTAGAGGACATACTGTACAGCAGGCTATACAGCACTTCGGACAGACTCCTATCCGGACGAGGCTCTAGCTAGATGTTGTAGTTAATTCCTTCTCCTTAGTGTAGTAGCAGTTTCGAGGCCGACTTTGGCTCGAAGAGGTCTAGATATTCTGCGTATTCCGATAGGAGCTTCGTATAGGGGTCCGTTGCCTTCTTAGGCGTTAATGCCTTCTTAATGTCTGCAGTCGCAGTGTTGATTTTAGCCTTAGCATTGCCGCCCTACGGAACTCTCCCTTGGTCTCGGAGCCTCTGCTTCGTCGCTGCCAGGTACAGCCGTCCTCGTCCAATGCCTAGCTTGCCCTGCTAGCGCTCTATCTATAGTTTCCCTAATATTAGGTTATACCCTAACTTGTCCTGTACGATATAGAGGTATAAGTCCCGCTTGTAGTGTCCTTGCAGCTCTATCGTTACTTTTACTATATAGGTAATGTCCAGTCCTTGCCCGGTAATGCCCAGTATGCATACAGGTACACTAGGGGTCTGTTGCGGTGGTAGAAAGAGGTGGGACAGATTGATGGGGTGGACCCTGGAATTTCGGCTCGGCCCGTCCGGGCCGAGCCGGGCCTTGGCACCACCACTATCAAAGCCCACCACCACCACTACATAGATTCCTTTCCCTCTTTAGTTCGAGATATAGTCATCAAAAGGCCGTATTGAATCATATCTGCGTGCCCGGATCATTATATCTCGAACTCACTCTCCACAACCCCGCGCTGCGCGAAAGGGCCCGTTGAACCATCCGGAAACCCGAATAACGCACGCGCACCCACCAACAACAACCAACCCCAGGCACCGTAAGAAGATGGAAGACTTCTTAGCGGTAGAGAGCGGCGTCACAGGCCGCAGCAGAAGCAGAAAAGGAAAGACTGACAGAGCGAGCAGGCGCTCCAGTGTAATTGACGATAAGATCGTCATCAGAGGTTTTACAGCGGAAGAGACCGCTGAGATCAAGGAACGAATGAGCGAATATAAGAAGATCCACGACTGCACGATCGAGGAACTGGAAGACCACGTAAACGAGAACGGAATAGGGAAGGTCTACGACGGTATAGACCTCATTAAGACGCTGTTCTACAGGACACTAGGAGAAAACAGACAGCTAAGAGAGGAAGTAGAGACAGTAAGGGCCGAGAAGGAATCGGCAGAGACTATCGTCGAAGTGTTGGAACACCAAGCGGCGAATCGAATAGCGCAGCTGAAGGCGCTGAAGGATCAACTGGCTGATATAGAAGCAGCGAGATTGTCGCCGCCACCGCGGCGAGAAACCCAAGTGGAAACCACCTCGCCGGCGGCCTACAGTCAAGGTGGCACGTTGATGACGTCATTACCGGATCTACCGGTTTTCGGTAGCGGAGACTCCGAAGCGTAGGAGGCGTTTAAGAAGAAGATCAAGAATAAGATGAACCGCGATCACGCATCAAGCAGCGAAGAAGACAGATTGGCCTATTTAGAGGCGCAACTAGAAGGTGAAGCTTTTTTGTTGGTGGCGGACCTAGAAGAGGTAACCGCCGAAGAAGCGATCAAAGCGTTAGATCAACGCTTCGGAGACCCATTCCGAAAGAAGACAGCCCGTAAGCAGCTGGATAAGATCAACCAGAACCGGCAGACGTTTGAGGAATTCTACGGTTTGTTCAGAAAATATGCGATCAGGGCCCGAGTGGCGGAAGATAAGCAGCTCCACCTATTAAGGCAGAAGCTGAACCCTGAACTGGCCGCCGCTATGGCGTCCGTGGAAGACGAAGACCTGGAGGGCTTCGTGCATCAAACGAGGGTCACCGCGAGAAACTTGAGCGCTTACGCGAAATCACGAGAATCGGTTCAGAAGCCGTCGTCGCCGCCGTCGCGGAATGGAAACAACCGAAATCCGGAAACACCACGCAGATCAGAGCGTTTCTCGGATTCTGCAGCTACTACCGACGGTTCATTAAGGACTTCAGCAAGATAGCGAGACCCCTGAACGAGGCGCTGAAGAAAGAGGCCGCCGGCCTATGGAATGAGAGGTGCACGGAAGCCTTCGTGCGGCTGAAAGAAGCAGTGGCCTCTGCACCAGTGCTAGCGCACTTCCGGCCAGAAAAGACGATCTACGTAGAAACGGACGCTTCAGACACAGTGACGGCAGGGGTCCTTTCTCAATATAGTGACGACGAAACCCTGCATCCAGTCGCCTTCTTCAGCAAGTCAATAAGCGAAGCTGAGCGGAATTACGCCATCTACGATAAGGAGCTACTGGCGATTATTCAGGCTTTCGAGGAATGGAAACCGGAGCTTATAGCTGGAAAGAGCACGGTCCAGGTTCTTACGGACCACCAGTCGCTGACCTACTTTATAAAGACGCAGAAGCTCTCACGTCGTCAAGCACGGTAGGCTGCCTACTTATTAGGGTTCGACTTCAAGATCACATATCGACCCGGAGCTCAAAACGGAAAGGCTGACGCGCTGACGAGACGAGAAGGGAAGGCCAGCCGCGCGAAGGAAGATCCGAATATGTTCCAGAAGGTGTTAACCGAGCGGATAGTAGACGCAGAGGTGTTGAAAGAGGTAGGGGTCTGCGCAGTGGAACCGGCCCCTAAGGAAGAGACGCTCTACGAGAAGGTGGAACGGCTCAATCAACAACAGAAGCTCGGCAAAACCGGTTCAGGGAAGCTGGTAGTTCCGGAAGAACTAATCACTGAGGTCATCCGACTAGTCTACGGCTCCGTAGATGTCGGCCACGCCGGAGCGAAGAAAACGATGCAGGCAGTGAGAACGATCTACTGGTTTCCACGAATCTACGAGAGGATCCACCGATTTATCGCCAACTGCCACGCGTGCCGATCGGCGAAGCCGCGTTACGGCCTTCCAGCAGGCTTATTGAAGCCACTGCCGATCCCCGAGAAACCGTGGCAACACATTACGATGGACTTCGTAACCGGCCTGCCGGAATCCGATAGATATAACGCCACGCTCAACGTAGTGGATCGGCTGAGTAAAGAGCGGCACTTCATCCCCTGCCGAGCTAAAGACGAAGGAACCACTGCGGAAGAAACCGCACGGATGTTGATCCAACACGTGTGGAAGCACTATAGGCTGCCGGACACTATCACCACGGATAGGGGTCCTCAATTCACCGCCGACGTGTGGAAAGCCATCAACCAAGCTCTCGGAATTCGTGGAAAGCTCAGCACCGCCGCTTATCCTCAAACTGACGCAACCTCGCTGGCGCCGTTCGAGATAACGCATGGCTATCTTCCGAGGATGAGCTTCCAGCCGCCAAGCGACGCCGGCTCGCCGGAGCTTTCAATCACCCCCGCTACGTCGTCGAAGAGAGTCGCCGCCGCAGCGGCAGAAGCGCTACGATCTCAGATGGAAGAAGCTATCAAAGTGGCGAAAGAAGCGATGGAATCGGCTCAGAAGAAGATGATAACTCGAGCTAATAGAAAGCGGTCACCGACGGAATTCGAGGAAGGCCAAAAGGTATGGCTTAACACGCGGAACCTGAGGCTAAAAGGGAACGCGAAGCTCAACCTACGTTACGTAGGTCCGTTCAAGATAATAGAAAAGAGGTCGCCGGTGACCTATCGGCTCGAGCTGCCGAAGGCGTTCCGGATCCACGATGTTTTCCATTTAGATCTGCTGAGCTTGGACCCTAAAGACGGCCTGCCGGAACAGGGGTTCGCTGAACCCCCGCCAATCGAGATAGATGATAAGGAAGAATGGGAAGTAGAAGACGTAATGGACGTAAAGGAGATAAGGGGGTCCATCAAAGCGAGGGTCTCGTAGAAGGGGTAGCCAGAAGACTATAAATGGTATCCGATCGAGAACCTCCGGAATTCGGCGGAGCTGCTGAGAGACTTTTACGCGCGGAATCCGACGAAGCCGAAGCCGGAATGGCTCTGATGCCGATCCTTACGGAAGAAGAAGAAAGCCGCGTCCGCTCCACCGGCGCGGAAGCCGATAAAAACGATCGTAGTGGAATTGATTGCTCCAGGCAGTCGCTCGGCGACTGCGTAGAGGCCTTGGTGGAAAAGAAAAAGAAGAAGAAAAACGACGCCGCGGACAGACCTATATGGACCTCCGAGCCGGAGCACAGACCACCCACGCCGCAGCTCAGATGACCCACGGCTCAGATCAGATAGCACGGATCAGATGGCGTCGATCACATGAACGCCAAGTGAAGGACTTCGGATGCAGATGACGTAAGAAGTTGAGAAAGAGACGAAGAGGACATTGTTTTTGATAGAAGAAGGAAGAGGTGACGTCGACGTTGAAAGGAGTTTTCAAAAAAAAAAAAAAAAAAAAAAAGTGGACATTTTCGGATGGATGAGGTGACTAAGCGGTCGAGGGCGACCGCTAGTGAGGGAGGGGGGTAGTGTTGCGGTGGTAGAAAGAGGTGGGACAGATTGATGGGGTGGACCCTGGAATTTCGGCTCGGCCCGTCCGGGCCGAGCCGGGCCTTGGCACCACCACCATCAAAGCCCACCACTACCACCACATAGATTCCTTTCCCTCTTCAGTTCGAGATATAGTCATCAAAAGACCGTATTGAATCATATCTGCGTGCCCGGATCAGGGTCGTCTTAATATAGTGTCTCTATACGAAGTCTTTGCTAATTACTCTGTATACTAAACATCCTGTATCGATTAATGTCTACACTGTAGCAGTCCCGTTTAGCATAGGTCGTACAATAAACGGCGTAGTTGTTATGTAATTGCTCTTAAAAGATAGCTAAGTAGTGCTTTGATTTAGCAATCTATCTTATATACGCCTCTAGCAAAGCCTTCGCTTAGAGGCTACTCTTTTCCTGACTCGTTGTCGTCTTAGAGGGACTCTTAGTTCTCTTGTTAGGGCGCCGCAGTTGCTACCCTTGCAGTAGTCGGCCGTCCCCTAGGTCTCTCTACTAGCAAAAGCCCGCAATTCCGTGCAGTATAGCCTATCTTGCTACACCTATAGCAGCTCCCTTCTGCTCGTCTCTTGTTAAAGGTAGCTATGTCTACCTACTGTGCCCTTTTAGCAGCGGCCCTTAGCCGTACAGTAACGGCTGCCGCTACCCTCGTCGTCGTCGTCGTTAGTTCCTAGTCTATAGTGTCCTGCTGCCGCTAGAGGGGTTGTTGCATCTTAGAGATGCAGCTTATCTGTCCGAGCCTGCGCTGTTAGTTATCGACTATCCTAAGGAGATTACAGAACTCCTCGTATATAGCTAGTCGCATTATGCCTACTAGTCCTGTTATAATCTCCTTAGAGAAGTCTACCTCTAAGGTAGTAATTTTTACCCTGTCCTCCTATTAGAGTCCCCCTGCCTCTGCCAGGGTCTAGTCGTATTCCGCGAGGAACTCTTATATAGTCTTACGTCCTTGCTTTATCGTATTAACCTGTAGGAGTGCTTAGCTTTCGCAGTCTAGGTCCTTATAGCTCCTGTTAAGAGCTGCTTAGAGCATCGTCGTAGTTGCTATTGCCAGGTTAGCAATAGCTATCTCGTAGTACGGCAGAATCCGTGCTGCTGCCCTGCCCTTTAACCTCCTAAAGAGATACACTACCTTGTCTAGCTTAGTCGGGTATGCTCCTAAGTCGACTAGAAGCTTAGAGCGTATCTAGGCAGCCTAGGAGGGGTACTCGGCCGGAGCCTTACTATCGTAGGTAGTGACGTTAGGGAGTTTGCTCTTAGGGGTCGGGGTGTAGGCCGTCGTGTTCGTCGTCGTCGTAGGGGTCGGATCGCAATCGGATGCCCTAAGCTGTCGTAGCTCCTATTCCTGTTAGGAAATTATCGTAGCCTAGTGGCTTACTTGCTGTTTGAGCTGCCTCTTATATGCTAGCAGCTCCTCGTACGCGCAGTGCATCTAATCCTGTATAGCCGTAGGTTCTATAGGGATATCGCTATCTATCTTCGTTGTATTACTGCGGTTACCGATAGTAAGATTAGTTCCTAATATAAGGGCTTAAGGATCTTAGTTTAGAAACTTAAGGTTGGGTATCTATATAAAGGAACTAATAGGCAGTTCCTTCGTCGTACGCTGCTGTACAATTTGTACCTACAAAGCTAAGCCAGCGATTTCCCTCTATGTAGGGGTGCAAGGTTTACACTCTGTATAGAGGGTCGAGAGTTTCCCTCTGTACAGTAGTGCAGAGTTTTCCCTCTGTTTAGAGGGGCGGCAATTCCCCTCTATATAGAGCTATAGGATTCTCTCTCTATATAGGAGGCAACTCCCCTCTGTATAGGGCTATAGGGCTCTCCCTCTGTGCAGGAGGCAATTCCCCTCTATATAGGGCTATAGGACTATCCCTCTATACAGGAGTAGGGTCGTATCGGTAACTCCGTACAGAGGGTAGGGTCGTGCTAGCGCCGCTAAGTCGCAGTCCTTAGGGCGACGGCTGGCTTAGGTCTAGGACCTAGGCTAGACGGCGCCCCCTAACAGCTTCTGCTGCGGCGGCAGCGACTCTCTTCGACAAGGTAGAAGGTTCCGAAGGGCTAGTTCTATTTAGAGGTTGGAAGCTTATTCTCGGAAGATAGCCGTAAGTTATCTCAAACAGCGCTAGCAAGGTAGCTTCGGACAGTGCCGAGTTAGCGCAGATTTTGGCTATTAGCAACAATTTAACCTATTCTTCCTAATAATAGCTGTAGAAGATTCGCAGATATTTTTCTATCTTACAGTTAGCTACTTTAGACTGACCGTCCGTCTAAGAGGAGACGGCTATACTGAGCTTAACGCGGATTCCGAGAACTTAGTTAATAGCCTTCTATATATCGGCAGTGAATTAAGGACCCCTATCCGTAGTAATAGTGTCCGGTAGGCTATCGTGCTTCTATACGTACTGAATTAGCATCCTCGCGGTCTCCTCTGCAGTAGTGCCTTCGTTCTTTGCTTAATAGGGGATAAAGTAGCGTTCCTTACTTAACCAATCTACTATATTAAGGGTAGCATTGTATCTATCGAAGTCCGGCAGGCCGGTTACGAAATCTATCGTAATATACTGCTACAGTCTCTCAGGGATTGGCAGTAGCCTTAGTGAGCCGGCCGGAAGACCGCAACGTAGCTTCGCAGCTCGATATACATAACAGTTACTAACAAATCGGTAGATTTACTCGAAAATTCGCAGAAACTAGTTGACGGTCCTTACAGCCTCTATTGTCTTCTTCGTGCTAGCGTAGCCGACATCCTTCGAACTATAGACTAGCTAAATAACTTCCGTAATTAGCTCTTCTAGAACTATTAGCCTCCCCGAACCGGTCTTGCCAAGCTTCTGTTAATAGTTAAGCCGCTCTACTTTTTTGTAAAGCGTCTCTTCCTTGGTCGCCGGCTCTACTGCGCAGATTCCCACCTCTTTTAACACTTCGGCGTCTCCTATCCGCTCGCTTAACACCTTCTAGAACATGTTCGGATCTTCTTTCGCGCGGCTAATCTTCCCCTCTCTTCTTGTTAGTATGTTAGCTTTTCCGTTTTAAGCTCTAGGTCGATATATAATCTTAAAGTCGAATCTAGATAAGTAGGCAGCCTACTGAGCCTGGCAGCGCAAGAGCTTCTACGTCTTTATAAAGTAGGTTAACGACTTATAGTCCGTAAGGACCTGGACCGTGCTCTTTCTAGCTATAAGCTCTGGCTTCCACTCCTTAAAAGCCTGGATAATAGCTAACAGTTCCTTGTTGTAGAAAGCGTAATTCCGTTTAGCTTTATTTATAGATATACTAAAGAAAGCTACTAGATAAAGGGCTTTATCCTTGTCGTTATATTAAGAAAGGACCCCTACTCTTACAGTGTCTAAAGCGTCTGTTTCTAGGTAGATCGTCTTTTCTAGCTGGAAGTGCGCTAGTACTAGCACCGAGGCTACTGCTGCTTTTAGCTAGTTCAAAGCCTCTATACACTTCTTATTCTATAGGCTAGCCGCTTCCTTCCTTAATCACTTGTTTAGGGGTCTTGCTATCTTGCTAAAATCCTTAATAAAGCAGCAATAGTAGCTGCAGAACCTAAGAAAAGCTCTAATTTAGGTAGTGTTTCCGGACTTCGGCTGCTTCTATTCCGCTATAGCGGCGACCTTCAAGGGGTCTATCCAAATGCATTCTCTTCTAACAATAAGACCGAGATATTTGACTTCAGTCTAATAGAAATCGCTCTTCTTTGTATCCGCGTTCAATCCGACCTCTTAGAGTCTAGTTAGCACTCGCGCGATGTAGTCTGTGTGCTGTTCTCTCGTTCTATTGGTATAGATAAGGATGTCGTCTAAGTAAATAGACACAAACTACTCTAACATGTCTATAAAGGTATAGTTTATAAAGCGTTGCTACATAGCTAGCGTATTAGTAAGTCCGAAAGGCATAACCAGCTACTTGAAGTTGCCTATGCGTATAGCGAAGGTAGTAAGGTCTTCCGTCTGTCCCTATTCGTTCCTTAGCTAGTAGAACGCTTAGCGAATGTCCAGCTTGCTAAACTACTTAGCTTTCGCTACCCGCTGTATAGTCTTATCGATTAGCGGCAGCAGGTATATGTCTCTCTTAGTGACCTTATTAAGCCCTTAGTAGTCTACGCACAGCCGGAGGCTGCCTCCGGGTTTCTGTACAAAAAAGATTAGCAATGCGTACTTAGCAGAGCTCGGCGTAATAAACTTCTTCGCCAAATTTTCTCGAACAAACACTCCTACTTAGTCCAGCTTAGCTAGAGATAGTCGCTTTAGTAGTTCGGTTCTCGGTAGCGTAGCTCCTCCTTTAGTCGAATCTTGTTATTATATTCTGGTCGATAGAGCAGTAGGAGGTTAGAATCGGCTTTTAAGAACACGTTAGCGTAACTATAAAGTTCTTTTAGTAACACCTCTAGTAGGTTCACTTCTTGCTCCTCTATTATCTTTTAGTAGTCTTTAATGTCTTTTATCAATATAACGTAGATCTTTTTTTCCGACAACTTCGCAAGGGCAGTTATAGCTTCTAAGTGTTGCAGCGGCAGAAAGGAGTGGGACTAAGCGATAGGGTGGACCCTTGGAATTTCGGCTCGGCCCTTCCTAACCGAGCCAGGCCTTGGCACGCCACCCCTAAAGCCCTTACCTACCGCCGTATAGATTCCTTTTCTTCTTCAGTTCGAGATATAGTTATCAAAACAGCCGTATTGAATTATATCTGCGTACTCGGATTATTATATCTCGAACTCACTTACTATACTAACTCTGCGCTGCGCGAAAGGGTCCGTTAAACTATCCGGCTACCCGAATAACGCACGCGCACAACATACACCAAACCAAACACTAGCACTGTAAGACAGCTATAGAGAGCTTCTTAACGGTAGACAGCAGCGTTACAGGCCGCAGCGGAAAGAGAAAGACTAACAGACCGAGGGATAGGCGCACTAGCATCCTCGACGATAGAATAGCTACTAAGGGCCTTACAGAAGAAGAGATAGAAGAAGCGAAGAAGGGCATAGAGGGCTATGCCGAACTGTACGCACGTACGCCGGATAAAATAGGAGAATATCTTACAGAGCATAGAGCCGAGAAGGTGTTCGACATTATTACCTTCGTTAAAAAGAAGTTTTATAGGAACATAGAAGAGAACAGGAGACTAAGAGAAGAAATAGAAGCAGTAATAGCTAAGAAAGAATCGGCAGAGACTATTATCAATGTACTAGAAAACTAAGCAGCGAATCGACTAGCACAACTGAAGGTAATAAAGGCTTAATTAGCTAAGATAGAAGCAGCGATGTCGTCGGCGCCGCCGCTACATCGAGAAGAACAAGCAGAGACTGCCTTACTGGCGGCCTACAGGTAAGGTAGCACGCTGATAACGTTACTACCTGACCTACCGGCGCTTAGAGGCGGAGACCCTAAAGAATAGGAGGCATTTAAGAAGAAGATAAAGAATAAGATAGACCGACACTATGCCGGAAACAATAAAGAAGACAGGCTGGCCTACCTAGAGTTGCGGTTAGAAGGTAAAGCCTTTTCGTTAGTAGCGGACCTAGAAGAGGTAACTGCCGAAGAAGCAATCAAAGCGCTAGATCAACGCTTCGGAGACCCCTTCCGAAGGAAGAAAGTCTGTAAACAGCTAGGCAAGATCAACCAGAACTGGCTAACGTTTCAAGAATTCTACGGCCTGTTTAGAAAATATACTATTAGAGCTAAAGTGCTAGAAGATAAGTAGCTACACTTGCTAAGGCAGAAGCTAAACCCCGAACTGGCCGCAGCTATAGCTTTGGTAGAAGACGAAGACCTTAAGAGCTTCGTACACTGAGCGAGAGTTACCGCTAGAAACCTGAGCGCCTACGCGAAATCGGCATCGCGCGAACTGAACCAGAAGCTATCGACGGCGCTAACAACACGATCCCCTGCACCTTTCCGAAGAGCCCTCTAGCAGCTATCTTATTCGCCGCGTTCGTCGTTCGTCCCTACCTGCTACATGTGTAGAAAGCCTGGCTATATCGCTACGAGATGCTAAGCGACAGCTTAACAGAAGCAGGAATACTGTGCTACGAAGCCGCAGCCGCTAAGAAATACTATCTAAGCTATCGAGCCGGCGCCGAACGACACCGACAGTGTAGATAGCGGAGTGCTACTAAGAATCTTAGGAAAAGACCAGCTGGACGGATAGGCCCCCTATCTAGTATAGACAATAGGGCACTGCTACGAACTACGTTACTAGAAGAAGGAAGTATTAACAGTTGTAGCGATCCGCTCTTAGCGGCAGTGGAAGTGAACACGGAGGCTGCTATTATCCTTCCGATTACGGTCTACCCCCTCGAAGGCTCGCACCGACCACTCCAATTAAAGGCCTTTATCGACACAGGAGCTCTTATCGGCGCCGCGATTCACTATCGATTGGTTTAGAAGCTAATAAACGGATATAGTTACCTAGTGGAATTAGCATTGCCGACGCGAATTTCGGCATACAACGGACAAGACACAGAGAGTGTTACGCATTATGTGCCACTAAGGACTACCCTGACTGGTCGCACCACGGAAGCGACGTTCCGAATTATAGATATCGGAAGGTTTGACATTATTATAGGACAGAAATAGATAAAGAACCAGAAAGCCGTTATTAACGTAGGTAAAGGTACACTCGGACTCAAAACCCTGCAGAGTGGCGTCGCCGCCGTCGAATCGGTCACCGCCGTCGCTGTAGAACAGAGCGTTACAACTACCAGAGCGGTTCCGATCAACCGGTCCGACCCTCTAGACACGCTCGGAATAATAAGCTCGGAAGCTTTAACGACCCTTACGAGGTCGCTAGACAATAAGATTTATGCTATCTTGATAAAAGACATCAAAGACTACTAAAAGATAATAGCGGAAGAAGAAGTGGACCTGTTAGAGGTGTTACCAAAAGAACTCTATAGATACACTAACGTGTTCTTAAGAGCCGACTCCAACCTCCTGCCGCTCTACCGACTGGAATACGACAATAAGATCCAATTAAAGGAAGGAGCTACGCTGCCAAGAACCGAGCCCCTAAGACGATTATTGCCGGCCGAGCTGGACTAAGTAGAGGTATTTGTTCGAGAAAACCTAGCAAAGAAGTTCATTACGCTAAGCTCTGCTAAATATGCGTTACTAATTCTTTTCGTACGGAAACCTAGAGGTGGTCTCCGACTGTGCGTAGATTACCGAGGCCTTAATAAGGTCACTAAGAGAGATATATACCCGCTGCCGCTAATAGATAAGACTATACAACAAGTAGCTAAAGCTAAGTAGTTCAGTAAGCTGGATATTCGCTAAGCGTTCTACCGACTAAGGAACGAGAAGGGACAAACAGAAGATCTTACGACATTTGCTACGCGTATAGGCAATTTCAAGTAGTTGGTAATGCCTTTCGATCTTACCAACGCGCCGGCGGTGTAGCAGCGTTTTATAAATTACACCTTTATAGACATGCTGGAACGATTCGTGTCTATTTACTTAGACGACATCCTTATCTACACTAATAGAACAAGAGAACAGCATACGGACTACATCGAGAGAGTGTTAACTAGGCTCCGCGAGGTCGGACTAAACGCAGACACGAAGAAGAGCGAGTTCTATTAGACCGAGGTCAAATATCTCGGTCTTATTGTCAGAAGAGAAGGAATTCGGATAGAGCCCTTAAAGGTCGCCGCCGTCGCGGAATAGAAGCAGCCGAAATCCAGAAACACTACACAAATTGGAGCGTTTCTCGGATTCTGCACCTACTATCGACAGTTTATTAAGGACTTTAGCAAGATAGCGAGACCCCTGAACGAAGTTTTAAAGAAGGAGGCCGCTGGCCTATAGAACGAGAGGTGCACAGAGGCTTTTAACAAGCTGAAAGAAGCAGTGGCCTTAGCGCCAGTTCTGGCGCACTTCCGACCGGAAAAGACAATCTATCTAGAGACGGACGCTTCCGATACACTAACCGCAGGGGTCTTTTCTTAATATAGCGACGATGAAACTCTCTATCCAGTAGCTTTCTTTAGCAAGTCTATAAACGAGGCTAAGCGGAACTACGCTATTTACGACAAAGAACTGTTAGCTATTATTCAGGCTTTCGAGGAGTGGAAACCGGAGCTTATAGCCAGAAAGAGCACGGTCCAGGTCCTTACGGACCATTAGTTACTTACCTACTTTATAAAGACGCAGAAGCTATCGCGCCGTTAAGCCTAGTAGGCTACCTACTTATCCTGATTCGACTTTAAGATCACTTATCGACCCGGAGCTCAAAATGGAAAGGCTAATACGCTAACGAGAAGAGAAGGGAAGACCAGCTGCGCGAAAGAAGACCCGAACATGTTCTAGAAGGTGTTAACCGAACGGATAGTAGATACTAAGGTGTTAACAAAGTAGGGATCTGCGCGATAGAACTGCCGACCGAGGAAGAGACGCTCTACAAGAAAGTAGAGCAGCTTAACCAGCAGCAGAAACTCGGCAGAACCGGCTTAGGGAAGCTAATAGTTCTGGAAGAACTAATTACAGAGGTTATCCAGTTGGTCTAGAGTTCTAAGGAGGTTGGTTACGCTAGCTTAAAGAAGACGATAGAAGCTGTAAGGACGATCTACTAGTTTCCGCGGATCTTCGAGCGGATCCACCGGTTTATCGCTAATTGCTACATCTGCCGAGCCGCGAAGCTACGTTACGGCCTTCCGGCCGGTCTGTTGAAGCTACTTCCGATCCCTAAGAAACCGTAGGAGCACATTACGATAGATTTCGTAACCGGCCTGCCGGATTCCAATAGATATAGTACTACGCTTAATATAGTAGATCGACTAAGCAAGGAGCGCTACTTTATCCCCTGCCGAGCGAAGGATAAAAGAACTACTGCAGAAGAGACAGCGAGAATGCTAATCCAGTACGTGTGGAAGCACTATAGCCTGCCGGACACTATTACTACAGATAGGGGTCCTCAATTTACTGCTAATGTATAGAAAGCTATTAAGTAAGCTCTCGGAATTTGTAGAAAGCTTAGCACAGCCGCTTACCCTTAAACCGACAGTCAGTCTAAAGTGGCTAACTGCGAGATAGAAAAATATCTACGAATCTTCCGTAGCTACTATTAAGGAGAGTAGGTTAAGGTGTCGCCGATAGCCGAGTTCTACGCCAATTCAGCACGGTTAGAAGCTACCTCGCTAGCGCCGTTCAAGATAACCTATAGTTACCTTTTAAGAATAAGCTTTCAACCGCCGAACGAACCTATCCCTTCGGAACCTTCTACTACTACTTCGTCGAAGAGGGTTGCTGTTACAGTCAACAGCTGGAAGAATAAGAATAACAGTACCAAAGTCCCACTAAGCACTACTATAGTTTACAGGCTATATCTTAACAACCAAAGGTCCAACTAAGACAATTCTTGCCGCGTTGGAAGCGCTACAATCGGTTCCACAAAGACGAACAATCAGGTTAAGAAAGCCACTAGAACTATAGCCAGCAGATAGTGGAAAACCCCTAACAGTCCTAAGGTCCTATCCAGCTCTACTACCCCTAACAGCCTACAACTTAACACTTACTGGTCTAACTAAGAAGCTTCTAGGCGTACTAGAAGCGACTCGACCCGCTTATTAGAATGTTCTGTTTCAGTTCTGGAACCTTTGGGAAAAGAAGGTTTTAGAAGTAACTCGGCTAACAGAACAAAGGAGAGAAGTCTGTTAAGAAACTTCTTAGGAAATCCAGCAGCAAAGGGGCAAACAACTAGCTAGGGCAGAGGGATATAAGAAGCAGCTGCCGCCTCCTTATCTTTCTGTTTTCCTTCTTTATAGCTTGTCTTATACAATTAACTTAGAACAACCTCCTAACTCCTAATATACAACTACTCTTTAGACTTTAGTTCTTTAGCTCCTTCTCTTAACTTTAGCTCTTACAACAACCTATACACACCTTAGCCTCTTCTCTGACATTACAAGCTATTAAATAACCTAAGACTATCAATTAACATAGTCTTCTACACACTACGTTAAGAGATTCCCTTTAAGGAATACTCTAAACTGGATCTTTCTGCATAAGGCACTTCTAATTTGATAAACAGTAACCCTACCCTTGCCCTACGAGTCTTTTTTACAGTAGCAAACATTGTTTGCACAGGAACAGAACAAATAAAAGACCTTAGCAACTACATTAATAGTCTGGAGGCAATACTGTCTAAAGGCAAGGAACAGCTAGAAGAGATAGAACAAAAGATGGCTACTCTTACACTTAAGAAGGCACAAACATAAGGACAACTACAAGAGGCCCTAAACCTAAGGACACCTACTGCTACTAGAGAATCTACTAGCAAGAAAGTGGCTAATCCTAAAACATTCTATAGGGACAAAGAAAAGTTTAATAGATTTCGCCTACAACTATCTATTAAACTCTTAGCTAATGCAGACCATTTCCCTAATAAAAATTAGAAGGTCTCCTACGCATTCTCCCTCCTAGCAGGCAAGGCACTTTAGCAAGTCTTACACTGGTTCAACCTATAGACACTCTAAGTTACTTGTCCAGACATTAAGGCCTTACTTACCTCTCTTAATTCAGCATTTGGAAACCTATATCGCAAGTCTACAGCTTAACAATTTATTAGAACACTTAAGCAGACCAACAAGCCCTTTGTAGACTATTACGCACAGTTCTTATAAGAGATTGGACACTGTAAATACGATATAGAGGCTCAGAAGTCAGCTCTGGTTGCTGGGTTAAGCACAGAACTCCTTACGAAACATAAGGATTAGGAACATAAAGCCCTATCCTTCTAGGAAGTTGTTACCCTCTGCTAACTCCTTAACAGCTATAGGAATTTGTTTGCAGACATTATTAAGGCCAGAAGCAACAACTGTAACAGTTAACGCCCTGTTTCGACTCCTGCAAACGTTACTCCAAATATAGGAACCTACAGACCAACCTTACGCCTTCCCCCTTAACTAGTTGGTACCTAAGGAGACGCTATAGACTTAAGCTTAGCTAAGCTCCAAGACAGCCGCCTTACGCAGGACGAGAAAGAACGACGCTGCTGCCTACGCCTCTGCATATACTGTAGTAAACTAAACTACATTGCTATTAACTGTCTAACACTAGCTACAAGACGTACTAAGATAGGTACACCTCTTAGTTTCTCTGCAGTAGCTCCTACACTATAAGACAACAACAAGGACTAGGGAAACGCCTAAGCCTATTAACAAGACGCCTAACAGGCAAGCACTTAGATCGACATTATGCAATCTCTTCTTCTGCTGTACAATTCTATACTAAGACAGAGGATAAACTGACTTGTCCTCCCTTAGTTGTTACAGCAGAAATTTATACAAAGAAGAACACAGCACACTTAGTATTTACGATAATTGGCTGCGGCGCAACTAGTAAAAGCTTTATTAACCCTTAACTCGCTAACACTTTAGGAATTACTACTTAGACCTTAAAGTACCCCAGACCCTTAAGAATGTTTGACAGCAGTAAGGCCTCCTTAGGAGGCGTAACTTAGATCGCCTATATTAAGCTTAACCTTAGAAACTACTAGGAACACCTCTCTTGCTTTGTTACCCCTCTGCCTAACTAGAAGCTTATCCTTAGACTGCCTTAATTAAAGCTTTACAACCTACAGATTAACTGGGACACTGGAACCCTTTGCCTAAACTTAGAACACTGCCAAACCTATTGCTACCCTTCTATTTAGCCTACTCCTGCATATAGCAATTATAATTCAATCTTCTAAGTATCTGCAGCTGCTTTCTATACAGCTGCAAAGGAGAAAGGAGCTTAAATCTTTGCTGCGTTAATAGAGGACATTAAGAAGGCTCTTGCTAAGTATAATAACAAAAGAGAAGCTACTAACCTAGAGACAAAGGTACCAGAAGAATACTACGACTTCCTTAGTGTCTAGTTAGTTAAAGAAGCTAATAAGCTGCCTCCTTACTGCCCCTACGACTACAAGATTGAACTGGAAGAGGGCAAGACACCCCCCTTCAGCCCCTTTTACTAGATGTCTCGCAAAGAACTCTAAGTCCTATAAAAGTTCCTATAGTAGAACCTCCAGAAAGGCTTTATTAGATCGAGTCGCTCTCCTGCAGCCAGTCCTGTTATGTTTGTTAAGAAACCTAGTAGAGGGCTACGCTTCTATGTCGACTATCGCAACCTTAATGCTATTTCTAAGAAGAATCGCTACCTAATCCCTCTAATACAGGAAACTCTAGAATGCCTCTCGAAGGCAAAATAGTTTACTAAGCTGGATATAATTGCAGCATTTAACAAGATTCGAATAGCAGAAGGACAAGAATAGATAACTGCATTTAGGACTCGATACGGCTTCTTTAAATCCTTGGTTATGCCCTTTAGCATATGCAATGTACCTAGCACCTTCTGGGAATACATAAACGACACCCTAAGAGAATACTTAGATTAGTTTGTTACAGCTTACATTAACGACATCTTAGTGTATAGCAAGACACTAAGAGAACACTAGGGACACGTCCGCAAAGTACTGGCCAAACTGGAAGAAGCAGGCTTACATCTGGACATTAACAAGTGTAAATTCTATAAGCAAGAAGTCCAATTCCTTAGGCTTATTATTTTAGCTAAAGGCATACGCATAGACCTAGCAAAGATCCAAGCAATTCTTAACTGGAAGGTTCCAAAGACAGTTAAGGAAGTACAAGGCTTCCTTAGGTTTGCTAATTTCTATCGCCGCTTTATTTAAGGCTTTAGCTGAATTGTAAAGCCTCTAACAGCTCTAACAAGGAAAGAAGCCAAGTTTAAATAGACTGGAGCATGCTACCAAGCCTTTAACCTCCTACAACAAAGATTTACTAAGGATCCTATCCTTTAATACTTCGACTTTAATTTAGAAACCCGTATAGAAACAGACGCCTCTAATGGAGCTATTAGAGCTGTCCTTCTTTAAAGAAAAGCACCTAACCAAGTATAGCTTCTAGTAGCCTACCTCTCCAAGAAGATAATTCTAGCTAAATGCAATTACGAAATTTACGACAAGGAACTCCTGGCTATTGTAAAGGCCTTTGAAGAATAGCGTCCAGAACGTAAAGGTGCAGCCTTTCCAACTTAAGTTAGCTCTAATTACAAGAACTTAGTCTACTTTATAAAGAATAAGATCCTTAACAGACGACAAGCTAGATAGAGTGAATTCCTTTCTAGGTTCAACTTTGTTATTTAATACGCACTAGGATCCCTCAATTTAAGAGCTAACGCCCTTACTAGGATGCCTGGAATCTATCTAGTAGACAGAGGAGAAGATTAAGCAATTTGTAACTAAACTATCCTAAAGGCCTAAAACCTAAGTAAAGACTTAAAGACCTACTTATAGAAAGGCAACCAATCAATTGCTGCCTCTTTTGCCCTGTATCTTGCGCCTGCTTTCCTAGAAGATAACGATTTAGAAAGCACAACAGACAACACTAAAGACTCTAAAACTAAAGGCTCTGTTACCTCTAACACTAACTTGGAAGATAAAGAAGTAGCTAAAGAAGCAAACTACCCTAGAGGACCGCTCCTAATAATTAGAGAGGCTTACGAGTCAGACCAGCAAGCTTAAGAGTTAATCCAAGCCCTTAAGATAGGCCGACGTACCTTCCCTGACTTTTCCCTCTTAGAATGTAAGCTTAGGGATAGACTGGTCTACTTTCGCTCTCGCGTTTTTATTCCTAAAGGGGCAGACAACTTAATACGACCTTACATCCTTAGGACAGTTTACAACTTAGCAGCAGGAGGCTACCTAGGACGCTTAAAGCTTTACAAGCTTACCTTACACTACTACTAGTAGCCATTAATGTAGAAGCATATACGCAGGTATAGAAACAACTGTCCTATCTGTAAAGCAGCCAAACATAATCGACAACCTCTATAGGGCTTACTAAAATCTCTCCCGGCTCCTAAACACCCTTGGAAACACATTACGATAGACTTTGTTACCTGTCTCCCTTAAGGAACTACTTAGGCAGGTGTTAAGGCAAAGAATGTCTTTATAGTTGTAGATCGACACTCTAAGGACCGCTTTATAGTACCCTACTGGAGCATAACTTCTAAGGAAACCGCTAGGCTCTTTTACGAATACGTCTGGCGCTACGTAGGCCTCCCTAACAGCATTACCTCTAACAGAGGCTCTTAGTTTATTGCTAAATTCTAGAAACCCCTATACAAGATTCTAAACATTGACTACTACATTTCGACCTCCTACTACCTAGAAACAGATAGACAGACAGAGATTGCTAATGCCCTGTTCGAACAGACGCTGCGTTGCTTTATCAACTACTACTAGAAGGATTAGCCAAAATACATTCCTACAGTGGAATTCTTAGCTCGCAACTAGTAATTAGAGACAACTGGACACTCCCCCTTCTACACTACTAGAGGCTACTACCCTAGAACAGGAATGGAACCTTAAGACCTACTACTTCGACCTAACAACCTAGATAAAGTTAATGTAGACGACTAGGCAACACACCTTTCCTAGATCTACTAAGAAGTCTAAGAAGAAATGACTTACGCTTAGGCTGTCTACGAAGATTAAGCTAATCGAAAAAGACAGCTAGCTCCTAACTATTAAGTAGGAGACAAAGTGTACCTAGACTCTAAGAACATTATTACAGGAAGATCTTCTCGCAAACTCGACTGGAAAAAACTGGGCCCCTTTACTATTACAAAGAAGATCAGCTCGTACGCATACCGTCTCTAACTGCCTAAAGAATAGGAAATCTACAATATCTTTTATCCTATTAGGCTAAGGCCTAAAGAAGGAGATCCCTTCCCAATTTAAGTACAAGATTAGGAACGAACTTACATCCTCCCTATAGCAGATAATAATAAAGATAAGGAAGAAGAGTACTACGTACGCAACATTACAGACTGTAAAGTTGTAGATAGACAAACTAAGTACAAAGTCCAATAGCAAAGCTATAATAACTAGGACACTACTTAGGAACCCCTTAGGAACATTATCTTTAACAAGGACAAGATTGAAGCCTTCTACCAATAGGACCTCTTAGATTCTTAAGGATATTACCTTAAAAACAGGTACAGCTAAGAGGAACTGGATGCTGCATACTAATAGAATATTAACCGTAACATTAGACCTGCTCCTAGGAATAAACAGGCTTACCCTCGGTATCTGGAACTACTTAGGCTTCGTAGGAACTTAGCTATATTAAGGGGGGCTACTGTTACAGTTAACAGCTAGAAGAACAAGGACAACAGTACCAAAGTCCCACTAAGTACTACTATAGTTTACAGGCTATATCTTAACAACTAAAGGTCCAACTAAGACAATTCTTGCCGCGTTGGAAGCGCTACAGTCGGTTCTATAAAGACGAACAATCAGGTTAAGAAAGCCACTAGAACTACAGCTAGCAGACAGTAGAAAACCCCTAACAGTCCTAAGGTCCTATCTAGCTCTACTACCTCTAACAGCCTACAACTTAACATTTACTAGTCTAACTAAGAAGCTTGTAGGCGCACTGGAAGCGACTCGACCCGCTCTTTAGAATATTCTGTTTTAGTTCTGGAACCTTTGGGAAAAGAAGGTTTTAGAAGTAACTCGGTTAACAGAACAAAGGAGAGAAGTCTGTTAAGAAACTTCTTAGGAAATCCAGCAGCAAAGGGGCAAACAACCAGCTAGGGCAGAGGAATATAAGAAGCAGCTGCCGCCTCCTTATCTTTCTGTTTTCCTTCTTTATAGCTTGTCTTATACAATTAACTTAGAACAACCTTCCAACTCCTAATCTACAACTACTCTTTAGACTTTAGTTCTTTAGCTCCTCCTCTTAACTTTAGCTCTTACAACAACCTACACACACCTTAGCCTCTTCTCTAACAGTTGCCGCCGCTGCGGCAGAAGCTCTCCGATCTTAGATAGAAGAAGCGGTCAAGGTGGCAAAAGAGGCAATGGAATCGGCTTAGAAAAAGATAGTAACTCGAGCTAATAGGAAGCGGTCGCTAATAGAATTCGAAGAAGGTCAAAAGGTATAGCTTAACACGCGGAACCTGAGTCTAAAAGGCAACGCCAAGCTCAACCCCCGCTACGTAGGTCCGTTTAAGATAGTAGAAAAGAAGTCGCTAGTAACTTATCGGCTCTAGCTACTAAAATCTTTCTGGATCTACAATGTCTTTTATTTAGATCTGCTAAACCTAGACCCTAAAGACAGCCTTCCGGAGCAGGGGTTTGCCGAATCCCCGCTAGTTGAGATAGACAGCAAAGAAGAAGAATAGGAGGTGGAAGATGTAATAGATATAAGAAAGCTAAGAGGATCTATTGAAGCAAGGATCTTATAGAAAGAATAGCCAGAAGACTATAAATAGTATCTAGTCGAGAACCTCTGGAACTTGATAGAGCTGCTAAAGGGGTTCTATACGAGGAATCCGAAGAAGCTAAGGCCTAAATAGCTCCAAAGCTAATAGCTCCGAAAGAAGAAGATAAACTGCGTCCACTCTATCGGTAGGAAAACTGATAAAAACGATCGTAGTAACGCGTTTGGTCGGAGTCTTCGGCTCTACTACTACTGCCGACTAGCGAAGCCGGTCGGATAATAGCTATAAGGCCGAAGACCACTACTGCTTCGACGCAACGGTCGCCGACGCCGCCCTAAACAAGAAAGGCTTGTAGCCGTTCGATTTCGTAAAGCGGCGTCAGCGCCGCCGGCTTTGCAGTAGCGCTTAAGACTATATTAGAGAAGAAAAAGAAGAAGAGACAGCGAGCTACGGACGGATCTATATAGACCTCTGTAGCGGCGCACAGGCCAGTTACGCTGCAGCTAAGATAGCTGCTAGCTTAGATTAGATAGCTCGGATTAGATAGAAGCCGAAGTAAAAGACGTCAGATAGCAACGATATAAGAAGACAGAAGATAAAGAAAGGGGATGTTTTCGAGATATAAGAAAGCGAAGAGGTAACGTCGGTTTTAAAGAGGGGTTTAAGCGAAAGGAACTGCGAATCAAAAAAAAAAGAACAAGAAGAAGAAAGGAGAGAGAGATAAGTAAGGGGTCGAGGTCGACCGCTAGTAAGGGAGGGGGGTGGTGTTACGGCGGCAGAAAGGGGTAGGACTAAGCGATAGGGTAGACCCTTGGAATTTCGGCTTGGCCCTTCTAGACTGAGCCGGGCCTTGGCACGCCACCCCTAAAGCCCTTACCTACTGCCGTATAGATTCCTTTCCTTCTTTAGTTCGAGATATAGTTATTAAAACAGCTGTATTAAATTATATCTACGTGCTCGGATTACTAAGCTTATTATTCTAATAGTAGCTAGAGGTATAGTGTAAAGGGCTTCAGAATCTTAGTTTAGAAACTTAAGGTTGGGTATCTATACAAAGGAACTAATAGGCAGTTCCTTCGTCGTCTGCTGCTGTACAATTCGTACCTACGAAGCTAAGCTAGCAATTTCCCTCTGTATAGGGATGTAAGGTTTACCCTCCGTACAGAGGATCGGGAGTTCCCTCCTCTATATAGTAGTGTAGAGTTTTCCCTCTATTTAGAGGGGCGGTAGTTCCTCTTCGTACAGGACTATAGGTTTCTCCCTCTAAATAGGAGTAGGGTCCTGTCGGTAGTTCCGTATAGAGGGTAGGGTTATGCTGGTGCCGCTAGGTTGCAGTCCTTAGGGCGACAGTTAGCTTAGGTCGAGTCTAGGACCTAGGCTGGGCGGCGCCCCCTAACAATACCCCCCCCTTCCCTTCTTATAGTGCCCTTTCTGTACAGCGGCGTGCCAAACTTACTTAGCTCCTGCTGTTCCTTTAGCAGGTCGCGACTTCCTATTTTGTCTGGTCGTCTAAGTCGTCGTCGCTCGTCGCCTCCTAGGTCGCGGTTGCCTCTTGCTATTTTACCTGTTTGTAGCAGCTGCTCTGCTTGCTATTCCCTTTATAGTAGGCAGTTACCTTAAGCCTCTCCCTTCTCTTTCCCTCCCCCTTTTTCTTCCTATTCCCTACCTGCCTTCTCCCCCTACACCGTCTACTGTTTACTACTATCTACTACCGTCTACTATCTACTATCTACTGGCTACTACTATGTCGTCCGCCCTATCTAGTGGCTCCCTTGTAGTTGCTGGCCCCTCCTCCTCCGCTCGTCTAGCTAGGGTCCCCTCCTATTTCTGCCTCTAGCAGTAGGGCCCTTAATTTAACTAGCAGCTACGCTTCCAGTTCGTACGGATTCCCGTCTTCTGTACAGTCTGGGCTAACGTCTTAGGTACTACACTAACGAGCAGTAGGATGCGGCCGAGCTGTCCTACTACGCCTTCTAGTGTAACCCTGCCTAGGTTACACCCTAGCAGCTGGCTACAGCCTGGGTGTCGTACGTTAACGCCCTCCTTATCGCTACCTGGGGCCAGCCCTATGCCCCCTGCTCTAACTCCCCCTAGCCCTTACTTAGCCTATACTGCCTCCTAGGCTTCTAGGCTAGGGTGTGTGCCTTGTATAAGTAGAAGGATAGCTCTCTCTACTGCCTCTACCGCCGTCCGGCGGAGGTACGTAGGGGTAGGGGGGTGCCGCTGCTCCCTAGGGCTAGCCCTAGTGGGGGTAGGGGCCCTGCTAGGCAGGAGGTAATTAAGATCTTAGATAAGGAGTCGGTTGCTCTGGTCCCCTAGGGTAGTGGCTAGTAAGCTACCCCCTCCTCTAGGTAGTGTAAGAAATTTCGGACGGTTCTGCTCCTAACTCCTCTTATTTCTACTCTCCTTCCTATCTATTCCCTAGCTGTTCCTTTCTTCCAGCCCTTATCTCGTACAGTGTCGTACGATGTCGTATTAGCAGGATCCTGTAGTGTCCTACGTCGTAATTCTCGATCCTTTAACAACCTAGGTTACTAGTAGCTACCCTGTTCTTAGGGTAGATCGTACCTCCTTCCGCTGTACGGCGCAGTGTTACTGTAACTAGGCAGGGGGATGGTTCTCCTCCTACCTGTCTAGTGCAGTTGTGTCCTGCAGAGCCTCGTACAGTTCCTATGTAGGCTCTGCCTATCCTCGCTATTTTACTAGGTACTCTACCTTCCTCTGCTTCCTTTAGCTCTTAAGGATCCCTTCTACTTTATACTCTTCCTAGCCCTTAGTTATAATTGCGGATAGGCGCGCGTCGTCTGTCGTCTAGTGCAGCAGGGGGTCCGTGTTCGCCGGCTGTACGAGGTCTATATAGAAGACTAGATAAATCCCTAGGGGAGTGTTTAGTCGTACAGCGTATGTCCCTACCGGTCGGACTACTGTAAACTTCCTGTTCTTTAGATCCAGTTTCTTGCTTAGCCGGTCTGTACGGATGTGTCGTTGGTTTAGCCAGACCTTATCCCCTGCCTCGTACCTAGGTGCAGCCTGTCGTCCCCTGTTAGCCTGCTCTTCTGCATTCTATTAAGCTATAGCTAGACTCGCCTTCGCCTATTAATAGGCATTCGTAATCGTCTGTACGATGGCCTCTCCCTACTGAATTAGGGATCGTACAGGGCGTAGGGTGTTATCCCTTAGGGTCGGTTAGAGCAGGGAATAGTCGTATCTATAGGCTATAAAGAAGGGGGACACTCCGGTAGCATCGGCCGTATAGCTGTTATTAGCTAGCTCTGCTATAGGGAGGAGTCAGTTCCAGTTCGTCTAGTTATAGTCGACGTACGCTTAGAGGTACGCTTCCAACGTCGAATTAACCCGCTCCGTCGCCCCGTCTGTCTACAGGTGCTATACGGTTAACAGGCGACGTTCTACCTTTAGCAACTGGCAGACCCTTGCCTAGAGCTGGCTTGTAAACTGCGTGCCCCGGTCCGATACAATCGACCTAGGGAAACTGTGTTTGCTAAACGTCGTCCGTATAAATGCCTAGGCAGTGTCCTTAGCTATAATAGAGTCTATTCCCTCTAGTATTACTCCCTTCGTTAGCTTGTCTATAACTACTATAATGTTCCGCCGTCCGTCGCTCTTAGGTAGGTCTGTAACAAAGTCTACCGTTAGGTCTTGCTAGGGCCGGTCTAGGATCGGTAGGGGTTTCAACAGCCTATGTTTTAGTTTACGCTAGGGCTTCGTCCGTCTGCATACATCGCAGTTCTGTACGAACCTGTAGATGTCCTTCGCTATCGCCGGCTAGTAGTAGTCCCTAGCGACAATGCTGTACGTCTCCTTACGCCCTAGGTGCCTAGTAGCTATAGAGTCGTGCGCCTGTTGTATTAAGCTCGTACGGAGCTTCTCGTCTGCAGGGACCTATATCCGATTCCTAAACTTCAGGTTGTTCTCCTCGTCTACTAAGTACTCTGCTGCCGACACCTTAAGATAGAGCCCTGCTAGGAGCTTCCGCTGTCCTCCTTAGATCGCTATATAGGCCCCTTAGTATACCTTGTCCTTTTCTACTGCCTCTTCCTATACTCGCAGTTAGGGTTCCTATAGGTGTGTTACTGCTAGGCAGATAGTCTCCTCGCCTAGCTCCTCCTTGAACATCTGGAATGTTCGTAACTTTAGCCGGTCGTCCTTATACTTAGTTAGCATGTCCTGGTCCTGTCTAGAGAGCGCATTGGCCCTGCTGTTGTCCTTACCCTTGCGATACTGGAGTCTTATATTAAACCGGCTTAGGTACATTGCCTAACGTACGTGCCTCTTAGACAGCTTCTAGGGCTGCGTAAAGTACTCTAGGTTCTTGTAGTCCGTTAGGGCAAGGAACTTAGGTACTAAGTAGAGTTCTCTATCCTATACTTTGCAATACTGTACGACTGCTAGCAACTCCTTGTCGTAGATAGGGTAGTTGCACTTAGCTAGGGAGTTCTTCTTAGAGAAATACGCGTATAGGTGTAGGAGTCCGTCCGAGCCTACCTGTAATAGGATACCTTTAATGCAATACCCTAAAGAGTCGGTTTCCAGTATCGTCGTACGCTTTAGGTTAAAGGCGGCGAGTGTTAGTCCTATAGTAAAGAGTTCCTTTAGCTTGTTAAAGCTCTTGTCGCATTCGTCCGTCTATTTGAACTGCTTGTCCTTGTATGTTAGTTTAACTAGGGGATGTACGATCTCCGAGTAGTTCCGTATAAACTGGCGGTAGAAGTTAGCAAACCTAAGAAATTCCTGTACGCCCTTAACGTTTGTTAGCGGCTTCTATTGCTTAATAGCGTTAATCTTCTTCCTATCTATGCTAATGCCTTTCTCTACCTCGATAATAAAACCTAGGTATTTCGTATGTTAGACACCGAACTTACATTTGTCGATGTCGAGGTACAAGCCAGCCTGCTGCAGTCGGTCCAGCACCTTCTTAACATCCTGTACGTAATCTGCATAGGTACTGTCTGTAAAAACCAGGGTATCGTCGAGGTATACTAAGTAGATGTCGTCTAGTAACCCTTACAAGGACTTGTTAACGTACCTTTAGAATGTTGCCGGTACGTTGGCAAGTCTAAAGGGGGTAACAAGCTACTTAAAGAGGCTATATCTCGTACAGAAGGCAGTTATCTATTTACAGCCTTCCTTAATCCGTATCTTGTAGAAGGCTAAGACTACGTTAAGCTTAGTAAACTACTTCGCCTTGTTGATCCGTCCGAGAGTCTGCTTAATAAGGGGTAGTAGGTACCGGTCCTTCTTAGTAATCGCGTTAATGCCTCTAAAGTCTATACAGAAACGCAATCTGGCCTTCCCCTCCTAATAGACAAACAGTACTAGGGCTCCTGCAGACGACGTACTTGCCTAAATGAACCCTTTAGCAAGCAGGTCGTCCAGTGTCTTGCGCAGTACTAGGAGTTCTCTAGAGGACATTCTATACAGCAGTCTGTACAGTACCTCTAGCAGGCTCCTATCCGGACGGGGTTCTAGCTAGATGTCGTAGTCAATCCCTTCTCCTTAGTGTAGCGGCAGTTTTAAGGCCGACTTCGGCTTAAAGAGGTCTAGGTATCCTGCATATTCCTTTAGGAGCTTTATATAGGGGTCCGTTACTTCCTTAGGTGCTAATGCCTTTTTAATGTCCGCCGTTGCCGTATTGATTTCGGCCTTAGCATTGTTACCTTGCGGAGCCTTCTCTTAGTCTCGGACCCTCTGCTTCGTTACTGCTAGGTACAGCCGTCCTCGTCTAACGTCTAGCTTGCCCCTCTAGCGCTCTATCTATAGCTTCCCTAGTATTAGGTTATACCCTAGCTTGTCCTGTACGATATAGAGGTATAAGTCCTGCTTATAATGTCCCTGTACCTCTATCGACACTTTCACTATATAGGTAATGTCCGGTCCTCGTCCGGTAATGCCCAACATGTATACAGGTATAGTGGGAGTCGTCTTAATCCGGTGCCTCTGTACGAAGTCTTCGCTAATTACTCTGTACACTAAACATCCTATGTTAATTAATGTCCGCGCTGTTACGGACCCGTTTAACGTTAGCTATACGATAAACGGCGTCGTCGTTATATAATTGCTCTTAAAAGATAGCTAAGTAATGCTTTGATTTGGCAGTCTATCTCGCACCCGCCTCTAGTAGAGCCTTCGCTTAGAGGCTACTCTTTTCCCGACTTGTCGTCGTCCAAGTAAGACTCCTAATCTTCTCGTTAGGGCGCTGCAGTTGCCACCCTTGCAGTGGTCGGCCGTCCCCTAGGTCTCTCTGCTAGCAAAAGCCTGCGATTCCGTACAGTATAGCCTATCTTGCTATACCGGTAGCAGCTCCCTTCTGCTCGTCTCTTGTTAAGGGTAGCCGTGTCTACCTATTGCGCCTTTTTAGTAGCAGCCCTTGGCTATACAGTAACGGCTGCCGCTACCCTCGTCGTTGTTGGTTCCTAGTCTATAGCATCTATCTGCTGCTAGAGGGGTTGTCTTATCTCCTAAGCGCAGCTTATCCGTCTAAGCCTGCGCTACTAGTCGTCGACTATCCTAAGGAGATCGCAGAATTCCTTGTACGTAGCTGGCCGCATTACGCCTACTAGCCCTATTATAATCTCCTTAGAGAGGCCTACCTCTAAAGAGGTAATTTTTATCCTATCCTCCTATTAGAGACCTCCTGCTTCTGCTAAAGTCTAGTCAAATTCTGCGAGGAATTCTTATACAGTCTTACGTCCTTGTTTTATTGTATTAACCTGTAGGAGTGCTCGGCTCTTGCGGTCTGGGTCCTTGTAGCTCTTGTCTAGAGCTGCCTAGAGCATCGTCGTCGTAGCTATTGCTAGGTTGGCAATAGCTGTCTCGTAGTACGGCAGAATTCGTGCTGCCGCCCTGCCCTTTAACCTCCTAAAGAGGTAAACTACCTTGTCTAGCTCGGTCGGGTATGCTCCTAAGTCGACTAGAAGCTTAGAGCGCATCTAGGCAGCCTAGGAGGGGTACTTAGCCAGGGCCTTACTATCGTATATAGAGACGTTAGGGAGTTTGCTTTTAGGGGTCGGGGTGTAGGCTATTAAGTTCGTCGTCGTTATAGGGGTCGGATCGCGACCGGACGCCCTAAGCTGTTGTAGCTCCTGTTCCCGTTAGGAAATTATTGTAGCCTAGTAGCTTACTTGCTGCTCGAGCTGCCTTTTGCTTTCTAGCAGCTCCTCGTATACGCAGTGCATATGTCCCTCTATAGCCGTAGTCTCTATAAGGGTGTCGCTGTCTATCCTTGTTTTATTACCGCAGTTACCGACAGTAAGATTAGTTCCTAATGTAAAGGGCTTAAGAATCTTGGTTTAGAAACTTAAGGTTAGGTATCTATATAAAGGAACTAATAGGCAGTTCCTTCGTTATCTGCTGCTGTACAATTTGTACCTACGAAGCTAAGCCAGCAATTTCCCTCTGTGTAGAGATGCAAGGTTTACCCTCTGTATAGAGGATCGGGAGTTCCCTCCTCTGTACAGTAGTACAGAGTTTTCCCTCTATTTAGAGAGGCGGTAGTTCCCCTTTATGCAGGACTATAGGGTTCTCCCTCCGTACAGGAGTAGGGTCCTGTCGGTAGTTCCGTACAGAGGGTAGGTTTATGCTAGCGCCGCTAAGTCGCAGTCCTTAGGGCGACGGTTAGCTTAGGTCGGGTCTAGGACCTGGGCCGGGCGGCGCCCTCTAACATATAGCACTATCTAATCTGGGCATACAGATATAATTTAATATAGCTGTTTTGATAACTATATCTCGAACTAAGGAAAGAAAGGAATCTATACGGTAGTAGGTAAGGGCTTTAGGGGTGGGCGCGCCAAGGCCCGGCTTAGTCCGGAAGGGCCGAGTCGAAATTCTAAGGGTTCACTCTATTACTTAGTCCCACCCCTTTCTGCTGCTGTAACACTATCCCCCTCCCTTACTAGCAGTTGCCCTCGACTGCTTACTTATCTTATCTGTATCTCTTTTTTTTAATTCGTCCTTCTTTTCTTCTTTTTCTGTTTCTTTATCTTCTTCCTCTGTCTAATTCGCAGCTTCTTCTGCTAAAATCCTTCTTCAAATCGACGTTACCTTATCGTTTCTTCTATCTTAAAAACGTTACTCTTTCGTCTTCTTCTTTCTTCTTACATTATCGCTATCTAAACTCCTTTGCTTAGCGTCTATCTAATAGGAGCTATCTAATCTAAGCCGACAGCTATCTAAGCTGCAGTGTAGCTAGCCTGTGCACTACTGTAGAGGGTCTATATAGATCTATCCGCAGTGCGCTATCTTTTCTTCTTTTTCTTCTCTACTAAGGCCTTAAGCACTACTGCAAAGCCGCCGTCGCTGGCGCTGTCTACGAAATCGATCGGCTGCGAGCCTTTCTTGTTTAGGGCGGCGTTAGCGATCGCCGCGTCGAAGCAGTAGCGCCATCCTCGACTTTACTATTATTATCCAACTAGCAAAGGGTAGTAGTAGTAGTAGTAGAGCCGAGGACTCTAGCTAAGCGCACTGCCGTAATCGTTTCTATCGGCCCTCGCACTAATAGAGCAGACGCGGCCAATCCTCTTCTTCTATCTTTTCCGGAGCTATTAACTTCGGAGCTACTTACGCCTCGGCTTCTTCGGGTTCCAGACGTAAAACTCTCTTTACAGCTCTGCCGAATTTCGGAGATTCTCGACTAGATACTATTTATAGTCTTCCGGCTATCTCTTCTATAAGATCCTTGCCTCGATAGACCTTCTTATCTTTCTTATATCTATTACATCTTCTACCCCCTACTCTTCTTCCTCGCTATCTGTCTCGATTAGTAGGGGTTTAGCGAACCCCTGTTCCAGAACACCGTCCTTAGAGTCCAGACTTAACAGGTCTAAATAGAAGACATCGTAGATTCGGAACGACTTCGGTAGCTAGAGCCGATAAGTTACTAGCGACCTCTTTTCTACTATCTTAAATAGACCTACGTAGCAGGGGTTAAGCTTGGCGTTCCCTTTTAGCCTTAGGTTCTGCGTATTAAGCTATACCTTTTAGCCTTCTTCAAATTCTAATAGCGACCGCTTTCTATTAGCTCGAGTTACTATCTTCTTCTAAGCCGATTCTATCGCCTCCTTCGCTATCTTAATCGCTTCTTCTATCTAAGATTTGAGCGCTTCTGCCGCGGCAGCGGCGACTCTCTTTAACGAAGTAGCGGTAGAAGATTCCGAAGAGCTAGGCAGTTAAAAGCTTATTCTTAGAAGATAACTATAAGTTATCTTAAGCGGTGCTAGTAAGGTGGCCTAAGACTGTGCCGAATTGGCACAGAATTCAGCTATTGGCAACACCTTGGCCTACTCTTCTTAATAATAACTGCAGAAGATTCGCAGATATTTCTCTATCTTACAGTTAGCTACTTTTGACTAACTGTCGGTCTAAGGGTAAGCGGCTGTGCTAAGCTTTCTGCGAATTCTAAGAATATAGTTAATAGCTTTCTAGATATTAGCAGTGAATTAAGGACCCCTATCCGTAGTAATAGTGTTCGGAAGGCTATAGTGCTTCTATACGTGCTGAATTAGTATTCTCGCTGTCTCTTCTGCAGTAGTTCCTTTATCCTTTGCTTAGCAGGGGATAAAGTAGCGTTCCTTACTTAGCCGACCTACTACGTTAAGGGTGGCATTGTATCTATCGGAATCCGGCAGGCCGGTTACGAAATCTATTATAATATGCTACTACGGTTTCTTAGGGATTGGAAGTGACCTTAGTAGACCGGCCGGAAGACTGTAACGCGGCTTCGCGGCTTAATATATATAACAGTTAGCGATAAACTAGTGAATCCGCTCGAAGATCTATAGAAACTAGTAGACCGTCCTTACAGCTTCTATTGTCTTCTTTAAGCCGGCGTAGCCAACATCCTTAGAACTATAGACTAGCTAGATAACCTCTGTAATTAGGTCTTCCAGAACTATTAGCTTCCCTAAACCGGTTTTGCCGAGCTTCTGTTACTAATTAAGCTGCTCTACTTTCTCGTAGAGCGTCTCTTTCTTAGTCGGAGGCTCTACTGCGCAGATCCCTGCTTCTTTTAACACCTCGGCGTCTACTATCCGCTTGGTTAACACCTTCTGGAACATGTTCAGATCTTCTTTCGCACAGCCGGTCTTCTCTTCTCTTCTCGTTAGCGCGTTAGCCTTTCTATTTTGAGCTCCGGGTCGATAGGAAGTCGAACCCAGATAAGTAGGCGGCCTACCGAGCTTGGCGGCGAGAGAGCTTCTGCGTCTTTATAAAATAGGTCAGTAACTAATAGTCCGTAAGGACCTAGACTGTGCTCTTTCCGGCTATAAGCTCTGGCTTCCACTTCTTAAAAGCTTCGATAATAGCTAATAGCTAATAGCTCTTTGTCGTAGATAGCGTAGTTCTGCTTAGCCTTATTTATAGACTTGCTAAAGAAAGCCACTAGATAGAGGGTCTCGCCGTCGTTATTGTATTAAGAAAGAACCCCTGCAGTTACTTTGTTAGAAGCGTCCGTTTCTAGGTAGATTGTCTTTTCCGGTCGAAAGTGCGCTAGTACTAGTGCTGAAACTACCGCCTCTTTTAGCTAATTAAAAGCCTCCGTGCACTTCTCGTTCTATAGGCCGGCTGCTTCCTTCTTTAATGCCTTATTTAAGAGTCTTGCTATCTTGCTAAAGTCCTTAATAAATCGTCGATAGTAGCTGCAGAATCCGAGAAAAGCTCTGATTTAGGTAGTGTTTCCAGACTTCGGCTGCTTTTATTCCGCGACGGCGGCGACCTTTAAGGGGTCTATCCGAATTCCTTCTCTTCCGACAATAAGACCGAGATATTTGACCTCGGCCTAATGGAACTCGCTCTTCTTCGTGTCTGCGTTTAAGCCAACCTCGCGGAGCCTAGTTAAGACTCTCTTAATGTAGTCCGTATATTGCTCTCTCGTTCTATTAGTGTAGATAAGGATGTCTTCCAGGTAAATAGATATAAACTGCTCTAGCATGTCTATAAAGGTGTGATTTATAAAACGCTGCTACACTGCCGGCGCGTTAGTAAGTCCGAAAGGTAGAACTAACTACTTGAAATTGCCTATATGCGTAGCGAACGTCGTAAGATCTTCCGTCTGCCCTTCCTCGTTCCTTAGTTAGTAGAACGCTTAGCAAATGTCCAGCTTACTAAACTACTTAGCTTTCGCTACTCGTTGTATAGTTTCGTCTATTAGCGGCAGTAGGTATACGTCTCTCTTAGTGACCTTATTAAGGCCTCTATAGTCTATATACAGTCGGAGACTACCTCCAGGTTTCTATACGAACAGGATTAGTAACATATACTCGGCAGAGCTCGGCGTAATAAACTTCTTCGCTAGGTTTTCTCGAACAAACACTCTACTTAGTCCAGCTCGGCCGGCGATAAGCGTCTTAGTAGTTCGGTTCTCGGCAGCATAGCTCCTTCTTTTAGTCAGATCTTGTTATTATATTCTGGTCGATAGAGTAGCAGGAGGTTGGAGTCGGCTTTTAAGAACACGTTAGCATAGCTATAGAGTTCTTTCGGTAACACCTCTAACGGGTCTACTTTACCTTCCGCTATTATCTTCTGGTAATCTTTAATGTCTTTTATCGAGATAGCGTAGATCTTATTCTCCGGCAACTTCGCGACAGTCGTGAAGGCTTTCGAGCTTATTATTCTGACGGTATCTAGGGGATCGGAACAGTCGGACAGAACCGCTTTGACAGGCGTAACGTTCGATTTGGCAGCGACTACTGTAACCGATTCGACGGCAGCGGTGCCGCTCTGCTAGGTTTTGAATCCAAGTGTGCCTTTACTTACGTTAGTAACGGCTTTCTGGTTCTTTATCTATTTCTGCCCTATAATAACGTTAGATCGTCTAATGTCTATAATTCGGAACGTTGCTTCTATAGTGCGACTAGCTGGGGTAGTCTTTAATAGCATATAATACTTAACACTCTCCGTGTCTTGTCCGTTGTAATGCGAAATTCACGTCGGCGACGCCAGCTCCATTGGATAACTGTATCCCTTTGTTAGCTTCTAAACCAGTCGATAGTGAATCGCCGCGCCGATAAGAGCTCCTATGTCGATAAAGGCTCTTAACTAAAGTAGGCAGTGCGAGCTGTTAAGGGGGTAGACAGTAATCGGAAGGATAATAGCGGTCTCCGTATTCACTTCTACTGCTGCTAAGAGCGGATCGTTACAGCTGTTAATACTCTCTCCTTCCTCCGGCGACGTAGTTCGTAGTAGTGCCCTATTGTTCGTGCTAGGTAGGGGGCCTATCCGTCCAGCTAGTCTTTTCCTAAGACTCTTAATAGCACTCTACCGTCTACGCTATTAGTGTCGTTTAGCGCCGGTTCGATAGCTTGGATAGTCTTCCTCGGCGGCGGTAGCTTCGTAGCGTAGTATTCCTGCTTCTGCTAATTCGTTGCTTAGCATCTAGTAGTAATGTAACCAGGCTTTCTGCATATGTAGCAAGTAGGAACGAACAGCGAACGCAGTAAATAAGATAGCTACTAGGGACCCTGTCTAAACGGAGCAGAATGCCGCGTCGTCTGCGCCGGCGATCGCTTCTAATTCAGTTCGCGTGCCGCCGACTTTCTGTACGCATTCAAGTTTCTAGCAGTAACTCTTGCCTAGTGCACAAAGCTTTTAAGGTCTTGGTCTTCTACTAAAGCTATAGCTCCAGCCAGTTCAGGGCTTAGTGCGCGCCTATCTCTCGCTCTGTTAGTCTTTCTCTTTCTGCTGCGGCCTGTAACGCCGCCCTCTACCGTCGAGAAGCCCTCTATGTCTTCTTATAGTGCTAGTATTTAGTTTGGGTTTTTGGTGTGCGCATGCGTTATTCAGGTAGCTGGATATAGTTTAACGGTCCCTTTCGCGCAGCGTAGGGACAGTGTAGTTAGTAAGTTCGAGATATAATAATCTGAGCACGTATATATAATTTAATACAGCTGTTTTAATAACTATATCTCGAACTAACGAAGGAAAGGAATCTATGCAGCGGTGGGTAAGGGCTTTAGGGATGGGCGCGCCAAGGCCTGGCTCGGTCCGGAAGGGCCGAGCCAAAATTGCAAGGGTCCGCCCTATTACTTAGTCCTACTCCTTTCTGCTGCTGCTAATCCAGGCACGCAGATAAGATTCAATATGGCCTTTTTAATAACTATATCTCGAACTAAGGAGGGAAAGGAATCTATATAGTAGTAGGTAAGGGCTTTAGGGGTTGTGTGCCAAGGCGCAGCTCGGTCCAGAAGGGCCGAGCTGAAATTCCAAGGGTCTACACCCCCTTACTTAGTCCCACCCCTTTCTGCTGCTGCAACACCACCCCCCTCTCTTACTAGCAGTCGCCCTCGACCGCTTACTTATCTGTCCCCCCCCTTTTTTTTAAGATTCCGACGTTACCTCTTCTCTTTCTTCTATTTCGAAGCTATCCCCTTTCTTTATCTTCTTTCTTCTTATATTGTCGCTATCTGACGTCTCTTACTTCGGCTTCTATCTAATCGGAAGAGCTATCTAATCTGAGCTAGCAGCTGTCTGAGCTGCAGCGAGGCTAGCCTGTGCGCCTCTGCAGAGGTCTATATAGATCTATCCGCGGCTCGCTATCTCTTCTTCTTTTTCTTCTCTACTATAGCCTTGGGCGCCACTGCGAGGCTGCTTTGATAGCGTCGGCTTCGTTCTTCGCCGCTATTATCCTTCCAGCCGAGCCGGTAGATAGTAGTAACAGAGAGCAAAGATGGTTACTAAGCGCGCCGACGCAGTGGCGCCGTCTTCGGCCTTATAGCTATTATCCGACTGGTTTTGCCGGTCGGCAGTAGTGGTAGTAGAGCCGAAGACTCCAGCTAAGCGATCTCTACGATCGTTTCTGTCGGCTTTCGCACCGATAGAGCGGACACGGCTCTTCTTCTTCTTCCGGAACTATTAACTTCGGAGCCACTTAGGCTTTAGCTTCCTTAGGTTCCGGATATAAAACTCCTTTAGCAGCTCTACCGAATTCCGGAGATTCTCTACTAGATACTATTTATAGTCTTCTAGCTATCCCTTCTATAAGATCCTTGCTTCGATAGACCCCCTTTTTTTTCTTATATCCCTTACATCTTCTACCTCCTACTCTTATTCTTTACCGTCTATCTCGATTGGTAGGGGTTCAGTAAACCCCTGTTCCGGAAGACTGTCGTCGGGGTCCAAACTTAGCAAATCCGAATGAAACACATTGTAGATCTAGAACGACTTTAGTAGCTAGAGCCAATAAGTTACTAGCGACCTCTTTTCTACTATCTTGAACGGGCCTACATAGCAGGGGTTAAGCTTGGCGTTGCCCTTTAGCCTTAGGTTCTGCGTGTTAAGCTATACCTTTTGACCTTCTTTAAATTCTATTAGCGACCGCTTCTTATTAGTTCGAGTTACTATCTTCTTCTAAGCCGATTCTATCGCCTCCTTCGCTACCTTAATCGCTTTTTCTATCTAAGATCTAAGCGCTTCTGCTGCAGCGGTGGCAACTCTCTTCGATAAAGTGGTGCTAGAAGGTTCCGAAGGGCTGGGTTCGTCTAGCGGTTGGAAGCTTATTCTCAGAAGATTACTATAGGTTATCTCGAACGGCGCTAGCGAGGTAGCTTCTGATCGTGCTAAATTGGTGCAGAATTCGGCTATCGGCAACACCTTTACCCACTCTCCTTAATAGTAACTACAGAAGATTCGTAGATATTTTTCTATCTCGCGGTTAGCCACTTTAGACTAGCTGTCGGTTTAAGGGTAAGCTGCTAGGCTAAGCTTTTCGCGAATTCTGAGAGTATAGTTAATAACCTTCTATACGTCGGCAGTGAATTGAGGACCCCTATCCGTAGTAATAGTGTCCAGCAGACTGTAGTGCTTCTATACGTGCTAAATTAGCATTCTCGCCGTTTCTTCTACAGTCGTTCCGTTATCCTTCGCTTGGTAGGTGATAAAGTAGCGTTCTTTGCTTAGTCGATCTACTACGTTAAGCGTAGCATTATATCTACCGGAATCCGGTAGGCCGGTTACGAAATCTATCGTAATGTACTGCTACGGTTTCTTAGGGATTGGAAGTGGCTTCAACAGACTAGCCAGAAGGCTGTAACGTGGCTTCGCGGCTCGGCAGATATAGCAATTAGCGATAAACCGGTGTATCCGCTCGAAGATCTGCAGAAACCAGTAGATCGACCTTACTGCTTCTATCGTCTTCTTTAAGCTGGCGTACCCAATATCCTTAGAACCGTAGACTAACCAGATAACCTCTGTACATAGTTCTTCTGGAACTATCAGCTTCCCTAAGCCGGTTTTGCCGAGCTTCTGCTGCTAATTAAGCCGTTCTACTTTCTCGTAGAGCGTCTCTTCCTTGGTTGGCGGTTCTATCGCATAGATTCCTACTTCTTTTAACACCTCGGCCTCGACTATCCGTTCGGTTAACACCTTCTGGAATATGTTCGGATCTTCTTTCGCGCGGCTGGTTTTCTCTTGTCTCCTCGTTAGTGTGTTAGCCTTTCCATTTTAAGCTCTAGGTCGATAGGTAATCTTGAAATTGAATCCGGATAAGTAGGCGGCCTACTAAGCTTAGCAGCGTAATAGCTTCTGCGCTTTTATAAAGTAGGTAAGTGACTAGTAGTATATAAGGACCTAGACCGTGCTCTTTCTAGCTATAAGCTCCGGTTTCCACTCCTCGAAAGCCTGAATAATAGCTAACAGCTCTTTGTCGTAAATAGTGTAGTTCCGCTTAGCCTCGTTTATAGACTTGCTAAAAAAAAGCTACCAGATAGAGGGTCTCGCCGTCGTTAGCGTATTGAGAAAGGACCCCTACTGTTACTGTGTCGGAAGCGTCCGTTTCTACGTAGATCCTCTTTTCCGGTCGGAAGTGTGCCAGTACTGGCGCTAAGGCCACTGCCTCCTTTAGTTAGTTAAAAGCGTCTGTGCACTTTTCATTCTATAGGCCAGCGGCCTCCTTCTTTAATGCCTTGTTTAGGGGTCTTGCTATCTTGCTAAAGTCCCTAATAAACCGACGATAGTAGCTGCAGAATCTAAGAAAAGCCCTGATTTGGATAGTGTTTCCGGATTTCGGTTGCTTCCATTCCGCTATAGCGGCGACCTTTAAGGGGTCTATCTGAATTCCTTCTCTTCCGACAATAGAACCGAGATATTTGACCTCGGTTTAATAGAACTCGCTCTTCTTCGTGTCTACGTTTAAGCTAACCTCGCAGTGCCTAGTTAACACTTTCTCGATATAGTCCGTGTGTTGCTCTCTCGTCCTATCAGTATAGATAAGGATGTCGTCTAAGTAAATAGACACGAACTGCTCCAGCATGTCTATAAAGATGTGATTTATAAAAGGCTACTACACTGCAAGTGCGTTGGTTAGGCCGAAAGGCATAACCAATTACTCAAAATTGCCTATACGCGTAGCGAACGTTGTAAGATCTTCTGTCCGCCCTTCTTCGTTCCTTAGTCGATAGAAAGCTTAGCAAATATCCAGCTTGCTGAACTACTTAGCCTTCCTTATATGCTGCATAGTCTTATCGATTAGCGGCAGTAGATATACGTCTCTCTTAGTAACCTTATTAAGGCCTCGGTAATCTACGCACACTTGGAGGCCTCCTCCGGGGTTCTGTACGAAAAGGATCGGTAACGCGTATTCTGCAGAGCTTAGCGTAATAAACTTCTTCGCTAGGTTTTGTCGAACAAACACCTCTACTTAGTCCAGTTCGGCCGGCGATAAGTGTCTTAGGGGTTGGGTTCTTAGCAGCGCGGCTCCTTCTTTTAGCCAGATCTTGTTGTTATTTTCCGGTCGGTAAAGCGGTAGGAGGTTGGAGTCGGCTCTTAAGAATACGTTAGCGTAGTCGTAGAGTTTCGGCAGCAGCACCTCTAGCGGATCTGCTTCTTCTTCCGCTATTATCTTCCAGTAGTCTTCGATATCTTTTATCGAGATAGCGTAGATCTTATAGTCCGGTGGCCTCGCGAGGGTAGTTAGGGCCTCTAAGCTCATTATTCCGATAGTGTTAGGGGCGTCGTAGCTGTCGGACAGAGCCGCGTCGATGGACGTCGTAGCCTTCGGTTCTGCGGCGGTAACAGTGGCCGATTCGACAGCGGCGGTGCCGTTACCCCAGGTTTTAAACCCTATCGTGCCTTTATCTACGTCAATGACCGTCTTCTGGTTCTTTATCTATTTCTGCCCTATAATAATGTCGAACTGTCTAATGTCTATAATTCGGAACGTAGCTTCCGTGGTCTGACCAGCCAGTGTGGTCCTTAATAGCATATAGTGCGTAACACTTTCCGTGTCCTGTCCGTTGTACGCCGAAATTCGCGTTAGCGACGCCAATTCCACTAGGTAGCTGTTGCGGCGGCAGAAAGGGGTGGGACTAAGTAATAGGGTAGACCCTTGGAATTTCGGCTCGGCCCTTCCGGACCGAGCCGGGCCTTGGCACACTACCCCTAAAGCTCTCACTTACTACTACATAGATTCCTTTCCCTCCTCAGTTCGAGATATAGTTATTAAAAAGGCTGTATTGAATTATATCTGCGTGCCCGGACTATTATATCTCAAACTTACTCACTACACCAACTTCGCGCAGCGCGAAAGGGACCGTTGAACTATCCGGACACCCGAATAACGCACGCGCAACACACACACCAAACCAACAACCCCCTACTACTGTGAGAAAGCTATAGAGAGCTTCTTAACGGTAGAGAGCGGCGTTATAGGCCGAAGCAGAAGTAGAAGAGAAAAGACTAACAGAGCGAGTAGGCGCTCTAGTGTTATTAATAATAAGTTCATTATCAGAGGTTTTACAGCAGAAGAGACTGCAGAGATTAAGGAACGAATAACCGAATACAAGAATATCTACGACTGCACACTCGAGGAACTGGAAGATTACGTAAACGAGAACGGAGTAGGGAAGGTCTACGACAGCATAGACCTTATTAAGAAGCTGTTTTACAGAACCCTCGAAGAAAAGAGGCAGTTAAGAGAGGAAAACGAAGTGGTAAGGGCCGAAAAGGAATCGGCAGAGACTATTATCGACGTGTTAGAAAACTAAGCAGCAAACCGACTAGCATAACTGAAGGCGATAAAGACTCAGTTAGCTAAGATAGAAGCAGCGATGTCGTCGGCGCCGCCACTACATTAAGAAGAACAAGCAGAGACTGCCTTACCGGCGGCCTATAGTTAAGGCAGCACCTTAATAACGTTACTACCGGATCTACCGGCGTTTAGAGGCGGAGACCCTAAAGAATAGGAGACATTAAAGAAGAAGATAAAGAACAAGATAGACTGCAACTATGCAGGAAACAGTGCTGGAGATAGATTAGCCTACCTAGAATCGCAATTGGAAGGTAAAGCTTTTTCGCTAGTAGCGGACCTAGAAGAGGTAACCGCTGAAGAAGCGATCAAAGCGCTGGATCAACGCTTCGGGGACCCCTTCCGAAAGAAGACAGCCTGTAAGCAACTGGACAAGATTAACTAGAACCGGCAGACGTTCGAGGAATTTTACGGACTGTTCCGAAAATATGCTATTAGAGCTAGAGTGTCGGAAGATAAGCAGCTCTACCTACTAAGGCAGAAGCTGAACCCTAAACTAGCCGCAGCTAATGCTTCTGTAGAAGACGAAGACCTTAAGAGCTTCGTGCACCGAGCGAGAGTTACCGCCAGAAACCTAAGCGCTTACGCGAAGTCGCGCGAATCGAACTAGAAGCCGTTAATAACGCAGACAACGAGACCCCCTGCACCTTTTCGGAGAGCACCTTAGCAGCTATCGTATTCGCCGCGTTCGTCGTTCGTCCCTACCTGCTACACGTATAGAAAGCCTGGCTATATCGCTACGAGATGCCAAGCGATGGATAAGCAGAAGCAGGAGTATCGAGCTACGAAGCAGCAGCCGAGAAAGGCTATCCAAGCTATAGAGCCGGCTCCGACCGACACCGACAGTATGGATAGCGGAGTGCCTCTGCGAATCCTAGGAAAAGACTAGCTGGACGGATAGGCCCCCTATCCAGCATAGACAATAGGGCACCGACAAGAACTACGTCGCCAGAAGAAGGAAGTATTAACAGCTGCAGCGATCCGCTCTTAGCAGCGGTAGAAGTGAACACGGAAACAGCTATTATCCTTCCGATTACTGTCTACCCCCTCGATAGCTTAAGCAGACCACTCTAGCTAAGAGCTTTTATCGATACAGGAGCCCTTATCGGAGCCGCGATCTACTATCGACTAGTTCAGAAACTAATAAAAGGATACAGTTATCCGGTTAAGCTAGCGTCGCTAACGAGAATTTCGGCATACAACGGACAGGACAATAAGAGTGTTACGCATTATGTGCTATTAAAGACTACCCTAGCTAGTCGCACTACGGAAGCGACGTTCCGAATTATAGATATCGGAAGGTTTGACATTATTATAGGACAGAAATAGATAAAGAACCAGAAAGCTGTCGTCGACGTAGGCGAAGGTACGCTAGGGTTCAAAGACTAGCAGAGCGGAGTCGCCGCCAAATCGGTTACCGTCGTCGCTGCGAAATCGAACGCTACGACCATTAGTGCAGTCCCGAAGGATCGATCCGACCCTTAAGACACGATCGGAATAATAAGCTCGGAAGCCTTAACGACCCTTGCGAGGTCGCCGGACAATGAAATTTACGCTGTCTTAATAAAGGACATTAAGGACTACTAGAAGAAAATAGCGGAAGAAGAGGTAGATCTACTAGAGGTGTTGCCAAAGGAACTCTACAGCTACGCTAACGTGTTCTTAAAGGCTAACTCCAATCTCCTGCCGCTCTACCGACCAGAATATAACAACAAGATCCAGTTAAAAGAAGGAGCTACGTTGCCGAGAACCGAGCCCCTAAGACGATTGTCGCCGGCCGAGCTAGACTAGGTAGAAGTGTTTGTTAAAGAGAATCTGGCGAAGAAGTTTATTATGCTAAGCTTAGCTAAGTATACGTCGCCAATTCTTTTCGTACGGAAACCCGGAGGTAGCCTCCGACTGTACGTAGATTACAGAGGCCTTAATAAGGTTATTAAGAGAGACGTGTATCCGCTGCCTCTAATGGATAAGACTATACAGAGGGTAGCAAAGGCTAAGTAGTTTAGCAAGTTGGATATTCGCTAAGCTTTCTATCGACTAAGAAACGAAGAAGGACAAACCAAAGATCTTACAACGTTCGCTATGCGTATAGGCAATTTCAAGTAGTTGGTAATGCCTTTCGGACTTACTAACGCGCCGGCAGTGTAGCAACGCTTTATAAACTATACCTTTATAGACATGCTGGAACGGTTCGTGTCTATTTACTTAGACGATATCCTTATTTACACCGAAGGAACGAGAGAGCAATATACGGACTATATTGAGAAAGTGTTGACTAGGCTCCGCAAGGTTGGCTTAAACGCAGACACGAAGAAGAGCGAGTTCTACCAGACCGAAGTCAAATATCTCGGTCTTATCGTCGGAAGAGAAGGAATTTGAATAGACCTATCGAAAGTCGCCGCTGTCGCAGAATAGAAGCAGCCGAAATCCGGAAACACTACGCAAATCAGAGCGTCTCTCAGATTCTGCAGCTACTATCGGCGGTTTATTAAGGACTTTAGCAAGATAGCGAGACCCCTAAACGAAGCGTTAAAGAAGGAGGCCGCCGGCCTATAGAATAAGAAGTGTACGGAAGCCTTTAACTAGCTAAAAGAAGCAGTAGCCTCAGCGCTAGTGCTAGCACACTCCCGACCGGAAAAGACGATCTACGTAGAAACAGACGCTTCTAACACAGTAACAGCAGGGGTCCTTTCTTAATACGCTAACAACGACGAGACCCTCTATCCGGTAGCTTTCTTTAGCAAGTCTATAAACGATTCTAAGCAGAACTATGCTATTTATAATAAAGAGCTAATAGCTATTATTCAGGCTTTCGAGGAGTAGAAACCGGAGCTTATAGCAGGAAAAAGCACAGTCCAGGTCCTTATAGACTACTAGTCGCTTACCTACTTTATAAAGACGCAGAAGCTGTTACGTCGCTAGGCTCGGTAGGCTGCCTACTTATCTGGATTCGATTTTAAGACTACCTATCGACCCGGAGCTTAAAATGGAAAGGCCGACGCGTTAACGAGAAGAGAAGGAAAGACCAGCCGCGCGAAAGAAGATCCGAACATGTTCCAGAAGGTGTTAACCAAACGGATAGTAGACGCCAAGGTGTTAAGAGAAGCAGGGATTAGCGCGATAGAACTACCGAGTAAAGAAGAGATGCTCTACGAGAGAGTGGAACGGCTTAATTAGCAGCAGAAGCTCGGGCAAAACCGGCTTAGGGAAGTTAATCGTTCTGGAAGAACTGATTACAGAGGTTATCTAGCTGGTTTATAGCTCTAAAGACGTCGGCTACGCAGGCTCGAAAAAGACGATAGAAGCCGTAAGGACGACCTACTGGTTTCCGCGAATTTTCGAGCGGATCTACCGGTTTATCGCTAACTGTTACGTGTGCCAAGCCGCGAAGCTACGTTACGGCCTTCTGGCCAGTCTGCTAAAGCTACTTCCGATCCCTAAGAAACCGTAGCAGCACATTACGATGGATTTCGTAACCGGCCTACCGGATTCCGATAGATATAACGCTACGCTTAACGTAGTGGATCGACTAAGCAAGGAGCGCTATTTTATCCCCTACTAAGCTAAGGATAAAGGAACTACAGCGGGAGAAACGGCGAGAATACTAATCTAGCACGTGTGGAAGCACTATAGCCTGCCGGACACTATCACTACAGATAGGGGTCCTTAATTTACTGCTAATGTATTAAAGGCCATTAACTAAGCTCTCGGAATTCGGGGAAAGCTTAGCACGGCCGCTTACCCTTAAACCGACGGTCAGTCAGAAGTAGCTAACTGCAAGATAGAGAAATACCTACGAATCTTCTACGGTTATTATTAAACTAAGTGGGTTAAGGTGTTGCCGATAGCCGAATTCTGCGCCAATTTAGCACGATCGGAAGCTACCTCGCTGGCGCCGTTCGAGATAACCTACAGTTATCTTCTAAGAATAAGCTTCCAACTACTGGACGAACCCAGCCCTTCGGAACCTTATACTATTACTTCGTCGAAGAGAGTTGCCGCCGCCGCAGCAGAAGCTCTCCGATCTCAGATAGAAGATGCGATTAAGGTAGCGAAGGAGGCTATAGAATCGGCTTAGAAAAAGATAGTAACTCGAGCTAATAGAAAGCGGTTACTAATAGAATTCAGAGAAGGCTAAAAGATATAGCTTAACACGCAGAACCTAAGGCTAAAAGGCAACGCCAAGCTCAACCCCCGCTACGTAGGTCCGTTCAAGATAGTGGAAAAGAGGTCGCCGGTAACCTATCAGCTCCAACTACCGAAATCGTTCCAAATCTACGATGTCTTCTATTCGGACCTGCTAAGTTTGGACCCTAAAGACAGCCTTCCGGAACAAGGGTTCGCCGAACCCCTACCAATCGAGATAGACGGTAAAGAAGAAGAATAGGAGGTGGAAGATGTAATAGATATAAGAAAGCTAAGAAGATCTATCGAAGCGAGGATCTTATAGAAAGGATAGCCGGAAGACTATAAATAGTATCCGGCCGAGAACCTCTGGAATTCGGCGGAGCTGCTAAGAGAGTTTTATGCCCGGAACCCGAGGAAGCCGAAGCCTAAGTAGCTTCGAAGTTAATTATTCCAGAAGAGGAAGTAAAACCGCGTCTGCTCTATTAGTACGGAAGCCGATAAAGACGATCGTAGCAGTCGCTTCGCCAGAGTTTTCGACTCGGCCACTACCTACTACCGTCTCGGCAGGAAGCCCGCCGACGCCGTAATGCGGCGTCGGCGCCGCCGGCCCTGCAGTGTGTAAGGCCTTTAGTAGAGAAAGAATAAGAAGAAGATAGCGAGCTGCAGATAAATCTATATAGACCTCTGCAGCGGAGCATAGACCGGTTACGCCGCAGCTTAGGTAACTGCTGGATCTAATTAGATAGCTCTTCCGATCAGATAGACGCTAAGTAAAGACGTTAGAAGGCGACAATATAAGAAGAAAGAAGATAAAAAAAGGGGATAGTTTCGAAATAGAAGAAAGCGAAGAAATAGCGACAGAATTAAAAAAAAAAGAGACAGATAGATAAGTAAGCGGTCGAGATCGACTGCTAGTAAGGGAGGGGGGTGGTGTTGCGGCGGCAGAAAGGGGTGGGACTGAGTAATAGGGTAGACCCTTGGAATTTTGGCTCGGCCCTTCCGGACCGAGCCGGGCCTTAGTACACTATCCCTAAAGCTCTTACTTACCACTACATAGATTCCTTTCCCTCCTTAGTTCGAGATATAGTTATTAAAAAGGCCGTATTGAATTATATCTGCGTGTCCGGATTAGTAGCTGTACCCCTTTATCAGTTTCTAAACTAACCGATAGTAGATCGCTGCTCCGATAAGAGCTCCAGTATCGATAAAAGCTTTTAGCTAGAGCAGTGGGCGTAGCTTCTAAACAGGGTGGATTGTAATAGGAAGGATAATAGCAGTCTCTGCGTTTACTTCTACTGCTGCCGAGAGCAGATCGTTGCAGCTGTTAATGCTCTCTTCTCGTAGCGATTCGGTTCGATGCGGTGCCCTATTGTTAATGCTAGGTAGGGGGCCTATCCGTCCAGCTAGTCTTTTCCTAGGATTCGCAGTAGCACTCTACTATCTACGCTGTCGGTGTCGTTCGGAGCCGGCTTAATGGCTTGGATAGTCTTTCTCGGCAGCTGCGGCTTCCTAGCACGATATTCCTGCCTCTGTTAAGCCGTCGCTTAGCATCTAGTAGCGATATAGCTAGGCTTTCTGTACGCGTAGTAGGTAGGGACGAACGATAATCGCAGCGAATAAGATAGTTGCTAGGGGGCTCTTCGGAAAGGTGCAGGGGGTCGTATTGTTGGCGTCGTCGATAGCTTCTAGTTCGATTCGCGCGATGCCGATTTCGCGTAGGCGCTTAGGTTTCTAGCAGTAACTCTCGCTCAGTGCACGAAGCTCTTAAGGTCTTCGTCTTCTACCAAAACTATAGCTGCGGCCAGTTTAGGGTTCAGCTTCTGCCCTAGTAGGTAGAGCTGCTTATCTTCCGACACTCTAGCTTTAATAGCATATTTTCGGAATAGTCCGTAGAATTCCTTAAACGTTAGCCGGTTCTGATTAATCTTGTCCAGCTGTTTACAGGCCGTCTTCTTTCGGAAGGGGTCTCTAAAGCGTTAATCCAGCGCTTTAATCGCTTCTTTAGCAGTTACCTCTTCTAGGTCTGCTACTAGCAAAAAAGCTTTACCTTCCAATCGCGATTCTAGGTAGGCCAACCTGTCTTCTTTACTGTTTCTGGCGTAATCGCGGTCTATCTTGTTCTTTATCTTTTTTTTAAATGCCTCCTAGTCTTTAGGGTCTCCGCCACTAAACGCCGGTAGGTTAGGTAGTAACGTTATCGAGTTGCTACCTTAACTGTAGGCCGCCGGTAAGGCGGTCTCTGCTTGTTCTTCTCGATGTAGCGGCAGCGCCGACGACGCCGCTACATCTATGTTAGCTAACTAAGCCTTTATCCCCTTTAGTTGTGCTAGTCGATTCGCTGCCTAGTTTTCTAGCATATCGATAATAGTCTCTGCCGACTCCTTCTCGGCTACTACCGCTTCTATTTTATCTCTTAGTTGCCTGTTCTCTTCTATGTTCCTATAAAACTTCTTTTCGACGAAGGTAATAATGTCGAACACCTTCTTAGCTCTATTTTCTGCCAGATACTCTTCTATTTTATCCGGCGTGCAGGCATACAGTTCGGAATAGCCCTCTATGCCCTTCTTCGCTTTATCTATCTCTTCTGTTGTAAGGCCCTTAGTGGCCGTTCTATCGTCGAGGATGCTAGTATGCCTATCCCTCGGTCTATTAGTCTTTTTCTTTCCGCTGCAGCCTGTAACGCCACCCTCTACCGTTAAGAAGCTCTCTATAGCCGTCTTACAGTGCTGGTGTTTTGGGTTGGTTTGTAGTGTGCGCGTGCGTTATTCGGGTAGCCGGATAGTTTAACAGGCCCTTTTACGCAGCGCAGGGTTAGTGTAGTAAGTGAGTTCGAGATATAATAATCCAGACACGTAGATAAGATTTAATACAGCCTTTTTAATAACTATATCTCGAACTGAGGAGGGAAAGGAATCTATGTAGTGGTGGGTAAGGCGTTTAGGGGTTGTGTGCCAAGGCGCGGCTCGGTCCGGAAGGGCCGAGCCGAAATTCCAAGGGTCTACACTCCCTTACTTAGTCCCACCCCTTTCTGCCGCTGCAACAGCTGCAACACTATTAGCTGGAGCGATATAGATAGCCAGAACTATGTCGACGGCTATAGCTTCTTGTTTAGCGGTAACGATAGTAACCAAGTTAGCGATAGCGTTGCCCCTCTGCTGGCTTTTGAACTTAATCGTACCTTTATCTACGTCGCTAACAGCTTTCTGGTTCTTTATCTATTTTTGTCCTATAATAATGTTAGATCACCTAATGTCTATAACTCGAAACGTTGCTTCCGTAGTGCGGCCAGCAAGAGTAGTCTTTAACAGCACATAATAGGTGACACTCTCTGTGTCTTGTCCGTTGTATACCGAAATTCGCGTTAGCGACAGTAACCCTACTAGGTAACTGTATCCTTTTTCTAACTTTTGAACTAGTCGATAGTAGACTGCCGCGCTTATAAGAGCTCCTATATCGATCAAAGCCTTTAACTAAAGGAGTAGACGCGAGCCTTCTAGAGGGTAGATAGTAATTAGAAGAATAATAGCAGAGTCCGTCTTCGCCTCTAGCGTAGCCGAAAGTAGGTTATTACAGCTATTAATGCTTTCTCCTTCTAGCGATATAGTTTGTAGTAGTGCCCTGTTGTTTATGCTAGGTAAGAGGCCTATCCGTCTAGCTAGTCTTTTCCTATAATCCTTAATAGCACTCCGCCGTCTACGCTATCGGTGTTATTAGGCGTCGGTTCTATAGCTTGGACACTCTTCCTTGGCAGCAGCGTAGGTCTCGTAGCCTGGTATTCTCGCTTCTGTTAAGCTGTCGCTTAGCACCTAGTAGCGATATAGCTAGGCTTTCTATATATATAGCAGGTAGGCACAAATATCTAACGCGGCGGATATAACAGTTGCTAGGGTCCGCATCGGAAAGATAAAGAGGGTCGAACCGATAGCGCGAACGGCGGCCGCTGACCTAGCTCTTAGGCAGCTAGTTTTCTGTATTTATTTATATTCCTAGCCGTAACTCTTGCTTGGTCTACAAAGGCTTAGAGGTCTCTAGTTCTTACTGAGACTAAGGCGTTAGCTAGTTCGGGCCTTAGCTTCTTCCTTAGCAGATGTAGTTGTTCGCTCTGCGTTACCTTCGCTCGAATCGCGTGCTTCTGGAATTTTCCGTAAAATTCTTCGAACGATAGCCGATTCTGGCTGACTTTGTAGAGTTGTTCGCGGGCTGTCTGCTTATGGAAGTAGTCTGCGAAACGCTGGTCTAAAGCTTTAATAGCTTCGTTAGCGGTCGCTCCTTCTAGGTCCGCTACTAGCGTAAACGCCTCGCTGTCTAGTCTTAATTAAAGATATACTAACCTGTCTTCTTCGCTGTTGTTAGCTTAATCGCGGTCTATCTTGTTTATTATCTTTATCTTAAAAACTTCCTATGTCTCTAGATCTCCGCTGATAAAGGCCTGTAGGTTAGGCAGTAACGTTATCGAGATGCTACCTTAACTGTAGGCTGTAGGTAAGGCGTAGTTGGTATAGCCTTCTGCCAGCGGCAGCGGCGGTAGCGCCGACGACGTTAGCACTGCTATATTAACTAGCTGGGCCCTTAGCGCATTTAGTTAAGCTAATTGTGTTGCTGCCTAATTCTCTAGCACTTCGATAGTAGTCTCTGCTAATGCCCTCTTAGCCATTACTGTTTCTACCTCCTTTCTTCGCTGTCTATTCTCTTCTATCTTCTAATAAAACATCTTCTCGATAAAGGTTATAGTGTCGTAAACCTTCTTAACCCTGTGTTCCGTTAAATGCTCCTTAAGCTTATTAGGCGTGCAGGCGTATAGCTCTTTGTAATCCGCTATTCGCTCCTTTATTTCGTTTGTCTCTCCCTCTGTAAGGCCTTTAGCGACTGCCTCTTTGTCTATAGCGCTAGTGCGCCTATCTCTCGCTCTATTAGTCTTTCTTCTTCCGCTGTAGCTGGTAACGCTGCCTTCTACCGTCGAGAAGCTCTCTATAGCTTTCTTATAGTGCTAGGTGTGTTGGTTGTAGTTGTAAGGTGCGCGTACGTTATTCGGGTAGCCGGATACGGTTTAACGGTCCCTTTTGCGCACTGCAGTAGTAGTATAGATTGTAAGTTCGAGATACAATAATCCGAGCGTATAGATATAGTTTAATACGGCTGTTTTAATAACTATATCTCGAACTAAAGAGGGAAAGAAATCTATCCGGCGGTAGGTAAGGGCTTTAGGGGTAGTATACTAAGGCCCGGCTTAGTCCAGAAGGGCCGAGCCGAAATTCCAAGGATCTACCCTATTACTTAGTCCTACCCCTTTCTGCCGCTGTAATAATTATAGTTAGTGCACTTAGTTAGGGTCTTTAACGACATCCTCGCTATCCGATAGCTTAGCTAGACGGATAACGAGGATCAAGTCGAGGACAGCGCTACCTCTGTTGGCGCAACAGTCGTCGACGCTGCTACGAAAGAGAAAGGCTCGCAGCTAATCGATTTCGTAGACAGAGTCAGCGACGCCAGCTTTGCAGTAGCGCTTAAGGCCTTAGTAAGGAACAAAAGAAGAATAGATAGAGCACTACAGACACACCTATATAGGGCCCTCTGCAGTAGTGCACAGACTAGCTGCAGCACCAGTTAGGTAGCTATTAGCTTAGATTAGATAGCTCCGATTAGATAGACGCTAAGTAAAAGGCTTCAGATAGCGACGATATAAAGTAGAAGCAGATAAACAAAGGAAGGTGTTTTCGAAGTAGAAGAAAAAGAAGAGGTAACGTCGATTTTAATATAATAGGTTTAAGAATCTTGGTTTGGAAACTTAAAGCTAGGTATCTATATAAAGGAACTAATAGGCAGTTCCTTTGTCGTCCGCTACTGTACATTTTGTACCTACAAAGCCAGCTAGCAATTTCCCTCTGTATAGGGGTGTAGAGGTTTCCCTCTGTACAGGGGTACAGAGATTTCCCTCTGTATAGGGGTGCAGAGATTTCCCTCTGTATAGGGGTGTAGAGATTTCCCTCTATACAGGGTGCAGAGGGAGGGGATGCCGACTCGGCTAGGCCGGGTTAGGACTCGGTCTAGCTAGGTCTTGCTAGCGTAGCTAAGTCGTACTCCTTAGGACGACAGCTGGTCTAGGTCCGAGACCTGGTAGGACGGCGTCCCCTAACAATACCCCCCTCCCCCTCCTTAACGCAGCTATACCTCTAAGCCTGTTAGCAAGGGTTAAACATCCTATCTCTCCCTTAGTATGCTTTAGTACCTTAAAGCACTCCTTAAACATATACTTAGCGAAGACGGGTAGCCTAGCGTCGCTAGCTATAGTTATAGCCTCTCCTCTAGTATAATAGTCGTATATATACGTGTTAGGGAATCCCTATAACTAGAGGGTCTCCTAAACAGTAAATGGGCGGTCGCCGTCTGGATAAACCCTATATAGTCTATATATGTCAACAATGTTTTTTAGTAGGAGGTAGCTGGTCCTAGGTAGGGTGTAGGCTATAGCCTAGTTAACCGTCTCGTACGGTCGCTAGGCTAGAATGTAGGTTAGTAGTAGGAAATCCAGGGACGCTCCTTAATAGGGCCGCAGCCTCGCGCTAGTAAGCTGTCTCTTTACCTGTCTTTTTATCTACTCTCTATCCTTCGTCTGTCTATCTTCTATCTTATTACCCTAACTATACATCCTGTATCCAACTCGTACAGTCCAGTAGCAGCAGGCTGCCTAGCCGACTATCTTGGCTCTTGCTTAGAAAGCTTTGTTCTAGATAATGTAGTTAGTGTAGGGAATTACCGTCCTCTACCTTAACTCTATTACCTAGACGGAAACTGCCGTCGTTAGGTACGGGCGCAAGATCTATAATCTCGTAGTTTTCTAGTGCTTCGGTCGCTGTCTGTAGGGGTAAGGTAGTAGTAGGCGTTTACCTGCTAGTCGTTAGTACAGCCTTAGGTACCCTGGTTATCTTGTACAGCCCTACCCCCTCTCTAAACTATTCCCTCTATTTCCCCTCTTCTTATATCCTTCTACTCCCTGCAACTGTGCTATGCCTCTTGCAGGTTCCCTAGTGTTGTCTCCTCTTTCTTGTCCCTAGGGGTAGCTGTCCCTAGCTCCTCTTTATTTCTACTCTTCCTTTGCAGCTTCCTAATGCCCTCTGTAGCTGCCTAATGTCTTCTGCAGCTGCCTAGTCCTGTCTGCAGCTGCCTAACATCTCTTGCAGCTGCCTAGTCCTGCCTGCAGCTACCTAATGTCTCCTATAGCTGTCCCCTATAGCTGCCTAATGTCCCTTGTAGCTAACTAGTCCTATAGCTACTATCTGTTCTACTCTATATAGTATAGTGTTACTGTAACTAGTTAACAGGATGTCTCTCCTCCTACTTATCTAGTGCTCGTATGTCTTAGAGAGCCTCGTATAGTTCCTATATAGGCTCTGCCTAACCTGTCTACTTAACTAGGTATTCTATCCTCTTCCACTTCTTCCAGCTCTTAAGGATTTCTTCTACCCTATACTCCTCCTAGTCCTTAATTACGATCGCTAGGGGGCGTACGTCGTCCGTCGTCTAGTGTAGGAGAGGGTCTGTATATGCTGGCTGTACAAGGTCTATATAGAAAACCGGGTAGACCCCTAAGGGAGTATTAAGTTATATAGCGTATGTCCCTACTAGCCGGACTACTGTAAACTTCCGGTTCTTCTAGTCTAGTTTCTTGCTTAGCTAGTCTGTACGAATGTTGCGCTAGTTTAGCTATACCTTATCCCTAGCTTCGTACCTTAGTGCAGTCTGCTGTCCTTTGTTAGCCTGCTCTTCTGCACTCTGTTAGGCTATAGCAAGGCTCACTTTTGCCTATTAGTAAGCGTTTGTAATCGTCTGTATAATGGCTTCCCCTTGCTAGATTAGGGAGCATACAGGGCGTAGGGTAGCGCTGCTTAGAGTCGATAAGAGCAGGGAGTAGTTATACCTATAGGCTATAAAGAAGGGGGACAGGCCTGTAGCGTTAGCTATATAGCTATTAATAGCCAGCTCTGCTATAGGGAGGAGGCGGTTCCAATTCGTCTAGTTATAGCTAATATACGCCTAGAGGTATGCTTCTAGTATAGAATTGACCCTCTCTGTCGCGCCGTCCGTCTACAGGTGCTATACAGTTAATAGGCGACGTTCTATGTTTAACAATTAGCAGATCCTTGCCTAGAGCTAGCTTGTAAACTATATACCCTAGTTAGATACAATTGACCTAGGGAATCTGTACTTGCTAAACGTCGTCGGTATAAATGCCTAGGCAGTGTCCTTAGCTATAATAGAGTCTATTCCCTCTAGTATTACCCTCCTCGTTAGCTTGTCTGTAACTACTATAATGTTCTATCGTCCGTTACTCTTAGGGAGGTCTGTAATCAAGTCTATTATTAGATCCTGCTACGGCCGGTCCGGTATCGGCAGAGGTTTTAACAGGCCGTGCTTCAGTTTACGCTAGGGCTTTATCCGTCCGCAGATATAGCAGTTCTGTACGAACCTACGGATATCCTTCGCTATCGCTAGCTAGTAGTAGTCTTTAGCGACGATGCTGTACGTCTCCTCGCGCCCTAGGTATCGAGTTGCTATTAAGTTGTGCGCCTGTTGTATTAAGCTTATACGGAGCTTCTCGTCTGTAGGAACCTAGATCCAGTTCCTAAACTTTAGTTTGTTCTCCTCGTCTACTGTGCACTCTGCTGCTAACACCTTAAGGTAGAGCTCTGTAGGGAGCTTCCGCTGTCCTCCTTAGATCGCTGTACAGGCTCCTTAGTATACGTTGTCCTTTTCTACTGCCTCTTCCTATACCTATAGCTAGGGTTCCTATATATATGTCGCTGCTAGGCGGATAGCCTCCTCGCCTAGTTCTTCCTTAAATATCTAGAATGTTCGTAATCTTAGTCGTTCGTCGTTGTACGTTGCTAGCATGTCTTAGTCTCGTCTAGATAGTGCATCGGCCCTGCTGTTGTCCTTCCCTTTGCAGTACTAAAGTCTTATATTAAAGCGGCTTAGATACATCGCCTATCTTATATGCCTCTTAGAGAGTTTCTAGGGTTGTGTCAAGTACTCGAGATTCTTGTAGTCTGTTAGGGCAAGGAACTCGGGGACTGAACGGAGTTCTCTGTCCTACGCCTCGTAGCACTATACGACTGCTAGCAATTCCTTGTTATAGATAGGGTAGTTGCACTCGGCTAGGGAGTTCTTCTTAGAGAAATACGCGTATAGGTATAGAAGGCTGTCCGAACCTATCTATAAGAGGATACCTCCTATATAGTATCCTAAGGAGTCGGTCTCTAATATCGTCGTATGTTCTAGGTTAAAGGCGGGTGTTAGGGGGCGCCGCCCGGCCCAGGTCCTGGACCCGACCTAAGCCAACCGTCGCCCTAAGGACTGCGACTTAGCGGCGCTAGCATAACCCTACCCTCTATACGGAACTACCGACAGGACCCCGCTCCTATACAGAGGGAGAACCCTATAGTCCTACACAAAGGGGAACTACCGCCCCTCTAAATAGAGGGAAAACTCTGCACTACCGTACAGAGGAGGGAACTACTAATCCTCTGTATAGAGGGTGAACCTTACATCCCTACATAGAGGGAAATTGCTAGCTTGGCTTTATAGGTACAAATTGTACAGCAGCAGACGACGAAGGAACTGCCTATCAGTTCCTTTATATAGATACCCAACCTTAAGTTTCTAAACTAAGATTCTTAAGCCCTTTACATTAGGAACTAATCTTACTGTCGGTAACTGCAGTAATAAAATAAGGATAGACGGCGACACCCCTATAGAGACTACGGCTATAGAGGGACATATGCACTGCATATACGAGGAGCTGCTAGAAAGCAAGAGGCAGCTCGAGCAGCAAGTAAGCTACCAGGCTGCGATAATTTCCTAACAGGAACAGGAGCTACGACAGCTTAGGGCGTCCGGTCGCGATCCGACCCCTGCGACAACGACGAACGTAATAGCCTACACCCCGACCCCTAAAAGCAAACTCCCCGACGTCTCTACGTACGATAGTAAGGCCCTGGCCGAGTACCCCTCCTAGGCTGCCTAGATACGCTCTAAGCTTCTAGTCGACTTAGGAGCATACCCGACCGAGCTGGACAAGGTAGTTTACCTCTTTAGGAGGTTAAAGGGCAGGGCAGCAGTACGAATTCTGCTGTACTACGAGACGGCCGTTGCTAACCCGGCAATAGCTACGACGACAATGCTCTAGGCAGCTCTAGACAAGAGCTATAAGGACCCAGACTGCGAGAGCTAAGCACTCCTACAGGTTAATACAATAAAACAAGGACGTAAGACTGTACGAGAATTCCTCGCAGAATTTAACTAGACTTTGGCAGAAGCAGGAGGTCTCTAATAGGAGGATAGGATAAAAATTACCTCTTTAGAGATAGGCCTCTCTAAGGAGATTATAACGGGGCTAGTAGGCGTAATGCGGCCAGCTATATACAAGGAATTCTGCGATCTCCTTAGGATAATCGACGACTAGCAGCGCAGGCTTAGATAGATAAGCTGCGCTTAGGAGATAAGACAACCCCTCTAGCGGTAGACGGACGCTATAGACTAGGAACTAACGACGACAAGGGTAGCAGCAGCCGTTACCGTATAGCTAAGGGCTGCTACTAAAAAGGTGCAATAGGTAGATACAGCTACCCTTAACAAGAGACGAGCAGAAGGGAGCTGCTACCGGTGTAGCAAGATAGGCTATACTGTACGGAATTGCGGACTTTTGCTAGCAGAGAGACCTAGGGGACAGCCGACTACCGTAAGGGTAGCAACTACGGCGCCCTAACGAGAAGATTAGGAGTCCTACTTAGACGACAACGAGTCGGGAAAAGAGTAGCCTCTAAGCGAAGGCTCTGCTAGAGGCGGGTGCGAGATAGACTGCTAAATTAAAGCATTACTTAGCTATCTTTTAAGAGCAATTACATAACGACGACGCTGTTTATCGTACAGCTAACGTTAAACGGGTCCGCAACGGCGCGGACATTAATTAACACAGGATGTTTAGTATACGGAGTAATTAGCGAAGACTTCGTACAGAGGCACTAGATTAAGACGAACCCTACTGTACCTGTACGCATGTTGGGCATTACCGGACGAGGACCGGACATTACCTATATAGTAAAAGTGTCGATAGAGGTACAGGGACATTATAAGCAGGACTTATACCTCTATGTCGTACAGGACAAGCTAGGGTATAACCTAAAACGTCGCCTGTTAACCGCATAGCACCTGTAGACAGACGGGGCGACGGAGCGGGTCAATTCGACGTTAGAAGCGTACCTCCGAGCGTACGTCGACTATAACTAGACGAACTGGAACCGACTCCTCCCTATAGCAGAGCTAGCTATTAACAGCTGTACAGCCGATGCTACTAGAGTGTCCCCCTTCTTTATAGCCTATAGATACGACTATTCCCTGCTCTAACCGACCCTAAGGGATGACACCCTGCGCCCTATACGATCCCCAATTTAGCAGGGAGAGGCAATCGTACAGACGATTACAAATATCCACTAATAGGCGAAGGCGAGTCTAGCTATAGCTTAACAGAATGCGGAAGAGCAGGCCAACAGGGGACGACAGGCTGCACCTAGGTACAAGGCAGGGAATAAGGTCTAGCTAAACTAACGACATATCCGTATAGACTGGCTAAGCAAGAAACTAGATTAGAAGAACAGGAAGTTTACAGTAGTCCGACCAGTAGGGACATATACTGTATAACTAAACACTCCCCTCAAGATTTATCCAGTCTTCTATATAGACCTCGTACAGCCGGCGAACACGGACCCCCTACTGCACTAGACGACAGACGACGCGCGCCTACCTGCAATTATAACCGAGGGCTAGGAAGAGTATAAAGTAGAAGGGATCCTTAAGAGCCGAAGGAAGCGGGGGAAGGTAGAGTACCTAGTAAAATAGAGAGGATAGGCAGAGCCTATAAAGGAACTATACGAGGCTCTACAGGACACAACTGCACTGGACAGGTAGGAGGAGAACCATCCCCCTGCCCAGTTACAGTAACACTGCGCTGTACGGCGGAAGGAGGCACAATCCACTCTAAGGACAGGGTAGCCGCTAGCAACCTAGGTTGTTAAAGGATTGAGAATTACGATATAGGACACTACAGGATCCTGCTAATACGACATCGTACGACACTGTACGAGATAAGGGCTGGAAGAAAGGAACAGCTAGGGAACAGATAGGAAGGAGAGTGGAAATAAGAGGAGTTAGGAGCAGAACCGTCCGAAATTTCTTACACTACCTAGAGGGGGGGGGGGGGGTAGCTTACTAGCCACTACCCTAGGGGACTAGAGCAACCGACTCGTTATCTAAGATCTCAATTACCTCCCGCCCGGCAGGGCCCCTAACCCTACGTGCCTCCGCTAGACGGCAGTAGGGGCAGTAGAGGGAGCTATCCTTCCACTTACACAAGGCATACACCCTAGCCTAGAAGCCTAGGAGGCGGTATAGGCTAAGTAAGGGCTAGGGGGAGTTGGAGCAGGGGGCATAGGGCTGGCCCTAGGTAGCGATAAGGAGGGCATTAACGTACGACGCCCGGGCTGTAGCTAGCTGCTAGAGTGTAACCTAGGCAGGGTTACACTAGAAGGCGTAGTAGGGCAGCTCGGCTGCATCCTACTGCTCGTTAGTATAGTACCTAAGACGTTAGCCCAGACCGTACAGAAGACGGGAATCTGTACGAACCGGAAGCGTAGCTGCTAGTTAAATTAAGGGCCCTACTGCTAGAGGCAGAAATAGGAGGGGACCCTAGCTAGACGAGCAGAGGAGGAGGGGCCAGCAACTATAAGGGAGCTACCGGACGGGGCGGACGACATAGTAGTAGCTAGTAGATAGTAGATAGTAGACGGTAGTAGATAGTAGTAGACAGTAGACAGTATAGAGGGAGAAGGCAGATAGGGAATAGGAAGAAAAAGGGGGAGGGAAAGAGAAGGGAGAGGCTTAAGGTAACTGCCTACTATAAGGGGAATAGCAAGTAGGGCAGCTGCTACAAACAGGTAAAATGGCAAGAGGCAGCTGCGACCTAGGGGGCGACGAGCGACGATAACTTAGACGACTAGACAAAATAGGAAGTCGCGACCTGCCAAAGGAACAGTAGGAGCTAAGTAAGTTTAGTACGCCGCTGTACAGAAAGGGCACTACGAGAAGGGAAGGGGGGGGTATTGTTAGGGGGCGCCGCCCGGCCTAGGTCCTAGACCCGACCTAAGCTAACCGTCGCCCTAAGGACTGCGACTTAGCGGTACTAGCATAACCCTACCCTCTATACGGAACTACCAACAGGACCCTACTCCTGTACAGAGGGAGAACCCTATAGTCCTATATAAAGGGGAACTACCGCCCCTCTAAATAGAGGGAAAACTCTGTACTACTGTACAGAGGAGGGAACTCCTAATCCTCTATATAGAGGGTAAACCTTGCATCCCTACACAGAGGGAAATTGCTGGCTTGGCTTCGTAGGTACAAATTGTACAGCAGCAGACAACGAAGGAACTGCCTATTAGTTCCTTTATATAGATACCTAACCTTAAGTTTCTAAACTAAGATTCTTAAGCCCTTTACAGCGGCAAGCGTTGGTCCTGTAGTAAAGAGCTCCTTTAGCTTGTTAAAACTCTTATTATATTCCTCCGTCTAGGCAAACTGCCTGTCCTTATATATTAGCTCGACTAGGGGGCGTACTATCCCCGAGTAGTTCTGTATAAACTAGCAGTAGAAGTTGGCAAACCTAAGGAATTCTCGTACGCCCTTAACACTCGTAGGGGGCTTCTATTGCTTAATAGCATTAATCTTCTTCCTGTCTATACTAATACCCTTCCCTACTGTTGCGGCAGCAGAAAGGGGTAGGACTAAGTAATAGGGTAGACCCTCGGAATTTCGGCTCGGCCCTTCCGGACCAAGCTAGGCCTTAGCATACTACCCCTAAAGCTCTTACCTACTACTATACAGATTCCTTTCCCTTCTCAGTTCGAGATATAGTTATTAAAAAGGCCGTATTGAATTATATCTTCGTGCCCAGATTATTAAATCTCGAGCTTACTTACTATACTAACTCTGCGCTGCGCGAAAGGGACCATTAAACTATCTGGACACCCGAATAACGCACGCGCACCAACACACCAAACCAACAACCCCCAGTACCATAAGACGGCTATAGAGAGCTTCTTAACGGTAGAAGGCGGCGTTACAGGCCGCAGCAGAAGTAGGAAAGAAAAGGCTAACAGAGCAAGTAGACGCTCTAGCGTTATTTATAATAAGTTCATTATTAGAGGTTTTACAGCGGAAGAGACTGCAGAGATTAAAGAACGAATAACCGAATATAAGAAGATCTACGACTGCACGCTCGAGGAACTTAAAGATTACGTAAACGAGAAAGGAGTAGGGAAGGTCTACGACAGTATAGACCTTATTAAGACGCTGTTTTAAAGAACCCTAGAAGAGAAGAGACAGTTAAGAGAGGAAAACGAAGCAGTAAGGGCCGAGAAGAAAGCGGCAGAGACTATTATCGATATGCTAGAAAATCAAGCGGCGAATCGACTAGCACAACTAAAGGCGATAAAGACTCAGTTAGCTAAGATGGAAGCAGCGATGTCGTCAGTGCCACTACATCGAGAAGAACAAACAGAGACCGCCTTACCGGCGGCCTACAGTTAAGGTAGCCCCCTAATAACGTTACTACCGGACCTACCGGCGTTTAGGGGCGGAGACCCTAAAGATTGGGAAGCGTTTAAAAAGAAAATAAAGAATAAGATAGACCGCGATTACGCCGGAAGCAGTGCAGGAGATAGATTGACGTACCTGGAATCGCGATTAGAAGGTAAAGCTTTTTCGCTAGTAGCGGACCTAGAAGAGGTAACTGCCGAAGAAACAATTAAAGCGCTAGATTAACGCTTCGGAGATCCCTTCCGAAAAAAGACAGCCTGTAAGCAACTAGATAAGATCAACCAGAACCGGCAGACGTTTAAGGAGTTCTACGGACTGTTTAGAAAATATGCTATTAGAGCCAGAGTGTCGGAAGATAAGCAGCTCTACCTACTAAGGCAGAAGCTAAACCCTAAACTGGCCGTAGCTATAGCGTCGTTAGAAGATAAAGACCTTGAAAGCTTCGTACACTAAGCGAGAGTTACTGCCAGAAACCTAAGCGCTTACGCGAAATCGCGCGAATCGAACGAGAAGCCGTCGATAACGCAGACAACACGACCCTCTGCACCTTTCCGGAGAGCACCTTAGCAGCCGTCTTATTCGCTACGTTCGTCGTTCGTCCCTACCTGCTACGCGTATAGAAAGCCTGGCTTTATTGCTACGAGATGCTAAGCAACGGATTAGCAGAAGTAGGAGTATCGGGCTATAAAGCAGCAGCAGCCGAGAAAGACTATCTAAGCTATCGAGCCGGCTCTAAAAGACACCAACAGTGTAGATAGTAGGGTGCCGCTGCGAATCCTAGGAAAAGACTAGCTAGACGGATAGGCCCCCTATCTAGCATAGACAATAGGGCACCGACACGAACTACGTTACCAGAAGAAGGAAGTATTAACAGCTGTAGCGATCTGCTCTTAGCGGCGGTGGAAGTGAACACAGAAACAGCTATTATCCTCCTAAATACTGTCTACCCCCTTAATAGCTTAAACAGACCACTCTAGCTAAGAGCTTATATCGATACAGGAGCCCTTGTCAGAGCCGCGATCCACTATCGATTGGTTCAGAAACTAATAAACGGATATAGTTATCCGGTAGAGCTGGCGTCGCCGACGCGGATTTTGGCATACAACGGACAAGACACAGAGAGTGTTACGCATTATGTGCCACTAAGGACTACTCTAGCTAGTCGCAGCACGGAAGCGACGTTCCGAATTATAGATATCGGAAGGTTTGACATTATTATAGGACAGAAATAGATAAAGAACCAGAAAGCAGTTATTAACGTAGGTAAAGGCACACTAGGATTCAAAACCCTGCAGAGTGGCGTCGCCGCCGTCAAATCGGTTACTGCGGTCGCTACGGAACCGAACGCTACGATTATAGAAGCGGGTCCGATAGATTGGTCCGGCCCTCTAGACACGATCGGAATAATAAGCTCGGAAGCCTTAACGACCCTCGCGAGGTCGCTGGACAATAAGATTTACGCTATCTCGATAAAAGACATCGAAGACTACAGGAAGATAATAGCGGAAGAAGAAGTAGATCTATTAGAGGTGTTACTAAAAGAACTCTATAGTTACACTAACGTGTTCTCGAAAGCCGACTCCAACCTACTGCCGCTCTACCGACCGGAATATAATAACAAGATCCAGCTAAAAGAAGGAGCTACGCTGCTAAGAACCGAATCCCTAAGAAGGCTGTCGCTAGCTAAGCTGGACTAAGTAGAGGTGTTCGTTTGAGAAAACCTAGCGAAGAAGTTTATTACGCCAAGCTCTACCGAGTATTCGTCCCCGATTCTTTTTGTAAGGAAACCTGGAGGTAGTCTCAGACTGTGCGTAGATTACCGAGGCCTTAATAAGGTCACCAAAAGAGATGTGTACCCACTGCCGCTAATCGACGAGACTATACAACGAGTAGCTAAAGCTAAGTGGTTTAGTAAGCGAGATATTCGCTAATCTTTCTATCGACTAAGGAACGAAGAAGGGCGGACAGAAGACCTTACAACATTCGCTACACGCATAGGCAATTTCAAGTAGTTAGTAATGCCTTTTGGACTTACCAACGCGCCGGCGGTGTAGTAGCGTGTTATAAATCACACCTTTATAGACATGCTAGAACTATTTGTGTCTATTTACTTAGACAACATCCTTATCTACACCGATAGAACAAGAGAACAGCATACGGACCACATCGAGAAGGTGCTAATTAGGCTCTGCAAGGTCGGGTTAAACACAGACACGAAAAAGAGCGAGTTCTATTAGACAGAAGTTAAATATCTCGGCCTTATCGTAGGAAGAGAGGGAATTCAGATAGACCCTTTGAAGGTCGCCGCCGTAGCGGGATAGAAGCAGCCGAAATCTGAAAACACTACACAAATCAGAGCGTTTCTCGGATTCTATAGCTACTATCGGCAGTTTATTAAGGACTTTAGCAAGATAGCGAGACCCCTAAACGAAGCATTTAAGAAAGAGGCCGCCGGCCTATAGAATAAGAAGTGCACGGAAGCTTTTATCCGACTAAGAGAAGCAGTAGCCTCGGCGCCGGTTCTGGCGCACTTCCGACTGGAGAAAACGATCTATTTAGAGACGGACGCTTCCGACACAGTAACTGCAGGGGTCCTTTCTCAGTATTATAACGCCGACGAGACCCTCTACCTAGTAGCTTTCTTTAGCAAATCTATAAATAAAGCTAAGCGGAACTACGCTATCGATAACAAAGAATTGTTGGCTATTATTTAGGCTTTCGAGGGGTGGAAGCCAGAGCTTATAGCTGGACAGAGCACGGTCCAGGTCCTTACGGACCACTAGTTACTAACCTACTTTATAAATACGCAGAAGCTATCGCGCCGTTAGGCCCGTTAGGCCGCCTACTTATCTAGATTCGACTTTAAGATTACCTATCGACCCGGAGCTTAAAATGGAAAGGCTAATGCACTAACGAGAAGAGAAGGAAAGACTAGCCGCGCAAAAGAAGATCTGAATATGTTGCAGAAGGTGTTAACCAAACAGATAGTAGACGCCGAGGTGTTAAAAGAAGCAGGGATCTGTACGATAGAACTGCCGAAAGAAGAAGAGACGCTCTACGAGAAAGTGGAACGACTTAATTAGCAGCAGAAGTTCGGCAGAACAGGCTTAGGAAAGCTAATTGTTCCGGAAGAACTAATCGCAGAGGTTATACAGTTGGTTTATAGTTCTAAGGATGTCGGTTACGCAGGCTCGAAGAAGACGATAGAAGCTGTAAGAACAATCTACTGGTTCCCGCGAATCTTCGAACGGATCCACCGGTTTATCGCTAATTGTTACGTATGCCGAGTCGCGAAGCTACGTTACGGCCTTCCGGCTGGCCTGTTAAAGCCACTTCCGATCCCCGAAAAACCGTAGCAGCACATTACGATAGATTTCGTAACAGGTCTGCCGGATTCCAGAGGATATAATGCTACGCTTAATGTAGTAGATCGACTAAGCAAAGAGCGCTACTTTATCCCCTACCGAGCGAAGGATAAAGGAACTACTACAGAAGAGACGGCGAGAATGCTAATTCAGCACGTATGGAAACACTACAGCCGGCCAGACACTATCACTACGGATAGGGGTCCTCAATTTACTGCCGACGTATAGAAAGCTATTAACTATGCTTTCAGAATTCGCGGAAAGCTCAGCACAGCCGCTTACCCTTAAACCGACAGTCAGTCTAAAGTAGCTAACCGCGAGATAGAGAAATATCTGCGAATCTTTTACAGTTATTATTAATCAGAGTAGGTTAAGGTGTTGCCAATAGCCGAATTCTACGCCAATTCGGCACGATCGGAAGCTACCTCGCTAGCGCCGTTCGAGATAACCTACAGTTATCTTCTGAGAATAAGCTTCTAACCGCTGAACGAACCTAGCTCTTCGGAACCTTCTACATCCACCGCTACCTTATTAAAGAGAGTCGCCGCGGCCGTAGCAGAAGCGCTTAGATCTCAGATAGAAGAAGCAATCCGCGTAGCAAAGGAGGCGATAGAATCGGCTTAGAAGAAGATAGTAACTCGAGCTAATAGAAAGCGGTTACTAATAAAATTTGAAGAAGGCTAAAAGGTATAGCTTAATACGCAGAACCTAAGCCTAAGAGGCAACGCCAAGCTCAATCCCTGCTACGTAGGTCCGTTCAAGATAGTGGAAAAGAGGTCGCCGGTAACCTACTAGCTTTAGCTACCGAATTCGTTCCGGATCTACGATGTCTTTTATTTGAATCTACTAGGCTTAGACCCCGAAGACGGTCTTCTGGATTAGGGGTTCGCTAAACCCCCGCCAATTAAGATAGACGGTAAAGAAGAAGAGTAGGAGGTGGAGGGTGTGTAGTAGATATAAGAAAGACTAGAGGGTCTATCGAAGCAAGGATCTCGTAGAAAGGATAGCCAGAAGACTATTAATAGTATCCGGTCGAGAATCTCCAGAATTCGGCGGAGCTACTAGAGAGAGTTTTACGTCCGGAACCCGAGGAAGCCGAAGCCTAAGTAGCTCGGAAGCTAATAAGGAAGAAGAAAACCTGCGTCCGCTCTATCGGCGCAAAAGCTAATAGAAACGGTCGTAGAAATCGCTAGCCGGTGTCTTCGGCTCTACTACTACTACTGCCGGCGTGCTTCGTTAACGACTCCGCTCTTCGCCTTTGCGCAGCACTATCCGCCGGCTTGGCCGGACGAACGATAAAGGCAAAGAACGAAGCCGACGCGAACAAAGCGGCCCTGCAGTAGGTAAGGTCCTTAGTAGAGAAAGAAAAAGACGAAGAGACAGCGCTATACACGGATCTATATAGACCTCCGCAGCGGCGCACAGACTAGCTACGCTATAGCTTAGGTAACCGCTAGCTCCGATTAGATAACTCTTCCGATTAGATAAAAGCCGAAGTAAGAGACGTTAGATAGCGACGGTGTAAGAAGAAAGAAGATAAAGAAAGGGGATAGTTTCGAAATAGAAAGAAGCGAAGAGGTAACGTCGGAATCAAAAAAAAAAAGAAGAAGAAGAGAGACACATAAGTAAGCGGTCGAGGTCGGACGCTAGTAAGGGAGGGGGGTGGTGTTGCGGCAGCAGAAAGGGGTGGGACTAAGTCATAGGGTAGACCCTTAATATTTCGGCTTAGTCCTTCCAGACCGAGCTGGGCCTTAGTACACTACCCCTAAAGCTCTTAACTACCACTATATAGATTCCTTTCCCTTCTCAGTTCGAGATACAGTTATTAAAAAGGCCGTATTGAATCATATCTGCGTACCCGGATTACCTACCTTAATAATGAACCCTAGGTATTTCGTACACTATATACCGAATTTACATTTGTCGATATCGAGGTACAATCTAGCCTACTGCAAACAGTCTAACACCTTCTTAACATCTCGTACATAGTCCTCGCAGGTGCTGCCTGTAAATACTAGGATGTCGTTAAGGTATATAGTGTAAGGGCTTAAGAATCTTAGTTTAGAAACTTAAGGTTAGGTATCTACATAAAGGAACTAATAGGCAGTTCCTTCGTCGTCTGCTGCTGTACAATTTGTACCTATAAAGCTAAGCTAGCAATTTCCCTCTATGTAGGGATGCAAGGTTTATACTCTATATAGAGGATTGGGAGTTTCCCTCTATACAGTAATACAGAGTTTTCCCTCCGTTTAGAGGGGCGGCAATTCCTCTCTATATAGGGCTATAGGAATCTCCCTCTGTATAAGAGTAGGGTCGTATCGGTAACTCTGTACAAAGGGTAGGGTTATACTAGCGCTGCTAAGTCGCAGTCCTTAGGGCGACGGCTAGCTTAGGTCTAGGACCTAGGCTAGGCAGCGCCCCCTAACAATACCCCCCTCCCTTCTCGTAGTGCTTCTTTCGTACGACGGCGTGTCGTATACCCTTAGCTCTTAGGGCCCTCTAGCGGATAGTGCTTTCCCGTCTTCGTCTAGGCGCTTGCTAGTCGGCGATGCCTGCTAGATGCCCTCCTTCTACGCTGTTGCAACCTTGGACCTATCCCTCTAGTTCCTATAGCTAAGGCGGAGAAGGACCCGCGAGCAGGGAAGGCAGGTAGTGCTAGATCGCTTCTACCTAATCTTAACCGATTCCGTTTGCTACTTTAAGGATGTTAAGGCTAAGGCAGAGGAGGACCTGCAAGCAGTTACGAAGGTGCAGGAGGTGCTCGGTCCTGTCCTACTATTTACCTCCTACCCTATAGCCCCAGCTATGTACTCTGCCTCTTAGCCGTACAGTCTTGCGGCGGCGGGCTGTCTGGTTCTGTCCCTGTGCCCTAGTTGTCGTCCGGAGTCCAGCTCTTAGGTAGACCTTCCCGTCTCTGTCCGGTCGTCTAAAGGGCCGTCGCTCGTCTAGGCACTAGATCGTAGTTGCCTCGTTTGCCCTCCCTTATAGAGTTGTAGCAGCTGCCCTAGTTGCCGTTGCCTTACATAGCAGGCAACTACTACCCTGTATATTCTCCCTTCCCTCCCTCTCTCTCTCTTCTTCTCTTTCTCTCCTATTCCTATATCTGCCCCCCGTCCGCCTAGCCGTCTACTACTACTACTATTACTACAAATACTACTACTACTACTACTAACTACAACTACTACCACTAACGCCGCTATTCTGTCTGCCTAGTGCTGTCGTAGTTCTCTTGTAGTCGCCGGCCCGTCCTTCTATACCTCTACCTCTAGCTATAGGACATTTAGCTTAACTAACAACTCTGCTTCCGGTTCGTATAGTCTTCCCCCTTCGTACAGTCCTAGCTAACGTCTTAGTGCTACATTAATAAGCAGCAGGATGTTGCTAAGCTACCCTTCTACTCCTTCTAGTGTTAGGGCCCCTGCTAGCCGGGAGGTAATTGAGATTTCGGGTGTAGAGTCGGCTGCCCTAGTACTAGGGGGTAGTTGCTAGTAAGCCGTCCTAAGGTAGTATATAAGAAATTTTCGGACGGTGTTGCTCTTATCCCTTCTTATTCTTACTCTTATTCTTACCTGTCTTATAGCTGTTCCCCTCCTCCTGCCCCCTTCCCGTACAGTATAGTACAGTGTAGTGTCAGTAGGCCCTAGTACCGTCCTACGTCTTAATTCCTGATCCTTCGGCAACCCGAGTTGCTAGCGGCTGTCCTGTATCTAGGGTAGATTATGCCCCTTCTCGCCGTACAGCGCAGTATTACTGTAACCGGACAGGGGAATAGTTCTCCTCCTACCTGTCTAGCGCAGTTGTGTCCTGTAGGGCCTTGTATAGTTCCTATGTAGGCTCTGCCTACCCTCTCTATTTAACTAAGTACTCTACCCTCTTCTGCTTCCTTTAGCTCTTAAGGATTTCCTCTACCTCGTACTCTTCCTAGCCTTTAGTAATGATCGCTAGAGGGCGCGCGTCGTCCGTCGTCTAGTGCAGTAGGGGGTCTGTATATACTGGCTGTACGAGGTCTATATAGAAGACTAGGTAAATCCCTAGGGGAGTGTTAAGTCGTACAGCGTATGTCCCTACCGGCCGGAGTACTATAAACTTCCGGTTCTTCTAATCCAGTTTCTTGCTTAGCCAGTCTGTACGGATATTTCGCTAGTTTAGCTAGACCTTATCTTCTGCCTTGTACCTTGGTACAGCCTGTCGTCCCTTATTAGCCTGCTCTTCTGCATTCTGTTAAGCTATAGCTAGACTCGCTTTCGCCTATTAATAGGCGTTCGTACTCGTCTGTACGATAGCCTCGCCCTGCTAAGTCGGGGATCGTATAGGGCATAGGGAGTTACTACTTAGGGTTAGTAGGAGCGGGGAGTAGTCGTATCTATAGGCTATAAAGAAGGGTAACAATCCTATAGCGTTAGCTATACGGCTGTTAATAGCTAGCTCTGCTATAGGGAGTAGGCGGTTCTAGTTTGTCTAGTTATAGTCGACGTACGCTTAGAGGTACGCTTCCAACGTCGAATTGACCCTTTCCGTCGCACTGTCCGTCTGCAGGTGCTATGCGGTTAATAGGCGACGTTCTACGTTTAACAACTGGCAGACCCTTGCCTAGAGCTAGCTCGTAAACTGTGTGCCCCGGTCTAATACGATTGACCTAGGGAATCTGTGCTTACTAAACGTCGTCCGTATAAATGCCTAAGCAGTATCTTTAGCTGCAAGGGATTCTATTTATTCCAATATTACCCCCTTCGTTAGCTTGTCTGTAACTATTATAATGTTCCGCTGTCCGTCGCTCTTAGGGAGGTCCGTAATAAAGTCTACTGTTAGGTCTTGCTAGGGCCGGTCCGGTATTGGTAGGGGTTTTAGCAGCTTATGCTTTAGTTTACGCTAGGGCTTCGTCTGTCTGTATATATCGCAGTTCTGTACGAACCTGCAGATGTCCTTTGCTATCGCCGGCTAGTAGTAGTCCCTAGCGACGATGCTGTACGTCTCCTTGCACCCTAGGTGCCCGGTTGCTATAGAGTTATATACCTGTTGTATTAAGCTCGTATAGAGCTTCTTGTCTGCTGGGACCTAAATCCGATTCCTAAACTTTAGGTTGTTCTCCTCGTCCACTAAGCACTCTGCTGCTAACACCTTAAGGTAAAGCTCTGCTAGGAGCTTCCGCTGTCCTCCTTAGATTGCCGTATAGGCCCCTTAGTAAACGTCGTCCTTTTCTACTGCCTCTTTCTATGCCTGCAGTTAGGGTTCCTATATATATGTCGCTGCTAGGCGGATAGTCTCCTCGCCTGATTCCTCTTTAAACATCTAGAATGTCCGTAATTTTAGCCAGTCGTCCTCGTACGTCGTAAGCATGTCCTAATCCCGTCTGGATAGCGCATCGGCCCTACTGTTGTTCTCTCCCTTGCAATATTGGAGCCTTATATTAAATCGGCTTAGGTATATCGCCTATCGTACATGTCTCTTAGAAAGCTTCCAGAGTTGCGTAAAGTACTCTAGGTTCTTGTAGTTAGTTAGGGCAAGGAACTCAGTTACCGAGCGGAGTTCTCTATCCTACGCCTTGCAACACTGTACAACTGCTAGCAATTCCTTGTCGTAGATAGGGTAGTTGCACTCGGCTAGGGAGGTCCTCTTAGAGAAGTACGCGTATAGGTGCAGAAGTCCGTCTAAGCCTACCTGTAACAGGATACCCCCTATACAGTACCTTAAGGAGTTAGTTTCTAGTATCGTCGTACGTTCTAGGTCGAAGGCGGCAAGCGTTGGTCCTGTAGTAAGGAGCTCCTTTAGCCTGTTAAAGCTCCTATTGCACTTATCCGTCTACTTAAACTGTTTGTCCTTATATATTAGCTCGACTAGGGGACGTACGATCTCCGAGTAGTTCTGTATAAACTAGCGGTAGAAGTTGGCAAACATAAGGAATTCCTGTACGCCCTTAACACTTGTAGGCAGCTTCTATTGCTTAATAGCATTAATCTTCTTCCTATCTATGCTAATGCCTTTCCCTGCCTTAAAAATAAACTCTAGGTATTTCGTACGCTGTACCCCGAATTTACATTTGTCGATGTCGAGGTATAAGCCAGCCTGTTGCAGTCGATCTAGTACCTTCTTAACGTCCTGTACGTAGTCTGTATAGGTGCCGTCTGTAAATACCAGTATATCGTCGAGGTACGCTAGAAAGATGTCGTCTAGTAACCCTTATAGGGACCTGTTAATGTACCTCTAGAAGGTTGCCAGTACGTTAGCAAGGCTAAAGGGGGTTACAAGCTACTCGAAAAGACTACATCTCGTACGGAAGGCAGTTATCTATTTACAGCCTTCCTTAATGTTAAGAGAGGAGCTAAGAGGTCGGAAGAGGTCGATGTAAAAGTCGAAGTAAGTAAGAGGAGTTAGATAAAACAAAGTCTAAAAGAAGGGATGTAAAAGTTGATATTAGAGGGGAAGGCTAAAGTCTGAAGTAAGGGGTGTAAAAACTGAGTACAGAAGGGAAGGGCTAGAGTCTAAGGTATAAAAGCTGAATTAATGCACGAGACGAGCTATAAACAAGAAGAAGAGAAAGATTAGGGGGGCGGCAGCAGGTTCTTATATCCCCCTGCCCTAGCTGGTTGTTTGCTAAGTGTTTGCTAGTAACTTTCTTATTAAACTCTGTTTCTTTGTTCTGCAAACAAATTTATTTCCTAGACCCGCTTTTTCCAAAGGTTCCAGAACTGAGCTAGGAGTGTTTGCATCGTAAGATAATTCGCCTTTTACTCTCTTGGAGTCTTCTTCTATCTAGTAGTTGTTGGCCTGTAGTCTGTAAATCTTAATAGTTCTAGTTAGGTCCTGGATGCTATTGTTTTCTGTTTCCTTTCTGGTAACCGTATTTTCCGTTTTACATCTGTTAACCGTAACAGTAGCCCCCCTTAATATAGCGGAGTTCCTACTAAGCCTTAGTAGTTCGAGGTACCGGGGGTAAGTCTGCTTATTCCTAGGGGCAGGCCTAATGTTACGGTCAATATTCTATTAGTAAGCAGAATCCAGTTCTCTTTAGCTGTACCGGGTTTCTAGGCGGTCGTCTCTAGAGTCTAAGAGGTTTTAACGGTAGAAGGCTTCAATCTTGTCCTTGTCGAAGATAATGTTTCTAAGGGGTTCCTAAGTAGTGTCCTAGTCTTTGTAGCTTTGCTATTAAACTTTGTACTTTGTCTGTCTATCAATTACTTAACAGTCTGTAATTTTGCATATGTAGTATTCTCCTTCTTCGTCTTTATCGTCGTCTTCTGCAGGGAGAATGCGGGTTCGTTCTTAGTCTTACAATTGGATTAGGAAGGGATCTCCTTCTTTAGGTCTTAGTCGAACAGGATAGAAGACATCGTAGATTTCCCAGTCTTCCGGCAGTTAGAGGCAGTATGCGTACGAGCTGATCTTCTCTATAATAGGGAAGGGGCCTAGTTTTTTCCAGTTGCGTTTGCGAGAAGATCTTCCTGTAACAATGTTCTTAGAGTCTAGGTACACTCTGTCTCCTACTTAATAGTCTAGGGCTAGTTGTCGTTTTCGGTTGGCTTGTTCTTTATAGATAGCCTAGGTATAAGTTATTTCTTCTTAGACTTCCTAGTAGATCTGGGAGAGGTGCGTTGCCTAGTCGTCTGCATCGACTTTGTCTGGGTCGTCGGGTCGCAGTAGTGGGTCTTAAGGTTCCATTCCTGTTCGGGGGTAGTAGCCTCTAGTAGTGTAGAAGGGTAAGTGTCCTGTTGTCTCTAACTCCCAGTTGCGTGCTGAGAATTCTACTGTTAGGATATGTTTTGGCTAGTCCCTTTAGTAGTAATCGATAAAGCAACGTAGCGTCTGTTCGAACAGTGCATTCGCAATTTCCGTTTAACTATCTGTTTCTAGGTAGTAGGACGTTAAGATGTAGTAATCGATGTTTAAAAGCTTGCAGAGGCGTTTCCAGAACTTAGCAATAAACTAAGAGCCTCTGTTAGAGGTAATGCTGTCCGGAAGGCCTACATAACGCTAAACGTATTCGTAAAAGAGTCGAGCGGTTTCCTTAGAAGTTATGCTCTAGCAGGGTACTATAAAGCGGTCCTTAGAGTGTCGGTCTACAACTACAAAGACGTTCTTTGCCTTAACGCCTGCCTAAGTAGTCCCTTAAGAGAGACAGGTAACAAAGTCTATTATAATGTGTTTCTACAGGTGCTTAGGGGCCGGGAGAGGCTTTAGCAATCCTTGTAGACGTTGTCGGTCGTATTTAGCTGCCTTGCAGATAGGACAGTTGTTTCTATATCTGCGGACGTACTTCTATATCGACGGCTACTAGTAGTAACAGGAAGTAAGCTTGTAAAGCTTCGATCGTCCTAGGTAGCCTCCTGCTGCCGAGTTGTAAACTGTCCTAAGGATATATAGTCGTATTGAATCGCCTGCACCTTTAGGAACAAAAAGACGAGATCGAAAGTAAACTAGTCTATCCCTAAGTTCGCATTCTAAGAGAGAAAAGCCAGGGAAGGTACGCTGACCTATTTTAAGGGCCTGGATCAGTCCTTAAGCCTGTTCGTCCGATTCGTAAGCTTCTCTAATTATTAGGAGTAGTTCTCTAGGTTGATTTGCTTCTTTAGTTAATTCATTATCGTCCTGTTCGTTGTTAGAGGTAACAGAGCCTTCAGTTTCAGAGTCTTCGGTGTTAAATGTTTCGTTGTCTGGTTCGCTTTCTGAATCGTTATCCTCTAGGAAGGCAGGTGCTAGATACAGAGCAAAAGAGACAGCGATTAATAGTGTACCTTCTTTTAGGTAGGTCTTTAGGTCTTTGCTTAGGTTATAGGCCTTTAGGATAGTTTGGTTACACATTGTCTAGCCTTCTTTTCGGTCTACTGGATAGGTTCTAGGCATTTAGGTAAGGGTATTAGCCCTTAAATTAAGAGATCTAGGCGCGTATTAAATAACAAAGTTGAACCTTAAGAGGAATTCGCTCTAGCAGGCTTGTCTGCGATTAAGGATTTTGTTTTTTATAAAATGAGTTAAGTTCTTGTAGTCTAAACTGACTTAGGTCGGGTAGGCTGTACCTTCGAGTTCTAGTCGCTAGTCTTTAAATGCTTTAACGATTGTAAGGAGCTCTTTGTCGTATGTCTCGTAATTGCATTCGGCAGGTAGCATCTTCTTTAAGAGATAAGCTACTAGGAGCTATAGCTAGTTAGGCGATTTTCGTTAAAGGAGAACTGCTCTAATAGCTCTGTTACAGGCGTCCGTTTCTACGCGGGTTTCTAAGTTAAAGTTAAAGTGTTAAAGGATTGGGTCTTTAGTAAATCGTTGTCGTAGGAGGTTAAATACGTATTAGCAGGAGTCAGTCTAGTTAAACTTAGCTTCTTTCTTTGTTAGAGCAGTTAGTAGCTTTACTATTAAGATGAAGCCCTAAATAAAACGACGGTAGAAGTTAGCGAACCCAATAAAGCCTTGCACTTCTTTAACAGTCTTTAGGATCTTCAAGTCCAGGATTGCTTAAATCTTTGCTAGATCTATATAGATGCCTTTGTCTAAGATAATAAGGCCAAGGAATTGAACTTTTTGTTAGTGAAATTCGCACTTGTTAATGTCCAGATGCAAGCCTGCTTCTGCCAGTTTCGCTAGTACCTTTCGGACGTGTTCCTGATGTTCTTTTAGTGTAGTGCTATAGACCAGGATATCGTTAATGTAAGCGGTAACAAATTGGTCTAAGTACTCTCTTAGTGTGTCGTTTATATATTCTTAAAAAGTGCTAGGTGCATTGCACATTCTAAAGGGCATTACTAGGGATTCGAACAGGCCGTACCGGGTTCTAAAGGCGGTTAACCATTCTTGTCCTTTAGCTATCCGAATCTTGTTAAAGGCCGCAATTACATCGAGCTTAGTAAACTATTTTGCTTTCGAGAGTCGTTCTAGTGTTTCTTAGATTAGAGGGATCGGATATCGGTTCTTCTTAGAGATAGCGTTAAGATTGCAGTAGTTAACACAGAAGCGTAGCCCTCTACCGGGCTTCTTAACAAACATAACAGGGCTGGCAGCAGGTAAGCGACTAGATCGAATAAAGCCTTTCTAAAGGTTTTGTTGCAGAAACTTTTGCAGGACTTGGAGTTCTTCGCAGGACATTTAGTAGAGAGGTCTAAAAGGGGGCGTCTAACCTTCTTCTAGTTTAATCTTGTAATCGTAAGGTCGGTAAGGAGGTAGCTTGTTAGCTTCTTTAACTAACTATATACTAAGGAAGTCGTAGTATTCTGTTAGTACTTTTGTCTCTAGATTGGTAGCTTCTCGGTTTTCGTCGAACTTAGCAAGGGCTTTCTCGATGTCTTCTATTAACGCAGCAAAGATTTGAGCTCCTTTTTCCTTTGTAGCTATATAGAAAGCAGCTGCTGATACTTAGAAGATCGAATCTTTTATGCTATTCGTAGGAGTAAGCTAAGTCAAAGTGTAGCAATAGTTTCGACAGTGTTCTGAGTTTATATCGAGGCTTCCAGTGTCCTAGTTAATCTGTAGGTTATAGCACTTTAGCTAAGGCAATCCTAGGATTATTTTCTAGTTAGGTAGAGGTATAACAAAGCAAGAGAGGTGTTCTTCGTAGTTGTTCCTAAGTTGAAGTTTAATATAGGCAATCTGAGTTATACCTCTAGCGGAGGCCTCGCTGCCGTAAAACATCTTTAAGGGTCTGGGGTATTTTAAGTTCTAAGTAGGGATTCCTAAGGAGTTAACAAGTCCAGGGTTAATAAAACTCTTGCTAGTTGCGCCGCAGTCGATTATCGTAAGTACTAAGTGCGTAGAATTCTTCTTAGTATAGATATTTGCTATAACTACAAAGGGAGGACAAGTTAACTTATCCTCTGCCTTAGTACAGAATTGCACTGCAGAAGAAGAGATTGCACGATGTCGATCTAAATGCTTGCCTGTTAGGCGTCTTGTTAACAGGCCTAAGCGTTTCCCTAGTCTTTGCTGTTGTCTTTTAGTGCTAGGGCGGCTGCAGAGAATCCGAAAGGGGTGCCTGCCTTGTTGTAGCGATTAACTAGAGTTAGGCAGTTAATTGCGATATAGTTTAGCTCCCTACAACATATGCAGAGGCGTTGGTTGCAGCGACGCTGCTTTTCTTCTTGTGTAAGTCGACCGTCTTAAAGCGTAGCTAAACTGAGGTCTATAGGTTCGCCGTTAATAGGAGGAAGTCGTAGGGCTAAGAGGGGATTAGGTTGGTTTTAGGTAAAGATAGGAAGAGTCGTAACCAGACGCTAGTTCGTACAGTTGTTAAGTAGGTTGCTTTGTGCCTTATTAATGTATAAGAACAGGTTTCGACGACTGTCGAGGCGTTGGCAGAGGGTAACCAGTTCGTAGAATAACAAAGATTCGTGCTCTTAGTCCTCCAGTTTAGTAAGAAGTTCAGTGCTTAGACCAGCAACTAAAGCCGACTTTTGGGCTTCTGTGTCGTATTCGCAGTATCCGATTTCCCGTAAGAATTGTGCGTAGTAGTTAGAGAATGGCTTGTTGGTTTGCTTAAGGGTTCGGATCAGCTGCTAGGCCGTAGATTTGCTGTATAGGTTACTAAAGGCCGAGTCGAGAGCAGTAAGCAAGGTAGTAACGTCGGGGCAAGTAACTCGTAGTGTCTTTGGGTCAAACCAGTGTAAGACTTGTTGCAGTGCCTTGCTAGTAAGGAGGGAGAACGCATACGAGACCTTCTGTTGTTCGTTTAGGAAGTAGTCCGCATTAGCTAAGAGCTTAATTGACAATCGTAGTCGAAATTTATTAAACTTGTCCTTGTCTCTATAGAATGGTTCTAGGTCAGCTACTCTCTTGCTAGTAGGTTCTCTAGTAGTGTTCTGTGTCCTTAGGTTTAGAGCTTCCTGCAATTGTCCTTATGTCGAAGCTTTCTTAATAGTGAGATTGGCAATCTTTCGTTCTATCTCTTGTACCTGATCCTTGGTATCTAACAGCATTGCTTCTAGGCTATTAATGTGTTAGTTAAGTTCCTTTACTTGTTTAATGCCTGTGCGGACAATGTTCGTTGCTGTAAAAAAGACTCGGAGGGCAAGGTTAGGATCGTTGTTTATTAGGTTAATAATTCCTTCTGCTAATAGGTCTAGTTGTAAGTATTCTTTAAAGGGGACCTCTTCTCGTAGTAAGTAGAAGACTATTTTGATAGTCTAGTGTTTAGTAGATAGCTCGTAATGTTAAGGGGGGAGCTAAGAGGTTGGAAGAGGTCGATGTAAAAGTCGAAGTAAGTAAGAGGAGTTAGATAAAACAAAGTCTAAAAGAAGGAATGTAAAAATTGATATTAGAGGGGAAGGCTAAAGTCTAAAGTAAGGGATATAAAAACTAAGTACAGAAGGGAAGGGCTAGAGTCTAATGTGTAAAAGCTAAATTAATGCATAAGACGAGCTATAAACAAGAAGAAGAGAAAGATTAGGGGGGCGGCAGCAGGTTCTTATATCCCCCTGCCCTAGCTGGTTGTTTGCTAAGTGTTTGCTAGTAACTTTCTTATTAAACTCTGTTTCTTTGTTCTGCAAACAAATTCATTTCCTAGACCTGCTTTTTCCAAAGGTTCCAGAACTGAGCCAGGAGTGTTTGCATCGTAAGATGATTCGCCTTTTACTCTCTTAGAGTCTTCTTCTATCTAGTAGTTGTTGGCCTGTAGTCTGTAAATCTTAATAGTTCTGGTTGGGTACTAGATGCTGTTGTTTTCTGTTTCCTTTCTAGTAACCGTGTTTTCCGTTTTACATCTGTTGACCGTAACACTTAATCCGTATCTTATAGAAAGCCGAGACTATGTTAAGCTTCGTAAACTACTTTGCCTTACTGATCCGTCCGAGAGTCTCCTTAGTAAGGGGTAGGGGGTACCGGTCCTTCTAAGTAATCGCGTTGATGCCCCTGTAGTCTACGTAGAAACGCAAGCCGGCCTTGCCCTCCTTATAGACAAACAAAACTAGGGCTCCCGCGGACGAGGTACTTGCGCAAATAAAACCCTTAGTAAGTAGGTCGTCCAGTGTCTTGCGCAGTACTAGGAGTTCTCTAGAGGACATACTGTACAGTAGGCCGTACAGTACTTCGGGCAGACTCCTATCCGGACAGGGCTCTAGCTAGATGTTATAGTTAATTTCTTCTCCTTAGTATAGTAGCAGTTTTAAGGCCGACTTTGGCTTAAAGAAGTCCAGGTATTCTGTGTATTCTACTAGGAGCTTTATACAGGGGACTATTGCTTTCTTAGGCGCTAATGCCTTCTTAATGTCTGCAGTCGCAGTGTTAATCTCGGCCTTAGTATTGCCGCCTTGTAGAACCCTCCCTTGGTCTTAGAGCCTCTGCTTCGTTACTGCCAGGTACAGCCGTCCCCGTCTAACGTCTAGCTTGCTCTGCTAGCGCTCTATCTATAGCTTTCCTAATATTAGGTTATACCCTAACTTGTCCTGTACGACGTAGAGGTATAAGTCCTGCTCGTAGTGTCCTTGCAGCTCTATCGTTACTTTTACTATATAGGTAATGTCTAGTCCTCGCCCGGTAATGCCCAGCATGCGTACAGGTACTATAGGGGTCGTCTTAATGTAGTGTCTCTATACGAAGTCTTCGCTAATTACTCCGTACACTAAACATCCTGTGTTAATTAATATCCGGGCTGTAGCGGTCTACTTTTTTCCCAACTCGTCGTCGTCTGAGTAGGACTCTTAGTTCTATTGTTTGGGCGCCGCAGTTGCTACCCTTGCAGTGGTCGGCCGTCCCCTAGGTCTCTCTGCTAGCAAAAGCCTGCAATTCTGTATAGTGTAGCCTATCTTGCTATACCTGTAGCAGCTCCCTTCTGCCCTTCTCTTGTTAAGGGTAGCTATGTCTACCTACTATACCCTTTTAGCAGCGGCCCTTGGCCGTACAGTAACGGCTGCCGCTACTCTCGTCGTCGTTAGTTCCTAGTCTATAGTGTCCGTCTGCTGCTAGAGAGGTTGTCCTATCTTATAAGCACAGCTTATCCGTCCGAGCCTGTGCTGCTAGTCGTCGACTATCCTGAAGAGATTACAGAATTCCTCGTAAATAGCTAGTCGCATTACGCCTACCAGTCCAGTTATAATCTCCTTAGAGAGGCCTACCTCTAAGGAGGTAATTTTTATCCTGTCCTCCTATTAGAGTCCTCCTGCCTCTGCTAGGGTCTAGTCGTATTCCGCGAGGAACTCTTGTATAGTCTTGCATCCTTGCTTTATTATATTGACCTGTAGGAATGCTCGGCTCTTGCGGTCTAGGTCCTTATAGCTCCTGTTAAGAGCTATCTAGAGCATCGTTGTTGTAGCTATTGCCGGGTTTGCAATAGCCGTCTTGTAATATAGCAGAATCCGTGCTGCTGCCCTGCCTTTTAGCCTCCTAAAGAGGTATACTACCTTGTCTAGCTTAGTTAGGTATGCTCCTAAGTCGACTAGAAGCTTAGAGTGCATCTAGGCAGCCTAGGAGGGGTACTCGGCCGGAGCCTTACTATTGTAGGTAGTAACGTTAGGAAGTTTGCTCTCAGGGGCTAGGGTGTAGGCCGTCGTGTTCGTCGTCGTCGTCGTAGGGGTCAGATCGCAATCGGACGCCCTAAGCTGATGTAGCTCCTGTTCCTATTGGGAAATTATCGCAGCCTAGTGGCTTACTTGCTGTTCGAGCTGCCTCTTGTGTGCTAGCAGCTCCTCGTACGCGCAGTACATCTAATCCTGCATAGTTGCAGGATCTATAGGGATGTCGCTGTCTATCTTCGTTGTATTACTGCAGTTACCGACAGTAAGATTAGTTCCTAATATAAGGGCTTAAGAATCTTAGTTTAGAAACTTAAGGTTAGGTATCTATATAAAGGAACTAATAGGCAGTTCCTTCGTCGTCTGCTACTGTACAATTTGTACCTACGAAGCTAAGCTACCAATTTCCCTCTATGTAGGGATACAAGGTTTACACTCTGTATAGAGGATCGGGAATTTCCCTCTATACGGTAATGCAGAGTTTTCCCTCCGTTTAGAGGGGCGGCGATTCCCCTCTATATAGGGCTATAGAAATCTCCCTCCTTACAGGAGTAGGGTCGTATCGGTAACTCTGTACCCATAGTAGGGTCGTGCTGGCGCCGCTAAGTCGCAGTCCTTAGGGCGACGGCTGGCTCAGGTCCAGGACCTGGGCTGGGCGGCGCCCCCTAATATATAGAGCAGATATCGTCTAGAAGTCCTTGTAGAGACCTGTTATTATACCTCTAGAAGGTTGCTAGCGCGTTTGCAAGGCTAGAGGGGATAACAAGCTACTCGAAAAGTCTATACCTCGTACAGAAAGCGGTTATCTATTTATATCCTTCCTTAATCTATATCTTGTAGAAGGCTAAAACAACGTTAAGCTTAGTAAACTACTTTGCCTTGCTAATCCGTCTAAGGATCTCCTTAATAAGGGGTAGAGGGTACCGGTTCTTCTTAGTAATAGCGTTAATGCCTCTGTAGTCTATATAGAAACGTAAGCTAGCTAAGCCTTCCTTGTGAACAAACAGCACTAGAGCTCTAGCCAATAACGTAATTGCGCGAATAAAACCTTTAGCAAGTAGGTCGTCTAGTGTCTTATGTAGCACTAGGAGTTCTCTAGAGGACATGCTATATAGTAGGCTATACAGTACTTCGGGCAGGCTTCTATTTGGATAGGGCTCGAGCTAGATGTTATAGTCGATCCCTTCTCCTTAGTATAAGGGCAGTTTCGAGGCCGATTTTAGTTCGAAGAGGTCTAGGTATACCGAGTATTCTAGTAGGAGCTTTATGTAGGGGTCCGTAGCTTTCTTAGACGCTAAGGCCTTCTTAGTGTCCTTAGTCGCAGTGTTGACCTCGGCTTTAGCATTGCCGCCTAGCAGAACCCTCCCTTAGTCTCGGAGTCTCTGCTTTGTAGCTGCTAGGTACAGGCGTCCTCGTCCGACATCGAGCTTGCCCTGCTAGCGCTCTATCTATAGTTTCCCTAATATTAGGTTATACCCTAACTTGTCTCGTACGACGTAGAGGTATAAGTCCTGCTTATAGTATCCCTACAGCTCTATTATTACTTTTACTATATAGGTAATGTCCGGTCCTCGTCCGGTAATACCTAGCATATATACAGGTATAGTAGGGGTCGTCTCGATGTAGTGTTTCTGTACGAAGTCTTCGCTAATTACTCTGTACACTAAACACCCTATATTAATTGGCGTCTGCGCAGCGGCGGTCCTATTTAGTATAGGTCGTACGATAAACGGTATAGTCGTTATATAGTTGCTCTTAAAAGATAGCTAAGTAGTGCTTTAGTTTGGCAATCTATCTTGTATATACCTCTGGCTAAGCCTTCGCTTAGAGGCTACTCTTTTCCTAACTCGTTGTCGTCTAAGGGGAACTCTTAGGTCTTATGTTAGGGTACTGCAGTTGCTACCCTTATAGTAGCTAGCCGTCCTCCAGGTTTCTCTACTAGCAAAAGCCTGCAGTTCTGTACAGTATACCCTGTCTAGCTACACTAGTAGCAGCTCCCTTCTACTTTCCTTCTGTTAAGGGTAGCTGTATCTACCTACTGCGCCCTTTTAGCGTTGGCCCTTAGCTGTACAGTAACGGCTGCCGCTACTCTCGTCGCCGTCGTTAGTTCCTAGTCTATAGCCTCCTGCTGCTAATAGAGATGTTGTCGCATTTCGTAGACGCAGCTTATCTGTCCGAGCCTATACTGTTAGTTATTAATTATCCTAAGGAGATTACAGAACGCCTTGTATAAGGCTAGCTGTATTACGCCTACTAGTCCTGTTATAATCTCTCTAGAGAGTCTAACTTCTAGAGTAGTTACCTTTAATCTATCCTCCTAGCTAAGGCCTCCTACTTTAGCTAAGGTTTGGTCGTATTCTACAAGGAACTTCTGTACAGACTTGCGTCCTTGCTTTATAGTGTTAAGCTATACAAAGGCTCGACTCTCGCAGTCTGGGTCCTTGTAGCTCCTGTCTAGGGCTGCCTAGAGCATTGTCGTAGTTGCTGTTGCCGGACTAGCAATAGCAGTTTCGTAGTACAGCAGAATTCGTACTGCTGCCTTGCCCTTTAGACTCCTAAAGAGGTATACTACCTTGTTAAGCTTGGTTAGGTATACTGCTAAGTCGACTAGAAGCTTAGAGTGTATCTGGACAGCCTAGGAGGGGTACTTAGCCAGTGCCTTACTATCGTAGGTAGTAACGTTAGGGAGTTTGCTCTTTGTAACTGTAGTGTAGGCCGTTGTGTTTGTTATCGTCGTCGTAGGGGTCGGGTCGCGACTAGACGCCCTAAGCTGTCGGAGCTCCTATTCCTGTTAGTGATCTGAGTACGTAGATGTAAATCAATACGGCTACTTTGATAACTATATCCAAGGCTAGAGAGGGAAGAATCTACATACAAGCGGAGGTGCGGTATTTGAGTGTACGCCAAGCCTGGTCCTGCTAAGCCTGCCACCTTCCAGCACCTTCCAGCCCTCTACGCATCTATATTACTACCGCCCTCCCTAACTAGCGATTGCCCTTAATCGCAATTAGCCTATTAATCGCGATTAGCCTATTAATCGCGTCGTGCCAAACCAGGTCGCAGAGGTTGCTTTAAGACAGGTTGCTCCAAACTAGGCCGTAGGTGCCAAAAGAGGTCGCATTGTGCCAGACTAGGTCGCAGGTACCAAAACAGGTCGCATTTAAGCTTCAATTTCTGTGCGTTTCAAGCCTTAATCTTGTGCCTTTTTGCCGTCGCTTTAGTGCCTTATTTGGTGCCTTGCTAAGGCTGCAGAATTCTCAGATTGTCGCAGAGGTCGCAGAGGTCGCGGAGTTCGCGGAGGTCGCAGAGGTCGCAGAGGTCGCAGAGGTCTCGATTGCTGGCCATCTCGATTGCTAAACTGAACGTGTTGTCTGCAGCCGTATTGCCTTGTTGTCTGCAGCTGCCTGTTGTCTGCAGCTGCCTGTTGCCTGCAGCTGCCTGTTGTCTGCAGCTGCCTGTTGTCTGCAGCTGCCTGTTGTCTGCAGCTGCCTGTTGTCTGCAGCTGCCTGTTGTCCCTTGTGCTCTGCCTAGTGCTCTGCCTAGTGCTCTGCCTAGTGCTCTTGCTCTATAGCTGTGCTGTCGGGTGCTAAGCCGGATGCTAAGCCGGGTACTAAACTGGGTGCTCGTGCCTAGTGCTATGCCTTGTGCTCTGTACAGCAGCCCTGTATGCAGCAGTCTGTGTTGTCTGCACTGTCTGTACCTGTGTTGCCTGTAGCTGCCCTGTATGCAGCAGCCCTGTGTTGTCTATAGCAGTATGTTGTCTGCAGCTGTACCTGCCTATAGCTGTACTTCTGAATTCTAAACGTGCTTCTGGACGTGCTTCTGGACGTGCTCTTCTGAACTTGCAGTGCCCTTCTAAACGTGCAGGGCCTTTCCAAAGATACAGTGTCTGTGTTGTCTAGTGCTCGTACCTTGGGGGCTCTGCCTAGGGGCTCTGCCTAGTAGCTCTGCCTAGAGCTCTGCAGCTGGGTGCAGCAGCTGTAATGTTGCCTCTAAACTGTGCTGCCTCTAAACTGTACTTCCAAACACTATGTTGCCTGCAGCAGCTATATTGCCTACAGCAGCCCTATATTGTCTGTAACGGCTGTGCCTATATTGTCTATAGCAGCTGTGCCTGTCTGCAGCTGTGCTTCTAAACATGCTCTTCTAAACCTAAACAATGTGTGTTGTCTGCAGCTGCCTGTTGTTTGCAATAGCCTTCTGTGCCTTTTTGAACATGCTGTCTGCGGCTGCAGCTGGTGCTCTGTAGCTGGTGCTCTGTAGCTAGTGCTCTGCAGCTAGTGCTCTGCAGCTGGTGCTCTGCAGCTGCTGCTCTGTAGCTGCTGCCCTGTGTTGTCTATAGCAGCTGTGCCTGTATGCTCGTGCCTGGGTGCTCGTGCCTGGGTGCTCGTGTCGCTTTGCTGCTCGTGTCGCATGTCTTGTCCTCGATTGCTAAATGTGCTGCTTTGCCTCGTACCTGTGTTGCCTCTCGTACTCGGTAGTGCTTAGGCTGCTGGTCGTGCTGCTTATGTTGCCAATTGCTAAACTGTCTCGATAGGCCTTGTCCGAATAGAATAGTCTGCTAAAGACCTGAAAAAAAAACGAATGTCGTCGCCCAAGGTCCTACTAGGTGCACTCCCGTTATTGTCGCTCCTTGCCTCGCCTTGCCTTGTCGTCCCTACATCCTAAAAACTCGCGTCGTCGTCCTTGCTCTCGCTGCTCTCCTCGCTCTTGTCGCTCTCCTCGCTCTCGTCGCTCTTGTCGCTCTTACTCTTCTTTAAAACTCGCGATCTACTCGTAGGGGCACTCTCTTCCCTAAAACTCTTCTTCTCGATGTCCTCTGTAATGGACCTCTCTCTTCAAAACTCTTCTTCTCGATAGGGGCACTTCTCTTCCCTAAAACTCTTCTTCTTCTTCTTCTTCTTCTTCTTCTTCTTCTTCTTCTTCTTCTTCTCGATCGGGGGAAGGCGGGGGGGGTAGAGTAGTGTACATACGTACGATTAAGTAAATAGATATGATTCGACGGCCTCCTTTGTACACATACAGTACACACTCTAGGTTAGTTGCACGTACGTTAATTAAGTACCCGGATGTAGTTTAACAGGCTCTTTCGCGTAGTGCAGGTTAGGTGTTAGGTTAAGCCTTGGATATAATAATCTGAGTACGTAGATATAAATCAATACAGCTACTTTAATAACTATATCTAAGGCTAGAGAGGGAAGAATCTATATACAAGCGGAGGTGCGGTATTTGAGTGTGCACTAAGCTTGGTCCTGCCAAGCCTGCTACCTTCTAGCACCTTCCAGCTCTCTACGCATCCGTATTAGTTAGGAAATCGTCGAGGCCTAATAGCCTATTTGTTCTTCGAGCTGGTTCTTGCGAGCTATTAGCTCTTCGTATATGTTGCGCATATAATCCTGTATAGCCGTAGTTTCTATAGGGATATCGTTGTCTATCTTTATTGTATTACTGCAGTTACTAACAGTAAGATTGTTTCCTAATATAATAGGTTTAAGAATCTTAATTTAGAAACTTAAAGCTAGGTATCTATATAAAGGAACTAATAGGCAGTTCCTTTGTCGTCCGCTACTATACATTTTGTACCTACGAAGCTAGCCAGCAATTTCCCTCTGTATAGGGGTGCAGAGGTTTCCCTCTGTATAGTGGTACAGAGATTTCCCTCTATATAGGGGTACAGAGATTTCTCTCTGTATAGGAGTGCAGAGATTTCCCTCTATATAGAGTGCAGGGGGAGGGGATGCCGACTTAGCCAGGCTGTGTTAGGGGACGCTGCCCTGCCAGGTCCTGTACCTAAACTGGCTGTCGTCCTAAGGATTACGACTTAGCGGCGCTAGTACGACCCTACCCTCTGTACAGAGGCACTAGCACGACCCTACCCTCTATACAGAGGAAAATCCTGCAACCCCTATACAGAGGGAAAACCCTGCTCCCCTGTCTAGGGAGAAATCACTGCACCCCTGTATAGAGGGAAATCTCTACACCCTTGTATAGGGGAAATTGCTAGCTTGCTTTGTAGATACAAAATGTACAGTAGCAGACAACGAAGGAACTGCCTATTAGTTCATTTATATAGATACCTAGCTTTAAGTTTCTAAACTAAGATTCTTGAACCCTTTATATTAGGAACTAATCTTACTGCTGGTAACTGTAGTAATACAACGAAGATAGACTACGCTATCCCTATAGATACGACGGACATACAGGACTACATAAACTGCGTATATAAGGAGCTGCTAGTACGCAAGACCTAGCTCTAACAGCAAGTAGGCCACTAGGCTGCGATAATTTCCTAACAGGAACAGGAGCTCCGACAGCTTAGGGCGTCTAATTGCAATCCGACCCCTACGACGACTACGACGAGTGATGTGACGCGGTACACTTAAGCCAAAAGGGACTGGTCAAGTATCTCGGAAGTGACTTGACCAATGTGTACCAGATATATAAGCCTTAGCAAGGCATAGTAATGACCTGGGCCAACCACCCTGTATTACTACTCCCTGCGCTACAGGCTTACGACCTCGTAAGCTGCGCTTACTTACAGGCTACGTATGCTATTACATAGCCCCCCTATGCAGTATACGCAATTAACCCCCCCCCCCCCCCGGCAGGTCTGCATACAGCTAGCTGGACCTTTACCGGGTCTGCCTTATTCTGTACGGAGTAGTGGACAAACGGACATACATTAACGCTGCTTCCACTCTCCTGTTAAAAGATGTGTCCCCTAGGAATTGAACCCGGGCCTTTTATCGTACACTTTTAGCAGTCACTTCTGAGTTAAGTGATGTAACGCGGTACACTTAAGCCAAAAGGGACTGGTCAAGTAACTCGGAAGTAACTTGACTAATGTGTACCAGATATATAAGCCTTGGCAAGGCATAGTAATAACCCGGGCCAACCACCCTGTATTAACGACGAACACAACGGCCTACACCGCGGTCCCTAAGAGCAAACTTCTTAACGTTACTACCTACAATAGTAAGGCACTAGCCGAGTACCCCTCCTAGGCTGCCTAGATGCACTCTAAGCTTCTAGTCGACTTAGGAGTATACCTGACTAAGCTTAATAAGGTAGTGTATCTCTTTAAGAGGTTAAAGGGCAAGGCAGTAGCACGAATCCTGCCGTACTACGAAATAGCTATTGCTAACCTAGCAATAGCAACTACGAAGATGCTCTAGGCAGCTCTAGACATGAGCTATAAGGACCCAAACCGCGAAAGCCGAGCACTCCTATAGGTTAACACTATGAAACAAGGACGCAAGTCTGTACAAGAGTTCCTTACAGAATTCGACTAGGCCCTAGCAGAGATAGGAGGACTCTAATAGAAGGACAGGGTAAAGGTAACTACCCTAGAAGTTAGACTCTCTAGGGAGATTATAATAGGACTAGTAGGCGTAATGCGACCAGCCTTGTACAAGGCGTTCTATAATCTCCTTAGGATAATTCGACGACTAACAGCATAGGCTCGGATAGATAAGCTGCACCTATAAGATACAACAACCCCTCTATCGGCAGCAGGACGCTATAGACTAGGAGCTAACGACAACGACAAGAGTAGCGGCAGCCGTTACCGTACGACTAAGCGCCGGCGCTAAGAGGGCGCTATAGGTAGACGCAGCTACCCTTAACAAGAGACGAGCAGAAGGGAGCTGCTACTAGTATAGCCAGATAGGACACACTGTTCGGAACTGCAGGCTTTTGCTAGCAGAGAGACCTAGGGGACGGCCGGCCACTGCAAGGGTAGCAACTGCAGCACCCTAACATAAGACCTAAGAGTTCCCCTCGGACGACGACGAGTTAGGAAAAGAGTAGCCTCTAAGCGAAGGCTTAGCTAGAGGCATATACGAGATAGATTGCCAAATCAAAGCACTACTTAGCTATCTTTTAAGAGCAACTACATAACGACTACGCTGTTTATCGTACGACCTATGCTAAACGGGACTGCTACTACGCGGACGCTAATCGATATAGGGTGTTTGGTATACAGAGTAATTAGCGAAGACTTCGTATAGAAACACTATATTAAGACGACCCCTACTGTACCTATATATATACTGGGCATTACTATACGAGGACTGGACATTACCTATATAGTAAAAGTGACGATAGAGTTGCAAGGACACTACGAGCAGGACTTATACTTCTACATTATACAGGACAAGTTGGGGTATAACCTAATATTAGGGAAACTATAGATAGAGCGCTAGCAGGGTAAGCTCGACGTCGGACGAGGACGCCTGTACCTGGCAGCGACGAAGCAGAGGCTCCGAGACCAAGGGAGAGCTCTACAGGGTAGCAACACCAAAGCCGAAGTTAACGCTAACGCTAAGGTTAACACTACGACTATAGACATCGAGAAGGCCTTAGCACCTAAGAAAGTAACGGACGCCTATACGAAGCTCCTATCAGAATATGCAGAATACCTAGACCTCTTTAAACCAAAATCGGCCTCGAAACTGCCCCTGCACTAAGGAGAAGGAATCGGCTACGACATCCAGCTCGAGCCCTGTCTAGATAGAAGCCTGCCCGAAGTACTGTATAGCGTACTATATAGCATGTCCTCTAGAGAACTCCTAGTGCTACACAAGACACTAGACGACCTACTTGCTAAAGGTTTTATTCGCGCAAGTACGTTATCGGCTGGAGCCCTAGTTTTGTTTGTTTACAAGGAAGGCTCGGCCGGCTTGCGTTTCTGCATAGACTAATCTAAGCACGTAGATATAACTTAATACAGCTACTTTAATAACTATATCTCGAACTAAAGAGGGAAAGGAATCTATATAGCAGTAAGTGAGGGCTTTAGAAGTGGGTATGCCAAGGCCCGGCTCGGTCCGGAAGGACTAAGCCGAAATTCTAAGGATCTACTATATTACTTAGTCCTACCCCTTTCTGCCGCTGCAACACTACCCCCCTCCCTGACTAGCGGTCGGCCTCGACTGCTTACTTATCTTATCCGCCTCTCTCTTTTTTTATTTTTATTTTTTAATTCGTCTTTTTGTCTTCTTCTTTCTCTTCTTTTCTTCTTCTTTTTTTTTCGTCCGATTCGCGGCTTCTTCCTCCGAAATCCTTCTTAAAATTAATGTTACCTTATCTTTTCTTCTATCTTGAAAACGTTACCCTTTTGACTTCTTGTTTCTTCTTACATTATCGTTATCTAAAGTCCTTTACTTAGCGTCTGTCTAATTGGAGCTATCTAATCTGAGCTAGCAGCTATCTAAGCTGCGGTATAGCTAGCCTGTGCGCTGCTGTAGAGGTCTATATAGATCTATCCGCAGCGCGCTATTTATTCTTCTTTTTCTTCTCTACTAAGACCTTAAGCGCTATTGCAAAGCCGCCGTCGCCGGCGCCGTCTATAAAATCGATCGGCTACAGGCCTTTCTTGTTTAGGGCAGCGTCGACGACCGTCGCGTCGAAGCGGTAGCGCCGTCCTCGACTTTACTGTTATTATCCAGCCTACCAGGCTAGCGGTAGTAGTAGTAGAGCCGAGGACTCTAGCCAAGCGATCGTCGCGATCATTTCTATCGGTTTCTATACTAATAGAGCAGACGCGGCCTTTCTTCCTCTTTTTTCGGAGCTATTAACTTCGGAGCTACTTAGGCTTTGGCTTCTTTGGATTCTGCGTATAAAACTCCCTTAACAGCTCCGCCGAATTTCGGAGATTCTCGACCGGATACTATTTATAGTCTTCCGGCTACCCCTTCTATAAGATCCTCGCGTCGATAGATTCTCTTATCTTTCTTATGTCTATTACATCTTCTACCTCCTATTCTTCTTCCTTACTATCTATCTCGACCAGCAGGGGTTCGGCGAACCCCTAATCTGGAAGACTATCTTTAGGGTCCAAACTTAGCAGATCTAAAAAAAGACATCGTAGATCCAGAACGATTTTGGTAGCTGGAGCCAATAAGTTACCGGCGACCTCTTTTCTACTATCTTGAACGGACCTACGTAGCGGGTGTTAAGCTTGGCGTTGCCTTTTAGCCTAAGGTTCCGCGTGTTTAACTATACCTTTTAGCCTTCTTTGATGTCTATTAGTAACCGCTTTCTATTAGCTCGAGTTACTATCTTTTTCTAAGCCGATTCTATCGCCTCCTTCGCTACCCGGACCGCTTCTTCTATCTGAGATCTGAGCGCTTCTGCCGCTGCGGCGGCGACTCTCTTCGATAAGGTAGCGGTAGAAGGTTCCGAAGAGCTAGGGTCTTCTAGCAGTTAAAAGCTTATTCTCAGAAGATAACTATAAGTTATCTCGAACGGCGCTAGCGAGTTAGCCTCGGACTGTGCCTAATTAGCGCAGGATTCGGCTATCGGCAACACCTTAACCTACTCTTTATAATAATAGCTGCAGAAGATTCGTAGATATTTCTCTATCTTACGGTTAGCTACTTTAGACTGGCCGTCGGTCTAAGGGTAAGTGGCTATGCTAAGCTTTCCTCGGATTCTGAGAACTTAGTTAATAGCCTTCTATATATTAGCAGTAAACTAAGGACCCCTATCTGTAGTAATAGTGTCTAGTAGGCTATAGTGCTTCTATATATACTGGATTAGCATTCTCGCCGTCTCTTCCGTAGTAGTTCCCTTATCCTTTGCTTAGTAGGGGATAAAGTAGCGTTCCTTACTTAAGCGATCTACTACGTTAAGGGTGGCGTTATATCTATCGGAGTCTGGCAGGCCGTTTACGAAATCTATCGTAATGTGCTACTACGGTTTCTTAGAGATCGGAAGTAGCTTTAGTAGACTAGCCGGAAGGCCGTAACGCGGCTTTGCGGCTCTATATATATAGCAATTAGCGATAAACCGGTAAATCCGCTCGAAGATCCGCAGAAACTAGTAGATCGTCCTTACTGCTTCTATCGTCTTCTTTAAGCTAGCGTAGCCAACATCCTTAGAGCTATAGACTAGCTAAATAACCTTTGTAATTAGTTCTTTTAGAACTATTAACTTCCCTTAACCAGTTCTGCCGAGCTTCTAGTGCTGATTAAGCTGCTCTACTTTCTTGTAGAGCGTTTCTTCCTCGGTCGGCGGCTCTACTGTACAGATCCCTACTTCTTTTAACACTTTAGCGTCTACTATCCGTTTAGTTAACACCTTCTGGAACATGTTCGGTTCTTCTTTCGCGCGGCTGGTCTTCCCCTCTCTCCTTGTTAGCGCGTTAGCCTTTCCGTTTTAAGCTCCAGGTCGATAGATAATCTTGAAGTCGAATCCAGATAAGTAGGCGGCCTACCGAGCTTGGCGGCGCGATAGCTTCTGCGTCTTTATAAAATAGGTCAGTAACTAATAGTTCATAAGGACCTAGACCGTGCTCTTTATAGCTATAAGCTCTGGCTTCCACTTCTCGAAAGCCTGGATAATAGCTAATAGTTCTTTATCGTAGATAGCGTAGTTCCGCTTAGCCTCGTTTATAGACTTGCTAAAGACGGCCACTAGATAGAGGGTCTCGTCGTAGCTATATTAAGAAATGATCCCTGCGGTTACTGTGTCGGACGCGTCCGTCTCTAGATAGATCGTTTTTTCCGGTCGGAAGTGCGCTAGCACTAGCGCAGAGGCTACCGCTTCTTTAAGTTAGTTAAAAGCCTCTGTGCACTTCTTATTCTATAGGCCAGCGGCCTCCTTTTTCAAATCCTCGTTTAGGGGTCTTGCTATTTTGCTAAAGTCACTAATAAATTGTTAATAGTAACTGCAGAATCTGAGAAAAGCTCTAATTTAGGTAGTGTTTCTGGACTTCGGTTGCTTCCATTCTGCTACAGCGGCGACCTTTAAGGGGTCTATCCAAATTCCTTCTCTTCTGACGAGAAGACCAAGATATTTGACCTCGGTTTAATAGAACTCGCTCTTCTTCGTGTCTGTGTTTAAGCCAACCTTGCAGAGCCTGTTTAACACTCTCTTGATGTAGTCTGTGTATTGTTCTCTTGTTCTATTAGTGTAGATAAGGATGTCGTCTAAGTAGATAGAGACGAACCGTTCCAACATGTCTATAAAGGTGTAGTTTATAAAGCGTTACTATACAGCCGGCGCGTTGGTAAGGCCGAAAGGCATAACTAACTACTTAAAGTTGCCTATACGCGTAGCGAATGTCGTAAGGTCTTCGGTCTGCCCTTCTTCGTTCCTTAGTCGATAGAACGCTTAGCGAATGTCCAGCTTGCTAAACTACTTAGCTTTTGCTACTCGTTGTATAGACTTATCGATTAGCGGCAGTAGATATACGTCTCTCTTAGTAACTTTATTAAGACCTCGGTAATCTACGTACAGTCGGAGACTACCTCTAAGTTTCTGTACGAAAAGAATCGGTAACGTATACTCGGCAGAGCTTAGCGTAATAAACTTCTTCGCTAGGTTTTCTCGAACAAACACTTCTACTTAGTCTAACTTAGCTAGCGATAGGCGTCTTAGGGGTTCGGTTCTCGGTAGCACGGCTCCTTCTTTCAGTCGGATCTTGTTGTTATATTCCAGTCTGGAGAGCGGCAGGAGGTTGGAGTTAGCTTTTAAGAACATGTTAGTGTAACTATAGAGTTCTTTTGGTAACACCTCTAGCGGGTCTACTTCTTCTTCTACTATTATCTTTGAGTAATCTTTGATGTCCTTTATCGAGATAGCATAGATCTTATTCTCCGGCGGCCTCGCAAGGGTTATTAGGGCTTCTGAGCTTATTATTCCTACAGTTTCCGGAGGGTTGGAGCATCTGATCGGAACCGCTCTAGTAGTCGCGATGCTCGATTTCGCAGCGACGACGGTGACCGATTCGGCGGCGGCGACTCCGCCCTGCTAGGCTTTAAACCCAAGTATGTCTTTACCTACGTTAATAACGGCTTTCTGGTTCTTTATCCATTTCTGCCCTATAATAATGTCAAACTGTCCGATATCTATAATTCGGAACGTTGCTTCTGTAGTGCGACCAGCCAAGGTAGTCTTTAATAGCACATAATACGTAACACTCTCCGTGTCTTGTCCGTTGTATGCCGAAATTCGCGTTAGCGACGCTAACTCTACTAGGTAACTATATCCGTTTATTAGTTTCTAGACCAGTCGATAGTAGATTGCTGCGCCAATAAGCGCTCCTATATCGATAAAGGCTCTTAACTGAAGGGGGCTGTGCAAGCCATTAAGGGGGTAGACAGTAATCGGAAGGATAAGAGCGGTCTCTGTATTCACTTCTACCGCCGCCGAGAGCGGATCGTTACAACTGTTAATGCTCCCTTCTTCTAGCGATACGGTTCGTAGCAGTGCCCTATTGTCTATACTAGATAGGGGGCCTATCTATCTAGCTGATCTTTTCCTATAATTCTTAATAGCACTCTACTGTCTATACTGTCGGTGTCGTTCAGTGCCGGCTCTATAGCTTGGATAGTCTTCTTTAGTAGCAGTGGCTTCGTAGCACAATATTCCTGCTTTAGTTAGGCTGTCGCTAGGCACCTAGTAGCGATATAACTACGCTTTCTGCACGCGTAGCAGGTAGGGACGAACGACGAGCGCAGCGAGTAGGATAGCTGCTAGGGGCCTCGTCGGAAAGGAGCAGGGGGTCGTGTTGTCTGCACCGACGACAGCTTCTAGATCGATTCGCGCGCCGTCGATTTTCTATACGCGTTCAAGTTTCTAGCAGTGACTCTCGCCTAGTGCACGAAGCTTTCGAGATCTTTGTCTTTTACCGAAGCTATAGCTTCGGCCAGTTCAGGGTTCAACTTCTGCCTTAGTAAGTGTAACTGTTCTCCTTTAGACACCTTCGCTCTAATAGCATATTTTCTAAATAGTCTGTAGAATTCTTCAAACGTTAGCCGGTTCTAGTTAATCTTATCTAGCTGTTCGCAGGCTGTCTTCTTCTGGAAGGGGTCTCCGAAGCGTTGGTCAAGTGCTTTAATTGCTTCGTTAGCAGTTACGTCCTCTAAATCTGCTACTAACGGAAACGCTTCGCCTTCTAGTCGCGATTCTAGGTAGGCCAATCTGTCTTCTTTACTGCTTCTGGCATAATCGCGGCTTATCTTGTTCTTTATTTTCTTCTTAAAGGCCTCCTAGTCTTTAGAGTCTCTATCCCTAAAGGCTAGCAGATTAAGTAGTAACGTTATCGAGGTGATACCTTAACTGTAGGCCGCTAGTAAGGCGGTTTCCGCTTGTTCTTCTCGATGTAGCGGCGGCGGCGCTGACGACATCGCTGCCTCTATGTTAGCTAACTAAGCCTTTAGCGCCTTTAGTTGCGCTAGTCGATTTGCTGCTTAGTTCTCTAACACATCGATAATAGTCTCTGCCGATTCCTTCCTAGCTATTACCGATTCTATCCCCTCTCTTAGCTGCCTGTTCTCTTCTATTTTCTTATAAAACTTCTTCTCGATAAAGGTAATAGTGTTATACACCTTCCCAGTTCTATGTTCTGCTAGATATTCTTCGAGTTTATCTAGTGTGCAGGCATACAGCTCCTTGTAGCCCGCTATTCCTTTTTTCGCCTCGTCTGTCTCCTCTTCTGTAAGACCTTTAGTAACTGTCTTTTTATCGAGGATGCTAGTGCGCCTATCCCTTGCTCTGTTAGTCTTTCTCTTTCCGCTGCAGCCTCTAACGCCGCCGTCTACCGTTAAGAAGCCCTCTATAGTCTCTTTACGGTGCTGATGTGTTTGGCTTGGTTGTAGTGTACGCGTGCGTTATTCGGGTAGCCGGATAGTTCCACGAGCCCTTTCGCGCAGCGTAAGATTAGTGTAGTGGATAAGTTCGACATATAATTATCAAAACAGCCGTATTGAATTATATCTACGTGCTCGGATTATAGACTACAGAGGCATTAACGCGATTACTAAGAAGGACCGGTACCCGCTACTCCTCCTTATTAAGGAGACCCTCGGGCGGGTCAGCAAGGCAAAGTACTTTACTAGCTTAGCTTAACGTTGTTTTTGCCTTCTACAAGATATAGATTAAGGAAGGATGTAAAGAGATAACCGCTTTCTGTACAAGGTACGGACTCTTCGAGTGGCTTGTTACTCCCTTTAGCCTTGCGAACGTACTGGCAACCTTCTAGAGGTACATTAACTAGTCTTTGCAAGGACTCCTAGACGACATCTGCTCTATATATCTTAACGACACCCTAGTATTTACAGACGGCACCTGCGAGGACTACGTACGAGATGTTAAGAATGTGTTAGACCGTCTGCAACAGGCTGGATTGTACCTTAACATTAACAAATGTAAATTTAGTGTATAGCGTATAAAATACCTAGGGTTTATTATCGAGGTAGGGAAGGGCATTAGTATAGATAGGAAGAAGATCGATGCTATTAGGCAGTAGAAGGCCCCTACGATTGTTAAGGGCATACGAGAATCCCTTAGATTTGCTAACTTCTATCGCCAGTTTATACAGAACTACTCAGAGATAGTACGCCCTCTAGTTAAACTAATATATAAGGACAGACAGTTTGCCTAGACGGAGGAATGTAACAAGAGCTTTAACAAGCTAAAGCAGCTCTTTACTACAGGACCAACGCTTGCTGCCTTTAACCCGGAACGTACGACGATACTAGAAACCGACTCCTCGGGATACTGTATAGGAGGTACCCTCTTATAGGTAGGCCTAGACGGCCTTCTATACCTATACGTATATTTCTCTAAAAAGAACTCCCCGGCCGAATACAACTATCCTATCTACAACAAGGAATTGCTAGCAGTCGTACAGTGCTGCGAAGCATAGAATAGGGAGCTCTGCTTGGTGCCCGAGTTCCTCGCCCTAACCGACTACAAGAATCTCGAGTACTTTACGCAGCTATAGAAGCATTCTAAGAGATACGTACGATAGGCGATGTATCTAAGCCGTTTTAATAAAAGACTCTAGTACTACAAATGAAAGGACAACAGCAGGGCCGACGCGCTATCTAGATAAGACTAAGACATACCGGCGACGTACGACGACGAACGACTAAAATCGCGAACATTCCAGATATTTAAGGAGGAACTAGGCGGGGACGCTATCCGCCTAGCGGCGACATATATATAGGAACCCTAGCTACAGGTATAGGAAGAGGCAGTAGAAAAGGACGACGTATACTAAGGAGCCTATACAGCGATCTAAGGAGGACAGCAGAAGCTCCTGGAAGAGCTCTACCTTAAGGTGTTAGTAGCAGAGTGTACAGTAGACAAAGAGAACAACCTAAAGTTCAGGAATCGGATTTGGGTCCCTACAGACGAGAAGCTCTATATAAGCTTAATACAACGGGCGCACGACTTAAAAGCAACTGGACACCTAGGGCGCGAGGAGATGTATAGCATCGTCGCTAGGGACTACTACTAGCTAGCGATAGCGAAGGACATCTGTAGGTTCGTACAGAACTGCGATGTCTACAGACGGACGAAGCCCTAGTATAAACTAAAGCACGGCCTTTTAAAACCCCTACTAATACCGGACCGGCCCTAGCAAGATCTAACAGTAGATTTTATTACAGACCTACCCAAGAGCGACGGACGGCGCAACATTATAGTAGTAACGGACAAGCTAACGAGGGGGGTAATACTAGAGGGAATAGACTCTATTACAGCTAAGGACACTGCCTAGGCATTGGTACAGACGATGTTTAGCAAGTACAGATTCCCTAGGTCAATCGTATCTAACTGGGGTACGCAGTTTACGAGCTAGCTCTAGGCAAGGATCTGCCAATTGTTAAACGTAGAACGTCGCCTATTAACTGTATAGCACCTGCAGACGGACGGCGCGACGGAGAGGGCCAATTCCACACTGGAAGTATACCTCTAGGCGTACGTTAACTATAACTACACGAATTGGAACCGCCTCCTCTCTATAGTAGAGCTAGCTATTAATAGCTGTACGGCTAACGCTACAGGACTGTCCCCCTTCTTTATTACCTATAGGTAGAAACACTCCCCGCTCCTACCGACTCTAAGCAGCGCTACTCTACACTCTATACGTTCCCTAATTCAGTAGGGGGAAGCTATTGTACGGACGATTACGAACGCCTACTAGTAGGCAAAAGCGAGCCTGGCTATAGCCTAACAGAGTGCAGAAGAGCAGGCTAACAAGGGACGGCAGGCTGCACTAAGGTACGAGACAGGGGACGAGGTATAGCTAAACTAGCGTAATATCTATATAGACCGGCTAAGTAAGAAACTGGACTAGAAGAACCAGAAGTTTACAGTAGTCTAGCTAGTAGGGATATACGCTATACGACTTAACACTCCCCTAGGGATCTATCCGGTTTTCTATATAGACCTCGTACAGCTAGCACACACAGACCCCCTCCTATATTAGACGACGGACGGCGTACACCCTCTAGCAATTATTACTAAGGGCCAGGAAGAGTATAAGGTAGAAGAAATCCTTAAGAGCTAGAAGAAGTAGAAGAGGATAGAATACCTACTTAAGTAGACAGGGTAGGCAGAGCCTATATAAGAACTGTACGAGGCCCTTTAGGACACATTAGCACTAGGCAGGTAGGAAGAGAAACACCCTGTTAAACAGTTACAGTAACACTATACTATACAGGGTAGGACAGATAGCAGCTATAGGACTAGTGTTAGGGGGCGCCGTCCAGCCCAGGTCCTGGACCTAAGCTAGCCGTCGCCCTAAGGATTGCAACTTAGCAGCGCTAGCACAACCCTACCCTCTGTACAGAGTTACTAACACGACCCTACTCCTGTATAGAGGGAGAATCCTATAGCCCTATACAGAGGGGAATTGCCGCCCCTCTAAACAGAAGGAAAACTCTGCACCCCTGTATAGAGGGAAACTCCCGACCCTCTATAGAGAGTAGGGAACCTTGCTCCCCTGCATAGGGGGAAATTGCTAGCTTAGCTTTATAGGTACAAATTGTACAGCAGCGGACGACGAAGGAACTGCCTATTACTTCCTTTATATAGATACCTAACTTTAAGTTTCTAAACTAAGATTCTTAAACCCTTATATTAGGAACTAATCTTACTGTTAGTAACTGTAGTAATATAACGAAGATAGACGGCGACATCCCTATAGAACCTACGACTGTGCAGGATTAGATGCACCGCATATATAAGGAGCTGCTAGCACGCAAGACCCAGCTCGAAGACTATATAGGCTACTAGGCCTCGACGATTTCCTGACAAGAACAGGAGCTACGGCAGCTTAGGGCGTCCGTTGCAACCCGACCCCTACGACGACGACGACAAACACAACGGCCTACACTGCAGTCTCTAAGAGCAAATTCCCCGACGTTACTACCTACGATAGTAAGGCTCCGGCCGAGTACCCCTTCTAGGCTGCCTAGATACGCTCTAAGCTTCTAGTCGACTTAGGAGCATACCTAACCGAGCTAGACAAGGTAGTATATCTCTTTAGGAGATTAAAAGTCAAGGCAGCAGCACAGATTCTGCTGTACTACGAGACGGCCATTGCTAACCCAGCAATAGCAACTACAATAATGCTCTAGGCAGCTCTTAATAGGAGCTATAAGGACCTAGACTGCGAAAGCCGAGCACTCCTATAGGTTAATACTATAAAGCAAGGACGCAAGACTGTATAAGAGTTCCTTACAGAATACGATCAGACCCTAGCAGGGGTAGGAGGACTCTAATAGGAGGACAGGTTAAATGGTACTACCTTAGAGGTAGGCCTCTCTAAGGAGCTTATAATAAGACTAGTAGGCGTAATGCGACTAGCCTTGTACGAGGTGTTTTGTAATCTCCTTAGGATAGTCGACAACTAACAGTATAGGCTCGGACGGATAAGCTGCGCCTACGAGATACGACAGCCCCTCTATAGGCAGTAGGACGCTATAGACTAGGAACTAACGACGACGACGAGAGTAGCGGCAGCCGTTACTGTACGGCTAAGGGCTAGTGCTAAAAGGGTACAGTAGGTAGATATAGCTACCCTTAACAAGAGACGAGCAGAAGGGAGCTGCTACTAGTATAGCAAGATAGGGCACCCTGTACAGAATTGCAGGCTTTTGCTAGCAGAGAGACCTAGGGGACGGCCGACTACCGCAAGGGTAGCAACTGCGGCATCCTAACAAGAGACCTAACAATTCCCCTTAGACAACAACGAGTCGGGAAAAGGATAGCCTCTAGGCGAAGGCTCTGCTAGAGGTATATACGAGATAGATTACCAAATCAAAGCACTACTTAGCTATCTTTTAAGAGCAACTATATAACTACTACGCTGTTTATTGTACGACCTACGCTAAACGGGACCGCTATAGCGCAGACGCTAATTAACACAGGATGTCTAGTGTACATAGTAATTAGCGAAGACTTCGTACAGAGACACTACATTAAGATAACCCCTACTGTATCTGTACGCATGCTGGGCATTACTAGGCGAGGACCAGACATTACCTACATAGTAAAGGTAACGATAGAGCTGTAAGGTTACTACGAGCAGAACTTATACCTCTACGTCGTATAGTACAAGTTGGGGTATAACCTAATATTAGGGAAGCTATAGATAGAGCGCTAGCAGGGCAAGCTAGACGTTGGACGAGGACGCCTATACCTGGCAGCAACGAAGCAGAGGCTCCGAGACCAAGGGAGAGCTCCGCAGGGCGGCAATGCTAAGGCCAAAGTTAAAGCTAATGCCAAGGTCAACACTGCGACTACAGACATTAAGAAGGCATTAGCGCCTAAGAAAGCGACGGACCCCTATACGAAACTCCTATCGGAATACGCAGAATACCTAGACCTCTTCGAGCCAAAATCGGCCTCAAAACTTCCCCTATACTAAGGAGAGGGGATTAACTATAATATCTAGCTAGAGCCCCGTCCGGATAGGAGCCTGCCTAAAGTACTATACGGCCCGCTGTACGGCATGTCCTCTAGAGAACTCCTAGTACTATACAAGACACTAGACGACCTACTTGCTAAAGGTTTTATTCGCGTAAGTAAATTATCTGTAGGAGCCCTAGTGCTGTTTGTCTACAAAGAAGGCAAGGCCGGCTTGCGTTTTTGTATAGACTATAGAGGCATTAACGCAATTACTAAAAAGGACTGGTACCCCCTACCCCTAATTAAGGAGACCCTCGGACTGATTAGCAAAGCAAAGTAGTTTACTAAGCTTAACGTAGTCTTAGCCTTCTACAAGATACAGGTTAAGGAAGGTTGTTAACAGATAACCGCCTTCTGTACGAGATATAGTCTTTTCGAGTAGCTTGTTACCTCCTTTAGCCTCGCCAACGTACCAGCAACCTTCTAGAGGTATATTAACAGGTCCCTATAAGGGCTACTAGACGACATCTGCTCTGCGTACCTCGACGACACACTAGTATTTACGGACGGCACCTATGCAGACTACGTACAGGACGTTAAGAGGGTATTAGATCGACTATAACAGGCTAGATTGTACCTCGACATCGACAAATGTAAATTCGGTATATAGGGTACGAAGTACTTAGGGTTTATTATCGAGGCAGGGAAAGGCATTAGCATAAACGGGAAGAAGATTAATGATCCGGGCACGTAGATAAGATTCAATACAGCCTTTTTGATAACTATATCTCGAACTAAGGAGGGAAAGGAATCTATATAGTAGTAGGCGAGAGCTTTAGGGGTAGTGTACCAAGGCCCGGCTCGGTCCAGAAGGGCCGAGCCGAAATTCCGAGGGTCCACCCTATTGCTCAGTCCCACACCTTTCTACCGCCGCAACACCACCCCCCTCCCTTATTAGCGGTCGCCCTCGACCGCTTACTTATCTGTTCCTCCTTTTTTTTTTAAGATTTACATCGTTACTATCTAACGTCTTCACTTGTCGTCCATCTGATCCGTTCCATCTGATCGGAGCTAGCGGTTACTCGAGCTGCAGCTTAACCGGTCTATACGCCGTCTCGTAGGTCTATATCGATCTATCTGCCTCTTGCCGTCTTCTTCTTTTTCTTTCTCTACTAAAGCCCTTACCTATCGTAGGGCCGGCGGCGCCGACGCCGTAAACCGGCGTCGGCGAGCTGCCTGCCGATGCGAAGATAGGTAGTGGCCGAGTCGAAGACTCCGGCGAAGCGACCGCTACGATCGTCTTTATCAGTTTCTTTATCGATAGAGCGGACGCGGCTTTTCTTCTTCTTCCGGATTCATTAATTTCCTAGCTACTTAGGTCGCGGCTTTCTCGGATTCCGGACGTAAAATTCTCTTAGCACTGCCGCCGAATTCCGGAGGTTCTCGGCCGGATACTATTCGTAGTCTTCTGGCTATCTTTTCTATAGGATCCTCGCTTCGATAGATCCTCTTCGTTTTCTTATATCGATTACGTCTTCTACCTCCTACTCTTCTTCTTCGCCGTTTATCTCTACTAACAGGGGTTCGGCGAACCCCTGTTCCGGAAGGCCGTCTTTAGGGTCTAAACTTAACAGGTCCGAATGGAAGACATCGTAGATCCGGAACGATTTCGGCAGCTGGAGCTAGTAGGTTACTGGCGACCTCTTTTCCACTATCTTGAACGGACCTACGTAACGAGGGTTGAGCTTCGCGTTGCCTTTTAGCCTCAGGTTCCGCGTGTTAAGCTATACCTTTTGGCCTTCCTTAAATTCTACCGGTAACCTCTTTCTATTAGCTTAAGTTACTATCTCTTTCTAAGCCGATTCTATCGCCTCCTTTGCTATCCTAATCGCTTCTTCTATCTGAGATCTAAGCGCTTCTGCCGCTGCTGTAGCGATTCTCTTCGACAAGGTAGCGGTAGAAGGTTCTAAAGGACCGGGTTCGTTTGGCGGTTGAAAGCTTATCCTTGGAAGATAACTGTAGGTTATCTCGAACGGCGCTAGTAATGTAGCTTCTAATCTTGCAGAATTGGCGCAGAATTCGGCTATTGGCAACACCTTAACCTATTCTGCTTAATAATAGCCGCAGAAGATTCTTAGATATTTCTCTATCTCTCGGTTAGCTACTTTAGACTGGCCGTCAGTCTAAGGGTAAGCGGCCGTACTAAGCTTTCTACGAATTCCGAGGGCTTGGTTAATCGCTTTCTATACGTCGGCGGTAAATTAAGGACCCCTATCCGTAGTAATAGTGTCCGGCAGCCCGTAGTGCTTCTACACGTGCTGGATCAGCATTCTCGCCGTTTCTTCCGCAGTAGTTCCTTTATCCTTAGCTCGGCAGGGGATAAAATAGCGTTCTTTGCTTAGCCGATCCACTACATTGAGCGTAGCGTTATATCCCTCGGAATCCAGCAGGCCAGTTACGAAGTCTATTGTAATGTGCTGCTATAGTTTCTTAGGGATCGGAAGTGGCTTTAACAGGCCGGCCGGAAGACCGTAACGTGGCTTCGCGGCTTGGCACATCTAACAGTTAGCTATAAACCGGTGGATCTTCTCGAAAATTCGCGGGAACTAGTAGGTCGTCCTTACTGCTTCTATCGTCTTCTTTGATCCTGCGTAGCCTATATCCGTAGAACTATGGACCAGTTAGATAACCTCCGTAATTAGTTCTTCTAGGACGATCAGTTTCCCTAAGCCGGTTTTTCCGAGCTTCTGCTGCTAATTAAGCCGTTCCACTCTCTCGTAGAGCGTCTTTTCTTCGGTTAGAGGTTCTATCGCGCTGATCCCTGCTTCTCTTAACACCTCTGCGTCTACTATCCGTTTGGTTAACACCTTCTAGAACATGTTCGGATCTTCTTTCGCGCAGCTAGTCTTTCCTTCTCTTCTCGTTAACGCGTCTGCCTTTCCATTTTGAGCTCCTGGTCAATAGGTAATCTTAAAATCGAATCCGGATAAGTAGGCGGCCTACTAGGCCTGGCGCCGTAATAGCTTCTGCGTCTTTATAAAGTAGGCCAGTAACTGGTGGTCCGTAAGGACCTGGACTGTACTCTGTCTAGCTATAAGCTCTAGTTTCCCCTCCTCGAAAGCCTAAATAATAGCTAGCACTTCTTTATTATAAATAGCGTAGTTCCGCTTAGTATTATTTATAGACTTGCTAAAGAAAGCTACCGGATAGAGAGTCTCGTCGTCGTCAGCGTATTGAGAAAGGACCCCTGCTGTTACTGTGTCGGAAGCGTCCGTTTCTACATAGATCGTCTTTTCCGGTCGGAAGTGCGCCAGCACTGGCGCTAAGGCCACCGCCTCCTTTAGCTAGTTAAAGGCTTCTGTGCATCTCTCGTTCTATAAGCCAGCGGCCTCCTTCTTTAATACTTCGTTTAGTGGTCTCGCTATCTTACTAAAGTTCTTAATAAACCGTCGATAGTAGCTGCAGAATCCGAGAAACGCTCTGATTTGCGTAGTGTTTCCAGATGTCGGTTGCTTCTATTCCGCGACGGCAGCCACTTTCGATAGGTCTATCCGAATTCCTTCTCTTCCTACGATAAGACCGAGGTATTTAACTTCGGTCTGGTAGAACTCGCTCTTCTTCGTGTCTGCGTTTAATCCGGCCTCGCGGAGTCTCTTTAACACCCTCTTAATGTAGTCCGTGTGTTGCTCTCTCGTTCCTTCGGTGTAGATTAGAATGTCGTCTAAGTAGATTGAAACGAACCGTTCCAGCATGTCTATAAAGGTGTGGTTTATAAAGCGTTGCTATACAGCCGGCGCGTTAGTAAGTCCGAAAGGAATCACTAGCTACTTAAAATTACCTATACGCGTAGCGAATGTCGTAAGGTCTTCCGTTTGTCCTTCCTCGTTCCTTAACCGATAGAACGCTTGGCGAATATCTAGCTTGCTGAACTATTTAGCCTTTGCTACCCTTTGTATAGTCTTATCGATTAGAGGCAGCGGATACACATCTCTCTTAGTGACCTTATTAAGGCTACAGTAATCTACGCACAGTCAGAGACTACCTCCGGGTTTCCGTACGAAAAGAATTGGTAACGCATATTCTGCTAAGCTTGGCGTAATAAACTTCTTCGCCAGATTCTCTCGAACAAACACTTCTACCTAGTCCAGCTCGGCCGGCGATAAGCGTCTTAGGGGTTCGGTTCTTGGCAGCGCGGCTCCTTCTTTCAACCGGATCTTGTTGTTATATTCCGGTCGGTGGAGCGGCAGTAGGTTAGAGTCTGCTTTCGAGAACACATCAGTGTAGCTATAGAGTTCTTTCGGTAACACCTCTAATAGATCCACGTCTTCTTCCGCTATTATCTTCTGGTAGTCTTCGATGTCTTTTATTAAGATAGCGTAAATTTCGTTATCTAGCGACCTTGCGAGGGTCGTTAAAGCTTCTGAACTTATTATTCCGATCGTGTCTTAAGGGTCGGAACTATCCTTTAGAGCCACTTCGATAGTCGTAACGTTCGGTTTAGCGTTAGCGACTGTAACCGATTCGGCGGCGATTTCGGTCTGCTGGTTTTTGAATCTAAGGGTGCCTTTACCTACGTTAATAACGGCTTTCTAGTTCTTTATCTATTTCTGTCCTATAATAATGTTAAACCTTCGGATATCTATAATTCGGAACGTCGCTTCTGTAGTGCGACCTGCTAAGGTAGTCTTTAATAGCATATAGTGCGTAACACTCTCGGTGTCCTGTCCGTTGTATGCCGAAATCCGTGTCGGCGACGCTAGCTCTACTGGATAGCCGTATCCTTTTATCAGCTTTTGAATTAATCGATAGTGGATCGCCGCTCCGATAAGGGCCCCCGTATCGATAAAAGCTCTTAGCTAAAGTGGTTTGCTCGATCTATCGAGGGGGCGGACGGTAATTAGAAGGATTATAGCCGTTTCCGTATTTACTTCCACCGCCGCCGAGAGCGGATCGTTGCAGCTGTTGATACTCTCTTCTTCCGGTAACGTAGTTCTTGTTAGTGCCCTATCGTCTATGCTGGATAGGGGGCCTATCTATCCAGCTGGTCTTTTCCTAGGATTCTTAGTAGCACTCCACTGTCCACACTGTCTGTATCGTTCGGAGCCGGCTCAATAGCCTGTATAGTCTTTCTCGGCGGCTGCGGCTGCTTCGTAACACGATACTCCTGCTTCTGTTAGGCCGTTGCTTGGCATCTCGTAGCGATATAGCCAGGCTTTCTACACGCATAGCATATAGGGACGAACGACGAACGCGGTGACGGATAAGGTAGCTGCTGGGGTGCTCTCCGGAAAGGTGCAGGGGGTCGCGTTGCCTGCGTTAAGAACGGCTTCTAGTTCGATTCGCGTAATTTCGCGTAAGCGCTTAGATTTCTCGCAGTAACTCTCGCTCGGTGTACGAAGCTCTTAAGGTCTTCGTCTTCTACCGACGCTATAGCCGCAGCCAATTCGGGGTTCAGCTTCTGCCTTAATAGGTGGAGCTGCTTATCTTCCGACACTCTGGCCCTAATAGCATATTTTCGGAATAGCCTGTAGAATTCCTTAAATGTCTATCGGTTCTGGTTGATCTTGTCTAGCTGCTTATAGGCCGTCTTCTTCCGGAAGGGGTCTCCGAAGCGTTAATCCAGCGCTTTGATCGCTTCTTTAGCGGTCACCTCTTCTAGGTCCGCTACTAGCGAAAAAGCTTCGCCTTCTAATCGTAACTCCAGGTAGGCTAATCTATCTCTGGTACTATTTCCGGCGTAGTCGCGGTCTATCTTGTTCTTTATCTTCTTCTTAAATGCTTCCCAATCCTTAGGATCTCTGCCTCTAAACGCCGGTAGATCCGGTAGTGACTTTATTAGCGTGCCGCCTTAACTATAGGCCGCCGGCGAGACGGTCTCTACTGGTTCTTCTTGGCGCAGTAGCGGCGACATCGCTGCTTCTATCTTAGCTAACTGAGTCTTTATCGCCTTTAGTTATGCTAGTCGGTTCGCCGCTTAGTTTTCCAGCACATCTATAATAGTCTTAGCCGATTCCTTCTTAGCTCTTACTGCCTCGATTTCCTCTCTTAACTATCTCTTTTCTTTTAGGGTTCTGTAAAACAGCTTCTTAATAAGGTCTATGCTGTCGTAGACCTTTCCTACTCCGTTCTCGTTTACGTAATCTTTAAGTTCCCTAAGTGTGCAGTCGTAGATTTTCTTGTATTCGTTTATTCGTTCCTTAATCTCTGCGGTCTCTTCCGCTGTAAAACCTCTGATAATAAACTTATTATCGATAACACTGGAGCGCCTACTCGCTCTGTTAGTCTTTTCTCTTCTGCTTCTGCTTCGGCCTGTAACGCTGCTCTCTACCGTTAAGAAGCTCTCTATAGCTATCTTACGGTGCTGTTGTTTGGTTTGTGTAGTGCGCGTGCGTTATTCAGGTGTCCGGATAGTTCAACGGTCCCTTTCGCGCAGCGCAGTAGTAGTGTAGTGAGTGAGTTCGAGATATAATAATCCGGGCACGCAGATAAGATTCAATACGGCCTTTTTGATAACTATATCTCGAACTGAGGAGGGAAAGGAATCTATGTAGTAGTAGGCGAGAGCTTTGGGGGTGGTGTGCCAAGGCCCGGCTCGGTCCGGAAGGGCCGAGCCAAAATTCCGAGGGTCCACCCTATTGCTCAGTCCTACCCCTTTCTACCGCCGCAACAATTAACGCTATTAAGCAATAGAAGCCCCCTATAAGTGTTAAGGGCGTACGAGAATTCCTTAGGTTTGCCAACTTCTACCGCTAGTTTATACAGAACTACTTAGAGATCGTACGCCCCCTAGTCGAACTAACAGATAAGGACAAGCAGTTTAAGTAGACGGACGAGCGTAATAGAAGCTTTAATAGACTAAAGGGGCTCTTTACGACAGGACCAATGCTTAATGCCTTCGATCCAGAATGTACGACAATACTGGAAACCGACTCCTTACGGTATTGCATAGGAGGTATTCTGTCGCAGGTAGGCTCGGGCAGGCTCCTGCACCTATACGCGTACTTCTCTAAGAATAACTCCCTAGCGGAATGCAACTACCCTATCTACGACAAGGAATTGCTAGCGGTTGTACAGTGTTGTAAGGCGTAGGATAGAGAGCTCTGCTCGGTTCCCGAGTTCCTTGCCCTAACCGACTATAAGAACCTCGAGTACTTTACGCAATCCCGGAAGCTGTCTAAGAGGCACGTACGATAGGCGATGTACCTAAGCCGCTTTAATATAAGACTCTAGTACTGTAAAGGCAAAGACAACAGCAGGGCTAACGCGCTATCTAGACAGGATTAGGACATGCTAACGACATACGATAACAACTAGCTGAAATTACAGACATTCCAGATATTCGAAGAGGAACCAGGCAAGGAGACTATCCGCCTAGCGGCGATATCTATAAAGGAAGCCTAGCTATAGGCATAGGAAGAGGCAGTAGAAAAGGACGACATTTACGAAGAGGCCTATACAGCAATCTAAGGAGGACAGCAGAAGCTCCTAGCAGAGCTTTACCTTAAGATGTTAGCAGCAGAGTGCACAGTAGACGAGGAGAACAACCTAAAGTTTAGGAATCGGATTTGGGTCCTGGCAGACGAGAAGCTCTATACGAGCTTAATATAACAGGTGCATAATTCTATAGCAACCGGACATCTAGGGCGCAAGGAGACATACAGCATCGTCGCTAGGGACTACTATTGGCCGGCGATAGCAAAGGATATCCGTAGGTTCGTACGGAACTGCGATGTCTACAGACGGACGAAGCCCTAGCATAAACTAAAGTACGGGCTGCTAAAACCCCTACTAATACTGGACCGGCCCTAGTAAGACCTAATAGTAGACTTTATTACAGACCTCCCTAAGAGCGACGGACAGCAGAACATTATAGTAGTTACGGACAAGCTAACAAGGGGAGTTATACTAGAGGGAATAGACTCTATTATAGCTAAGGACACTGCCTAGGCATTTATAAGGACGACGTTCAGCAAGCACGGGTTCCCTAGATCAATTGTGCCTAACTAGGGTACGCAGTTTACAAGCTAGCTCTAGGCTAAGGTCTGTCAGTTGTTAAACATAGAACGCTGCCTATTAACTGTATAGCACCTGCAGACGGACGGCGCTACAGAGAGGGTTAACTCGATACTAGAAGCGTACCTCTAAGCGTACATTAACTACGACTAGACGAATTGGAACCGCCTCCTCCCTATAGCGGAGCTGGCTATTAACAGCTATACGGCTAACGCTACAGGATTGTCCCCCTTCTTTATAGCCTACAGATATAACTACTCCCTGCTCCTACCGACCCTAAGCAGCGCTACCTTACGCCCTGTACGATCCTTAATTTAGCAGGGAGAAGCTATCGTACAGACGATTACGAACGCCTATTAATAGGCAAAAGCGAGTCTAGCTATAGCTTAACGGAATGCAGAAGAGCAGGCTGATAAGGGACAGCAGGCTGCACTAAGGTACGAGGCAGGAGATAAGGTCTAGCTAAACCAGTGCAACATCTGTATAGACCGGCCGAGCAAGAAACTGGATTGGAAGAACTGGAAGTTTACAGTAGTCCGGCTAGTAGGGACATACGCTATACGACTTAACACTCCCCTAGGGATCTATCTAGTCTTCTATATAGACCTCGTACAGCTAGCATATACAGACCCTCTCCTACACTAGACGACAGACGACGTACGCCCCCTAGCGATTATTACTAAAGACTAGGAGGAGTATAAAGTAGAAGAAATCTTTAAGAGCCAGAGGAAGCGGAAGAAGATAGAATACCTAGTTAAATAGAGAGGGTAGGCAGAGCCTATAAAGGAGCTGTACGAGGCCCTCTAGGACACATCCGCGCTGGACAGGTAGGAGGAGAACCATTTCCCTAACCGGGTACAGCAACACTATACTGTACAGTAAGAAGGACACAGTCTACCCTAGGTACAGGATAGCCGCTAGCAACATTAGGTTACCGAAGGATCGGGAATTAAGGCGTAGGACCCTACTGGGTCCTAGCGACACTACACTGTATAGAAGGAGGCAGGAGGGAGAGAACAGTTAGGAGACAGGTAGAAATAAGAGTAAAAATAAGAAGGGAATAAGAGCGGAACTGTCCGAAAACTCCTATATACTATCTTAGGGTAGCTTACTAGCCGCTACCCCCTAGGACTAGGGCAGTCGACAATAAGGCCGCCGACTCCCTGTCCGAAATCTTAATTACCTCCTAGTTAGCAGGAGCCCTACCTAGCCTAGTACTATAGAGCAGAGGCACCCCCCTACGAGCCTCCCCTGGACGGCGGTAGGAACAGTAAAGAGAGCTGTCCTTCCACTTATACGATGCGTATACGCCGGCCTAGAAGCCGGGCAGGCGGTACAGGCTAAACGAGCCCCAGGGGGAATTAGTACAGGCAGCGCAGACCTGGCTACGGGTAGCTATAAGGATAGCGTTAACGTACGAGTAGCGAGCTATAGCGACCTGCTAGGGCGTAATTCAGACGGGGTTATACTAGAAGGAGTGGAATAGCAGCTTAGTAGCGTCCTGCTATTCGCCGGTATAGCACCTAAGACGTTAGCTAGGACCGTACAGAAGGAGAAGGCCTGTACGAACCGGAAGCGGAGTTGCTAATTAAGCTAAGCATTCCACTGCTAGAGGTAGAAGTATAGGGGGACGCCGGCTGGACGGTAGGAGGACGGGCCGGCAACTACAAGAGAGCTACGACGGGACCGGGCGGACGGAGTGCAGGGCATATTAGTTGTATTAGTAGTAGTCGGATTGTAGTAGTAGTTAAGGTAGTAGTAGACAGCTAGGCGGATAGGTAGCAGGCAGGGGACTAGAAGAGAAAGAGAGAAAGAGAGAAAGATAGGGGGAGGCTTAATATATAGAGTATCGGCTGCCTGCTATACGAGGTAATAGCAACTAGGCAACTGCTATAACTACGTAAAGGAGGGCGAACAAGGCAACTACGACCTAGTGCCTAGACGAGCAACAGCCCTATAGATAACCGGACGAGGACGGGAAAGCGCTACCTGCAAGAGGAACGCTAGGAGCTAAGGCCGTACGACACGTCGTCGTACAAGGGAAGCACTACAAGAAGGGAGGGGGGTATTGTTAGGGGGCACTGTCCAGCCTAGGTCCTAGACCTAAGCTAGCCGTCGCTCTAAGGATTGCGACCTAGCAGCGCTAGTATAACCCTACCCTCTATACGGAGTTACTAATACGACCCTACTCCTGTACAGAGGGAGAATCCTACAGCCCTATACAGAGGGGAATTGCTGCCCCTCTAAACAGAAGGAAAACTCTATACTCCTATATAGAGGGAAACTCCCGACCCTCTATATAGAGTAGGGAACCTTGCTCCCCTACACAGAGGGAAATTGCTAGCTTAGCTTCGTAGATACAAATTGTACAGTAGCAGACGACTGTTAGGGGGCGCTGTCCAGCCTAGGCCCTAGACCTAAGCCAGCCGTCGCCCTAGGGACTGCGACTTAGAGGCGCTAGCACGACCCTACCCTCTATACAGAGTTACTAACACGACCCTACTCCTGTATAGAGGAAGAATCCTACAGCCCTATACAGAGGGGAATTGCCGCCCCTCTAAACAGAGGGAAAACTCTGTATCCTATATAGAGGGAAACTCCTAACCCTCTATACGAAGTTAGGAACCTTGCTCCCCTGCATAGAGAGAAATTGCTAGCTTAGCTTCGTAGATACAAATTGCATAGCAGCAGACGACGAAGGAACTGCCTATTAGTTCCTTTATATAGATACCTAGCCTTAAGTTTCCGAACTAAGATTCTTAAACCCTTATATTAGAAACTAATCTTACTGTTAGTAACTGCAGTAATACAACGAAGATAGACTGCGACATCCCTATAAAACCTGCGACTATACAGGATTAGATGCACTGCGCGTATAAGGAGCTGCTAGCACGCAAGACCTAGCTCGAAGACTACATAGGCTACTGGGCCTCGACGATTTCCCAACAGAAACAGGAGCTACGACAGCTTAGGGCGTCCGGTTGCAACCCGACCCCTACGACGACGACGACGAACACAACGGCCTACACCCCGGTCCCTAAGAGCAAACTCCCCGACGTTACTACCTACAATAGTAAGGCTCTAGCCGAGTACCCCTCCTAGGCTGCCTAGATACGCTCTAAGCTTCTAGTCGACTTAGGAGCATACCCGACTAAGCTAGACAAGGTAGTGTACCTCTTTAGGAGGTTAAAGGGCAGGGCAGCAGCACGAATTCTGCTGTACTACGAGATAGCTATTGCTAACCTAGCAAAAGCGACTACAACGATGCTCTAGATAGCTCTTAACAGGAGCTACAAGGACCTAGACCGCGAAAGCCGAGCACTCCTATAGGTTAATACTATAGAGCAAGGACGCAAGACTGTACCAGAGTTCCTTACAGAATATAATTAGACCCTAGCAGAGGCAGGAGGACTCTAATAGGAGGACAGGGTAAAAATTACTACCTTAGAGGTAGGCTTCTCTAAGGAGATTATAACAGGACTAGTAGGTATAATACGACCAGCCTCGTACGAGGAGTTCTGTAATCTCCTTAGGATAGTCGACGACTAATAGCGCAGGCTCGGACGGATAAGCCGCGCCTACGAGATGCGACAGCCCCTCTATTAGTAGCCGGACGCTATAGACTAGGAACTAACAACGACGACGAGAGTAGCAGCAGCCGTTACCGTACGGCTTAAGGCCGGTGCTAAAAGGGCATAGTAGGTAGACATAGCTACCCTTAATAAGAGACGAGCAGAAGGAAGCTGCTACTAGTGTAGCAAGATAGGGCATACTGTACAGAATTGCAGGCTTTTGCTAGTAGAGAGACCTAGAGGACGGCCGACCACTGTAAGGGTAGCAACTGCAGTGCCCTAACAAGAGAACTAAGAGTTCCCCTCGGACGACAACGAGTCGGCAAAAGAGTAGCCTCTAAGCGAAGGCTCTGCTAGAGGTATATACAAGATACATTGCCAAATCAAAGCACTACTTAGCTATCTTTTAAGAGCAACTACATAACGACTACGCCGTTTATCGTACGACCTACGCTAAATAGGATTGCTACAGCGTAGACGCTAATTAACACAGGATGTTTAGTATATAGAGTAATTAGCAAAGACTTCGTAGAGAGACACTACATTAAGACGACCCCTACTGTACCTGTAAGCATACTAGGCATTACTGGGCGAGGACCGGACATTACCTATATAGTGAAAGTGACGATAGAGCTGCAAGGACACTACAAGCAGAACTTATACCTCTACGTCGTACAGGAAAAGTTGAAGTATAACCTAATATTAGGGAAGCTATAGATAGAGCGCTAGCAGGGCAAGCTAGACGTTAGACAAGAACGCCTATACCTAGCAGCGACGAAGCAGAGGCTCTAAGACCAAGGGAGAGTTCCGTAGGGCGGCAATGCCAAGGCCGAATCAACACTGCGACTATAGACATTAAGAAGGTATTAGCGCCTAAGAAGGCGACAGACCCCTATACGAAGCTCCTATCGGAATACGTAGAATACCTAGACCTCTTTAAGCCAAAATCGGCCTCGAAACTGCCTCTATACTAAGGAGAAGGAATTAACTACGACATCTAGCTAGAGCCCCGTCTAGATAGGAGTTTGCCCGAAGTACCGTACGGCCTAATATATAGCATATCCTCTAGAGAACTCCTAGTACTGCGTAAGACACTGGACGACCTACTTGCTAAAGGTTTTATTTACGCAAGTACATCGTCTGCAGGAGCCCTAGTACTATTTGTATACAAAGAAGGCAAGGCCGGCTTGCGTTTTTGTATAGACTATAGAGGCACTAACGCAATTACTAAGAAGGACCGGTACCCCCTGCCCCTAATTAAGGAGACCCTTAGACAGATCAGCAAGGCAAAGTAGTTTACTAAGCTTAATGTAGTCTCGGCCTTCTACAAGATATAGGTTAAGGAAGGTTGTAAATAGATAACCGCTTTCTATACGAGATATAGTCTTTTCGAGTAGCTTGTTACCCCCTTTAGCCTCGCCAACGTACCAGCAACCTTCTAGAGGTATATTAACAGGTCCCTATAAGAGCTACTAGACAACATCTGCTCTGCGTACCTCGACGACACACTAGTATTTACGGACGGCACCTATACAGACTACGTACAGGACATTAAGAGAGTATTAGATCGATTGCAACAGGCTGGATTGTACCTCGACATCGATAAATGCGAGTTCGGTATATAGCGTACGAAATACCTAGGGTTTATTATCGAGGTAGGGAAAGGCATTAGTATAGACAGGAAGAAGATTAATGCTATTAAGCAATAGAAGCCCCCTATAAGTGTTAAGGGCGTATAGGAATTCCTTAGGTTTGCTAACTTCTACTGCCAGTTTATACGGAACTACTCGGAGATCGTACGCCCCCTAGTTAAGCTAACATATAAGGACAAGCAGTTTAAGTAGACGGACGAGTGTAATAGAAGCTTTAACAGGCTAAAGGAGCTCTTTACTATAGGACCAACGCTTGCTGCCTTCGATCTAGAACGTACGACGATACTGGAAACCGACTCCTTAGGGTAATATATAGGAGGTATCCTATTACAGGTAGCGTTAGACGAACTCCTGCACCTATATACGTACTTCTCTAAGAGGAACTCCCTAGCTAAATACAACTACCCTATCTACGATAAGGAATTGCTAGCAGTCGTATAGTGTTGCGAGGCGTAGGACAGAGAACTCCGCTCGGTTCCTAAGTTCCTTGCCCTAACTAACTACAAGAACCTCGAGTACTTTACGCAACCCCGGAAGCTTTCTAAGAGACACATACGATAGGCGATGTACCTAAGCCGATTTCATATAAGACTCTAGTATCGTAAGGGAAAGGACAACAATAGGGCTAACGCACTATCCAGACGAGATTAAGACATACTAACGACGTACGATAACGACCGGCTAAAATTACGGACATTCCAGATGTTTAAGGAGGAACTAGGCGAGGAGACTATCCGCCTAGTGATCTGACTGCAGTAGACGCAAGGTCAATACCCGTCTTTGATAACTATATCTAAGGCTGGAGAGGGAAGAATCTACGTACAAGCGGAGGTGGAGGTATTTGAGTGTGTGCCAAGCCTGGCCCTGCCAAGCCTAGCTGCCAGCTGTCCACATCCACATCCGTATCACCTAGCAGCAATATACATATAGGAACCCTAGCTATAGGCGTAGGAAGAGGCAGTAGAAAAGGACGACGTTTACCGAGGGGCCTATATAGCAATCTAAGGAGGACAGCAGAAGCTCCTAGCAGAGCTTTACCTTAAGGTATTAGCAGCAGAGTGTACAGTAGACGAGGAGAACAACCTAAAGTTTAGGAATCGGATTTAGGTCCTAGTAGACGAGAAGCTGCGTACGAGCTTAATACAACGGGCGCATTACTCTATAGCAACTAGGCATCTAGGGCGCGAGGAGATGTATAGCATCGTCGCTAGGGACTACTACTAGCCGGCGATAGCAAAGGACATCCGAAGGTTCGTATAGAACTGCGATGTCTGCAGACGGACGAAGCCCTAGCGCAAACTAAAGCACGGGCTATTAAAACCCCTACTAATACTGGACCGGCCCTAGCAAGACCTAGCAGTAGACTTTATTACAGACCTCCCTAAGAGCGACGGACGGCAGAACATTATAGTAGTTACCGACAAGCTAACGAAGGGAGTAATACTAGAGGGAATAGGCTCTACTACAGCTAAGGATACTGCTTAGGCATTTATACAGACGACGTTTAGCAAGTACGGATTCCCTAGGTCAATCGCATTAGACCGGGCTATACAGTTTACGAGCTAGCGCTAGGCAAGGGTTTGCTAGTTGCTAAACGTAGAACGTCGCCTATTAACTGTATAGCACCTGCAGACGGACAGCGCAACGGAGAGGGTCAACTCGACGTTAGAAGCGTACCTCTAAGCGTACATCGACTATAACTAGACAAACTGGAACCGCCTCCTCCCTATAGCAGAACTAGCTATTAACAGCTATACGGCAGACGCTATAGGACTGTCCCTCTTCTTTATGTCCTACAGATACGACTACTCCCTGCTCCTACCGACCCTAAGCGACGCTACCTTACGCCCTGTACGATCCCCAATCTAGCAGGGAGAAGCTATTGTATAGACGATTACGAACGCCTATTAATAGGCAAAAGCGAGTCTAGCTATAGCTTAAAAGAATGCAGAAGAGCAGGCTAATAAAGGACGGCAGGCTGTACTAAGGTACAAGGCAGGATATAAGGTCTAGCTAAACCAGCGCAACATCTATATAGACTAGCTAAGCAAGAAACTGGATTGGAAGAACCAGAAGCTTACAGTAGTCTAACTAGTAGGGACATACACTGTATAACTTAACACTCCCCTAGGGATCTACCTAGTCTTCTATATAGACCTCGTACGGCCAGCATATACAGACCCCCTCCTACACTAGACGACGGACGACGCACGCCCCCTAGCGATTATTACTAAAGACTAGGAGGAGTATAAAGTAGAGAAAATCCTTAAGAGCTAGAGAAAGTGGAAGAAGATAGAATACCTAGTTAAATAGACAGGTTAGGCAGAGCCTATATAGGAACTGTACAAGGCTCTCTAGGAGACACGGACACTATACAAGTAGGAGGAAAGGCACCCTAGCGAACGGTCGCAGTAACACTGTACTATACAGAGTAGGACAGATAGCAGCCACAAGACAGGGCAGCTGCAAGCGATATTAGGTAACTGCAGCCTAGACCGGGCTACAAGAGACATTATGTAGCTATAGACAGGATTAAGCAGCTATAGGCAAGACTAGGAAGCTGCAAATAAGGGGCAGGAATAGGGGGGAATTAGAGACATCTATCCCTAGGGGTATAAAAGAAGAGACGACACTAGGGAACCTGCAAGAAGCATAGTATAGATGCAGGAAGAGGGAAAGGAAGAAGAACGGGAATAGAGCTAGCATAGGGCAGGGCAGGACTGTATAAGATAACCGGCCTGCCTAAGACTGTATAGACGACCGCTAGGTAAACGACTACTACCTTACCCTATAGACGATAACAGGTAGGAACATCTACCTAGGAGCTAAACTCCGGATAACGACTAAGGTATAGGGACAGAGCTAGACGGCCCGCCGCTGCTGGACTGTACAGATAGGATGCAGAGTGTACAGCTAGAGCTATAGGGTAGGAGATAAACAGACGAGGGATAAGAGGTAGGTAAATAGACAGATAGGGCCGAGCACCTCCTACACCTTTGTAACTGCTTGCAGATCCTCCTCCGCCTTAGCTTCGGTATCCTTAAAGTAGTAAACGGAATCGGTTAAGATTAGGTAGAAGCGATCTAGCACTACCTGCCTTCCCTGCTTACAGGTCCTCCTCCGCCTTAGCTACAGGATCTAAATAGACAGGCCTAAAGTTGCAGCAGTATAGAGGGAGGGGGTAGACCTAGGACGAAGGATAACTACGCAACTACAGGCTATAGGGAGGGTACTAGCGAACGGGCAACTACTACCCGAGGCCCTAGCAATAATAGGGAGGGCATCTAGCAGGCATTGCCGACTAGCAAGTGCCTAGACGACAGTTAACTATAGACAACTAGACGAAGACGGGAAAGCGCTACCTGCAAGAGGAACGCTAGGAGATAAGGTCGTACAACATATCGTTATACAAGGGAAGCACTATAGGAAGGGAGGGGGGTATTGTTAGGGGGTGCCGTCCAGCCTAGGCCCTAGACCTAAGCTAGCCGTTGCCCTAGGGACTACGACTTAGCAGCGCTAGCATAACCCTACCCTCTATACAGAGTTACTAATACAACCCTACTCCTATACAGAGGGAGAATCCTATATCCCTATATAGAGGGGAATTGCCGCCCCTCTTAACAGAGGGAAAACTCTACGTCCTATATAGAGGGAAACTCCCGACCCTCTGTACAGAGTTAGGAACCTTGCTCCCCTAAATAGAGGGAAATTGCTAGCTTAGCTTCGTAGGTACAAATTGCACAGCAGCAGACGATAAAGGAACTGCCTATTAGTTCCTTTATATAGATACCCAGCCTTAAGTTTTAGAACTAAGATTCTTAAGCCCTTACAACGACGAAGGAACTGCCTATTAGTTCCTTTATATAGATACCTAACTTTAAGTTTCTAAACCAAGATTCTTAAACCCTTACAACTAGGCAGCTACAAGGAACATTAGATAGCTATAGGGAGCAGCTGCAAGGGATGTAGGGCAGCGGCAGGCAGGACTAGGCAGCTGCAGGAGACAATAGACAGCTACAGAGGACATTAGGAAGCTATAAGGAAGAGTAGGAATAGAGGGAAACTAGGGACATACCACCCCTAGGGATAAGGAAGAGGGGACGATACTAGGGAACCTGCAAGAGGCATAGCCTAGTTGTAGGGAGCGGAAGGATATAAGAAGGGTAGGAGTAGAGGAAACAGGTTAGGAGGGGGATAGGACTATACGAGATAACTAGACTGCCTAAGGCTGTACAGAGGACCGCTAGATAAACGCCTACTACCTTACCCCTGCAGACGACGACGGGCCCGGACACCTACCTAAGTCCTTAAGAACCCTGCACGGCGACTAAGGCACTAGGACAAAGCTTTCCTAAGGAGGAGCCGAGATAATCGGCCGGACAGCCTGCCGCTGCTAGACTATACGAGTTGGACGCAGAATGTACGGCTAGAGCGATAGACTAGGAGATAGATAGACAAGGAATAGAGAGCAGGTAAAAAGACAGGTAAGGACCGGATAGCTTACCTATATATAGTAGGAACTCTACGAAGGCGCATATACGAAGTTCCTAATACCAACCTACAGTCTGGGCCTGTAACTGTATAAGATAGTTCAGAAGACGGGACCGAGCGCCTCCTGCACCTTTATAACCGCTCGTAGGTCCTCCTCTGCCTTGGCTTCGGGATCCTAATAGACAGGCTTAAAGGTATAGCAGCGTTAAAGAAGGGGGGAGACCTAATACATAGAGTAACTACAGGTTATATAAGGTAATAGCAAATAAGGCAACTACTACTAGAGGCCTTAGTTACCTACGAGGCAGGAGCACCTAGCGGGCATCGCTAGATAGGAAGTGCTTAGACGACAGACAACTTTATAGATCTGGACAAGTGTAGGAAAGAAGCGGTTGCAAAGGGAACGCTACGAGCGAGCGTACAATACGACGACGTATAGGGACAACACTACGAGGAGGGAGGGGGGTAATATTAGAGGACGCCGCCCTGCTAGGTCCTGTACCTAAACTGGCCGTCGTCCTAAGGATTGCGACTTAGCAGCGCTAGCACGACCCTACCCTCTATACGGAGGCACCAGTACGACCCTACCCTCTATATAGACGAAAATCCTACAACCCCTATACAGAGGGAAAACCCTGCTCCCCTACCTAGGGAGAAATCTCTGTACCTCTATACAGAGGGAAATCTCTGTACCCTTATATAGGAGAAATTGCTAGCTTGCTTCGTAGGTACAAAATGTACAGTAGCAGACGACGAAGGAACTGCCTATTAGTTCCTTTATATAGATACCTAGCTTTAAGTTTCTAAACCAAGATTCTTAAACCCTTTACAGGCCGGGCTAGGACTTAGTCTAGCTAGGTATTGCTAGCGCAGCTAAGTCGTACTCCTTAGGACGACGACCAGTCCAGGTCCGAGACCTAGTAGGACAGCGTCCCCTAATATTTAAGAAGAATTTTTGCAAAGAAAGCTAAGAGCTAGACGAAAGAAGAGGAAGAAGAAATAGAAGAAGAAGAAAAAGAAAAAAAAGATAAATAGAAGAAGAAAAAGAGGCAGATAAAAAAATCGAAAAACGAGGAGACTTAATTAGATAGAATAAGAAGAAAGAGGCAGAAGAGATAAGTAAGCAGTCGAGGGCGACTGCTAATAAGGGAGGAGGGTAGTGTTACAGCGGCAGAAAGGGGTGGGACTAAGTAGTAGGGTGGACCCTTAGAATTTCGGCTCGGCCCTTCTAGACCGAGCCGGGCCTAGCCTTGGCACCCTACCCCTAAAGCCCTTACCTACTGCCGTATAGATTTCTTTCCCTCCTTAGTTCGAGATATAGTTATTAAAACAGCTATATTAAATTATATCTACGTACTCGGATTATCTAATAGATATATCTTAGGTCTCTTAGAGGCGTAGGGTGTCGCTATATACTAAAATTTGGATTAGTAGGGTTTTCTCCCTTAAGAGGTAATTAAGCTAGTGTTGTATATGTTACAATAGTAGAAAGGGGTAGGACAAACTAATAGGGTAGACCCTAGAATTTCGGCTCGGCCCTTCTGGACCGAGCTGGGTCTTGGCACACTACCTCTACGAAAGCCCACATCTGCCACTATATAGATTCCTTCCCCTCTTTAGTTCGAGATATAGTCTTTAAAGGAGCTGTATTAAATTATATCTACGCGTTTAGAACAGCGTAAGCTTTAGACGCCTCTCTGTCTCGAGCAGGTTAATCTCTGCCTAAAGGCGCTTCTACTCGTCCTCTATAGCTCGTATATACGCTGCTGTATTATTGTCCTCTATAGAGGGGTAAACGCCTATTACATTTACCTCTATAGAGGGGTAAACGTCTATTAAGTTTACCTCCTGTATACTCCTTGCAGTGTTTTTGCTCTCCTCTGTTAAGGAAGATTCTAAGGTATATAAGGGTTGCTATAAGAACTAAGGTTAGGAGGAGGAACTAAAGGACTAGAGTCTAAAGTGTAGTTGTATATTAAGAGTTATAAGGTTGTTCTAGGTTAAATGTATAAGACAAGCTATAAAGAAGAAAAACAGAAAGATAAGGGGGCGGCAGCTGCTTCTTATGTCCCTTTGCCCTAGCTAGTTGTTTGCCCCTTTGCTGCTGGATTTCCTAAGAAGTTTCTTAACAAACTTCTCTCCTTTGTTCTGCTAACCGAGTTACTTCTAAAACCTTCTTTTCCCAAAGGTTCTAGAACTGAAACAGAACATTCTAAAGAGTAGATCGAGTCGCTTCCAGTGCGCCTAGAAGCTTCTTAGTTAGACTAGTAAGTGTTAGGTTATAGGCTGTTAAGGGTAGGTAGAGCTAGATAGGACCTTGGGACTGTTAGGGGTTTTCCACTGTCTGCTAGCAGTAGTTCTAATGTCTTTCCTAACCTGATTGTTCGTCCTTGTAGAACCGATTATAGCGCTTCTAACGTAGCAAGAATCGTCTTGGTTAGACCTTTAGTTATTAAGATATAGCCTGTAAGCTATAGTAGTACTTAGTAGGACTTTGATACTGTTGTCCTTGCTTCTCTAGCTGTTGACCGTAACAGTAGCCCCCCTTAATACAGCTAAGTTCCTACGAAGCCTAAGTAGTTCCAGATACTAAGGGTAAGCCTGTTTATTCCTAGGAGCAGGTCTAATGTTACAGTTAATATTCTATTAGTATGCAGCATCCAGTTCCTCTTAGCTGTACCTGTTTTTAAGGTAATGTCCTTAAGAGTTTAAGAGGTCCTATTAGTAGAAGGCTTTAATCTTGTCCTTGTTAAAGATAATGTTTCTAGAGGGTTCCTAAGTAGTGTCCTAGTCTTTATAGCTTTGCTATTAGACCTTGTACTTCGTTTGTCTATCTACAACTTAACAGTATGGAATATTGCGTATGTAGTACTCTTCTTCTTTATCCTTATTTTTATCTGCTGTAGGGAGGATGTAAGTTCGTTCCTAATCTTGTACCTAAATTGGGAAGGGATCTTCTTCCTTAGGCCTTAGCCTAATAGGATAAAAGACGTTATAGATTTCCTATTCTTTAGACAGTTGGAGACGGTATGCGTACGAGCTAATCTTCTCTGTAATAGTAAAGGGGCCCAGTTTTTTCTAGTCGAGTTTGCGAGAAGGTCTTCCTATAACAATGTTCTGAGAGTCTAGGTACACTCTGTCTCCTACTTAATAGTCAGGAGCTAGCTGTCTTTTTCGATTAGCTTAATCTTTGTAGACAGCCTAAGTGTAAGTTATTTCTTCTTAGACTTCTTAGTAGATCTAGGAAAGGTGTATTGCCTAGTCGTCTACGTTAACTTCGTCTAGGTTGTTAGGTTATAGTAGTAGGTCTTAAGGTTCTATTCCTATTCTAGGGTAGTAGGCTCTAGTAGTATAGAAGGGGGAATGTCCAGTTGTCTCTAACTTCTAGTTGCGAGCTAAGAATTCTACTATAGGAATGTGTTTTAGGCAATCCTTCTAGTTGTTGCAGCAGGAGAAAGGGGTAGACCCTTGGAATTTCGGCTCGGCCATTCCGGACCGAGCCGGGCCTTGGAGCACCCACCCCTAAAGCCCTTACCTACCGCTGGAGAGATTCCTTTCCTTCCTTAGTTTAAGATATAGTTATTAAAACAGCCGTATTAAATTATATCTGTGTAGTCGGATTATTATATCTCGAACTCACTAACTACACTAACCCGCGCTGCACGAAAGGGACTGTTAAACCACATCCGGCTACCCGAATAACGTACGCGCACCAAGACCCAAACCAAAAACATCAGCACTGTAAGAAGACTATAGAGAGCTTCTCGACAGTAGAGGGCGGCGTTACAGGCCGCAGCAGAAAGAGAAGGACTAACAGAGCGAAGGACAGGTGCGCCAGCCTGCTAGACGACAGAGCGGTCGTCGAAGGTCTTACTAAAGAAGAGACAAAGAAAGCAAAAGAGGGCATAGCCGGCTATAAGGAGCTGTACGTATATACGCTAGACGAGCTCGAGGCACACCTAGCAGAACACGGATCCGGAAAGGTGTACAACACTATTATCTGTATCGAAAAGACGTTCTATAAGAAGATAGACGAGCTATCTTAATAAAGGACATCGAAGACTACTAGAGGATGTTGGCGCAGAATTCGGCTATAGGCAACACCTTAACCCACTCTGCTTGATAATAGCTGTAGAGGATTCGCAGATATTTTTCTATCTCGCAGTTAGCTACTTTGGACTGACTATCGGTCTAAGGGTGAGCGACTGTGCTGAGTTTTCTACGAATTCCGAGAGCTTGGTTAATAGCCTTCTATACGTTGGCAGTGGATTAAGGACCCCTATCCGTAGTAATAGTGTCTGGCAGGCCGTAGTGTTTCTATACGTGCTGAATTAGCATTTTCGCCGTCTCTTCTGTAGTAGTTCCTTTATCCTTCGCTCGGCAGGGGATAAAGTAGCGCTGTTTGCTTAGTCGATCCACTACGTTAAGCGTAGCATTATATCTGTTAGAATCCGGCAGGCCGGTTACGAAATCTATCGTAATGTGCTGCTACAGTTTCTTAGGGATCGGAAGTAGCTTTAACAGACTGTCTGGGAGGCTGTAATGTAGCTTCGCGGCTCGACATACGTAACAGTTAGCGATAAACCGGTAGATCCGCTCGAAGATTCGCAGAAACTAGTAGGTCATCCTTACAGCTTCTATCGTCTTCTTCGAGCCTACGTAACCAACGTCTTTAGAACCGTAGATCGACTGGATAACCTCTGTAATTAGTTCTTCCGGAACTATTAGCTTCCCTAAGCTGGTTTTGCCGAGCTTCTACTGCTGGTTAAGCCGTTCCATTTTCTCGTAGAGCGTTTCTTCCTCGATTAGCGGCTCTATCGCACAGATCCCTACCTCTTTCAACATCTCGGCGTCTACTATCCGTTCAGTTAACACCTTTTAAAACATGTTCGGATCTTCTTTCGCGCGGCTAGTCTTTCCTTCTCTTCTCGTTAGTGCATTAGCCTTTCCATTTTAAGCTCCAGGTCAATAGGTAATCTTAAAATCAAATCCGGATAAGTATGCGGCCTACCGAGCTTCGCGGCGTAAGAGCTTCTGCGTTTTTATAAAGTAGGTCAGTAACTAGTGGTCTGTAAGGACCTGGACCGTGCTCTTTCCAGCTATAAGCTCCGGCTTCTCCTCCTCGAAAGCCTGAATAATAGCTAATAGCTCTTTATCGTAAATAGCGTAGTTTCGCTTAGCTTTATTTATAGACTTGCTAAAGAAAGCTACTGGATAGAGGGTCTTGTCGTCGTTAGCGTATTAAGAAAGGACCCCTGCAGTTACCGTGTCGGAAGTGTCTGTTTCTACATAGATTGTCTTTTCCGGTCGGAAGTGTGCCAGCACTGGCCCTAAGGCTACCGCCTCCTTTAGTCGATTAAAAGCTTCCGTACACTTCTTATTCTATAGGCCAGCGGCCTCCTTCTTTAATGCCTCGTTTAGGGGTCTCGCTATCTTACTAAAGTCCTTAATAAACTGTCGATAGTAGCTGCAGAATCCGAGAAACGCTCTGATTTGCGTAGTGTTTCCGGATTTCGGTTGCTTCCATTCCGCGACGGCAGCGAATTTTTAAGGGGTCTATCCGAATCCCTTCTCTTCTAACGATAAGGCCGAGGTATTTGACTTCGGTCTAATAAAACTCGCTCTTCTTCGTGTCCGCATTTAACCTGACCTCGCGGAGCCTAATTAGCACCTTCTTAATGTGGTCCGTATGCTGTTCTCTTATTCTATCAGTATAGATAAGGATATCGTCTAAGTAGATAGACACGAACCGTTCTAGCATGTCCAGAAAGGTGTAGTTTATAAAGCGTTGCTACACTGCCGGCGCGTTGGTAAGTCCGAAAGGCATTACCAACTACTTAAAATTGCCTATGCGCGTAGCGAATGTCGTAAGATCTCCGGTTTGTCCTTGCTCGTTCCTTAGTCGGTAGAATGCTTAACGAATATCCAGCTTGCTGAACTATTTAGCCTTAGCTACTCGTTGTATAGTCTCGTCTATTAGCGGCAGCGGATACACATCTCTCTTAGTAACCTTATTAAGGCCTCTGTAATCTACGTACAATCGGAGGCCGCCTCTAGGCTTTCATATAAAAAGAATCGGCGACGTATACTCGGCTAAGCTTAGTGTAATGAACTTCCTCGCCAGATTCTCTCGAACAAACACTTCTACCTAGTCTAGCTCGGCCGGCGACAATCGTCTTAGGAGCTCGGTTCTTAACAGCATAGCTCCCTCTTTTAGTCGGATCTTATTGTCGTATTCCGGTCGGTAGAGCAGTAAGAGGTTGGAGTTAGCCTTCGAGAACACGTTAGCGTAGCTGTAGAGTTCTTTTAGTAACACCTCTAGCGGATCTACTTCTTCTTCCGCTATTATCTTCTGGTAGTCTCCGATGTCCTTTATTAAGATAGCGTAAATCTTATTGTCCAGCGACCTCGCGAGGGTCGTTAAAGCTTCCGAGCTTATGATTCCGATCGTGTCTAGAGGGTCGGGCCGATCTATCAGAACCGCTTCGATAGTCGTAGCGTTCGATTTCGCGGCGACAACAGTAACCGATCCAGCGGCGACTCCGCTTTGCTGGTTTTTGAACCCTAGCGTCCCTTTACCTATGTCGATAACGGCTTTCTGGTTCTTTATCTATTTCTGTCCTATAATGTCAAACCTTCTAATATCTATAATTCGGAACGTCGCTTCCGTAGTGCGACTAGCTAGGGTAGTCTTCAATGGCACATAATGCGTAACACTCTCTGTGTCTTGTCTGTTGTATGCCGAAATTCGCGTCGGCGACGCTAGCTCCACCAGATAACTGTATCCTTTTATTAGTTTCTGAACTAGTCGATAGTGGATCGCAGCTCCGATAAGGGCTCCTGTGTCGATAAAAGCTCTTAGCTAAAGTGGTCTGCTTAAGCTATCGAGGGGGTGGACAGTAATTAGAAGGATAATAGCTGTTTCCGTATTTACTTCTACCGCTGCTAAGAGCGGATCACTGCAGCTGTTAATACTTCCTTCTTCTAGCAGCGTAGTTCGTGTTAGTGCCCTATTGTCCCTACTGGATAGGGGGCCTATCCTTCTAGCTAGTCTTTTCCTAGGATTCGCAGTAGCACTCTACTGTCTACACTGTCTGCGTCGTTCGGAGCCGGCTCGATAGCTTGTATAGTCTTTCTTAGCAGCTGCTGCTTTATAGCCCAATACTCCTGCTTCTGTTTATCCGTAGCTTAGCATCTCGTAGCGATATAGCTAGGCTTTCTATACGCATAGCAGGTAGGGACGAACGATGAGCGCGGCGAATAAGATAGCTGCTGCAGTGCTCTCCGGAAAGGTGCAGGGGGTCGTGTTGTCGGCGTCGTCGACGGCTTCTAGTTCGATTCGCGCGATTTTGCGTAAGCGCTTAGGTTTCTGGCGGTAACTCTCGCTCTGTGTATAAAGCTTTTGAGGTCTTCGTCTTCTACCGACGCTACAGCTGCAGCCAGTTTAGGGTTCAGCTTCTGCCTTAGTAGGTAGAGCTGCTTATCTTCTAACACTCTGGCTCTAATAGCATATTTCCGGAATAGTCTGTAAAATTCCTCGAACGTCTGCCGGTTCTGGTTGATCTTGTCCAGCTGTTTACAGGCTGTCTTCTTTCGGAAGGAGTCTCTAAAGCGTTAGTCTAGCGCTTTAATCGCTTCTTTAGCGATTACCTCTTCTAGGTCCGCTACTAACGAAAAAGCTTTACCTTCTAATCGCGATTCCAGGTATGCCAATCTGTCTCCTGCACTGCTTCCGGCGTAACCCCGGTCTATCTTATTCTTTATTTTCTTCTTAAATGCTTCCTAATCTTTAGGGTCTCCGCCCCTAAACGCTAGTAGATCAGGTAGTAACGTTATTGGGGTGCTACCTTGACTATAGGCCGCCAGTAAGGCGGTCTCTGCTTGTTCTTCTCGATGTAGTAGCAGCGCTAACGACATCGTTGCTTCCATCTTAGCTAACTAAGTCTTTATCGCCTTTAGTTGTGCTAGTCGATTCGCCGCTTGGTTTTCTAGCACGTCGATAATAGTTTCTGCCGAATCCTTCTCGGCTATTACGGCTTCTATTTCGTCTCTTAGTTGCCTGTTATCTTCTATGTTCCTGTAAAACTTCTTTTCGAAGAAGGTAATAATGTCGAACACCTTCTTAGCTCTATATTCTATAAGATATTCTCCTATCTTATCCGGCGTACGTGCGTACAGTTCGGCATAGCTCTCTATGCCCTTTCTCGCTTTATCTATCTCTTCTTCTGTAAGGCCCTCTGTAGCTATTCTATCGTCGAGGATGCTAGTACGCCTATCCCTCGGTCTGTTAGTCTTTCTCTTTCCGCTGCGGCCTGTAATGCCGCCCTCTACCATTAAGAAGCTCTCTATAGCTTTCTTACGGTGCTGGTGTTTGGTTTGTATAGTGCGCGTGCGTTATTTAGGTGTCCGGATTGTTCAACGGTCCCTTCTGCGCAGCGCAGAGTTGGTGTAGTAAGTGAGTTCGAGATATAATAATCCGGGCGCGCAGATATGATTCAATACGGCCTTTTTGATAACTATATCTCGAACTAAGGAGGGAAAAGAATCTATGTAGTCGTAGGTAAGAGCTTTAGGGGTAGTGTGCCAAGGCTTAGCTCGGTCCGGAAGGGCCGAGCCGAAATTCCAAGGGTCCACCCCTTTCTGCTACTGCAACAAAGCTAAGCGGAACTACGCTATCTATAATAAAGAGCTGTTAGCTATTATCTAGGCTTTCGAGGAGTAGAAGCCGGAGCTTATAGCTAGAAAGAGCACGGTCCAGGTCCTTACAGACTATTAGTCACTAACCTATTTTATAAAGACGCAGAAGCTATCGTACTGCCAAGCTCGGTAGGCCGCTTATCTATCTAGGTTTGACTTCAAGATCACTTTTCGACCCGAAGCTTAGAACAGAAAGGCTAATGCACTAACGAGAAGAGAGGGGAAGACCAGCCGCGCGAAAGAAGATCCGAACATGTTCCAGAAGGTGTTAACTGAACGGATAGTAGATGCTAAGGTGTTGAAAGAAGCAGGAATCTGCACGATAGAGCCGCCGACTAAGGAAGAGACGCTCTACGAGAAAGTAGAGCAGCTTAATCAGCAACAGAAGCTCGGCAAAACCAGTTTAGGGAAGCTAATAGTTCTAGAAGAACTAGTTACTAAGGTTATCTAGCTAGTCTATAGCTCTAAGGATGTTGGCTACGCTAGCTTAAAGAAGACGATAGAAGCAGTAAGGACGATCTACTAGTTTCTGCGGATCTTCGAGCGGATTTACTGTTTTATCGCTAATTGTTACGTATGCAGAGCCGCAAAGCCGCGTTACGGCCTTCCGGCTGGTCTACTAAAGCCACTTCCGATCCCTAAGAAACCGTAGCAGCATATTACGATAGATTTCGTAACTGGCCTGCCGGATTTCAATAGATACAATGCCACCCTTAACGTAGTAGATCGTTTAAGAAAGGAACGCTACTTTATCCCCTACTAAGCAAAGGATAAAGAAACTACTGCAGAAGAGACAGCAAGAATACTGATTTAGTACGTAAAGAAGCACTATAGCCTTCCGAACACTATTACTACGGATAGGGGTCCTTAATTCACTGCTAATATATAGAAAGCTATTAACTATATTCTTAGAATTCGCAGAAAGCTTAGCATAGCCGCTTACCCTTAGACTGACAGTCAGTCTAAAGTAGCTAACTGTAAGATAGAGAAATATCTGCGAATCTTCTGCAGTTATTATTAAGAAGAGTAGGCTAAGGTGTTGCCAATAGCCGAATTCTATGCTAATTCGGCACAGTCTAAGGCTACCTTACTGGCACCGTTCGAGATAACTTATAGCTATCTTCCAAGGATAAGCTTCTAACCGCTAGACAAACCTAGCTCTTCGGAACCTTCTACCGCCACTTCGTCGAAAAGAGTAGCTGCTGCAGCTGTTGCGGCGGCAGAAAGGGGTGGGACTGAGTAATAGGGTGGACCCTTGGAATTTCGGCTCGGCCCTTCCGGACCGAGCCGGGCCTTGGCACGCCACCCCTAAAGCTCTCGCCCACCACTACATAGTTTCCTTTCCCTCCTTAGTTCAAGATATAGTTATCAAAAAGGCTGTATTGAATTATATCTGCGTGCCCGGATTATTATATCTCGAACTTACCCCCCTACACCAACACCGCGCTGCGCGAAAGGGACCGTTAAATTATTCGGACCCCCGAATAACGCACGCGCACCAACACACCAAACAACCCCAGTACCGTAAGAAAGCTATAGAGAGTTTCTTAGCGGTAGAGAGCGGCGTTACAGGCCGAAGCAGAAGCAGAAGAGAAAAGACAGACAGAGCGAGCAGGCGCTCCAGTGTTATCGATAATAAGTTCATTATCGGAGGTTTTACAGCAGAAGAGACCGCAGAGATTAAGGAACGAATGAGCGAATACAAGAAAATCCACAACTGCACGCTTAAGGAACTTAAGGATTACGTAAACGAGAACGGAGTAGGAAAGGTCTACGACAGCATAGACCTTATTAAGAAGCTGTTTTACAGAACCCTAGAAGAAAAGAGACAATTAAGAGAGGAAGTAGAGACAGTAAGGGCCGAGAAGGAATCGGCCGAGACTATTATAGATGTGCTGGAAAACTAAGCGGCGAACCGACTAGCACAATTAAAAGCGATAAAGGCTTAGCTAGATAAGATAGAAGCAGCGATGTCGTCGGCGCTGCTACTATATCGAGAAGAACAAGCAGAGACCGCCTTACCGGCAGCCTACAGTTAAGGCGGCACGTTAATAACGTTATTACCGGATCTACTAGCGTTTAGAGGCGGAGATCCTAAGGATTGGGAAGCATTTAAGAAGAAGATAAAGAACAAGATAGATCGAGACTATGCCGGAAACAGTGCCGGAGATAGATTGGCGTACCTGGAATTGCGATTAGAAGGAGAAGCTTTTTCGCTAGTAGCGGACCTAGAAGAGGTAACCGCCGAGGAAGCGATCAAAGCACTAGATCAACGCTTCGGAGACCCCTTCCGAAAGAAGACGGCCCGTAAGCAGCTAGATAAGATTAACCAGAACCGACAGATGTTCGAGGAATTCTACGGGCTATTCTGAAAATATGCGATTAGGGCCCAAGTAGCAGAAGATAAGCAGCTCTATCTATTAAGACAGAAGCTGAACCCTGAACTAGCCGCAGCAATGGCCTCGGTGGAGGATAAAGACCTTAAGAGCTTCGTGCACCGAGCGAGAGTTACTGCGAGAAATTTAAGCGCTTACGCGAAATTACGCGAATCGAACCAGAAGCCGTTAATAACGCAGACAACGAGACCCCCTGCGCCTTTCCGGAGAGCGCCCCAGCAGCTACCTTATCAGTTACGGCGTTCGTCGTTCGTCCCTACCTGTTACGCGTATAGAAAGCCTAGCTATATCGCTACGAGATGCCAAGCAACGGCCCAGCAGAAGCAGGAGTATCGTGTTATAAAGCAGCTGCAGCCGCAGCCACTGAGAAAGATTATACAAGCTATAGAGCCGGCTCCGAACGACACCAACAGTGTAGACGGTAGAGTGCTACTGCGAATCCTGGGAAAAGACTAGCTAGAAGGATAGGCCCCCTATCTAGCGTAGAAAACAGGGCACCGACAAGAACCACGTTACAGAAAGATAAGAGCATTAACAGCTGCAGCGATCCGCTCTCAGCGGCGGTAGAAGTGAACACGGAAACAGCTATTATCCTTCCAATCACTGTCTACCCCCTTAACGGATCGAGCAAACCACTTTAGCTAAGAGCTTTTATCGACACAGGGGCCCTTATCGGAGCGGCTATCTACCATCGATTGGTTCAAAAGCTAATAAAAGAATATAGCTATCCAGTAGAGCTAGCGTTGCCGACACGGATTTCGGCGTACAACGGACAAGACACCGAGAGTATTACGCATTATATGCTATTAAGGACCACCTTGGCAGGTCGCACTACGGAAGCGACGTTCCGAATTATAGATATCGGAAGGTTTGACATTATTATAGGGCAGAAATAGATAAAGAACTAGGGAGCAATTATTGACATAGGTAAAGGCACACTCGGATTCAGAACACTATACAGCGGCTCCGCCGCTGTCAAATCAGTCACCGAGGTCGCAGTAGAACCGAACGTTAGGACTATCGAAGAGGTTCCGAAGGATCGGTCCGACCCTTAAGACACGATCGGAATAATAAGTTCAGAAGCTTTAACGACCCTCGCGAGGTCGTCGGACAACGAAATTTATGCTATCTTAATAAAGGATATCGAAGACTACTGGAAGATAATAGCGGAAGAAGAAGTAGATCCACTAGAGGTGTTGCCGAAAGAACTCTATAGTTACACTAACGTATTCTTAAAAGCTGACTCCAACCTCTTGCCGCTCTACCGACCGGAATATAACAACAAGATCCGGCTAAAAGAAGGAGCCGTGCTGCCGAGAACCGAACCCCTAAGACGCTTATCTCCGGCCGAGCTGGACTAGGTAGAAGTGTTTGTTCGAGAGAATCTAGCGAAGAAGTTTATTACGCCAAGCTTAGCAGAATATGCGTCGCCGATTCTTTTCGTACGGAAACCCGGAGGTAGTCTCCGACTATGTATAGACTACCGAGGCCTTTATAAGGTCACTAAGAGAGATGTGTATCCGCTGCCTCTAATCGATAAGACTATACAACGAGTAGCTAAGGCTAAGTAGTTCAGCAAGCTGGATATTTGCCAAGCATTCCATTGATTAAGGAACGAAGAAGGACAAACGGAAAACCTTACGACATTCGCTACGCGTATAAGTAATTTCAAGTAGTTAGTAATGCCTTTTGGACTTACGAACGCGCCAGCTATATAGCAACGCTTTATAAACTACACTTTTATAGACATGCTAAAACAGTTCGTTTCAATCTACTTAGACGACATTCTAATCTACACTAAAGGAACGAGAGAGCAACATATAGACTACATTAAGAGGGTATTAAAGAGACTCTGCGAGGTCGGATTAAACGCGGACACGAAGAAGAGCGAGTTCTATTAGACCGAAGTCAAATATCTCGGTCTTATCGTCGGAAGAGAAGGAATTCGGATAGACCTGTCGAAAGTGGCCGCTGTCGCGGAATGGAAGCAACCGACATCCGGAAACACTACGCAAATCAGAGCGTTTCTCGGATTCTGCAGCTACTATCGACGGTTCATTAAGGACTTTAGCAAGATAGCGAGACCACTGAACGAGGCGTTGAAGAAGGAGGCCGCTAGCCTATAGAATAAGAAGTGTACGGAAGCTTTCAACCGACTAAAGGAGGCGGTAGCCTCAGTGCCAGTGCTAGCGCACTTTAGACCGGAGAAGACGATCTACGTAGAGACAGACCCTTCCGACACAGTAACAGCAGGGGTCCTTTCTTAATACGCTAACGACGACGAAACGCTCCATCCGGTAGCTTTCTTTAGCAAGTCTATAAATAATGCTAAACGGAACTACGCTATCTATAATAAAGAACTACTAGCTATTATTTAGGCCTTTAAAGAGTAGAAACCGGAGCTTATAGCTGGACAGAGCACGATCCAGGTCCTTACAGATTACTAGTTACTGACCTACTTTATAAAGACGCAGAAGCTGTTACGGCGCCAAGCCCGGTAGGCTGCCTACTTATCCGGGTTCGACTTCAAGATCACTTATTGACCTAGAGCTCAAAATGGAAAGGCTAATGCGCTAACGAGAAGAGAAGGAAAGACTAGCAGAGCGAAAGAAGATCCGAATATGTTTTAGAAGGTGCTGACAGAACGAATAGTAGACGCCGAGGTGTTGAAAGAGGTAGGGATCTGTGCGATGGAGCCGCCAATTAAAGAAGAGACGCTGCACGAGAAAGTGGAACGGCTTAATTAGCAGCAGAAGCTCGGCAAAACAGGCTTAGGGAAACTGATTGTTCCGGAAGAACTGATCACCGAGGTTGTTAAGCTGGTCTATAGCTCTACGGATGTTGGTTACGCAGGATCGAAAAAGACGATAGAAGCAGTAAGGACGACCTACTGGTTTCCGCAAATTTTCGAGAAGATCTACCGGTTTATAACTAACTGTTACGTGTGCCGACCAGCAAAACTACGTTACGGCCTTCCGGCCGGCCTGCTAAAGCCACTTCCGATCCCCGAGAAACTATAGCAGCACATTACGATAGATTTCGTAACCGGTCTGCCGGACTCCGATAGATATAACGCCACGCTTAATGTAGTGGATCGGCTAAGCAAAGAGCGCTATTTCATCCCCTGTCGAGCTAAGGATAAAGGAACTACTGCGGAAGAAACGGCGAGAATGTTAATACAATACGTATAGAAGCACTACGGGCTGCCGGACACTATCACTACGGATAGGGGCCCTCAATTCACCGCAGACGTATAGAAAGCCATTAACCAAGCCCTCGGAATTCGTAGAAAGCTCAGTACGGCCGCTTACCCTTAGACCGACAGACAGTCGGAAGTAGCTAACCGTAAGATGGAAAAGTATCTAAGAATCTTCTACAGCTATTATTAAGCAGAATAGGTTAAGGTGTTGCCGATGGCCGAATTCTGCGCCAATTTAGCACGGTCGGAAGCCACCTTACTGGCGCCGTTTAAGATAATACATAGTTATCTTCCGAGGATAAGCTTTCAACTACTGAACAAACCCAGCTCTTTAGAACTCTCTACCGCCACCTCGTCAAAGAGAATAGCCGCGGCGGCGGCAGAAGCGCTCCGATCCCAGATAGAAGAAGCGATCAAGGTAGCGAAAGAAGCGATGGAATTAGCTTAGAAAAAGATAGTAACTCAAGCTAATAGAAAGAGGTTACTAATAGAATCCGAGGAAGGCCAAAAGGTATAGCTCAACACGCGGAACCTGAGGCTGAAAGGCAACGCGAAGCTTAACCCTCGTTACGTAGGTCCGTTTAAGATAATAGAAAAGAGGTCGCCAGTGACCTACCGGCTCCAGCTGCCGAAATCGTTCCGAATCTACGATGTTTTTCACTCGGATCTGCTAAGCCTAGACCCTAAAGATGGTCTTCCGGATTAGGGGTTCGATAAACCCCCACTAATCGAAATAGAAGGAGAAGAAGAAGAGTAGGAGGTAGAAGACGTAATTAATATAAGAAAACAAAGAGGATCCATCGAAGCGAGGATCTTATAGAAAGGATAGCCGGAAGACTATAAATGGTATCCGGTCGAGAACCTCCAGAATTCAGAGGAGGTGCTAAGAGAATTTTATGTTAAAACCCTGAGGAAGCCGAGGCCTATATAGCTCGAAAGCCGATAAAGAAGAAGGATATCCACGTCCGCTCTATCGACGCGGAAGCCGATAGAAATGATCGTGGAATCCTCCGGCCGGTGTCTTAGGCCTTACTACCTCTACTACTGCTGGCCAGGACCGGCGGATAGAGCGGTAAGGCCAGGAACGGCGCTACCGTAGCGGCCCGCCTCGTAACCGTCTTTGCTCTCTGTCCTCGCTATTCTCCGAAAGGATAGTAACGACGAAGAACGAAGAGGCCTATTAAGGGGGTCTCGCGGTAACGCCGAAGGCCTCAGTAGAGAAAGAAAAAGAAGAAGATAAGGAGCCGTAGATGGATCTATATAGATCTATACGGTGGCGCACGGACCGGTTACGCCGCAGCTCTGGTAACTGCTAGCTCCGATCAGATAGCTCCGATCAGATAGAACGGATCAGATAGACGCTAAGTGAAGACGCCAGATAGTGACGATGTAAAGAAAAAAAAAAGAAAAGAGGACGAACAGATAAGTAAGCGGTCGAGGGCGACCGCTAATAAGGGAGGGGGGTGGTGTTGCAGCGGCAGAAAGGGGTGGGACTGAGTAATAGGGTAGACCCTTGGAATTTTGGCTTAGTCCTTCCGGACCGAGCCGGGCCTTGGCACGCCACCCCTAAAGCTCTCGCCTACCACTACATAGATTCCTTTCCCTCCTTAGTTCGAGATATAGTTATTAAAAAGGCCGTATTGAATTATATCTGCGTGCCCGGATCAGCAGCGGCAGAAGCGCTAAGATCTCAGATAGAAGAAGCGATTAGGGTAGTAAAGGAGGCGATAGAATCGGCTTAGAAGAAGATAGTAACTCGAGCTAATAGAAAGCAGTTACTAATAGAATTTAAAGCAGGCCAAAAGATATAGCTTAATACGCAGAACCTTAGGCTAAAAGGAAACGCTAAGCTTGACCCCCGCTACGTAGGTCCGTTTAAGATAGTGGAAAAGAGGTCGCTAGTAACTTATCGGCTCTAGCTACCAAAGTCGTTCCGAATCTACAATGTTTTCCATTCGGATCTGCTAAGCCTAGACCCTAAAGATAGTCTTCCAGATTAGGGGTTCGCCGAACCCCCGCCAGTCGAGATAGATAGTAAGAAAGAAGAATAGGAGGTAGAAGACGTAATAGATATAAGGAAGATAAGAGGGTCTATCGAAGCGAGTATCTTATAGAAAGGGTAGCCGGAAGACTATAAATAGTATCTAGTCGAGAATCTCCGGAACTCGGCGGAGCTGCTAAGAGAGTTTTACGTCCGAAACCCGGGGAAGCCGAGGCCTAAGTGGCTCCGAAGCTAATAGTCCGGAAGAAATAGAAGAAGAAGAAAGGCCGGGTCCGCTCTATCGGACCGGAAACCGATAGAAACGATCGCGGCGATGCGCTTAGCTAGAGTCCTCGGCTCTACTACTACCACTGCTAGCCTAGTCGGCTGGATAAAGACGGTAAAGCCTAGGACGGCGCCACCTTTTCGGCACGCTTTGTAACTAGCTTTATCTTCGCTAACACTAACCGCCGACTATATCGGATAGATAATAACAGCGAAGAGCGAAGCCGACGCAATCAAAGCAGCCTCTGCAGTAGCGCTTAAGGCCTTAGTAGAGAAGAAAAAGAAGAAGAGATAGCGCGCTACAGATAGATCTATAGAGACCCCCTACAGCGGCGCACAGGCTAGCTGCGCCGCAGCTCAGATAGCTGCCGGCTTAGACCAGATAACTCCGACTAGACGGACGCTAAGTAAAGCGTTATATAGCGACGATGTAAGAAGAAAGAAGAAAATAAAGGAGTAACGTCCTCGAGGTAGAAGAAGTAATAAGATAACGTCGGTTTTAAAAGGAATTTCGGCGGAATAAGCAGCGAATTAGACGAAGGAAGAAGATAAAGAAAAGAAGAAAAAGAAGAGAAGGACGAATTAAAAAAAAATTAAAAAAAAAGAGGAAGCGATAGATAAGGTAAGTAAGCAGTCGAGGGCGACCGCTAGTAAGGGAGGGGGGTAGTGTTGCAGCGGCAGAAAGGGGTGGACCCTTGGAATTTTGGCTCGGCCCTTCCGGACTGAGCCGGGCCTTGGCGCACCCACCCCTAAAGCCCTTACCCACCGCCGCATAGATTCCTTTCCTTCCTCAGTTCGAGATATAGTTATTAAAACAGCTGTATTAAATTATATCTGCGTGCTCGGATCACTAATAGTAGTTAATAAAGCAACGCAGCGTCTGTTCGAACAGGGCATTAGCAATCTCTGTCTGTCTATCTGTCTCTAGGTAGTAGGAGGTCGAAATATAGTAATTAATATTCAGAAGCTTATACAGGCGTTTCTAGAACTTAGCAATAAACTGAGAGCCTCTGTTAGAGGTAATACTGTTAGTGAGGCCTACGTAGCGCTAAACGTATTCGTAAAAGAGCCTAGCGATTTCCTTAGAAGTTATACTCTAGCAGGGTACTATAAAGCGGTCCTTAGAGTGTCAATCTACAACTATAAAGACATTCTTTGCCTTAACACCTGCCTAAGTAGTTCCTTAAGGGAGACAGGTAACAACGTCTATCGTAATGTGTTTCTAAGGGTGTTTAGGAGCCGGGAGAGGTTTTAGTAAGCCCTATAGAGGTTAAAGATCGTGTTTGGCTGCCTTGCATATAGGACAGTTGTTTCTATACCTGCGTATATGCTTCTACATTAATAGCCACTAATAGTAGTGTAAGGCAAGCTTGTAAAGCTTTAAGCGTCTTAGGTAGCCTCCTGCTGCTAAGTTGTAAACTGTCCTAAAGATGTAGGGTCGTATTAAGTTGTCTGCTCCTTTAGGAATAAAAAGGCGAGAGCGAAAGTAGACCAGTCTATCCCTAAGTTTACATTCTAAGAGGGAAAAGCCAGGGAAGGTACGATAGTCTATTTTAAGGACTTAGATTAACTCTTAAGCTTGTTAGTCTAATTCGTAAGCTTCTCTAATTATTAGGAGTAGTCCTCTAGGGTAGTTTGCTTCTTTAGCTACTTCTTTATCTTCCAAATCAGTATTAGGGATAATAAAGCCTTTAGTTTCAGAGTCTTTAGTATTGTCTGTTTCGCTTTCTGAATTGTAATCTTCTAGGAAAGCAGGCGCAAGACACAGGGCAAAAGAGGCAGCAATTAATTGGTTGCCTTCCTGTAAGTAGGTCTTTAAGTCTTTACTTAGGTTGTAGGCCTTTAGGATAGTTTAGTTACAAATTGGTTAACCTTCTCCTCTGTCTACTAGATAGGTCCTAGGCATTCTAGTAAGGGCGTTAGCTCTTAAATTAAGGGATCCTAGTGCGTATTAAATAACAAAGTTGAACCTAGAAAGGAATTTACCCTATCTAGCTTATCGTCTGTTAAGGATCTTGCTCTTTATAAAGTGGACTAAGTTCTTGTAACTAGAGCTTACTTAAGTTGGAAAGGCTGCACCTTTAAGTTCTGGACGCTATTCTTTAAAGGCCTTTACAATAGCTAGGAGTTCCTTGTTGTAAGTCTCGTAATTGCATTAAGCTAGAATTATCTTCTTAGAAATGTAGGCTACTAGAAGCTATAGTTAGTTAGGTGCTTTTCTTTAAAGAAGGACAGCTCTAATAGCCCTATTAGAGACGTCTGTTTCTATACGGGTTTCTAAATTAAAGTCGAAGTGCTAGAGGACAGGATCCTTAGTAAACCTTTGTCGTAGGAGGTCAAATGCTTGTTAGCAGGCTTTAGTCTATTCAAACTTAGCTTCTTTTCTTGTTAGAGCTATTAGAGGCTTTACAATTAAGCTAGAGCCTTAAATAAAGCAGCGATAGAAATTAGGAAACCCTAGGAAGCCTTGTACTTCCTTAACTGTCTTTAGAACCTTCTAGTTAAGAATTGCTTAGATATTTGCTAGATCTATACGGATGCCTTTGTCTAAAATAATTAGTCTAAGGAATTAGACTTCTTGTTTGTAGAATTCGCACTTGTTAATGTCTAGATATAAGCCTGCTTCTTCTAGCTTAGCCAGTACCTTGCAGACGTGTCCCTAGTGTTCTTTTAGTGTCTTGCTGTATACTAAGATGTCGTTAATGTAAGCTGTAACAAACTGATCTAAGTATTCTCTTAGGGTGTTATTTATATATTCCTAGAAGGTGCTAGGTATATTGCATATGCTAAAGGGCATAGCTAAGGATTTAAACAAGCTGTATCGAGTCCTAAATGCAGTTATCTATTCTTGTCCTTCTGCTATTCGAATCTTGTTAAATGCTGCAATTACGTTAAGCTTAGTAAACTATTTTGCCTTTGAACTGCGTTCTAGAGTTTCCTATATTAGAGGGCTTAGGTAGCGATTCTTCTTAGAAATAGCATTAAGGTTACAGTAGTGGACGCAGAAGCGTAGCCCTCTACTAGGCTTCTTAACAAACATAACAGGGCTAGCTGCAGGAGAGCGACTAGATCTAATAAAGCCTTTCTAAAGGTTCTGCTATAGGAACTTTTGCAGGACTTAGAGTTCTTCGCGAGACATTTGGTAAAGGGGGATAAGGGGGGGTGTCCTGCCCTCTTCTAGTTCAATCTTGTAGTCGTAGGGGCGATAAGTAATCTGAGTACGTAGATATAAATCAATACAGCTACTTTGATAACTATATCTAAGGCTAGAGAGGGAAGAATCTATGTACAAGCAGAGGTGCGGTATTTAAGTGTGCAGCTACCAAGCCTAGCCCTGCTAAGCCTGCCACCTTCCGGCACCTTCCAGCCTACATCCGTATCACTACCGCCCTCCCTAACCAGCGATTGCCCTTAATCGCAATTAGCCAAACTAGGTCGCATAGGTGCCAAACTAGGTCGCAATTAGCCTACACCGTCTATCAATCGCAATCAGCCTATTAATCGCATCGTGCCAGATCAGGTCGCATTGTTGCAGTAATCTAGGTTGCAGAGGTCGCAAATTCAGCTTTAATTTTAGTACGCTTTGCCATTGCTTTTGGCCAATTAGGTTACACCAATCTGGGTCGCAGAGGTCGTCGGGGTCGCAGAGGTTGTATTAAAACAGGTTGCTCCAAACCAGGCTGTAGGTGCCAAAACAGGTCGTATTGTGCCAGACTAGGTCGCAGAGGTCGCTTTTAAGGTCTCTTCTTAAGCTCCAATTTCTAAGCCTTTTGCTATCGCTTTGGGGCCAATTAGGTCGCTCCAAAATAGGTCGCTTTTAAGCTTCAATTTCTGTGCCTTTATGCTGTTGCTTTAGTGCCTTGTTTGCTGCCTTGTTTGCTGCAGAGGTCGCGGAGTTCTCGGAGGTTGCAGAGGTTGTCGGCTGCAAAGGTCGTTAGGGTCGCAGAGGTTGTTAGGGCTGCAGAGGTCGTTAGGGTCGCAGTACTGCTAAACTGCGTCGCTTCTCGAGCTGTCGCTTTGGTGCCTTAATCTCGTACGTTTTGCTGTCGCTTTCGGCCTCGATTAGTGCCTTGTTTGGTGCCTTGCCAGGGCTTCAGAATTCTCAGATTGTCGCAGAGGTTCGCGAAGGTCGTAGAGGTCGCACAGCTCGCAGAGGTCGCGGAGTCGCAGAGGTCGCAGCCTATAGATGTCGCTTCTCGACAGTCGCTCGCTTCTCAGACGGTCGCTTCTCGATAGTCGCTACTCGATAGTCGCTCGCTTCTCAACAGTTACTTTTCGACGATTGCTTTTCCAGCCGTCGCTTCTTAAGCCTTCGCTTCTTAAGCCGTCGCTTCTTAAGCCGTCGCTTCTTAAGCCGTCGCTTCTTAAGCCGTCGCTTCTTAAGCCGTCGCTTCTTAAGCCGTCGCTTCTTAAGCCGTCGCTTCTTAAGCCGTCGCTTCTTAAGCCGTCGCTTCTTAAGCCGTCGCTTCTTAAGCCGTCGCTTCTTAAGCCGTCGCTTCTTAAGCCGTCGCCTGTCGCTTCTTAAGCCGCCGCCCGTCGCTTCTAAACATGCTTCTCAACAGTGTGTTGCCTTGTTGTCTGTAGCAGCTGTGCCTGCCTATAGCAGCTCTGTGTTGTCTGTAGCTGTGCCTGCCTATAGCTATGCTTCTAAACGTGCTCTTCTAAACCTAAACAGTGTGTGTTGTCTGCAGCTGCCTTTCTAAACATGCAGTGCTTTTCTGAACATGCAGTGCCTATGTTGTCTGCAGCTGCCTGCCTGCAGCTTTGCCTGCCTAGTGCTCTGCCTTGTGCTCTGCCTTATGCTCTGTCTTTTGCTCTGTACAGCAGCCCTATATGCAGCAGTCTTTGTTGTCTGCACCTATGTTGCCTGCAGCTGTGCCTCTGTTGTCTGCAGCAGCTATGCCTGTCTACAGCTGTGCTTCTGAGCGTGCTCTTCTAAACCTGCTTTTCTGAACCTGAACAATGTATATTGTCTATAGCTGCCTGTTGTCTGCAGCTGCCTTTCTAAATATACAGTGCCTTTCTGAACATGCAGTGCCTGTGTTTTCTGTAGCTGTACCTGCCTAGTGCTCTGCCTAGTGTTCTGCCTAGTGCTCTGCCTAGTGCTCGTGCCTAGGTTGTCTGCAGTAGCTGTACCTGGAGCTGTGCCCCTCTGCAGCAGCTGTATATTGTCTATACCTGTGCCTGTCTTGTGTTGTCTGTAGCTGCCTGTTGTCTGTAGCAGCCCTGTACTCTTGCTTGGCATAGGTGCTCTACAGCTAGGTGCTCTGTCTTGTGCTCTGTAGCTGTGCTTGCCTGCAGCAGCTGTGTATTGTCTGCAATTGCCTTGTGCTTGTGCTAAGCCTAGTACTAAGCTAGGTGCTAAGCCGGGTGCTCGTGCCTAGGTACTCTATAGCTAGGTACAGCAGCTGTGCCTCTGTTGTCTGCAGCAGCCGTGCCTGCTTGCAGCTGCTGTATGTCGCTTTGCTGCTCGCGTCGCTTTGCTGCTCGTGTTGCTTTGCTGCTCGTGTCGCTTTGCTGCTCGTGTCGCTTTGCTGCTTGTGTCGCTTTGCCGAACTTCTCGATTGCTAAACTGCCGGTTGTACTGCTCGTATCGCTCGTACCTCGATTGCTGTACCTCAATTGCTATACTGTCTCGATAGGCCTTGTCTGAATAGAATGGTCTGTTAAAGATCTGAAAAAAAACGAATGTTGTCGCCCTAGGTCCTGCTAGGTGCGCTCTCGTCGTCGTCGCTCCTGTCGTCGTCTCTCCTTGCCTCGCCTCGCCTCGTCGTCCCTACATCGTCGTCCTTACGTTGTAAAAACTTGCGTCGTCGTCCTTGCTCTCGCTGCTCTCGTCGCTCTCGTCGCTCTCGCTCTTCTTTAAAACTCGCGATCTACTTGTAGGGGCACTCTCTTCCCTAAAACTCTCTCTTCTTCTCGATAGGGGCACTTCTCTTCCCTAAAACTCTTTCTTCTTCTCGATAGGGGCACTTCTCTTTACTAAAACTCTTTCTTCTTCTCGATAGGGGCACTTCTCTTCCCTAAAACTCTCTCTTCTTCTCGATTAGGGGAGGGTAGAGTAGTATACACATATACGATTAAGTAACCGGATATAATTCGATGGCCTCCTTCGTATATCTGCAGTACACACTCTGGGTTGTCGGTTGTACGTACGTTATTTGAGTACCCGGATATAATTTGACGGGCTCTTTCGCATAGTGCAGGTTGGGTGTTAGGTTGAGCCTTGGATATAATAATCTAAGTACGTAGATGTAAATCAATACGGCTACTTTAATAACTATATCTAAGGCTAGAGAGGGAAGAATCTACGTACAAGCAGAGGTGCGGTATTTAAGTGTGCAGCTGCCAAGCCTAGCCCTGCTAAGCCTGCTACCTTCCAGCACCTTCCAGCCTACATCCGTATTAGTAAGGAGGCAGCTTGTTAGCTTCTTTAACTGACTAGACACTAAGGAAGTCGTAGTATTCTTCTAGTACTTTTGTCTCTAGGTTAGTAGCTTCTCTCCTGTTATTATACTTAGCAAGAGCCTTCTTAATGTCCTCTATTAACGCAGTAAAGATTTGAGCTCCTTTCTCCTTTGCAGCTATATAGAAAGCAGCTGCAGATACTTAGAAGATTAAATTATAATTGCTATATACAGGAGTAGGCTAAATAGAAGGGTAGCAATAGGTTTGGCAGTGTTCTAAGTTTAGGCAAAGGGTTCTAGTGTTCTAGTTAATCTGTAGGTTGTCAATCTTCAACTAAGGCAGTCCAAGAATAAGCTTTTAGTTTGGCAGAGGGGTAATAAAGCAAGAGAGGTGTTCTTAGTAGTTCCTAAGGTTAAGTTTAATATAGGCAATCTGAGTTACGACTCCTAAGGAGGCCTTACTACTGTTAAACATTCTTAAGGGTCTAGGGTGTTTTAAGGTCTAAGTAGTAATTCCTAAAGAGTTAGCAAGTTAAGGGTTAATAAAGTTTTTACTAGTTGCGCTGCAGTCGATTATTGTAAGTACTAAGTGTGCTGTGTTCTTCTTTGTAAAGATTTCTGCTGTAACAACTAAGGGAGGACAAGTTAGTTTATCCTCTATCTTAGTATAGAATTTTACAGCAGAAGAAGAGATTGCATAATATTGATCTAAGTACCTGCCTATTAGGCGTCTTGTTAACAGGCTTAGGCGTTTCCCTAGTCCTTGTTGTTGTCTTGTAGTGTAGGAGCTGCTACAGAGAAACTAAAAGGTATGCCTATCTTAGTACATCTTGTAGCTAGTATTAGACAGTTAACAGCAATATAGTTTGGTTTACTACAGTATATGCAGAGGCGTAGGCGGCAGCGTCGTTCTTTCTCGTCCTGCGTAAGGCAGCCGTCTTGGAGCTTAGCTAAGCTTAAGTCTACAGGGTCTGCTTAGGTAACAACTAGTTAAGGGGGAAGGCGTAAGGTTGGCCTATAAGTTCCTACATTTGGGTTAACGTTTGTAGGAGTCGAAACAGGGTATTAACTGTTGCAGTTATTGCTCCTAGCCTTAATAATGTCTGTAAACAGATTCCTATAGCTGTTAAGGCGTTGGTAGAGGGTAACAAGTTCCTAGAAGGATAGGGTTTTATATTCCCAATCCTTAAGTTTTGTAAGGAGTTCTGTGCTTAACCTAGTAACTAGAGCTAACTTCTGTGCCTCTATGTCGTATTTGATCCGGGCGCGTAGATATGATTCAATACGGCCTTTTTAATAACTATATCTCGAACTAAGGAGGGAAAGGAATCTATGTAGTAGTAGATAAGAGCTTTAGGGGTAGTGTGCCAAGGCCCGGCTCGGTCCGGAAGGGCCGAGCCGAAATTCCGAGGGTCTACCCTATTACTCAGTCCTACCCCTTTCTGCCGCCGCAACACTACCCCCCTCCCTTACCAGCAGTCGACCTCGACCGCTTACTTATTTATCTGCCTTTTTTTTTGATTCCGTCGTCCTCTCTTCGCTTTCTTCTATTTCGAAACTATCCCCTTTCTTTATCTTCTTTCTTCTTATATCGTCGCTATCTAACGTCTTTACTTAGCGTCTATCTGATCCGTACCGTCTAGTCGGAGCCAGCAGTTACCTAAGCTGCAGCGTAGCCGGTCTGTGCGCCTCCGCAGAGGTCTATATAGATCCGTCCGCAGTGCCGTTTCTTCGTCTTTTTCTTTCTCTATTAAAGACCTTACCTACCGTAGGGCCGGCAGCGCCGACGCCGCTCTACAGCGTTGGCGAGCTTCCTGCCGAAGCAGCAGTAGGTAGTGGCCAAGTTGAAGACTCTAGCGAAGCGGCTGCTACAATCGTCTTTATCGGCTTCCGCACTAATAGAGCAGACGCGGCTTTTCTTCTTCTTCTAGAATAATTAGCTTCGGAGCTATTTAGGCTTCGGCTTCCTCGGGTTCCGGACATAAAACTCTTTTAGCAGCTCCGCCGAATTCCGGAGGTTCTCGACCGGATACTATTTATAGTCTTCCGGCTACCCCTTCTACAAGGTCCTTGCTTCGATAGATCCTTCTAGTTTTCTTATATCTATTACGTCTTCTACCTCCTATTCTTCTTCTTTACCGTCTATCTCGATTGGTAGGGGTTCGGCGAACCCCTAATCTGGAAGACCGTCTTTAGGGTCTAAGCTTAGCAGATCCAAATAAAAGACATCGTAGATCCGGAACGATTTCGGTAGCTGGAGCCGGTAGGTTACCGGCGACCTCTTTTCTACTATCTTAAACGGACCTACGTAGGGGGGGTTGAGCTTGGCGTTGCCTTTTAGCCTTAGGTTCTGCGTGTTAAGCTATACTTTTTGGCCTTCTTCGAATTCTATTAGTAACCGCTTTCTATTAGCTTAAGTTACTATCTTCTTCTAAGTTAATTCTATCGCCTCCTTTGCTACGCGGATTGCTTCTTCTATCTGAGATCTAAGCGCTTCTGCCTCGGCTGCGGCGACTCTCTTCGACGAAGTGGCAGTAGAAGGTTCCGAAGAGCTGAGTTCGTTTGGCGGTTAAAAGCTTATCCTCGGAAGATAACTATAAGTTATTTTAAACAGCGCTAGTAAGGTGGCCTCTCACTGTACTAAGTTAGCGCAGAATTCGGCTATAGGCAACACCTTAACCCACTCTGCTTAATAATAGCTACAGAAGATTCGCAGATATTTTTCTATCTCGCAGTTAGCTACTTCGGACTAACTGTCGGTCTAAGGGTAAGCGGCTGTGCTGAGTTTTCTACGAATTCCAAGAGCTTGGTTAATGGCCTTCTATACGTCGGCAGTAAATTGAGGACCCCTATCCGTAGTAATAGTGTCTGGCAGGCCGTAGTGTTTCTATACGTGCTAAATCAGTATTCTCGCTGTCTCTTCCGCAGTAGTTACTTTATCCTTTACTTGGTAGGGGATAAAGTAGCGCTCTTTGCTTAGTCGATCTACTACGTTCAGCGTAGCATTATATCTATCGGAACCCGGCAGGCTGGTTACGAAATCTATCGTAATGTGCTGCTACGGTTTCTCGGGGATCGGAAGTGGCTTCAACAGACCGGCCGGAAGGCCGTAACGTAGCTTCGCAGCTCGGCATACGTAACAGTTAGCGATAAACCGGTGGATCCGCTCGAAGATTCGCGGAAACCAGTAGGTCGTCCTTACGGCTTCTATCGTCTTCTTCGAGCCTGCGTAACTAACGTCTTTGGAACCGTAGATCGACTGGATAACCTCTATAATCAGTTCTTCTAGAACTATTAGCTTCCCTAAGCCGGTTTTGCCGAGCTTCTGCTGCTAGTTAAGCCGTTCTACTTTCTCGTAGAGCGTTTCTTCCTCGGTTAGCAGCTCTATCGCACAGATCCCTACCTCTTTCAACACCTTAGCGTCTACTATCCGTTCGGTCAACATCTTTTGAAACATGTTCGGATCTTCTTTCGCGCAGCTGGTCTTTCCTTCTCTTTTCGTTAGTGCATTAGCCTTTCTATTTTAAGCTCTAGGTTAATAGGTAATCTCTAAATCGAATCCGGATAAGTAGGCAGCCTACCGAGCTTGGCAGCGTAAGAGCTTCTACGTCTTTATAAAGTAGGTCAGTAACTGGTAGTCCGTAAGGACCTAGACCGTGCTCTTTCTAGCTATAAGCTCCGGCTTCCACTCCTCGAAAGCCTAAATAATAGACAACAGCTCTTTATTGTAAATAGCGTAGTTTCTTTTAGCTTTATTTATAGACTTGCTAAAGAAAGCTACAAGATAGAGGGTCTCGTTATCGTTAGCGTATTAAGAAACGACCCCTGCGGTTACTATGTCGGAAGCGTCTGTTTCTACGTAGATCGTCTTTTCCGGTCGGAAGTGTGCCAGCACTAGCGCTAGGGCTACCGCCTCCTTTAGTCAGTTGAAAGCTTCTATACACTTCTTATTCTATAGGCCAGCGGCCTCCTTCTTTAATGCCTCGTTTAGGGGTCTCGCTATCTTATTAAAGTCCTTAATAAACTGTCGATAGTAGCTGCAGAATCCGAGAAACGCTCTGATTTGCGTAGTGTTTCCGGATTTCGGTTGCTTCCATTCCGCGATAGCGGCGACTTTTAAGGGGTCTATCCGAATCCCTTCTCTTCTGACGATAAGGCCGAGTTATTTGACTTCGGTCTAATAAAACTCGCTCTTCTTCGTGTCCGCGTTTAACCCGACCTCGCGGAACCTAATCAGCACCTTCTCAGTGTAGTCTGTGTACTGTTCTCTCGTTCTATCGGTGTAGATAAGGATGTCGTCCAAGTAGATAGACACGAACCGTTCTAGCATATCCAGAAAGATGTAGTTTATAAAGCGTTGCCACACTGCTAGCGCGTTATTAAGTCCGAAAGGCATTACCAACTACTTAAAATTGCCTATACGCGTAGTAAATGTCGTAAGATCTTCGGTTTGTCCTTCCTCGTTCCTTAGTCGGTAGAATGCTTAACGAATAACCAGCTTGCTGAACTATTTAGCCTTAGCTACTCGTTGTATAGTCTCGTCTATTAGCGGCAGCGGATACACATCTCTCTTAGTGACCTTATTAAGGCCTCTGTAATCTATGCACAGTCGGAGGCCGCCTCCGGGCTTTCGTATAAAAAGAATCGGCGACGCATACTCGGCTAAGCTCAGTGTAATGAACTTCTTCGCCAGATTCTCTCGAACAAACACTTCTACCTAGTCCAGCTCGGCCGGCGACAGTCGTCTTAGGGGCTCGGTTCTTGGCAGCGTAGCTCCCTCTTTTAGTTGGATCTTGTTGTCGTATTCTGGTCGGTAGAGCAGCAAGAGATTGGAGTCGGCTTTTAAGAACACGTTAGTGTAGCTGTAGAGTTCTTTCAGTAACACCTCTAGCAGATCTACATCTTCTTCCGCTATTATCTTCCAGTAGTCTTCGATGTCCTTTATTAAGATAGCGTAAATCTTATTGTCCGGCGACCTCGCGAGGGTCGTTAAAGCTTCCGAGCTTATTATTCTAATCGTGTCTAGAGGGTCGGGCCGATCTATCGGAACCGCTTCGATGGTCGTAGCGTTCGATTTCGCGGCGACAACGGTAACCGATCCAGCGGCGACTCCGCTTTGCTAGTTTTTGGACCCTAGCGTGCCTTTACCTACGTCGATGACGGCTTTCTGGTTCTTTATCTATTTCTGTCCTATAATAATATTAAACCTTCCGATATCTATAATTCGGAACGTCGCTTCTGTAGTGCGACCAGCTAGGGTAGTCTTTAATGGCACATAATGCGTAACACTCTCTATGTCTTGTCCGTTGTATACCGAAATTCGCGTCGGCGACGCTAGCTCTACCGGATAACCGTATCCTTTTATCAGTTTCTGAACTAGTCGATAGTGGATCGCGGCTCCGATAAGGGCTCCTGTGTCGATAAAAGCTCTTAGCTAAAGTGGTCTGCTTAAGCTATCGAGGGGGTAGACAGTAATTAGAAGGATAGTAGCTGTTTCTGTGTTCACTTCCACCGCCGCTAAGAGCGGATTACTGCAGCTGTTAATACTTCCTTCTTCCAGCAGCGTAGTTCGTATCGGTGCCCTATTGTCCCTACTAGATAGGGGGCCTATCCTTCTAGCTAGTCTTTTCCTAGGATTCGCAGTAGCACTCTACTGTCCACACTGTCTGCGTCGTTCGGAGCCGGCTCGATAGCTTATATAGTCTTTCTTAGCGGCTGCTGCTTTATAGCCTAATACTCCTGCTTCTGCTTATCCGTAGCTTGGCATCTCGTAGCGATATAGCCAGGCTTTCTATACGCATAGCAGGTAGGGACGAACGATGAGCGCGGCGAATAAGATAGCTGCTGCAGTGCTCTCCGGAAAGGTACAGGGGGTCGTGTTATCGGCGTCGTCGACGGCTTCTAGTTCGATTTGCGCGATTTTGCGTAAGCGCTTAGGTTTCTGGCAGTGACTCTCGCTCTGTACACGAAGCTTTCGCGGTCTTCGTCTTCTACCAACGCTATAGCTACAGCCAGTTTAGGGTTCAGCTTCTGCCTTAGTAGGTAGAGCTGCTTATCTTCTAACACTCTGGCTCTAATAGCATATTTCCGGAATAGTCTGTAGAATTCCTCGAACGTCTGCCAGTTCTGGTTAATCTTGTCTAGCTGTTTACGGGCCGTCTTCTTTTAGAAGGGGTCTCCGAAGCGTTGGTCCAGTGCTTTAATCGCTTCTTTAGCAGTTACCTCTTCTAGGTCCGCTACTAACGAAAAAGCTTTACCTTCTAATCGCGATTCCAGGTATGCCAATCTGTCTCCTGCACTGCTTCCAGCGTAATCGCGGTCTATCTTATTCTTTATTTTCTTCTTAAATGCTTCCTAATCTTTAGGGTCTCCGCCCCTAAACGCTAGTAGATCGGGTAGTAACGTTATCGGGGTGCTACCTTGACTATAGGCCGCTGGTAAGGCGGTCTCTGCTTGTTCTTCCTGATATAGTAGCAGCGCCGACGACATTGTTGCTTCTATCTTAGCTAACTAAGTCTTTATTGCCTTTAGTTGTGCTAGTCGATTCGCCGCTTAGTTTTCTAGCACGTCGATAATGGTTTCTGCCGAATCCTTCTTAGCTATTACTGCTTACATTTCGTCTCTTAGTCGCCTGTTCTCTTCTATGTTCCTGTAAAACTTCTTTTCGAAGAAGGTAATAATGTCGAACACCTTCTTAGCTCTATGTTCTGTAAGATATTCTCCTATGTTATCCGGCGTACGTACGTACAGTTCGGCATAGCTCTCTATGCCCTTTCTCGCTTTATCTATCTCTTTCTCTGTAAGGCTCTCTATAGCTATTCTATCGTCGAGGATGCTGGTACGCCTATCCCTCGGTCTGTTAGTCTTTCTCTTTCCGCTGCAGCCTGTAACGCCGCCCTCTATAGTTAAGAAGCTCTCTATAGCTTTCTTACAGTGCTGGTGTTTGGTTTATATAGTGCGCGTACGTTATTCGGGTGTCCGGATTGTTTAACGGTCCCTTCTGCGCAGCGCAGAGTTGGTGTAGTAAGTGAGTTCGAGATATAATAATCCGGGCGCGCAGATATGATTTAATACATCCTTTTTAATAACTATATCTCGAACTAAGGAGGGAAAGGAATCTATGTAGTAGTGGGTAAGAGCTTTAGGGGTAGTGTGCCAAGGCCCGGCTCGGTCCGGAAGGGCCGAGCCGAAATTCTGAGGGTCCACCCTATTACTTAGTCCCACCCCTTTCTGCCGCCGTAACAGTATTTACAGTGTTCAATTTCTCGTAAGAACTGTACGTAATAGTCTGCAAAAGGCTTGTTGGTCTGCTTAAGTGTTCTAATAAATTGTTAAGCCGTAGACTTGCGGTATAGGTTTCTAAAGGCTAAGTTAAGAGAGGTAAGTAAGGCCTTAATGTCTGGACAAGTAACTTAGAATGTCTGTAGGTTGAACCAGTGTAAGACTTGCTAAAGTGCCTTGCCTGCTAGGAGAGAGAATACGTAGGAGACCCTCTGATTTTTATTAAGGAAATAGTCTGCATTGACTAAGAGTTTAATAGATAGTCGTTGGCGAAATTTATTAAACTTTTCTTTGTCTCTATAGAACGTTTCTGGATTAGCTACTTTTTTGCCAGTAGATTCTCTAGTAGTAGTAGGTGTCTTTAAGTTTAGGGCTTCTTGTAGTTGTGCTTGTGTTTATACCTTCTTAAGTGTAAGAGTAACTACCTTTTTTTCTATCTCTTGCAGCTGTTCCTTGCCTTTAGACAGTATTGCCTCTAGACTTTTAATACAGTTGCTAAGGTCTTTTATTTGCTCTGTTCCTGTACGAACAATGTTTGCTGCTGTAAAAAGGACTCGTAGGGCAAGGGTAGGGTTACTGTTTATCAAATTAGAAGTGCCTTATATAGAAAGATCCAGTTTAGAGTATTCCTTAAAGGGAATCTCTTTAGGTAGTGTATAGAAGACTATGTTAATTAATAGTCTTAGGTTAGTTAATAGCTTGTAATGTTAAGGAAGAGTCTAAGGTATATAAGGGTTGCTATAAGAACTAAGGTTAGGAGGAGGAACTAAAGGACTAGAGTCTAAAGTATAGTTATATATTAAGAGTTAGAAGGTTGTTCTAGGTTAAATGTACAAGACAAGCTATAAAGAAGAAAAACAGAAAGATAAGGGGGCGGCAGCTACTTCTTATATCCCTCTGCCCTAGCTAGTTGTTTGCCCCTTTGCTGCTGGATTTTCTAAGAAGTTTCTTAACAAACTTCTCTCCTTTGTTCTGCTAACCGAGTTACTTCTAAAACCTTCTTTTCCTAAAGGCTCTAGAACTAAAACAGAACATTCTAAAGAGCAGATCGAGTCGCTTCCAGTGCGCCTAGAAGCTTCTTAGTTAGACTAGTAAGTGTCAAGTTATAGGCTATTAAGGGTAGGTAGAGCTAGATAGGACCTTAGGACTGTTAGGGATTTTCTACTGTCTGCTAGCAGTGGTTCTAGTGTCTTTCCTAACCTAATTGTTCGTCCTTGTAGAACCGATTATAGCGCTTCCAACGTAGCAAGAATTGTCTTAGTTAGACCTTTAGTTGTTAAGATATAGCCTGTAAGCTATAGTAGTACTTAGTGGGACTTTGTATTATGGGACGCCGTCTAGCTAGGTCCTGGACCTAAGCTAGCCGTCGCCCTAAGGATTGCGACTTAGCGGCGCTAGCACGACCCCTTACCCTGTACAGAGGGAGAATCCTACAGCCCTTCATAGAGGGAAATAGCCGCCCCTCTATACAGAGGGAAAACTCTGCACCCCTGTATAGAGGGAAACTCCAAACCCTCTATATAGAGCAAAAACTCTGCACTCCTATATAGAGGGAAATTGCTGGCTTAGCTTTGTAGGTACAAATTGTACAGCAGCGGACGATAAAGGAACTAATAGGCAGTTCCTTTGTTGTCCGCTGCTGTACAATTTGTAACTACGAAGCTAAGCTAGCAATTTCCCTCTGTGTAGGGGTATAGGGATTTCGCTCTATATAGAGGGTTAGAAGTTTCCCTCTATACAGGAATGCAGAGTTTTCCCTACGTTTAGAGGGGCGGCTATTTCCCTCTATATAGGGCTATAGGATTCTCCCTCTATATAGGAGTAGGGTCGTATTGGTAAATCCGTATAGAGGGTAGGGTCGTGCTAGCGCCGCTAAGTTGCAATCCTTAGGGCGACGGCTGGCTTAGGTCTAGGACCTGGCTAGACAGCGCCCCCTAACAATACCCCTCTCCCTTCTCGTAGTGCTTCCCTCGTACGACGTCGCGTTATACAGCCTAAGCTCCTAGCGTTCCTCTTGCAGCTAGTGCTTTCCCGTCCTCGTCCGGTCGTCTATAGGGCTGTTGCTTGTCTAGGCACTAGGTAGTGGTTGCCTTGTTCGCCCTCCTCTATACGGCTGTAGCAGCTGCCCCGTTTGCTATTACCTCGCATAGCAGGCAGCCTACACACTATATATTAACCCTCTCCCTATCTCCCTCTTCCTCTTCCCCTTCCTCTTCTATTCCCCTGCCTGCTACCCGTCCGCCTGTCCGTCCACTACTACTGCGACTACTACTACTATCTAACTACTACTACTACAACTACCTCTACCAACACTACTACTACTATGTCCTACTCTCTGTCTGCCCTTGTCCCTGCCGACCCTTCTAACTCCTACCGTCCGGCCGGTGTCCTATCGCACTTCTACCTTTAGGAATGGAATGCCTAGTACGACTAGCAACTCCGCTTTTAGTTTGTACAGGTCCCCTCTTTTGTACAGTCTTAACTGACGTCCTAGGTACTATACCTACGAGCAGCAGGATGCTACCGACTTGCTATTCTACTCCTTCTAGTGTAACTATGCCTAGATTACGCCCTAGCAGCTCGCTATAGTACAGCCTTCGTACATTAACACTGTCCTAATTTTTAGCCGCGGTCAGCCCTGCCCTGCCTATACTAACTCCCCCTAGGGCTCGTTTGCCCTATACCGCCTGCCTAGCTTCTAGGCCGGCGTATGTACGTTGTGCAAATAGAAGGACAGCTCCCTCTACTGCTCCTACTGCTGTCTAGGGGAGGCCTGTAGGGGGGTGCCTCTGCTCGATAGTAGTAAGCCGGGTAGGGCCCCGGCCGACCAGGGGGTTATTAAGATCTTAGACAGGGAGCCGTCGGCTTTATCGTCGACTGCCCTAGTAAAGTCGCGTAGTAGCTAGTAAGCTACCCCTATAGGTTAGTGTATAAAGGTTTTCGGACAGTTCTGCTCTCCTTCCCTTTTATTTTTACTCTTAATCCTACCTATCTCTTAGGTTATCCCTTTCTCCGCCCCCTTTCGTACAGTGTAGTGCCGGTGGTACCCGGTTTAATCTTACGCCTCGATTCCCGATCCTTTAGCAACTTAGTATTGCTGGCAGCTGTCCTGTACCTAGGGTAGACTGCTGCCCTTCTTACTGTACAGTACAGTGCTACTGCAACCGGCTAGGGGAATGGTTCTCTTCCTACCTGTCTAGCGCTGCTGTGTCCTAAAGGGCCTTATACGGCTCCTACGTAGGCTCTACCTACCCTGTCTACTTAACTAGGTATTCTATCCTCTTCTGCTTCTTCTAGCTCTTAAGGATTTCTTCTATCTCGTACTCTTCTTAGCCTTTAGTAATAATCGCTAGAGGGCGCGCGTCGTCCGTCGTCTGGTATAGGAGGGGGTCTGTATATGCCGGCTGTACGAGGTCTATATAGAAAACTAGGTAAATCCCTAGAGGAGTGTTAAGTTGTACAGCATGTGTCCCTACTAGCCGGACTACTATAAACTTCCGGTTTTTCTAGTCCAGTTTCTTGCTCGGCTAGTCTGTACGGATATTCCGCTAGTTTAGCTATACTTTATCCCCTGCTTTGTACCTTAGTGCAGCCTGTCGTCCCTTGTTAGTCTGCTCTTCCGCACTCTGTTAGGCTATAGCAAGGCTCGCTTTCGCCTATTAGTAGGCGTTTGTAATCGTCCGTACGAGAGCTTCTCCCTACTAAATTAGGGATCGTATAGGGCGTAGGGTAGTGCCGCTTAGAGTTGGTAGGAGCGGGGAGTAGTCATAACTGTAGGCTATAAAGAAGGGAGACAGTCCTATAGCGTTAGCTGTACGACTGTTGATAGCCAGCTCCGCTATAGGGAGGAGGCGGTTCTAATTCGTCTAGTCGTAGTTAACGTACGCCCGGAGGTACGCTTCTAATGTTAAGTTGACCCTCTCTGTCGCACCGTCCGTCTGCGGGTGCTAAGCGGTAGATAGGCGACGTTCTACGTTTAACAGTTAGCAGATCCTCGCCTAGAGTTAACTCGTAAACTGCGTACCTTAGTCTAATACAATTAACCTAGGGAATCCGTACTTGCTAAACGTTGTCTGTATAAATGCCTAAGCGGTGTCCTTAGCTGTAGTAGAGCCTATTCCCTCTAGTATTACCCCCTTCGTTAGCTTGTTAGTAACTACTATAATATTTCGTCGTCCGTCGCTCTTAGGGAGGTCTGTAATAAAGTCTACTGTTAGGTCTTGCTAGGGCCGGTCCAGTATTAGTAGGAGTTTCAGCAGCCTATACTTTAGTTTATGCTAGGGCTTTGTCCGTCTATAGACATCGCAGTTCTGTACAAACCTACGGATGTCCTTTGCTATCGCCGGCTAGTAGTAGTCCCTAGCAACGATGCTGTACGTCTCCTCGCGCCCTGGATGCCTGGTTGCTATAGAATTATGCGCCTGTTGTATTAAGCTCGTGTAGAGCTTCTCGTCTGCTAGGACCCAAATCCGATTCCTAGACTTTAGGTTGTTCTCCTCGTCTACTGTGCACTCTGCTGCTAACACCTTAAGGTAGAGCTCTGCTAGGAGCTTCTGCTGTCCTCCTTAGATCGCTGTATAGGCCCCTTAGTATATATCGTCCTTTTCTACTGCTTCTTCCTATACTTATAGCTAGGGTTCCTATATATGTGTCGCCGCTAGGCGGATAGTCTCCTTGCCTAGGTTCTCCTTAAATATCTGGAATGTTTGTAATTTTAGTCGGTCGTCGTCGTACGTCGCTAGCATATCTTAATCTCGTCTAGATAGTGCGTTAGCCCTACTGTTGTACTTTCCCTTGCGATACTAGAGTCTTATATTAAATCGGCTTAGGTACATCGCCTATCGTACGTATCTCTTAGAAAGCTTCTAGGGTTATGTAAAGTACTCAAGATTCTTATAGTCGGTTAGGGCGAGGAACTTAGGAACTGAGCGGAGTTCTCTATTCTACGCCTCGCAACACTGTACGACCGCTAGCAATTCCTTGTCGTAGATAGGGTAGTCGCATTCGGCTAGAGAGTTCTTCTTAGAGAAGTATACGTATAGGTGCAGGAGCCCGTCTAGGCCTACCTACGACAAGATACCTCCTATGCAGTACCCTAAGGAGTCGATTTCTAGTATCGTCGTACGTTCCGGATCGAAGGCGGCAAGCGTTAGTCCTGTATTAAAGAGCTCCTTTAGCCTGTTAAAGCTTCTATTACACTCGTCTATCTACTTAAACTGTTTGTCCTTATATGTTAGCTCGACTAGTAGGCGTACGATCTCTAAGTAGTTCTGTATAAACTAGCAGTAGAAGTTAGCAAACCTAAGGAATTCTCGTACGCCCTTAATACTTATAGGGGGCTTCTATTGCTTAATAGTATTAATCTTCTTTCTGTCTATGCTAATGCCTTTCCCTGCCTTAATTATAAACCCTAAGTATTTCGTACGCTGTACACTAAATTTATATTTATCGATATCGAGGTACAATCCAGCCTGTTGCAGTCGGTCTAATACTCTCTTAACGTCCTGTACGTAGTCCGTATAGGTGCCGTCCGTAAATACCAGTATGTCGTCGAGGTACGTAGAGCAGATGTCGTCTAGTAGCACTCGTAGGGACCTGTTAATGTACCTCTAGAAGGTTGCCGGTGCGTTAGCAAGGCTAAAGGGGGTAACAAGCTACTCGAAAAGACTATATCTCGTACAGAAGGCGGTTATCTATTTACAACCTTCCTTAACCTGTATCTTGTAGAAGGCTAAGACTACGTTGAGCTTAGTAAACTACTTTGCCTTGCTAATCCGTCTAAGGGTCTCCTTAACAAGGAGCAGGGGGTACTGGTCCTTCTTAGTAATTGCGTTAATGCCTCTATAGTCTACGCAAAAACGCAAGCCGGCCGAGCCTTCCTTATAGACAAACAGCACTAGGGCTCCTACAGATAATGTACTTATAAAAATAAAATCTTTAGCAAGTAGGTCGTCTAGTGTTTTATACAGTACTAGGAGTTCTCTAGAGGACATGCTATACAGCAGGCTGTACGGTACTTTAGGCAGGCTTCTATCTGGACGGGGCTCTAGCTAGATGTTGTAGTTAATCCCTTCTCCTTTAATCCGGGCATGCAGATATGATTCAATACAGCCTTTTTAATAACTATATCTCGAACTAAGGAGGGAAAGGAATCTATGTAGTGGTAAGTAAGAGCTTTAGGGGTAGTGTGCCAAGGCTTAGCTCGGTCCAGAAGGGCCGAGCCGAAATTCCAAGGATCTACCCTATTACTTAGTCTTACCCCTTTCTGCCGCCGCAGCACTACCCCTCTCCCTTACTAGCAGTCGACCTCGACCGCTTACTTATCTATCTGTCTTTTTTTTTTGATTCCGTTGCTATTTCTTCGCTTTCTTCTATTTCGAAACTATCCCCTTTTTTTATCTTCTTTCTTCTTATATCGTCGCCTTCTAACGTCTTCACTTAGCGTTTATCTAATCGGAAGAGCTATCTGATCGGATCCGGCGGTTACCTGAGCTGCGGCGTAACCGGTCTGTGCTCCGCTGCAGAGGTCTATATAGATTTATCCGCAGCTCGCTATCTTCTTCTTCTTCTTTCTCTACTAAAAACCTTATACACTGTAGGGCCGGCGGCGCCGACGCTGCTTTATTTGTTTAGGGCGGCGTCGTCGACCGTCGCGTCGATCCGGCGGTAGGTAGTAGCTGCATCGAAGACTCTAGCAAAGCGACTGTTACGATCGTCTTTATCGGCTTCTGCACCGATAGAGCAGACGCGGCTTTTCTTCTTCTTCTAGAATAATCAACTTCGGAGCCACTTAGGCTTTGGCTTCTTCGGGTTCCGGACATAAAACTCTCTTAGTAGCTCTGCCGAATTCCGGAGGTTCTCGGCCGGATACTATTTATAGTCTTCCGGCTATCCTTTCTATAAGATCCTTGCTTCGATAGATCCTCTTAGCTTTCTTATATCTATTATATCTTCTACCTCCTATTCTTCTTCCTTACCGTCTATCTCGATTAGTGGGGGTTCGGCGAACCCTTGTTCTAGAAGGCCGTCTTTAGAGTCCAAACTTAGCAGGTCTAAATAGAAGACATTGTAGATTCGGAACGATTTCGGTAGTTAGAGCCGATAGGTTACCGGCGACCTCTTTTCCACTATCTTAAACGGACCTACGTAGTAGGGGTTAAGCTTGGCGTTGCCTTTTAGCCTTAGGTTCTGCGTGTTAAGCTATACCTTTTGGCCTTCTTCGAATTCTATTAGTAACCGCTTTCTATTAGCTCTAGTTACTATCTTCTTCTAAGCCGATTCTATAGCCTCCTTCGCTACCTTAATCGCTTCTTCTATCTGGGTCTTAAGTGCTTCGGCTGCAGCGGCGGCGACTCTCTGTAACGAAGTGGCGGTGGATGTAGAAGGTTCCGAAGAGCTGGGTTCGTTCAGTAGTTGGAAGCTTATTCTCGGAAGATAACTATGCGTTACCTCGAACGGTGCCAGTAAGGTAGCTTCTAATCGTGCTGAATTAGCGCAGAATTCGGCTATCGGCAATACCTTAACCTACTCTGCCCAATAATAACTGTAGAAGATTCGTAGATATTTCTCTACCTCGCAGTTAGCTACTTTAGACTAACCGTCGGTTTAAGGGTAAGCGGCCGTGCTGAGCTTTCTACGAATCCCGAGAGCTCGGTCGATAGCTTTCTATATATTAGCGGTAAATTGAGGACCCCTATGCGTAGTAATAGTGTCCGGCAGGCCGTAGTGCTTCTACATATGCTATATTAGCATTCTCGCCGTTTCTTCTGTAGTAGTTCCTTTATCCTTAGCTCTGTAGGGGATAAAGTAGCGCTCCTTGCTTAGTCGATCTACTACGTTAAGCGTAGCATTATATCTATCGGAATCCGGCAGGCCGGTTACGAAATCTATCGTAATGTGCTGCTACGGTTTCTTAGGGATCGGAAGTAGCTTTAGCAGACCGGCCGGAAGGCCGTAACGCGGCTTCGCAGCTCGGCATACGTAACAGTTAGCAATAAACCGGTGGATCCGCTCGAAAATTCGCGGAAACTAGTAGGTCGTCCTTACGGCTTCTATCGTCTTTTTCGAGCCTGCGTAGCTGACGTCTTTAGAGCTATAAACTAGCTAGATAACCTCTGTACTTAGTTCTTCTAGAACGATCAACTTCCCTAAGTCGGTTTTGCTAAGCTTCTGCTGCTAATTAAGCCGTTCCACTCTCTCGTAGAGCGTCTCTTCTTCGGTCGGTAGTTCCATCGCGCTGATCCCTGCCTCTCTTAACACCTCGGCGTCTACTATCCGTTTGGTTAACACCTTCTGGAACATGTTCGGATCTTCTTTCGCGCGGCTAGTCTTTCCTTCTCTTCTCGTTAATGCATCTGCCTTTCTATTTTAAGCTCTAGGTCGATAGGTAATCTTAAAGTCGAATCCGGATAAGTAGGCAGCCTACCGAGCCTGGCGACGTAACAGCTTCTGCGTCCTTATAAAGTAGGTAAGCGACTGGTAGTCTGTAAGGACCTAGACTATGCTTTTTCCTACTATAAGCTCCGGTTTCCACTCCTCGAAAGCCTGAATAATAGCTAACAGCTCTTTATTATAAATAGCGTAGTTCCGCTTAGTATCGTTTATAGACTTGCTAAAGAAAGCTACCGGATAGAGGGTCTCGTCGTCGTTAGCGTATTAAGAAAGGACTCCTACAGTTACTATGTCGGAAGCGTCCGTTTCTACGTAGATCGTCTTTTCTAGTCGGAAGTGCGCTAGAACCGGCGCTGAGGCTACTGCTTCTTTTAGCTAATTAAAGGCTTCCGTGCACTTCTTATTCTATAGGCTAGCGGCCTCCTTCTTTAACGCTTCGTTCAGGGGTCTCGCTATCTTGCTACATTCCTTAATAAACCGCCAATAGTAGCTATAGAATCCGAGAAACGCTCTGATTTGCGTAGTGTTTCCGGATTTCGGCTGCTTCCATTCCGCGACAGCAGCGACTTTTAAGGGGTTTATCCGAATCCCTTCTCTTCTAACGATAAGACTAAGGTATTTGACTTCGGTCTAATAAAACTCGCTCTTCTTCGTGTCCGCGTTTAATCCGACCTCGCAGAGCCTCTTCAATACCCTCTTAATGTAGTCTATGTGTTGCTCTCTAGTTCCCTTAGTGTAAATAAGGATGTCGTCTAAGTAGATAGACACGAACCGTTCCAGCATGTCTATAAAGGTGTAGTTTATAAAGCGTTGCTACACTGCCAGTGCGTTGGTAAGTCCGAAAGGCATTACTAACTACTTGAAATTGCCTATACGTATAGCGAGTGTCGTAAGGTCTTCCGTTTATCCTTCCTCGTTCCTTAATTAGTAGAACGCTTAGCGAATGTCTAGCTTGCTGAACTACTTAGCCTTCGCCACCCTCTGTATAGTCTTATCGATTAGAGGCAGCGGATACACGTCTCTCTTGGTAACCTTATTAAGGCCTTAGTAGTCTACGTACAGTTAGAGGCTACCTCCGGGCTTCCTTACGAAAAGAATCGGTAACGTATATTCGGCTAAGCTCGGCTTAATAAACTTCTTCGCCAGATTCTCTCGAACAAACACCTCTACCTAGTCTAGCTCGGCCAGCGACAGTTATCTTAGGGGCTCGGTTCTCGGCAACGCGGCTCCTTCTTTTAACCGGATCTTGTTGTTATATTCCGGTCGGTAGAGCGGCAGGAGATTGGAGTCAGCCTTTAAGAACACGTTAGCGTAACTGTAGAGTTCCTTTGGCAACGCCTCTAGTAGATCTACTTCTTCTTCTGCTATTATCTTCCGGTAGTCTTCGATGTCTTTTATCGAGATAGCGTAAATCTTATTGTCTAACGACCTCGCGAGGGTCGTTAAAGCCTCCGAGCTTATTATTCCGATCGTATTTAGAGGGTCGGACCGGTCCCTCGGAACCGGTTCGGTAGTCGTAACGTTCGGTTCTGCGGCGACGACAGTAGCCGATTCGGCGGCGACTCCACTCTGCTGGTCTTTGAACCCTAACGTGCCTTCGCCTACATCGACGACTGCTTTCTGGTTCTTTATCTATTTCTGTCCTATAATAATGTTAAACCTTCCGATATCTATAATTTGGAACGTTGCTTCTGTAGTGCGACCAGCTAGGGTAGTCTTTAATAGCACATAATACGTAACACTCTCAGTGTCTTGTCCGTTGTATGCCGAAATTCTCGTTAGTAACGCTAGCTCGACCGGATAACCGTATCCTTTTATCAATTTCTAAACCAGTCAATAGTAGATCGCTGCTCCGATAAGGGCTCCTATGTTGATAAAAGCTCTTAGCTAGAGTGGTCTGCTTAAGCTATCGAGGGGGTGGACAGTAATTAGAAGGATAATAGCTGTTTCCGTGTTTACTTCCACTGCCGCTAAGAGCGGATCGCTACAACTGTTAATGCTTCTATATTCCGGTAGCGTTGTTCGTCTCGGTACCCTATTGTCCTTGCTAGATAGGGGGCCTATCCGTCTAGCTGGTCTTTTCCTAGGATTCTTAGTAGCACTCTACCGTCTACACTGTCGGTGTCGTTCAGAGCCGGCTCGATAGCTTGTATGGTCTTTCTTAGCGGCTGCGGCTGCTTTGTAACACGATACTCCTACTTCTACTTATCCGATGCTTGGCATCTCGTAGCGATGTAGCCAGGCTTTCTATACGCGTAGCAGGTAGGGACGAACGATGAACGTAGCGAATAAGACGGCTGCTAAGGTGCTCTCCGAAAAGGTGCAGGGGGTCTCGTTGTCTGCGTTATCGACAGCTTCTAGTTTGATTCGCTCGACTTCGCGTAAGCGCTTAGGTTTCTCGCGGTAACTCTCGCTCGGTGTACGAAGCTCTTAAGGTCTTCGTCTTCTACCGAAGCTATAGCTGCGGCCAGTTCAGGGTTTAGCTTCTGTCTGAGTAGGTAGAGCTGCTTATCTTCTAACACTCTGGCTCTAATAGCATATTTTCTAAACAGTCCGTAAAATTCCTCGAACTTCTGCCGGTTCTAGTTAATCTTATCTAGTTGCTTACAGGCTGTCTTCTTTTGGAATAGATCTCCGAAGCGTTAATCCAGCGCTTTAATCGCTTCTTCGGCGGTTACCTCTTCTAGGTCTGCTACTAATAAAAAAGCTTTACCTTCTAATCGCGATTCTAGGTAGGCCAATCTGTCTCCGGCACTGTTTCCGGCATAGTCGCGGTCTATCTTGTTCTTTATCTTTTTTTAAAACGCTTCCTAGTCTTTAGGGTCCCCTCCCCTAAACGCTAGTAGATCGGGTAGTAACGTTATTAGTGTTCTACCTTGACTATAGGCCGCCGGTAAGGCGGTCTCTGCTGGTTCTTCTCGATGTAGTGGCGCCGGCGACATCGCTGCTTCCATCTTAGCTAACTAAGTCTTTATCGCCTTTAGTTGTGCTAGTCGGTTCGCCGCTTGGTTTTCTAGCACATTAATAATAGTCTCTGCCGATTCCTTCTCGGCTATTACCGTTTCTATTTCTTCTCTTAGTCTCCTGCTTTCTTCCGTGTTCCTATTAAACTTCTTCTCGACGAAGGTAATAATGTCGAACACCTTCTTAGCTCCGTTTTCTGCCAGATACTCTTCTATTTCCTCTAGCTTGCGTACGTATAGTTCGGCATAGCTCTCTATGCCCGTCTTTGCTTTATCTATCTCTTCTTCTGTAAGGCCCTTAGTGGCTATTCCGTTGTCGAGGATGCTAGTAAGCCTATCCCTCGGTCTGTTAGTCTTTCTCTTTCCGCTGCAGCCTGTAACGCCGCTCTCTACCGTTAAGAAGCTCTCTATAGCTGTCTTACGGTACTGGTGTTTAGTGTAGTGTTTTTGGTACGCGTGCGTTATTCAGGTGTCCGGATGGTTTAACGGTCCCTTTCGCGCAGCGCAGAGTTAGTGTAGTAAGTGAGTTCGAGATATAATAATCCGGGCACGTAGATATAATTTAATGCGGCCTTTTTGATAACTATATCTCGAACTGAGGAGGGAAAGGAATCTATATAGTGGTAAGTGAGAGCTTTAGGAGTAGTGTGCCAAGGCTCGGCTCGGTCTAGAAGGGCCGAGCCGAAATTCCAAGGGTCTACCCTATTACTTAGTCTTACCCCTTTCTGCCGCCGCAACATCCTTAGTGTAGAGACAGTTTCGAGACTGATTTTGGCTCGAAGAGGTCCAGGTATTCTGCATATTTTGATAGGAGCTTCGTATAGGGGTCCGTCGCTTTCTTAGGCGCCAAAGCCTTCTTAATATCTGTAGTCGCAGTGTTAACCTCGGCGTTAGCGTTAGTTTCGGCCTTGGCGTTGCCGCCCTACGGAACTCTCCCTTAGTCTTGGAGCCTCTGCTTTGTCGCTGCCAGGTATAGGCGTCCTCGTCCGACGTCTAGCTTGCCCTACTAGTGCTCTATCTATAGCTTCCCTAATATTAGGTTATACCCTAACTTGTCCTGTACAATGTAGAGGTATAAGTCCTGCTCGTAGTGTCCTTGCAGCTCTATCGTTACTTTTACTATATAGGTAATGTCCGGTCCTCGTCCGGTAATGCCTAGTATACGTACAGGTATAGTAGGGGTCGTCTTAATACAGTGTCTCTGTACGAAGTCTTCGTTAATTACTCTGTACACTAAACACCCTGTATCGATTAGCGTCTGCGCAGTAGCGGTCCCGTTTAGCGTAGGTCGTACGATAAACAGCGTAGTCGTTATATAGTTACTCTTAAAAGATAGCTAAGTAGTGCTTTTATTTGGCAATCTATCTTGTATATGCCTCCGGCTAAGCCTTCGCTTAGAGGCTATTCTTTTCCTAACTCGTTGTCGTCTAAAGGGAACTCTTAGGTCTCGTGTTAGGGCGCTGCAGTTGCTACCTTCGCAGTGGTTGGCCGTCCCCTAGGTCTCTCTGCAGGCAGAAGCCTGCAATTCCGTACAGTATGCCCTATCTAGCTACATCGGTAGCAGCTCCCTTCTGCCTGTCTCTTGTTAAGGGTAGCTATGTCTACCTACTGCGCCCTTTTAGCGCTGGCCCTTAGCCGTATAGTAACGGCTGCCGTTACTCTCGTTATTGTCGTTAGTTTCTAGTCTATAGCGTCCTGTTGCCGATAGAGGGGCTGTCGTATCTTGTAGGCGCAGCTTATCTGTCTAAGCCTACGCTATTAGTCGTCGATTATCCTAAAGAGATTACAGAACATCTTGTACGAGGCTACCTGTATTACGCCTACTAGTCCTGTTATAATCTCCTTAGAGAGACCTACCTCTAAGGTAGTAATTTTTACCCTGTCCTCTTATTAGAGTCCTCCTGCCTCTGCTAGGGTCTAATCGTATTCTGTAAGGAACTCTTGTATAGTCTTGCGTCCTTGCTTTATAGTGTTAACCTGTAGGAGTGCTCGGCTTTCGCAGTCTAGGTCCTTATAGCTCCTGTCGAGAGCTGCCTAGAGCACTGTCGTAGTTGCTATTGCTAGGTTAGCAATAGCCGTTTCGTAGTACAGCAGAATTCGTGCTACTGCCTTGCTCTTTAACCTCCTAAAGAGATATACTACCTTGTCTAGCTCGGTCGGGTATGCTCCTAAATCGACTAGAAGCTTAGAGCGTATCCAAGCAGCCTAGGAGGGGTACTCGGCTAATGCCTTACTATTGTAGGTAGTAACGTTAGGGAGTTTGCTCTTTGTAACTGTAGTGTAGGCTGTCGTATTCGTTGTCGTCGTCGTAGGGGTCGGATCGTAATCGGACGCCCTAAGCTGTCGGAGCTCCTGTTCCTGTTAGGAAATTATCGTAGCCTAGTAGCCTACTTGCTGTTCGAGCTGGGTCTTACGTACTAGCAGCTCTGTATATATACGGTGTACATAATCCCGCATAGCTGTAGGTTCTATAGGGATGTCGCCGTCTATCTTTGTTGTATTACTGCAGTTACCGACAGTAAGATTAGTTCCTAATATAAGGGTTTAAGAATCTTAGTTTAGAAACTTAAAGCTAGGTATCTATATAAAGGAACTGATAGGCAGTTCCTTTGTCGTCCGCTGCTGTACAATTTGTATCTACGAAGCTAAGCTAGCAATTTCCCTCTATGTAGGGATATAGGAATTTCGCTCTGTATAGAGGGCTAGGAGTTTCCCTCTATATAGGAATGCAGAGTTTTCCCTGCGTATAGAGGGGCGGCTATTTTCCTCTATGCAGGGCCGTAGGATTCTCCCTCTATACAGGAGTAGGGTCGTGTTAGTAACTCCGTACAGAGGGTAGGGTCGTGCTAGCGCTGCTAAGTCGCAATCCTTAGGGCGACGGCTGGCTTATGATCCGGGCACGCAGATATGATTCAATACGGCCTTTTTGATAACTATATCTCGAACTGAGGAGGGAAAGGAATCTATATAGTGGTTGGCGAGAGCTTTAGGGGTGGCGTGCCAAGGCCCGGCTCGGTCCAGAAGGGCTGAGCCGAAATTCCAAGGGTCCACCCTATTACTCCGTCCCACCCCTTTCTGCCGCCGCAACACTACCCCCCTTCCTTATTAGCGGTCGCCCTCGACCGCTTACTTATCTGTTCGTCCTCTTTTTTTTTTTTTTTTTTTTTACATCGTCACTATCTAGCGTCTTTACTTGGCGTCCATCTGATCCGTTCCATCTGATCGGAGCTATCTAATCAGAGCCAGCGGTTACTAGAGCTGCGGCGTAACCGGTCCGTATGCTACTGTATAGGTTATATAGATCTATCTGCAGCTCCTTATCTTCTTCTTTTTTCTTTCTCTACCAAAGACCTTACCTATCGCAGGGCTAGAGGCGTCGGCGCCAATTTATAGCGTTGGCGAGCTTCCTGCCGATGCAAAGATAGGTAGTAGCCGATCCGAAGACTCCGGCGAAGCGACCGTTACGATCGTTTTCTTCGGCTTCTGTGCTAATAGAGCGGACTTGGCCTTCTTTTTAACCGTCGAGCCACTTAGGTCTCGGCTTCTTCGGGTTCCGGGCGTAAAATTCTCTTAGCAGCTCCGCCGAATTCCGTAGGTTCTCGGCCGGATACTATTTATAGTCTTCCGGCTATCCTTTCTATAAGATCCTCGCTTCGATAGATCCCCTTTGTCTTCTTACGTCTATAATATCTTCAACTTCCTATTCTTCTTCTTTTCTGTCTATTTCGATTAGTGGGGGTTCGGCGAACCCCTAATCCGGAAGACTATCTTTAGGGTCTAGGCTCAGCAGATCCGAATAAAAGACATCGTAGATCCGGAACGATTTCGGCAGCTAGAGCCGGTAGGTTACTAGCGACCTCTTTTCCATTATCTTAAACGGACCTACGTAACGAGGGTTAAGCTTCGCGTTGCCTTTCAGCCTCAGGTTCCGCGTGTTAAGCTATACCTTTTGGCCTTCCTCGAATTCTATCGGTAACCTCTTTTTATTAGCTTAAGTTACTATCTTCTTCTAAGCTGATTCTATCGCTTCTTTCGCTACCTTAATCGCTTCTTCTATCTGAGATCGTAGCGCTTCTGCCGCCGCCGCGGCGATTCTCTTCGACGAAGTGGTAGTAGAGGGTTCTAAAGAGCTGAGTTCGTTTGGCGGCTGAAAGCTTATCCTCGGAAGATAACTATATGTTATCTTAAACAGCGCCAGTAAGGTAGCTTCCGACTGTGCTGAATTGGCGCAGAATTCGGATATCGGCAACACCTTAACCTATCCTTCTTGATAATGGCCGCAGAAGATTTGTAGATACTTTTCTATCTTACAGTTAGCTACTTTAGACTGTCCGTCGGTCTAAGGGTAAGCGGCCGTGCTGAGCTTTCTACGAATTCTAAGGGCTTAGTTAATGGCTTTCTACACGTCTGCAGTGAATTAAGGACCCCTATCCATAGTAATAGTGTCCGGCAGCCCGTAGTGCTTCTATACGTGCTAGATTAACATTCTCGCCGTTTCTTCTGCAGTAGTTCCTTTATCCTTAGCTCGATAGGGGATGAAATAGCGCTCTTTGCTTAGCCGATCCACTACATTAAGCATAGCGTTATATCTATCGGAGTCCGGCAGGCCGGTTACGAAATCTATCGTAATGTGCTGCTATAGTTTCTTAGGGATCGGAAGTAGCTTTAGCAGGCCGGCCGGAAGGCCGTAACGTAGTTTCGCTGCTCGGCATACGTAACAGTTAGTTATAAACCGGTGGATCTTCTCGAAAATTCGCGGGAACTAGTAGGTCGTCCTTACTGCTTCTATCGTCTTTTTCGATCCTGCGTAACTGTTACAGCGGCAGAAAGGGGTGGGACTAAGTGATAGGGTGGACCCTTAGAATTTCGGCTCGGCCCTTCTAGGCCGAGCCGGGCCTTGGCACCACCACTACGAAAGCCCACTACTACCACTACATAGATTCCTTTCCCTCCTTAGTTCGAGATATAGTTATCAAAACAGCCGTATTGAACCTTATCTGTACGCTCGGATTATTATATCTCGGACTTACTTACTACACCAAACCCCGCGCTGCGCGAAAGGGCCTGTCGAACCATCCGGACGCTCGAATAACGCACGCGCACACACACACCAAAACGACAACTCCTAAGGCACTGTAAGAAGATAGAAGGCTTCTCGACAGTAGAGAGCGGCGTTACAGGCCGCAGCAGAAGCAGAAAAGGAAAGGCTAACAGAGCGAGTAGGCGCTCCAGTGTAATTGACGATAAGATCGTTATTAGCGGTTTTACAGCAGAAGAGACTGCTAAGGTCAAGGAACGAATAGCCGAATATAGGAAGATCCACGACTGTACGATCGAGGAACTGGAAGACTATGTAAACGAGAATAGAATAGGAAAGGTCTACGATAGTATAGACCTTATTAAGACGCTGTTCTACAGAACGCTAGAAGAGAACAGACAGCTAAGAGAGGAAGTAGAGACGGTAAGAGCCGAGAAGGAATCGGCCGAGACTATTATAGACGTGCTGGAAAACTAAGCGGCGAACCGACTAGCACAGTTAAAAGCGATAAAGGCTTAGCTAGAGGAGAAGGAAGCAGCAAGGCCGTCGGCGCCGCTACTGCGTCGAGAAGAACAAGCAGAGACCGCCTTACCGGCGGCCTACAGTCAAGGCGGCACGTTAATAACGTTACTACCGGACCTACTAGCGTTTAGAGGCAGAGATCCTAAGGATTGGGAAGCGTTTAAGAAAAAGATAAAGAACAAGATAGATCGAGACTATGCCGGAAACAGCGCCGGAGATAGATTGGCGTACCTAGAATCGCGATTAGAAGGTAAAGCTTTTTCGCTAGTAGCGGACCTAGAAGAGGTAACTGCTAAGGAAGCGATTAAAGCGCTAGATCAACGCTTCGGAGACCCCTTCCGGAAGAAGACGGCCCGCGAACAACTGGATAAGATCAACCAGAACCGGCAGACGTTTGAGGAGTTCTACGGTTTGTTCAGAAAATATGCGATTAGGGCCCGAGTAGCGGAAGATAAGCAGCTCTACCTGCTAAAGCAGAAGCTGAACCCTGAACTGGCTGCCGCTATAGCGTCTGTAGAAGACGAAGACCTTAAGAGCTTCGTACACAGAGCGAGAGTTACTATAAGAAACTTAAGCGCTTACGCGAAATTACGCGAATCGAACCAGAAGCCGTTAGTAACGCAGACTATACGACCCCCTGCGCCTTTCTGGAGAGCACTACAGCAGCTACCTTATCAGTTACAGCGTTCGTCGTTCGTCCCTACCTGCTACGCGTGCGGAAAGCCTGGCTATATCGCTACGAGATGCCAAGCAACGGCCTAGCAGAAGCAGGAGTATTGTATTATAAAGCAGCAGCAGCCGCAGCTACCGAGAAAGACTATACAAGCTATAGAGCCGGCTCCGAACGATACTGACAGCGTAGACGGTGGAGTGCTACTGCGAATCCTAGGAAAAGACCAGCTAGAAGGATAGGCCCCCTATCCAGCGTAGAAGACAGGGCACTAACAAGAGCTACGTTACAGAGAGACGAGAGCATTAACAGCTGTAGCGATCCGCTCTTAGTAGCAGTGGAAGTAAACACGGAAACAGCTATTATCCTTCTAATTACTGTCCACCCCCTTAACGGATCGAGCAAACCACTTTAGCTAAGAGCTTTTATCGATACGGGGGCCCTTATCGGAGCGGCGATCCACTATCGATTGGTTCAAAAACTGATAAAAGGATACGGCTACCCAGTGGAACTAGCGTCGCCGACACGGATTTCGGCGTACAACGGACAAGACACGGAGAGTGTTACGCACTATGTACCATTAAGGACCACCTTAGCAGGTCACACTACGGAAGCGACGTTCCGGATTATGGATCTCGGACGATTTGACATTATTATAGGGCAGAAATGGAAAAAGAACCAGAAGACTATCATTGACATAGATAAAGGCACGATAGGGTTTAAAACCCCGGGTAACGGAGCAAGGACTATCGGAACGGCCGCCGCCGCCGAGCCGAAAGCCGCGGAGCCCGCGAAAGAGGCCCCGTCCGACCGTTCCGAACCCCTGGCTACCGTCGGAATAGTAAGCTTAGAAGCCCTAACGACCTTCGCGAAATCGACGGACAGTAAGATCTACGCTATCTCGATGAAAGACATAGAAGATTACCGCAAGATAATGGCGGAAGAAGAAGCGGACCCGTTGGAGGTGCTGCCGGCGGAGCTCTATAATTACGCTGACGTCTTCTTAAAAGCCGATTCCAACCTCCTGCCGCTCTATCGACCGGAATACGACAACAAGATCCGACTGAAGGAAGGGGCTACGTTGCCGAGAACCGAGCCCCTAAGAAGATTGTCACCGGCCGAATTGGACTAAGTAGAGGTGTTTGTTCGAGAAAATCTGGCAAAGAAGTTTATTACGCCGAGCTCCGCCGAATATGCGTTACCAATTCTTTTTGTACGGAAGCCCGGAGGTGGTCTCCGACTGTGTGTAGACTACCGAGGCCTTAACGAGGTCACTAAGAGAGACGTATATCTACTGCCGCTAATAGATAAGACCATACAGTACGTAGCGAAGGCTAAGTAGTTTAGCAAGCTGGACATCTGCAAAGCGTTCTATCGACTAAGAAACGAGGAAGGGCAAACAGAAGACCTTACGACATTCGCTACGCGTATAGGCAATTTCAAGTAGTTGGTGATGCTTTTCGGACTCACTAATGCGCCGGCGGTGTGGCAACGCTTTATAAACTACACCTTTATAGACATGCTGGAACGATTCGTGTCCGTCTACTTGGACGACATCCTTATCTACACTAATAGGACGAGAGAGCAGCATACGGACCACATCGAGAAGGTGCTAACCAGGCTCTGCGAGGTCGGATTGAACGCGGACACGAAGAAGAGCGAGTTCTATTAGACCGAGGTTAAGTATCTCGGCCTTATCGTTAGAAGAGATAGAATTTGGATAGACCCCTTAAAGGTCGCCGCCGTCGCGGAATAGAAACAGCCGAAATCCGGAAACACTACGCAGATCAGAGCGTTTCTCAGATTCTGCAGCTACTATCGACGGTTTATTAAGGACTTTAGCAAGATAGCAAGACCCCTAAATAAGGCATTAAAAAAGGAGGCCGCTGGCCTATAGAACGAGAGGTGCACGGAAGCCTTTAACCGGCTGAAAGAAGCGGTGGCCTCTGCGCCAGTTCTGGCACACTTCCGGCTGGAAAAGACAATCTACGTAGAAACGGACGCTTCCGACATAGTAACCGCAGGGGTCCTTTCTTAATACGCTAACGACGACGAAACGCTCTATCCGGTAGCTTTCTTTAGCAAGTCTATAAATAATGCTAAACGGAACTACGCCATCTATAATAAAGAACTGCTAGCTATTATTCAGGCCTTTAAAGAGTAGAAACCGGAGCTTATAGCTGGACAGAGCACGGTCTAGGTCCTTACGGACCACCAGTCGCTGACCTACTTTATAAAGACGCAGAAGCTCTTACGACGTTAAGCACGGTAGGCTGCCTACTTATCCGGGTTCGACTTCAAGATTACCTATCGACCCGGAGCTTAAAACGGAAAGGCTGACGCACTAACGAGAAGAGAAGGAAAGACTAGCTACGCGAAAGAAGATCCGAACATGTTCCAGAAGGTGTTGACCGAGCAGATAGTAGACGCAGAGGTGTTGAAAGAGGTAGGGGTCTGCACGGTAGAACCGGCCCCTAAGGAAAAGACTCTCTACGAAAAGGTAGAGCAGCTTAACTAGCAACAGAAACTCGGCAAAACCGGTTCAGGGAGGCTGATAGTTCCGGAAGAACTCACTACAGAGGTTATCTAGCTGGTCTATAACTCTATAGATGTTGGCTACGCTGGAGCGAAGAAAACGATGCAGCCTGTAAGAACGATCTACTGGTTTCCGCGGATCTACGAGCGGATCCACCGGTTTATCGCCAATTGCTACGTATGCCGAGCCGCGAAGCCCCGTTACGGTCTTCCGGCGGGTCTACTGAAGCCACTTCCGATCCCCGAGAAGCTGTAGCAGCACATTACGATAGATTTCGTAACCGGCCTGCCGAATTCAGATAGTTACGACGCTACGCTCAATGTAGTGGATCGGCTAAGCAAAGAGCGCCATTTCATCCCCTGTCGAGCTAAGGATAAAGGAACTACTGCGGAAGAAACAGCGAGAATGTTGATCTAATACGTGTAGAAGCACTATAGGCTGCCGGACACTATTACTACGGATAGGGGTCCTTAATTCACAGCCGACGTATAGAAAGCTATTAACCAAGCCCTCGGAATTCGTAGAAGGCTCAGCACAGCCGCTTACCCTTAAACTAACGGTTAGTCTAAAGTGGCTAACCGCGAGATAGAACGATATCTGCGAACCTTCTGCAGCTACTATTAAGAAGAATGGGTTAAGGTGTTGCCGATAGCCGAGTTCTGCGCTAACTCGGCACTGTCTAAGGCTACCTCGCTGGCGCCGTTCGAAATAACGCATAGCTATCTTCCGAGAATAAGTTTCTAACTGCCGAACGAACCTAGCTCTATAGAACTATCTACCGCCACGTCGTTAAAGAGAGTCGCCGCCGCCGCGGCTAAAGCACTTAAGGCTCAGATAGAAGAAGCGATCAAAGTAGCGAAAGAAGCAATAGAATCGGCTTAGAAGAAGATAGTAACTCGAACTAATAGAAAGCGGTCGCCGATGGAATTCGAGGAAGGTTAAAAAGTCTGGCTTAACACGCGAAACCTAAGGCTGAAAGGCAACGCGAAGCTCAACCTACGCTACGTAGGTCCGTTTAAGATAGTGGAAAAGAGATCGCCGGTGACTTATCGGCTCCAGCTGCCAAAGGCGTTCCGGATCTACGACGTTTTCTATTTAGATCTACTGAGCCTAGACCCTAAGAACGGTCTGCTAGAGCAGGGCTTCGCCGAACCCCCGCCGGTCGAGACAGACGGTGATAAAGAAGAGTGGGAGGTAGAAGACGTAATGGACGTAAAGAAGACGAGGGGGTCTATTAAAGCGAGGATCTCGTAGAAGGGGTAGCTGGAAGACTATAAATAGTATCTAGTCGAGAACCTCCGGAATTCGGCGGAGCTGCTAAGAGAATTCTACATTCGGAACCCGAAGAAGCCAAAGCCTAAGTGGCTCCGAAGTTGATAGTTCGGAAAGAAGAAAGCCGCGTCCGCTCTACCGGCGCGGAAGCCGATAAAGACGATCGTAACGGTCGCCTCGGGGAGGTCTTCGACTCGGCCACTATCTACCGGCAGTGCGGCAGGAAGCTCGCCGACGCCGTAGCGTGCCAGCGCCGCCGATCCTGCGGTAGGTAAGGGCTTTGGTAGAAGAGAAAAAAGAAGAAGAAAAACGGCGCTGCGGAAAGATCTATATAGACCTCTGCGCCGGCGCACAGACCAGCTACGCCGCAGCTCAGATAACCCATAGTTTAGATCAGATGGCACGGATCAGGCGCACGGATCAGATAGACACCAAGTGAAGGAATTCAAATAGAGCAATCAAAAAAAAAAAGAGAGAAGAAAAACGAGGATAAGTAAGCGGTCGAGGGCGACCGCTAGTAAGGGAGGGGGGTGGTGTTACGGCGGCAGAAAGAGGTGGGACTGAGTGATAGGGTGGACCCTTGGAATTTCGGCTCGGCCCTTCCGGGCCGAGCCGGGCCTTGGCACCACTACTACGAAAGCCTACCACCACCACTACATAGATTCCTTTCCCTCCTCAGTTCGAGATATAGTTATCAAAACAGCTGTATTGAACCTTATCTGCGCGCTCGGATCAGTAACCAACATCCGTAGAGCTATAGACTAGCTTGATAACCTCGGTAATCAGTTCTTCCAGAACGATTGGTTTCCCTAAGCCGGTTTTGCTGAGCTTCTGCTGCTGATTAAGCCGTTCCACTTTCTCGTGCAGCATCTCTTCTTTAATCGGCGGCTCTACCGTACAGATCCCTACCTCTTTCAATACCTCGGCGTCTACTATTCAATCTGTTAGCACCTTCTAAAACATGTTCAGATCTTCCTTCGCTCGGCTAGTCTTTCCTTCTCTTCTCGTTAGCGCATTAGCCTTTCTATTTTAAGCTCTAGGTCGATAAGTGATCTTAAAGTCGAACCTGGATAAGTAGGCTGCCTACCGGGCTTGGCGGCGTAATAGCTTCTGCGTCTTTATAAAGTAGGTTAGTGACTGGTGGTCCGTAAGGACCTGGATCGTGCTCTGTCTAGCTATAAGCTCCGGTTTCCACTCTTTAAAGGCCTGAATAATAGCCAGCAGTTCTTTATTATAGATGGCGTAGTTCCGTTTAGCATTATTTATAGACTTGCTAAAGAAAGCTACTAGATGGAGCGTTTCGTCGTCGTTAGCGTATTAAGAAAGGACCCCTACTGTTACTGTGTCGGAAGCGTCTGTCTCTACGTAGATCGTCTTTTCCAGTCTGAAGTACGCTAGCACTGGCGCTAAGGCTACCGCCTCCTTTAGTCGGTTGAAAGCTTCCGTACACTTCTTATTCTATAGGCTAGCGGCCTCCTTCTTTAACGCCTTATTCAGTGGTCTCGCTGTCTTGCTAAAGTCCTTAATAAACCGTCGATAGTAGCTGCAGAATCCGAGAAACGCTCTGATTTGCGTAGTGTTTCCGGATGTCGGTTGCTTCTATTCCGCGACGGCGGCCACTTTTAACAGGTCTATCCGAATTCCTTCTCTTCCGACGATAAGACTGAGATATTTGACTTCGGTCTAATAGAACTCGCTCTTCTTCGTGTCTGCGTTTAATCCGACCTCGCGGAGTCTCTTTAACACCCTCTTAATGTAGTCCATATGTTGCTCTCTCGTTCCTTCGGTGTAGATTAGAATGTCGTCTAAGTAGATTGAAACGAACCGTTCTAGCATGTCTATAAAACTGTGGTTTATAAAGCGTTGCTATACAGCCGGCGCGTTGGTAAGTCCAAAAGGCATTACCAACTACTTAAAATTACCTATATGCGTAGCGAATGTCGTAAGGTCTTCCGTTTGTCCTTCTTCGTTCCTTAATCGATGGAATGCTTGGCGAATATCTAGCTTGCTGAACTACTTAGCCTTAGCCACTCGTTGTATAGTCTTATCGATTAGAGGCAGCGGATACACATCTCTCTTAGTGACCTTATTGAGGCCTCGGTAGTCTATACACAGTCAGAGACTACCTCCGGGTTTCCGTACGAAAAGAATCGGTAACGTATATTCCGCTAAGCTTAGCGTAATGAACTTCTTTGCCAAGTTTTCTCTAACAAACACTTCTACCTAGTCTAGCTCGGCCGGAGATAAGCGTCTTAGGGGTTCGGTTCTCAGCAGCACAGCTCCTTCTTTTAGCCGGATCTTGTTGTTATATTCCAGTCGGTAGAGCGGCAAGAGGTTGGAGTCAGCCTTTAAGAACACGTTAGTGTAACTATAGAGTTCTTTCGGTAACACCTCTAGTAGATCTACTTCTTCTTCCGCTATTATCTTCCGGTAGTCTTCGATATCCTTTATCAAAATAGCATAAATTTCGTTGTCCAACGACCTTGCGAGGGTCGTTAAAGCTTCGGAACTTATTATTCCGATCGTGTCTTAAGGTTCAGGCCGCTCCTTCGGAGCCGCTTCGATGGTCTTGGCGTTCGGTTCTACGGTGACGACGGTAGCCGGTATGGCGGCGACTCCGTCCTGCTGGTTTTTGAATCTAAGGGTGCCTTTACCTACGTTAATAACGGCTTTCTGGTTCTTTATCTATTTCTGTCCTATAATAATGTCAAATCTTCCGATATCTATAATTCGGAATGTCGCTTCTGTAGTGCGACCTGCCAGGGTGGTCCTTAATGGCATATAATGCGTAACACTCTCTGTGTCCTGTCCGTTGTACGCCGAAATCTGTGTCGGCGATGCTAGCTCTACTAGATAGCTATATCCTTTTATTAGCTTTTGAACTAATCGATAGTGGATAGCCGCTCCGATAAGGGCCCCTGTATCGATAAAAGCTCTTAGCTAAAGTGGTTTGCTCGATCCGTTAAGGGGGTGGACAGTGATTAGAAGGATAATAGCTGTTTCTGTGTTCACTTCCACTGCCGCTAAGAGCGGATCGCTGCAGCTGTTAATGCTCTTATCTTTCTGTAATGTGGCTCTTGTTGGTGCCCTGTCTTCTACGCTGGATAGGGGGCCTATCCTTCTAGCTGGTCTTTTCCTAGGATTCGCAGTAGCACTCTACCGTCTACGCTGTCGGTGTCGTTCGGAGCCGGCTCTATAGCTTGTATAGTCTTTCTTAGTGGCTGCGGCTGCGGCTGCTTTATAACACGATACTCCTGCTTCTGCTAGGCCGTTGCTTGGCATCTCGTAGCGATATAGCCAGGCTTTCCGCACGCGTAGCAGGTAGGGACGAACGACGAACGCTGTAACTGATAAGGTAGCTGCTGTAGTGCTCTCCGGAAAGGCGCAGGGGGTCGTATAGTCTGCGTTACTAACGGCTTCTGGTTCGATTCGCGTGATTTCGCGTAAGCGCTTAAGTTTCTTATAGTAACTCTCGCTCTGTGTACGAAGCTCTTAAGGTCTTCGTCTTCTACAGACGCTATAGCGGCAGCCAGTTCAGGGTTCAGCTTCTGCTTTAGCAGGTAGAGCTGCTTATCTTCCGCCACTCAGGCCCTAATCGCATATTTTCTAAACAATCCGTAGAACTCCTTGAACGTCTGCCGGTTCTAGTTGATCTTGTCTAGCTGCTTACGGGCCGTCTTCTTCCGGAAGGGGTCTCTGAAGCGTTAATCTAGCGCTTTAATCGCTTCTTTAGCAGTTACCTCTTCTAGGTCCGCTACTAGCGAAAAAGCTTTACCTTCTAATCGCGATTCTAGGTACGCTAATCTATCTCTAGCGCTGTTTCCGGTATAGTCTCGACCTATCTTGTTCTTTATCTTCTTCTTAAATGCTTCCTAATCCTTAGGATCTCCGCCTCTAAACGCCGGTAGATCCGGTAGTAACGTTATTAACGTGCCGCCTTAACTGTAGGCCGCCGGTAAGGCGGTCTCTGCTTGTCCTTCTCGATGTAGTAGCAGCGCCGACGACATCGCTGCTTCTATCTTATCTAGCTAAGCCTTTATCGCTTTTAATTGTGCCAGTCGGTTCCCCGCTTGGTTTTCCAGCACATCTATAATAGTCTCGGCTAATTCCTTCTCGGCTCTTACCGTCTCTACTTCCTCTTTTAACTGTCTCTTTTCTTCTAGGGTTCTGTAAAACAGCTTCTTAATAAGGTCTATGCTGTCGTAGACCTTTCCTACTCCGTTCTCGTTTACGTAATCCTTAAGTTCCTCGAGCGTGCAGTCGTAGATTTTCTTATATTCGCTTATTCGTTCCTTAATCTCTGTAGTCTCTTCTGCTGTAAAACCTCTAATAATGAACTTATTATCGATAACACTAGAGCGCCTGCTCGCTCTGTCTGTCTTTTCTCTTCTGCTTCTGCTTCGGCCTGTAACGCCGCTCTCTACCGCTAAGAAACTCTCTATAGCTTTCTTACGGTACTGGGGTTGTTTGGTTTGGTATGTTGGTACGCGTGCGTTATTCAGGGGTCTGGATGATTCAACGGTCCCTTTCGCGCAGTGCGGTGTTGGTGTAGGGAGTGAGAGTTCGAGATATAATGATCCGGGCACGCAGATATGATTTAATACGGCCTTTTTGATAACTATATCTCGAACTAAGGAGGGAAAGGAATCTATGTAGTGGTGGGCGAGAGCTTTAGGGGTGGCGTGCCAAGGCCCGGCTCGGCCCTTCCGGACCGAGCCGAAATTCCAAGGGTCCACCCCATCACTCCGTCCCACCCCTTTCTGCCGCCGCAACAGCTTAGGTCTAGGACCTAGCTGGACGGCGCCCCCTAACAATTCTTAAACCCTTTACACTTTGATACTGTTGTCCTTGCTTCTCTAGCTGTTGACCGTAACATCCTCTAGGGTCGCTATTAGTGCCTATAGGCCGCTACCCTTAGGTAGACTTGTTAGAACTGTTATAGGGTTGGGTTTATAGTAGCATATAGGACACCTAATACTAAGCACTAGTATTACGTTTAAACTAACAAGTGTCCCTCTATAATTCCTATCTGCATGCCTTTTTTGTATGCGCTAGAGCGGCGCAAGCCGTCCTTGGCAATAGGCTATGCCTTGGCCCCGCAGCCGTGTCGCCAGAGCATCTTAGTGCTCCCGCCAGACCTGCTTCTGGCTATTCCATAACACAACCTACTGTATCTAGAGTACGTCTGCACTAGTGTCTAGGAGAAGTGTAACAAGGCTAAGTCCTACGTATGTAGCTATTTAAACGGGATTGATAAGCGCTGTGCCGAGAGCCAAGTCGCACAGTATGCTAAGCAAATCGACAAGGAGGAACTTGGCTACACCGTCGGTAACCCGACCCTAGTTTACGAGTCGAGGTTGGCGAACAGCTTTAAGCCGACAGGCAAACCGGTAAGGCGTGCTTCAGGACCACTCGCCACGTCGGCTTATAATCTTTTTAGGACGGCGTCGAGGGCACGGGTAAAGGGAAGTAGGCATTATGACATCGACAGCCGAAACCGCCCTTATATGCATGTAACTGACTCATCCTATGACTCGGACACTGTCGTCTACGAACCAAAAAACAGTAGAGATTATACAGTAGAGCACACCTATACCACTCTCGAGCCGATGTACCCGGCACTCCTACGTCCCCCGTCTGGGTCCCGTTTACGTGCGACGCTGAACGGTTCGGCTTGCGCGGACAGGGCGGGCGCTTTCCCCCTTGACGGTTGGCTGCGTGTGGCATGTGGATTTGCTGACGCCCCCGCCCGCCCCCCGGGTGACGCGGCGGCACCGGTGGCCTGCATGACGCTGGGCGCCCAAAGTCTGACAGCCTGCATCGGGGGGCTGCGAGCGAACGGTTGAGTGGGATCGGGGCAATGCTCGGAGCTGAGCGGGGGCGCACTTGACACTACATCTCAGAGTTCGGGCGACACGATTCTCCTTCCCGAGCCAGAGGCATCGATCCGTGTTTTATGTGCTTAATCCATGCGTCATCATTCCGCGCCCGATCTGCGGCCGCGAGCTAGCGGTGCGACGTGATGTGCCAATGACGGGAAGCCGGTGGGCTTGTTCAGGGGAAGACCACTGGGGCGGGAGGGGGAGCTTGGTTGGTGATGGATTGTTCGCCCGAGAAATCGCCATACCGCCCCTCCCTTTGGCGATCCTACGGGGCTGAATGCATCCAAATGTTCCAGTCAACCAACGCAGTTAATGGTCATAACTATACGTTATCATTCCAACCAAATCCCGCCTTCTCCCAAACGAGCTCTCCTCGCATCGTCCGACGATTACCCGGTGGTTGTTTCATAAGAAAGGCCCGATGACTAAGCCCAGCTGGTCTCTCCCAACTTCGCCAGAAATGCATAACAACGCCACAACATCTTTCCCGGAAGCATGAAATCAAACATCGCCCTCCCCGGCCAGGTCCTCGGTCCCACAAGCTCCCACAACATTGGCGAAGCGACCCACATCTCCGGCACGAATCTCTGCGCCTCCATTCCAGGCCTAATCCTCTCCAAACCCTCAACGACAAAAGGCCCAAAACCCCCAACCGTCTCCATCCACCGCACCACAGGCCCATTACTCCCCTCAGTAGGAATCACAATCCTAGGCCGCATCACCCGCTGTCAAACCCGTCAAGCCAACATCTCCATCCTCGCTCTAGGACCCTCGGGCTCTCACGTTCTCAACGACCCCTTACCAGGTCTCATTCGACAACAGGACATTCGAGCGACGGAGATTGACAAAGTCAAGGTTTCGGAGAGTTTTCGGGTGGGAGATATTGTCAGGGCTGTCGTGATTTCGTTGGGCGATGAGCGAAGTTATTATTTGAGTACTGCGAAGAATGAGTTGGGGGTGGTAATGGCCATCAGTCAGAGGGGAAATCAGATGGTTCCAGTCAGCTGGAAGGAGATGGCTGATTTGGCGGGGGATGGGGAGGTTCGGGAGCTGAGGAAGGTCGCGAAGCCTGTTTGAGAACAGGCCGTACGGTGGCAAGGGCAGGAAATGGAAGACGGTATTATGTTCGCAGCCAGCCGCGGTTACGCCTGCTGTCTGCTCGCCGCAAGATTCGCAAAGCAGATCCGAGACAGCACTACCGGTAGCATAAGGATGCGTAGCTGACGAGCGGCTGGTAAGCACAGGCAATCCGGCGCTCTTAAGGCACGCTACACGCTAGAGAAGTCGAGCAACCGCATAGCCGGACGAGGGTCACAGAAAATGAACTCGCAGTCACCCGCGTTACGAGACGCCCAGATGCAAGAGCGATGCTGTGTAATTTCTGCTACTCATCATATACGTTCTGTATTCAACCCTACTGGTATTGTGCAAAGCAAAGTCCGACTTGTGTTCCCCTACCCCGGACGCCGTATGAAATGCAGGACAGCAAGAAAACTGGCGTATGCAGGATGCAGACCGCGCTCGGGACATGGGATTTGACGTCAAGCTCTAGCACGAGCAGCCTTGATCCTGGTTGTTGATGTTGATGGGTATCGTTTCCGGAAAGTCTAGGTTGAAGTCCTGTGATTCTTCTTGCGCGAGAGCGTTCCGTGCGATGACTGTGAAACGTTAGCAGATGCTCATACCGCCATCGACATGATCCTTCGTTCAGGAACAAAGTAAGGTCTGCGTGCACTCACCCTCGAAAGCCTGCTCCACATTGACAGCCTCCTTTGCACTTGTCTCGAAGTATGGTATCCCGCCCTTCGCCTGGCAGAAAGCCATGGCTCTCTTGCTGCTGATCACTCTTGCGCTCTCCTCTCTATCCACTTTGTTGCCTAGTACTACGAAGGGGAAGCTCTCAGGATCCATCGGGCTGGCTTGGATCAAAAATTCGTCCCTCCACGAATCAAGCGTGTCGAAGGATTTTGAATTATTCACGTCGTATACGAGCACACAGCAGTCGGCTCCGCGGTAGAAGGCGACACCAAGAGATTGGAATCGCTCTTGACCAGCGGTATCCCAAAGCTGCATCGTTACGAGGCGGTCATCGACGAGCACTTCTTTGGTCAGGAAGTCGGCGCCAATCGTGGCTTTGTAGGACGCGGAGAATTTCTTATTGACCTACGGAGTCCATCAGTAGGGGACGAGACGACGAATGCAGGACGGGTGCATACGTATTGGTTCATCAAACTCGTCTTGCCCACACCGCTGTCACCGAGGATAATGACCTGCCCACATCAGCCTCATACCACCGTTGCTGGCAAACCGTATTCTCTCCTACCTTGAGCAGAATCTTCTTTCTCGACGACATGACGCCGAGTGTCTATGTCGATCTGCAGCTGTCGCAACGGAAACAAAGTCGAGGGAGGATGTAGCCGAGGCAGGCTCTCAGTCGATCTTGGTCAGGTGTGTTTAGGGTCGGAGGCAGGGTTGAAGAATGGTGTGCACTACTCGTGATAGCAAACAGTCGGGCGCCGTTGGTTGTGTTGTGGGTGGTTGGAAGGGCGTCATGTGCAGATGGACATGCGGGTCCTCCACTTTGATTACAGAAAGCGCTTCCGGCACGCCGTAGCTAGCCATTCCTATATGATATAACGAAGCAGTGGCTTGTACAACATAACTAATACTACGATCGATATCGCAATAACCAAGAAAATGTCCATATAACTACAGAAGGCTTTGTTAGAAAGTCAACTAGGTGCTGGTCACGTAGGGTTACGTGGTGCTGAAGATTTATGTAGCTGGGTTGCACGCGGGTTTCTAACCCAGTGCAAAGTGCCTGTTGGCCAGTTGGTCTCAGCCGGTCCCCCGCGCGCACGAGAGCATCTGCGCTTGGTCATGCGGGAGATCAGATCAGCAAGCGGACTTCCGTTAGCCGTGCGACGAAAACAAAAGAAAGAAATCCCTCCAGTGGAGTCCCCCAAGCGGCCCCCGAAACCAACCATCACTGGAGCAAGATCCGGGAGCACGATGCACAGAGCGTGGGTCAGATGGCATTGCCTTTGGTGGATTACGTGTTGTCGACGTGAATGTGCTATGACTTCACGGCTTTCAGAGTGCCCGCAGCCTTCATGATGTCTCCCACTGGATAGGCGTGCAGTGCCTGCTGCTCATCCTCTTCAGACCACTCGCGAGGCAGAACGGCAAAGACGAGGTAGCTGGTGTGTGTCTTCAAGTCTGGCTCGGTCCGGTGGACCAGCTTGCCCTCTTTGTACAGCTTTCGCTCGTCAGCCTCTTTCTTGATTCTCGCCAGCCGCGCGGCCTTGCTCTCCGTCTTGCCATCCTTGGTCTGCTTTCGGCCCTCGCTGCTATTCTGGCTGTGCTCTTTCCTGCCTTGCCTGTCAGTATGAGGCAAAGCATGGAATTGGGCCAGTTGGTTTGCAACCTCCCTTAATCTCTCGACGCTCTCGTGCACATCTGCTGCGACGGCATTCACGCCGCGAAGGCCCTCTTCCTTCAATCCCACGCGTTCTCGGCGCACATCGATGCGCTTGTGCTGGACCTCGACCATGCTGATGTCAGCCCAGCCGGCTGTGCGCAAGTGCGAGACGGTGGCGATGACCTGCTCGATGCAGGGCGAGAATGTGCATAGGTGAGTGGGAGTGGAGGGGTCGAGGGGGGAATGGGGCGCTGCGCGCGTGAGGTGCTTGAGTGCTATCCAAGGCGCGGGCAGATCGAGGAATACGGCGTTCGCATTGGGCGAAGTGGCGTCGGGGAGGAGAAAGCCATGGTTGCAGACGTCGCGGTGTGTGAGATGGACGATGCCGTCGAGCCCGTGCTCGGTGATCTCGGCTCGGAGGGTGTGCACGCGCGGCTCGTGGAACTCGAAGCTGCACACTGCGCCCGTCTTCTCCTTGCCGGCCGACGGATAGCCAGAGAAGACTGCCCGGGCGGCGGCATGTGTGAAGCTGCCACTTCCCGCCCCGGCTTCAATGATGATGCTGCCGGGCCGAGCTCCGAGCCGGTGGAGAATGTAGCTGGAGTCGGGAGGATAGACCAGTTGGGTTCTATGATCAAGCGAGCACGTCCACGACTCTGGCGTTGGCTGGAGGATGTGCAGAAATCCCGAGCCTGCCTCCAGCGCACCCTTCACCGCCACAGACGCATCTCTCGCGCCGCCGTCTGCCGCCGGCCGCTTCTGCCTCTTATTCGGCGACTCATCGTCCGGTGCATCCTCCACCCGTCCTCTCTTCTGGCCCCTGGTCTCCTCGCCTGCCTCCGCTGCACCTCCATCCGCCCGCTGGCCCTTTCGGCCTCGCCGTCCTGTGTCCACCTTGCTCGCCCGCACCTGACTGCCCCATTGCAAGCCGATGATTGTCGAGTGAGGAAAGCTGCCGAACCTGGTGTTGGTGACTGCTCCCTCGGCGTAGCCGTCGTCGGCCGACGCCTGCAGCGTGACGGGCAGCAGGCTATCGCGCTTCAGGTGGAAGATGGCCAGCGACTGCGCATCAGCCGTGGGCGGTGTGTAGAGGAATGGCGAGGGTCGCGACATGGCGGCGGGGTGGTGGGCGCATTGCGGGCACGCTCGCCGTGACCTGCCAAAAACGCTTGGGCCACCACGCAAGCATGCAGGCCGGTGTCATCACCGCATCCTCCTCTCCGCCATGTCCGGGGGCATCGAAGCGTTGTGGCTGACCGCTGCCAGCGCACGCCGGTGCTGTACCATAACCCTCCATATCCAATGCGCCGCCAGTGAGGGCACGCACGTCCAACGCGCCTGCCGCGGGACTGGCATTGCCGTGATTGCACGCACAGCGGCGCCTTCCTCCGCCTGCCTCCGCCCTCCTCCGCCTTCCTCGCCGGCAGAACGAGTCTGGTTCCTGCACACACACGCGCCTCGCTCCTTCCGTGGGATCGCGGCCTGCCCACGCCACCGGGCGGCAGCTGGCAGCTCCAGCTGGCTGCAGGCACAGGCGGCGGTTGCCCAACACATCTGGCTGGCTGGCCGGCCACCGCCCATCGTCTCGTGCGCCATCAACCCATCAACCCTCCGCTCCCACACCACCACGCTCCCACACCACCACGCTCCCCCCGGCCAGCGCTACGAGGCATTGATTCTGCACATCGTCACTCATTGTACATCCCCGGCATTCCACCACTGTCGCCCCAGTGACCACCATCCGCCACCGGACATACTTACATACATACACACATCTGAACCCCCGCCCCTGCACCGTCCTGTCCTCGTCGTCCTCGTCCCGCCAGCACTCTGCCCGTCCAGCAGAGCAGCAGCGCCTCCCGCCGCCAGCGATACTCACTCTACGCCCAGCGCAGGCTCGTCCGTCTGGCCGTCATGAGTCCGCCGCAGATCAGCAACCACACGGCCTACCTGCTGCCCCTCAGAGATGACGCCTCGCCCGACCTGCCTGGCTCTCCGCCTTACATCTACCTCCCCCCGCCCACCACGCCCTCCTACCGCCTGCGCTTCCAGATCGAAGGCACCAGCTCCATCTGTCGGCAAGGCAGTCTCTGGGTGAACATCCCCCCCAAGGGCGAGAGCTTCGAGCGCAGCAAGTTCCACGAGTACAAGTGCGATCGATGCATGGCCGGCCGTACCTGAGCTCAGCGGACTGACTTCCTCCAGGCTCAACCCCAGCTTTAGCAAGCCCATCAACATCGACGTGCCAATTCACATCGCGGGCGCCTTCGAGTTCTACTGTACCTACACGCCTCTCCCACCATTCACCACCGCAGACGTCCCAACTCCCCAGCCCACCCGAACCGACACCTACTACGTCGATGTCTCGCCTTCGCTCCACGCCGACAATGCCCCTCTCCCTCTCGACGCCATCTCCATCATCTCTGTGCTGTCCAAGTTCATGGGCAGGTACCCGACCGATTTCAACCGCCACTTGCACGGCATCGGCGAACGGGGGTACAACATGGTCCACTTCACGCCCCTCATGGAACGTGGAGACAGCAACTCGCCATATTCGATCTATGATCAGCACACGTTCGATCCTCACGTCTTTCCAAACGGCGAGAAGGACATTGTGGACCTCGTCTCAAGCATGGAACACCAGCACGGCCTTCTTAGTCTGACTGACGTTGTCTGGAACCATACCGCGAACAATAGCAAATGGCTCGAGCACCACCCAGAGTCGGGCTACAACATCAATACCGCGCCGCATCTGCGGCCCGCCTACGAGCTCGACAGTGCGTTGTTGCAATACTCGTCTCGACTGAAGTCGCTCGGTCTCCCAACCCATCTGTCCGGCACGAATGATCTCCTCAGAATCATGGATGGGGTCAAGATTCACGTCATTGGTGCCATCAAGCTGTGGGAGTTCTACGTTTGCGATGCCGACAAGAACAGCGCCGAGATTGTTGCCGCGTGGACGGACAACAACGTCGACTGGGATGTTAACGTGCCGGAGAACATCGCAGATTGGTCACTGAGGGACACGGCCAATTGGATTCGCGAGAAGTGCTGTCCCGGCGCGGACCGCATGGGTGAGCGGTTCCGTCGCAACGTGGTGTCCAAGCGTGGTGCTGCTCTCCTCACCAAGCTGCTCGGCAAATACAACATTCACGGCAATGGCGCCGGCGACGAACTGGCTGCATATGGCACAATCCACAAGTTTCTCAATGAACTCAATCTCGACTGGTACAAGGAGTACGATGCCGATGTTGCTGCGCTCATGGAGCAGATATTCAACCGCACCAAGTATATCAGACTTGATGACAATGGCCCCAAGATCGGCGACATCACGCTCGAGAACCCACTCATCGAGTCATACTTCACCCGTCTGCCCTACAACGAGACCACTGCCAAGCATGATCCAAACTCGCTCGCACTGGCAAACAACGGCTGGGTCTGGGCTGCAGACGTGATGCGCGACAATGCCGGACCCAAGTCGAAAGTCTACCTGCGCCGCGAGCTCATCGTCTGGGGCGACTGCGTCAAGCTCCGATACGGCTCCGGTCCACAAGACAGCCCGTTCCTGTGGCAATTCATGACCGAGTACACCCAGCTCATGGCCAAGTACTTCCACGGTTTCCGTATCGACAACTGTCATTCGACCCCTCTCCACGTCGCTTCGCACATGCTCGACTCCGCCCGCCATGTTCGGCCAAACCTCGTTATTGCCGCGGAGTTGTTCAGTGGCGACGAGAAGATGGACTTCCTCTACTGCCAAAAGCTTGGCATCAGTTTTCTCATCCGGGAAGCTATGCAGGTTTGGTCCACGGCCGAGATGTCCCGTCTGGTGCACATCAACTGCGGAAGACCTATTGGGTCCTTCGAAGTCGATGACATCTTTAGTGCGGATAAGACGACATCATCCAACCTGACAAATGGCAGCGCGCCCCAAGGACGTGAGATCGTTCACAAGATCATCCCATCCAAGATCCACGCCCTGCTCATGGACTGCACGCACGACAACGAGACTCCTGTTCAGCGTCGTGATGGTCGCGATACGTTGCCCAATTCCGCTCTTGTGGCCATGTGTGCTTCTGCATCGGGATCTGTATTTGGGATGGACGAGTTGTACCCACAGCTGATCGAGCTCGTGCACGAGAAACGTCAATACACCTCGCCCTATAGCAATATTGGGGAGGGTCAGGCCATGAAGATCGGACCCAGCGAAGGTACCGGAGGCGTCAAGCGGCTCATGAATCAGCTCCATACCATCATGGGCAAGGACAAGTACGACGAGTGCTTTGTGCATCACGACGGCGAGTACATAACCGTGCACCGCGTACACCCAAAGTCTCGCAAAGGCTACTACCTTGTCGCCCATACTGCTTTCCCCGGCTACGGCAATGGCAACGCAGGCTTCCCACCGCAACGCCTTACTGGGACGAAAGCGAAGCTTCTGGGCGCCTGGAGCCTCCAGTGCGACCAAAGCTGGGAAGCGAAGCAGGCCGCCATCAACGACAAAGTCTTGCGTGGTATTCCCAGCAAGACGGAGGACATCCGCGGCGTGAAGGTCGAGTCGCATGGGGACGATACTGTCATCACCGTGCCAGACAGCTTCCCGCCTGGATCCATCTTGGTCTGTGAGACGTGGATACCCGGTGCTGAACATTCCGAAGGTCTCGATAAGTACCTCACGTCGGGCGCCCGCGGAGCATTCGAGAAGTGCGGTCTCAATGACATCAATGCCATCATGTATCGCGCCGACTCCGAAGAGCGTGCTATGTCTGGCGGAGCTGATGGCGTGTACTCCATCCCCGGAATGGGAAACTTGGTCTACTGTGGCCTCCAGGGCTGGTGGTCCGTCCTCCGCGACGTCGTCAACCACAACGATCTGGGTCATCCGATCTGCAATCATCTTCGTGACGGTCAATGGGCGCTCGACTACATCGTCAACCGCCTTGACAAACTCGCCCAACGCAAAGATGGCATCTACAGAGGCATTACTCCCGTCGCCGAGTGGCTCCGGTCACGCTTTGATGCCATCCGCAATGTGCCCAGCTTCCTCCTGCCCCGCTGCTTTGCGCTTGTCATCCGCACCGCGAAAAAAGCTGCCAACGAACGCGCCATCGAGCAGATGCACCCGATCGTCCAGCACGGCCAGCGCTTCCTGAAGTCCCTCGCCATGGTCTCGTGCCAGGTCCAAGGCTACATGGACAACGCCAAGCTGTGGCCTGACAAGCTTGACCCATCTCTCGCGGCCGGCCTGCCTCACTTCGCGCAGGACTGGGCCCGGGTCTGGGGTCGCGACACCATGATTGCCATGCGCGGTCTGCTTACGTGTACTAGCCGTTACGCAGAAGCGAAGGAGCATCTGTTCTGCTTCGGCAGCTTGGTCAAGCATGGCATGATTCCCAACCTGCTCAACTCTGGCACCCTCCCTCGATACAACAGCCGAGACTCTGTTTGGTTCTTCCTGCAGAACATTCAAGACTACGTCGCCATGGCCCCCGAAGGCATCGACTTCCTGCAGGAGCCTGTCCGACGTCGCTTCATCCCCTATGATGACCGCTGGTTCGCGTGGGACGACCCGCGCGCATACTCCAAATCCAGCACGACGGAGGAGATCATTCAAGAGATCCTTCAACGCCACGCCACCGGCATGCATTTCCGCGAGTACAACGCCGGTCCCAGCCTCGACAGCCAGATGAAATCGGAAGGCTTCAACATCGACATTGAAGTTGACTGGAAGAATGGCATCATCTATGGTGGCAACGAATGGAATTGCGGAACCTGGATGGACAAGATGGGAGACTCATCCAAGGCCGGCAACAAGGGACACCCCGGTACATCTCGTGACGGTGCGCCAGTGGAGATAACCGGTCTGCTGTACAGCGCCTTGCACTGGGTGGATGGTCTGTCTCGCGCTGGCAAGTTCAAGTTTGACGGCGTCAAGACTAAGGACGGCAAGTATGTCTCGTATGGGGAGTGGGCATCGTTGATCAAGAAGAGCTTCGAACACCATTACTTCATTCCAGTGGACGAGGGCCAGTGGCACAACTACGATGTCAACCCGGCGGTTATCAACCGCCGCGGCATCTACAAGGACATCCACCGCTGCAGCAAGGAATACCGAGACTATCAACTGCGACCAAACTTCCCCATCGCCATGACGGTTGCACCCGACCTTTTCGATCCCAAGCACGCTCTGGGTGCGCTGGAGTTGGCCGACAAGCACCTCCGTGGCCCAATAGGCATGGCCACGCTCGACCCAGGCGACCAAGAGTACCACCCCGACTACATCAACTCGGATGACTCCGACAACTACCAAACCGCCCACGGTCGCAATTACCATCAAGGTCCCGAGTGGTGCTGGCCGACTGGCTTCTTCCTCCGCGCCTTGTTGCATTTTGACTTGAAGCGCCGCAAGACCAAGGAGGAGCGCGTTGAAGCCTTCCAGCAGGTGACGCAACGTCTCAAGGGCTGCAAGGAGATGATTCGGAACAGCCCATGGAGAGGTCTCACTGAGCTTACCAATCGCAATGGATCTTTCTGTGGTGACTCGGTCAGTATATCCCACCATCAGGTCACCACTGTTCCCTGCTAAGATTGTCGCAGTGCCCCACCCAGGCCTGGTCCGCTGGATGCATGATCGACCTCTACGACGACGCCAGCAAGCTTGGCGGTACCGACCTGCAGTGAGTGAGCGGCGACACAGGACGGCACGACCACACGACCGATACGACTTGACGACGACGAATCCCAGATGACGGAGCCCCTGATGGCAAAAGTTTGTACTTGCGCACAGGTTGCAGTCCTGATGGCTGTGTTTTGGTGGTACGAGTGGAGGCGGAACGGCGCCGTCGCTCAAAAGGATCAGAGAGGGGGAAAGAGGCGTAAGGATGGGGGCATCGGAGGAGGATGAGAGGCGGAGGGGCGGAGGGGAGATGGAAATGGCGCGGGGGGATCGCGTTATGCCTAGAACGAGTGACCATGTCCAGACTAATACTCTACGCAACAATGCATGATGACCTAAGACATGGAATATTGTTGACTTGACGACAGTGCTCTCGTCTCCTTACTTCTGGGTGTGTCTCCAGACACGCCGTCCTCCTGATTGTATCGGCCCAAGTTCGTCGACGGAGCTAACTTCAGTTGAGCGAGAATGCGCTCGATTCATGCCTTCCCCACCACGTGATTTGCCGCGGGCCGAGCTCGGGCGAGCCAATCAGACGAACGGGAAGTGCATTGGGTTTCCTTGGTCCATTTCGAGGGGGGTGTCGGTTATCACAGGACGGAGTGCGGCGATGGGGGGGGGGGGGGGGGGGGGGGGAGGGAGAGAAGCACGCTCGCGATTTGCGTTGGTGGACGCGTCCGGCCGTCCGATTGTGCTGGTCGGCCAACACCTCTGCTTCGCATCATCATCTGCCGCACTTGCCGACGTCACGTGGGTCCAGTCGTGCTCTGCTTGCCCCGATGCGGTGATTCGACCGAGCCCGCGCCCATCTCGAAGCGAAGGCACGATCCGCAATGGGGGTGATGGCGATTCCACAAACCATGTGCCCGGCCATTCCCACCCGGCACTCTCGCAGGCCTGCCACCGACGGGCACTTGTGCGGGGAGCTCGCGCAAGCTGGGGGCAGTCCACGGCAGGTCTGCGACTTTTTCGGCCCCCGGGCCCGAGCTCTCGGGCGACGGTCGCCCAGTCGTTGCGCATGATCTGCGCGAGTAGTACGCTGGCACGCATCTCATCCTGATCGACGTCCTTGCTGACGGCAGACGGATGAGAGCTTGGCGTGACCGTCAGGCTTGCGGGTCAGGTGGCGACGGGGATGGCAGATTGCGTGCACAATGCATTTGCATCCGGGAGTGGACGGACGAGGATGGGTGCCGCAATTGGTGCCGCAGTCGTTGGAGCAGGAGCCGACTCCGCGGCCCAGGCGCGACGACTAGCCCTGAAGCATACTCACACTCGCCGACGGCAAGAACTCGATGTGGTCCGGCGCGAAGTCGGCATCTGTCTCATGCGGCGCATCCGCAGCTGTGCCTACGAGAGGCAGATATCAGCCGAGGAGAACGGAGAGCATGCGGCGACGCGGCACGGCAGGACTACTCACCGTGGACAGAGTCCTCGACCCAGCCGTGTTGGATCCTCAGATTCCAGAAGGTGCAGACAAGGCGGTTGACGACGTCAGGCGCAAGCTGATTGCGCTTCAGGCTGTGGACGAAGCTGTGCGGCGACCAGTTGCGCTCGATGCCTTCCCCGACGGGCACCACGGCCAGCGAGATGATGCACAACTCGGCCAGGTCGGGCTGCTCGTCGACCCAGAAGTTCTGCCACCACCGGATGGGCGTCATCTGGTCACTGGCCATCCAGACCACGTTGTTGGCGAACGGGCCCTGCTTGACGCGGAGCAGCGAAAGCATGCCGAGCAAGGCGGCGGCCTTGGCGGCACGGTTGTCGCAGTACTTGAGCAGAAAGGCCTGGAGGGCGCGCGATTGGGTCTCCTCGGTGCTGTCCAGGATGGCGGGGCGACGGTGGCGCTCCTGCGGGTCGGCCAGGTAGGCAATGAACATCAGGGGCGCGTCGACCAGCGCGTGGGTGAGGTGCTGCCGGCTGGGCACCTTGAAGGCGGGCCGCAGGGTGCGAAGGAAGGCGCGGAAGGCGGGATGCTCGGTGACGGCGGGACTGAGGCCGGCCGAGTGGATCCACTGGGCACAGGCGGCCGTGGCCGTGTCCTGCTCGGCGGCCGACATGGCGCCGATGCCGCGCGTGCGGGCGCGCTGCTGCTGCTGCACCTCGGCGGCCGACGGCAGGGTGGGGTCGAGCCGATGCGGCTGGTATGTCCGCCACAGCGGCTCGGGCAGGTCGGCGCATCGCTGGAGGTGCTCGATCACCCGCGCCTTCTCGTTGGACGTCCATTCGGTGTTGCAGTGCCGGCAGGTGACGCGCGGGTGGCGCTTGCCGGAGTCCTCGTCCAGGTTGCGCTTGACCTCCAGCCAGCACTCGTCGCGTCCGCGCGGCATGTCGCGTGCGGCGGAAGGCCTCGGCAGTGTTGACACGCTCCTGCCTGCAACGCCGTGTCTTTGGTCGTGGTTGCCGTGTCTTCCGTCGCGGCTGCCGTGTCTTTCGTCGTGGCTGCCGTGGATGGTCGGGATGTGGATTCCACTGTGGTTGCCGTCGGCACGGAGTGGAAAGGGTCTGCCGCCCGGGGAGCCCGCGCGGAAGTCGCGCGGGACAGGGTGTGGGGCGGCCGCGGAAAGTGGAAAGAGCCCCGCGCCACAAAACCCTGGTGGTTTCAACAACTCTCCCGACCCGGCTTGATCCGACCCGCACATCCCCTCCCCGTCCCCGTCCGCATTGGCTGCCGTGGAATCGGGTGTGTGGCTGTGTGGCTGTGTGGCTGTGGGGTTGTCGCAGGCAGCAGCACTCACTCCCACACACACACCACGCTTGCACTTCGTGCCCATCCCGAATCCCGCCCGTCTCGGAAGTGCTCTCGGTGGCCGTCGTTGAGACGGATTCGGCTTTGAACACTCTACGGACCATCAACACACTCAATTACAGCATCGGCAGCCGGCCGTCTCACAGCACTCTTCCAGCAGTGGCCGCCTCACTGCGGTCCTTGGTCTGCACCTTCTTCAGGCCTTTGCCCATTTGGATCTGCTCAAGCAGGCCGCTTCGGTCGGGCATCCCGGCTGGCGGGCCAGAACTCGCGCTGGGCATGGTTGGGGGCGGTGGCGGCCCCGGTGGCGGAGGAGGCGCGCCGAACCCCGGTGGCGGAGGAGGGGGTGGAGGTGCGGCAAGTGCGTCCAACGAGCCCGGCATGGGCGGAGGTGGTGGAGGTGCGCTGGGAATGCTGCTGGTAGGCGGAGGACTGGCGATGCGGCCTGCGTTGGCGGGAGAGCCGGGCCCAGAGATGGGGCTGTCCATGGCAGAGAGCGGCCGTGGTGGAGCCATGGTGCCGAATAGGATCGATGCGAGTTGCTTAGCACTGCCGCCTTGTGGCTTGTCGTTGTCGTCGCTGTCATCGTCGCTGGAGTCAATCACGGACCAGTCATCCTCATCCGCAGCTTTCGACCTCGTCCGGCTGGGCGCTGAGACCGGGTCAGGGAGCGATTGCTGCTTCGCAACATCTTGCTGCGCGAGACGATGAAACGGGTTCGTGTCTTTCTTCTCCGTGGCTTCGGGTGATGTCACGTTCGGAGTGGTGCCTGCGCATTGGTTCATGCTCTTGAAGAATGGATTCTTGGACTCAGCAGGTGGGCTCGTCACAGTAGCAGCAGGGCTGGTCTCGTGCATCGACGGCGGTGGAGGCGACGGAGCCGATGTTTCTGGCAAAGGAGGAGCTACTGGTGGCGAGGTCGGCGGCTCGTTGATCTTGGGCAGTTCCATGCTTTGTGTTGATGTGCTGTCGGCAGGCGTGTCGCCACGGGCTTCATCATCGTCACTAGAATCATCATCGTCCATGCTCTCAAGCTGCAGGCGAAGCTGCCGTTCGCGTTCCTTTGCAGCCTCGATCTCCGCTCTCTGTGCAGCGAGACGAGCCTCCTTGTCCGCGTTCTCACGCTTCGCAGCTTCACGCGCTTTCTTCTCCTCCGCTTTCTTAGCTTTGCCCGCCTTGACCTGCTCTTCCAGCGCGCGGAGAGATGCTTCGGCTTCCTGTCGTTGCTGCTGGAGCTCGCGTTCTTGACCTGCCTCTTCCGATCTAGTTTCATAATCAGCATACGATTTCACTTCCTGCTCTTCTGCTTCAACATACTCCATCCGCTCAGTCTCCTTGGCTAAAGCCGCTTCCTGCTCTCGCACAGCCTGTTCCTTGATCTGATTCTCGGCTGCCTTGACTTCAATCTTGTGGCTGTCGCTCTGCAGGCTCCCGCTCCTGTTCTTCCGGGGCGCTGGAAGAGGAGGCTTACGCTTGCCAGCAGTAGAAGTAGCAGGAGGGGATGGTGGTGCGATCGACTCTCCATCGATCCTCGCCTGCCTCTCCTGCTCACGTCTTGCATCTTCCTGCTCTGCTTGTCGTAGTTTAGTCTCCCGCTCTCTTCTTTCACGTTCTGCTCGTTGCGCCGGGCTTTCGCCGCCACTCTTAGAAGGGGCCTTGATACCCAGCGCAGCAAGGCGCTCAGCCATGCGCTGTTCTGCTTGCTGCTTGATGAATGCTGCGCGCTCCTCAGCAGTGCGATAGCTCGAGTATGAGGAGCCAGTGGTCGCAGGTGACGATGCAGCTGGAGCTCTGCTCGAAGCAGCGCTCCCAGTCCCGGTGACAGGCGTGCCCGCTCGGCTCGAATCCTGCTCAAGCGTAGGTTTGGCACGAGGTCGAGGCTTCTCTTCGTTGCGTACGCGAGCAGCGCGCGAACTACGCTGCAGCTCAAAGATGAAGTCCTTCACCTCGTCCTCGACGCCGAGACCGTCCTCCCATCGTCGTCGCTCATGCTCGTTTGCAGCGCTCTCGCCGCCTTCCCTCAAGCTGGATTCGAGGCCTTTGCTATATTCTGTCACGCTCTCCTCAACATCGCGGACCATCTTCTCATTGTCTTCGCGTTCCCGAGCGACACGCTTGCTCTCTTCTTCGAGACGCTGTACCGCAGCAGTGCCATCGTCGGCTATTTCAACCTTCTTGCCAGTCAAGGCGGCCGACCTTTGCTGCATCATTGCCTTGGCTCGAGCTTTTAGGCGATCGCTCTCTGTGACGGCACCGCCTGGTCCAGTACCAACAATTGCCTGCGCAGAGCCTGGATTGGCTTTGGCGTCCTTGAGCCGGAACAGCTCCAGTTGAGCATCCGCGATAGCACGCTCGCAACGTCTAACATGGCTCGCGAGCTCAGGCAGACGATCTTGCATGCTTCGCAGCTGTCTCTGCAGCGCCCGTCTTTCGGCATCAGAATCGCCGGTCTTGAACGCGCCATTCGGATGACTATCGATGTCCTCTTGTATACGCCTGATCCTTCTGTACAGCTCTTCGGCCTCTTTCCTGTCCTTGCGATCCAAAGCATCCTCTTCGTCGGCCTTGCTTTCATCTTCAAAGTCCATAGCGTCTAACAGCACCTGCTTTTCGCGGATTGCCTTCTTGAGCTCGCCGATACTCATGTCGTCGGCGGTGTTGATGCTGCTAGTGTCGCTCAATGCCGGTGAACCAGATCTGGCGTGATCGCCCACTCTTCGTCTTGCGGAAGATCGATATCCGATGTCATCGTCATTGTTCTTGAACACTGTCGCATCTTTGCGAGCACCCGAAGCACCGTTCGCCTTGAACGAGCGGCCCTTGAGGTAGCTCACGCCAGTCCTTTGCGGCTGCAGGAAGGCGCCCGACGACTTGCGCTCATCGGCTTCCCTGCTTAGCAGACCTTTCATGGCATCAATGCTGTTGTTGATATTGCGCGTCGAGGGCGGAATGAGCTCAGGCGGAAGCTGGTTCGGGAGAGGATATCCGTTCAACTTTCGGTAAATTAAGTGCATCGCGACAGCGAACTCGTCCATATTCAAGCGGCCCTTGTTGTGAGGATCGGAAAGCGTCCAGATGCGTTCAAGGTCAGGCTTGTCCAACCCAGACTGACCAAAGATCTCAATAGCTTGGTTGCCGGTGATGTAGCCCTTACTAAAACCGTCCCAAGCCTTGAACATTTCGTCGTAGATCTTCTTCTCGTCTTTCGTGACTGCCCATGGAACAGTAGCATTGCCTCGCAGACCTTGAGTGGTGAAGCCGGATTCTCTCCCGGCCTGAGGCATCATTTGTTGCTGCATGGCTTGGAGGTTCGGCAGTCCCGAAGCTGGAGCGTTGACCAGACCCCACTGGCCAGGACGACCAGTTGGTTGCGCATTAAGTGGCGCAGCCATTGGGTAGCCAGTCTGCTGTGGCACGAGACCTGAGTTCGGACCAAAGCCTGTTGGCATTGGCGGCATAGGGGGGCGAGGACCATTGTACCCATGTGCTTGCGGCATGCCTCCTTGGAAGCTAGTCTGCTGTGGTTGCAGTCCTGTCTGCATTGGCTGTTGGTACCCGGTCTGCTGTGGGTGCTGGAAGCCAGTTGCCTGTGGCACGAGACCTTGAAAAGCGCCTGTGGGCTGCGCAGTCAAAGTGCTGAGCAGTTGTGTGTTGCTCGGGTTCTGTGCTTGAGGCTGCTGGATTTGGGGAGGCTCGTTGAAGTTTGGCGCATTCGACGGGAGCACCGAGGCAGCCGAATTATCTTCAACCGCGAAGGAAATAATATCGACCATGCTTGATACCTCGTTGCGCACTTTTTCGGGCAGAGACGCAGGCAACGTCTTCCCCGTCAGCTTCAGGTTGCAGAGATACATTGCCAGTGCGAATTCCGGGAACAAGAGCTGTCCTGACTTGGTCGTATCTGACAACGCCCATACTTGCGCCAAGCTATTGCCATCCAGCTTACTTCTCAGCAGCAAGTGCTTCGCCTTCTCTCCGCTCAGGGCCTGGTCTCCGCTCGTCGCGCTCTTGAACAACTGCTCGAACTTGGCTTGGTCTGCAGCAGTGATGAAGCTCAATCGGATGTTCGGGATCTTGCTGCCGCCAGTCTTGGCGGGCACAGACGGTGCCGGCTGAGATGCCGATGAGCGAAAGGAGTTGGCCATATCGTTGCTCGTCATACCGGTAGGCTGCGGTTGCAAGGGCAGTGGAAAGCCAGCCTGCTGGGGTTGTTGAAAAGCCGATGGCTGCGGCTGCTGGAAGCCTGTCTGCTGGAAGCCTGTCTGCTGGAGATGCTGGACATTGATCTGAGGCGGTGGCTGCTGGACATTGATCTGAGGCGGCGGCTGCTGCTGGCCATGCTGCTGGCTATGCTGCTGGCTATGCTGCTGTTGAGGCGGCGGCGGTTGCTGCTGTCCCGGATATCCCGTCGCCTGAGGCTGCATTCCACTGGCGGGATATTCGGCATACTGCTGCTGCAACGGCGCCTGACCATACTGCGGTTTCTGCGCGCCATATGGCGGTTGTTGCTGGAACGCCTGTTGCTGGCCATATTGCGGTTGTTGGCGGGCGCTGTTGGCGCCCCCCAGATAAGAGTTGGAGCCAGAAAACATGTCCGCGACGACGGGCTATGCGGATGGATAATACATGGCGCAAGATGTCAGGTTCCCGGTGTGGTGGCTGGCCGGAGTGGATGTTCCGGAACAACTCAGGTCCCTGTCGATGCTTCAAGCCCCGTGCGTGTCCACCACGACAGACCTCGCATGAAACCCCGCCTATCACTCAGAGGGCTTCTAAAAGCACCTGTTTTCTTCCAGCTTCGTGAATTGGCTCGCAGTCGTATTGTTCTATCTCTATCGCCTATCTTGGCTGTCACCTATTTGGACATTGCTTCTTCTTGAAGTGAGCGGGGCTCTTGTAGCGTATATGACTAGTGAGCTGTACAGACCAGTAAGCTGTACCTTGAACGCGCGGCTAACGTATAAGCTACCCATCGTCTTAATGGTTACTCTATATAATATAAACTTACCCAGATCGAACAATAGAAAATTGTTTGATATATTCTCGACCGAGATTTATAAGATGTTGCGCCTTGGCTTGTTACAGTTAACAGATAGAAGAGAAAGACTAACACTGACAAGACCCTATTAAGCACTACTATAATTAACAGACCACATCTTAACAACTATTAGTCTAATTAAGACGAGTCTCTACACGTTGGAAGTGATCTAAACACGTAGATATTATTCGATACAGCTCTTTAAAGACTATATTGCAAACTGAGGAAAGTGTTACGGTGGCAGAAAGGGGTGGGACTAAGTAATGGGGTGGACCCTTGGAATTTTGGCTCGGCCCTTCTGGACCGAGCCGGGCCTTAGCACACTACCCCTAAAGCCCTTACACACTACTACATAGATTCCTTTCCCTCCTTAGTTCGAGATATAGTTATTAAAACAGCTGTATTAAATAATATCTGCGTGCTCGGATTATTATATCTCGAACTTATTAACTACACTAACCCCGCGCTGCGCGAAAGGGCCCGTTAAACTATCCGGCTACCTGAATAACGTACGCGCACACTACAGACAAACCAAACACCAGCACTGTAAGATAGCTATAGAAGGCTTCTCGACGGTAGAGGGCGGCGTTACTGGCTGCAGCGGAAAGAGAAAGACTAACAGAGCAAAGGACAGGCGCGCTAGCCTCCTAGACGACAGAGCGGTTATCGAAGGTCTTACTAAAGAAGAGATAAATAAAGTAAAGGAGGGTATAGCCGGCTATAAGGAGCTGTACGCCTATACGCCAGACGAGCTAGAGGCACACCTAGCAGAACACGGATCCGGAAAGGTATACGACACTATTACCTTTATCGAGAAGACGTTCTATAAGAAGATAGAAGAGAACAAGCAGTTAAGAGAAGAAATAGAAGCGGTAATAGCCGAAAAGGAATTAGCAGAGACTATTATCGACGTACTAAAGAACTAAGCGGCAACTCGACTAGCGTAACTAAAGGCGCTAAAGGCCTAATTAGCTGACATAGAGGCAGCGACGTCGTCGTTACTGCCGCTACTACAAGAAAACTAAGCGGAAACTGCCTTACCCGCAGCCTACAGCTAAGGTAGTACCTTAATAACGTTACTACCTAATCTATCGGCCTTTAGGAATAGAGACCCTAAAGATTGGGAGGCCTTTAAGAAGAAGATAAGAAACAAGATAAGTTGCGATTATGCTGGAAGCAGCGAAGAAGACAAGCTAGCCTATCTAGAAGCGCGATTAGAAGGCGAAGCGTTCTCGCTAGTAGCGGATCTAGAAGATGTAACCGCCGACGAAGCGATTAGAGCCCTAGACCAACGTTTTGGAGACCCCTTCTAAAAGAAGACAGCCTATAAGCAACTAGACAAGATTAACTAGAACCGGCTAACGTTTAAGGAGTTCTACGGACTGTTTAGGAAATATGCTATTAAATCTAAAGTGTGTAAAGATAAGCAGCTCTACTTACTAAGACAGAAGCTAAGCCCTAAACTAGCTAGAGCTATAGCTTCGGTAGAAGACGAAGATCTCAAAAGCTTCGTGCACTAGGCGAGGATTACTGCTAGAAACCTAAACTGTAAAGAGTTCAAGAATCTTGGTTTAGAAACTTAAAGCTAGGTATCTACATAAAGGAACTAATAGGCAGTTCCTTCGTCGTCCGCTGCTGTACAATTTGTACCTACGAAGCTAAGCTAGCAATTCCCCTCTATGCAGGGGTGCAGAGTTTTCCTCTCCCTATATAGTAGATATAGAGATTTCTCCCTAGGCAGGGGAGCAGGGTTTTCTCTCTATACAGGGTTGCAGGATTTTCCTCTATACAGAGGGTGGGGTCGTGCTAGAGCCTCTATACAGAGGGTAGGGTCGTGCTAGCGCTGCTAAGTCGCAATCCTTAGGACAGCGGCCAGTTTAGGCACAGGGCCTGGTAGGGCAGCGTCCCCTAACATTACCCTCCCTCCCTCTTTATAGTCTTGTCCCTGTACGTCGTTACCTTATACGCTCGCTCGTAGCGTTCCCTTTGCAACTAGTGTTTTTCTATACCTGTCTAGTTTAAAGTCGTCCGTCGTCCGGGCACTTGCTATCTGGCGATGCCTGCTAGGTGCTCCTGTCTTATTTGTTATTAAGGCGTCTGGTTACAGTTGCCTAGTTTGCTATTACCTCTCGTAGGCTGCAGTTACTCTATGTATTAGGTCCCTCCCTTTCTTTAGCTCTGCTATATCTCCGAGCCTGTCTATTAGGATCCCAAAGCTAAGGTAGAGGAGGACCTACAAGCAGTTATAAAGGTGCAGGAGGCGCTTAGTCCCGCCTAGGTTACTATTTTATATAGTCGCAGGCCTGGACTGTAGGTTGGTAGTAGGAATTTCGTATATGTACCTTAGCAGAGCTCCCGCTGTATATAGGTAAGCTGTCCTGTCCTTACCTGTTTATTTACCTGCCTTTTATTCCTTATTCGTCTATCTCCTAGTCTATTGCTCTAGCTATACATTCCGCGTCCGACTTGTACAGTCTAGCAGCAGCAGGTCGTCCGGCTAGTCGTCTTAGTTCCTGCTTAGGAAAGCTTTGTCCCGATATCTTAGTTGCTGTCCGGGGTTGTTAAGGACTTAGGTAAGTGTCCCGGCCTAATTTCGTCTACAGGGTAAGGTAGTAGGCGTTTACCTAGCGGTCGTCCGTACAGCCTCGGGCAGTCCGGCTATCTTGTACAGTCCTATTCTTTTCTAAACTATTTCCTCTATTCCCTCCCCTCTTCTATCCTTCCGCTCCCTATAACTAGGCTATGCCTCTTGCAGGTTATCCAGTGTCGTCTCTCCTTTCTTGTCCCTAGGGGTAGTATATCCCTAGTTTCCCTCTATTCCTACTCTTCTTTTACAGCTTCCTAATGTCCTCTGTAGCTGTCTAGTCTTGCTTGTAGCTGCCTAGTCCTGTAGCTACTATCTGTCCCGCCCTGTACAGTACAGTGTTACTATAACTGTTTACTAGGGTGTTTCCCCTCCTACTTATCTAGTGCCTATATGTCCTGGAAAGCCTCGTACAGTTCCTATATAGGCTCTGCCTAACCTGCCTACTTAACTAGATATTCCGTCTTCTTCTGCTTCTTCTAGCTCTTAAGGATTTCTTCTACCTTATACTCCTCCTAGTCTCTAGTTACGATTGCTAGGGGGCGTACGTCGTCCGTCGTCTAGTGCAGTAGGGGGTCTGTATATGCCGGCTATACAAGGTCTATATAGAAAACCGGGTAGATCCCTAGGGGAGTGTTAAGTCGTACAGCGTATGTCCCTACTAGCCGGACTACTATAAACTTCCGATTCTTCTAGTCTAGTTTCTTGCTTAGTCGGTCTATACGAATGTTGCGCTAGTTTAGCCAGACCTCGTCGCCTGCTTTGTACGTTAGTGCAGCCTGCTGACACTTGTTAGCCTGCTCTTCTGCATTCTGTTAGGCTATAGCTAGACTTGCTTTCGCCTATTAGTAGGCGTTCGTAATCGTCCGTACGATAGCTTCTCCCTACTGAATCGGGGATCGCATAGGGCGTAGGGTAGCGCTGCTTAGTATCGGCAAGAGCAGGGAGTAGTCGTATCTATAGGCTATAAAGAATAGGGACAGTCCTATAGCGTTAGCTGTACGGCTGTTAATAGCTAGTTCTGCTATAGGGAGAAGGCGGTTCCAGTTGGACTAGTCGTAGTTAACGTACGCTCTAATGTACGCCTCTAGCGTTAAGTTGGTCCTCTCCGTCGCACTGTCTATCTATAGGTGCTATGCCGTCGAGAGGCGGCGTTCTACGCCTAGTAACTGGCAGACCCTTGCCTAGAGTTAGCTTGTAAACTGCGTACTACAGTTAGACACAATTGATCTAGGTAGTCCGTATTTGCTAAACGTTGTCTGTACAAAGGCCTAAGCCGTGTCTTCGGCAGTAATAGAGTCTATTCCCTCTAGTATTACCCCCCTCGTTAGCTTATCTGATACTACTATAATGTTTCGCCGTCCGTCGCTCTCTGGCAGGTCTGTAATAAAGTCTACTATTAAGTTCTGCTACAGGCAGTCTAGTATCAGTAGGGGCTTTAGTAGGCCGTACTTCAGTTCCTGCTAGGGCTTCGTTCGTCCGCAAACGTCACAATTCTATACGAACCTACGGATGTCTTTCGCTATCGCCGGCCAATAGTAGTCCCTAGCGATAATACTGTACGTCTCCTCTCGCCCTAGATGTCCGGTTGTTATTTAATTGTACACCTGCTGTATTAAGCTCGTATAGAGCTTCTCGTCTGCAGGGACCTAAATCCGGTTCCGGAACTTTAGGTTGTTCTCCTCGTCTACCGAGCACTCCGCTGCTGACACCTTAAGATAGAGCTCTATAGGGAGCTTCCGCTGTCCTCCTTAAATCGCTGTACAGGTACCTTAGTAAACGTCGTCCTTTTCTACTGCCTCTTCCTACGCCTATAGCTAGGGTTCCTATATATGTGTCGCCGCTAGGCGGATAGTCTCCTCGTCTGGTTCTTCCTTAAACATCTAGAATGTTTATAATTTTAGTCTTTCATCGTTGTACGTTACTAGTATATCCTAGTCTCGTCTAGATAGTGCGTCGGCTCTGCTGTTGTCCTTTCCTTTACAGTACTAGAGTCTTATATTAAAGCGGCTTAGGTACATCGCCTATCGTACGTGTCTCTTAGAAAGCTTCTAGGATTGCGTAAAGTACTCGAGATTCTTATAGTTAGTTAGGGTAAGGAACTTAGGAACCGAGCGGAGTTCTCTATCCTATGCCTTGTAGCACTGTACGACTGCTAGCAATTCCTTGTTATAGATAGGGTAGTTGCATTCGGCTAGGGAGTTCTTCTTAGAGAAATACGCGTATAGGTGTAGGAGGCTATCTAGGCCTACCTGTAAGAGGATACCTCCTATACAGTAACCTAAGGAGTCGGTTTCCAGTATCGTTATACGTTCCGGATCGAAGGCGGCAAGCGTTGGTCCTATAGTAAAGAGCTCCTTTAGCTCGTTAAAGCTTCTATTACACTCGTCCGTCTACTTAAACTGCTTGTCCTTATATGTTAGCTTAACTAGGGGGCGTACTATCTCCGAGTCGTTCTGTATAAACTAGCGGTAGAAGTTAGCAAACCTAAGGAATTCTCGTACACCCTTAACACTTATAGGGAGCTTCTATTGCTTAATAGCATTAATCTTCTTCTTGTCTATACTAATGCCCTTCCCTGCCTCGATAATAAACCCTAGGTATTTCGTACGCTGTACACCGAATTTACATTTGTTAATGTCGAGGTACAATCCAGCCTGCTACAAATAGTCTAACACTTTCTTAATATCTCGTACGTAGTCCTTGCGGGTGCCGTCTGTAAATACTAGGGTATCGTCGAGGTATACAGAGCAGATATTGTCTAGGAGTCCTTGCAAAGATCTGTTAATATACCTCTAGAAGGTTGCTAGCGCATTCGTAAGGCCAAAAGGAGTAACAAGCTATTCGAAAAGTCTGTACCTCGTACAGAAAGCGGTTATCTATTTATATCCTTCCTTAATCCGTATCTTGTAGAAGGCTAAAATAACGTTAATATTAGTAAACTACTTTGCCTTGCTAATCTATCTAAGGGTCTTTTTAATAAGGAGTAGAGGGTACCGGTCCTTCTTAGTAATCGCGTTAATGCCTCTATAATCTACGCAGAAACGCAAGCCGGCCGAACCTTCCTTGTAAACAAACAGCACTAGGGCTCTAGCCGACAACGTACTTGCACGAATGAATCCTTTGGCAAGTAGGTCGTCTAGTGTCTTGCGCAGTACTAGGAGTTCTCTAGAGGACTAGCAGCTCCCTTCTGCTCGTCTCTTGTTAAGGGTAGTCTACCTACTACGCTCTCTTAGCGCCGGCCCTTAGCCGTATAGTAACGGCTGCCGCTACTCTCGTCGTCGTCGTTAGTTCCTAGTCTATAGCGTCCTGCTGCCGATAGAGGGGTTGTCGTATCTCGTAGGCGCAGCTTATCCGTCCGAGCCTGCGCTGCTAGTCGTCGATTATCCTAAGGAGATTACAGAATGCCTTGTACAAGGCTGGTCGCATTACGCCTACTAGTTCTGTTATAATCTCTCTAGAGAGTCCAACTTCTAGGGTAGTTACCTTTACCCTGTCCTCCTATTAGAGTCCTCCTGCCTCTACTAAGGTCTAGTTAAATTCCGTAAGGAACTCTTGTATAGTCTTGCATCCTTGGTTTATAGTGTTAACCTGTACGAGGGCTCGGCTTTCGCAGTCTGGGTCCTTATAGCTCCTGTCGAGAGCTGCCTAGAGCATCGTCGTAGTTGCTATTACTAGGTTGGCAATAGCCGTTTTATAGTACGGCAGAATTCGTGCTGCTGCCTTGCCCTTTAACCTCCTAAAGAGATACACTACCTTGTCTAGCTTAGTCGGGTATGCTCCTAAGTCGACTAGAAGCTTAGAGCGTATCTAGGCAGCCTAGGAGGGGTACTTAGCCAGTGCCTTACTATCGTAGGTAGTAACGTTAGGGAGTTTGCTCTTTGTAACTGTAGTGTAGGCTGTCGTGTTCGTCGTCGTCGTCGTAGGGGTCGGGTCGCAACCGGACGCCCTAAGCTGTCGGAGCTCCTGTTCCTGTCGGGAAATCGTCGAGGCCTAATAGCCTATTTGTTCTTTAAGCTAGGTCGCGCGCCTTAGCAGCTCTTCGTACGTGTTGCGCATATAATCCTGCATAGCCGTAGTTTCTATAGGGATGTCGCCGTCTATCTTCTTCGTTGTATTACTACAGTTACCGATAGTAAGATTAGTTCCTAATGTAAAGGATTTAAGAATCTTAGTTTAGAAACTTAAAGCTAAGTATCTATATAAAGGTACTAATAGGCAGTTCCTTTGTCGTCCGCTGCTGTACAATTTATACCTACGAAGCTAAGCTAGCAATTCCTCTCTATACAGGGGTGCAGAGTTTTCCTACCTCTGTATAGTAGGTACAGAGATTTCTCCCTAGGCAGGGGAGCAGGGTTTTCCCTCTGTATAGGGTTGCAGGATTTTCCTCCGCATAGAGGGTAGGGTTGTGCTAGAGCCTCTATACAGAGGGTAGGGTCGTGCTGGCGCCGCTAAGCCGCAACCCTTAGGACGGCGGCCAGTTTAGGCACAGGGCCTAGCAGGGCGGCGTCCCCTAATATAAACGTATACAGAAAATTAGCAGCGCGCGAAGCGATTTAGAAGTCGTTGTTAGTGTCGACTACGCGCCCCCCTACAGCGCCTTTCCGACGAGGCCTATAGCAGCTATCTTATTCGCCGCGTTCGCCGTTTGTCCCTACTTGCTACACATGCGGAAAGCCTGGTTATATCGCTAGTAGATGCCAAGCAATAAATTAGCAGAAGTAGGAATATCGCACTACGAAGCTACCGCTACTAAGAAAGACTATCTAAGCTATAGAGCCGGCGCCGAACAACACTGACAGTGTAGATAGTAGAGTGCTACTAAGGATAATAGGAAAAGATCAGCTAGACGGATAGGCCCCCTATCCAGTATAGACAATAGGGCACCGATACGATCCGCATCGCTAGAAGAGGGAAGCATTAACAGTTTTAATAATCTGCTCTTAGCGGCAGTAGAAGTAAATGCAGAGACTGCTATTATCCTTCTAATTACTGTCTACACCCTTAACGGCTTACACTGCCCCCTTTATTTAAGAGCCTTTATCGATACAGGAGTACTTATCGGTACGGCGATCCATTATCGACTAGTCTAGAAACTAATAAACGGATACAGTTATCTAGTGGAATTAGCGTCGCTAACACGAATTTTGGCATATAACGGACAAGACACAGAGAGTGTTACGTAATATGTGCTATTAAAGACTACCTTAGCTGGTCGCACTACAGAAGCGACGTTCCGAATTATAGATATTGGACAGTTTAACATTATTATAGGGCAGAAATAGATAAAGAACTAGAAAGCCGTTGTTAACATAGGTAAAGGCACACTTAGATTTAAAATCTAGCAGAGCGGCGCTGCCGCTACGGAATCGGTCACTGTCGTCGCCGCTAAACCGAACGTTACGACTACTAGAGCGGTTCCGTCCGGCTGATCCGACCCTCTAGAGACTATCGGAATAATAAGCTCGGAAGCCTTAATGACCCTCGCAAGGTCGCCGGGGAATAAGATCTACGCTATATTAATAAAAGACATCGAAGTCTACTAGAAGATAATAGCAGAAGAAGAAGTAGACCTGCTAGAGGTATTACTGAAAGAACTCTATAGTTACACCAACGTGTTCTTAAGAGCTAACTCCAACCTCCTGCCGCTCTACCGACCGGAATATAACAACAAGATCCGGTTAAAAGAAGGAGCCGCATTGCTAAGAACCGAACCCCTAAGACGCTTATCGCCAGCCGAGCTGGACTAAGTAGAAGTGTTTGTTCGAGAAAACCTAGCGAAGAAGTTTATTACGCCGAGCTCTGCTAAGTATACGTTACCGATCCTGTTCGTACAGAAACCTGGAGGTAGTCTCCGACTGTACGTAGACTACCGAGGCCTTAACGAGGTTACTAAAAGAGATGTATACCTACTGCTGCTAATTAATAAGACTATACAACGAGTAGCGAAAGCTAAGTAGTTTAGCAAACTGGACATCCGCTAAGCGTTCTACTAATTAAGGAACAAAGGAGGGCAGACAGAAGACCTTACGACGTTTGCTACGCGTATAGGCAATTTTAAGTAGTTAGTTATGCCTTTCGGCCTTACTAACGCGCTAGCAGTATAGTAGCGTTTTATAAATTACACCTTTATAGACATGCTGGAGCGGTTCGTGTCTATTTACTTAGACGACATCCTTATCTATACTAATAGAACGAGAGAGCAACATACAGACTACATTAAGAGAGTGTTAGCTAGACTCTGCGAGGTTGGCTTAAACGCGGACACAAAGAAGAGCGAGTTCTATAAAACTAAGGTTAAATATCTTAGTCTTATCGTTAGAAGAGAAGGAATCCGGATAGACCCCTTAAAGGTTACTGCTATCGTAGAGTGGAAGCAGCCGAAGTCCAGAAACACTACCTAAATCAGAGCTTTTCTCGGATTCTGCAGCTACTATCGACGATTTATTAAGGACTATAGCAAGATAGCAAGACCCCTCAATAAGGCATTCAAGAAGGGGGCCGCTAGCCTATAGAATAAGAAGTGCACAGAGGCTTTTAATCGGCTAAAAGAAGCGGTGGCCTTAGTGCCAATGCTGGCGCACTTCCGACTGGAAAAGACGATCTACCTAGAGACGGACGCATCCAATATAGTAACTGCAGGGGTCCTTTCTTACTATAATAACAACGACGAGACCCTCTATCTAGTAGCTTTCTTTAGCAAGTCTATAAACGAGGCTAAGCGGAACTACACTATCTACGATAAAGAACTGTTAGCTATTATCTAGGCTTTTAAGGAGTAGAAGCTAGAGCTTATAGCTAGAAAGAGCACGGTCCAGGTTCTTACAGACTATTAGTTACTAACCTATTTTATAAAGACGCAGAAGCTATCGCGCTGCTAAGCCCGGTAGGCCGCCTACTTATCTAGATTCGACTTTAAGATTACCTATCGACCCAGAGCTTAAAATAGAAAGGCTAATGTGCTAACAAGAAGAGAGGGGAAGACTAGCTGCGCGAAAGAAGATCCGAACATGTTCCAGAAGGTGTTAACCGAACGGATAGTAGACGCTAAGATGTTAAAAGAAGCAGGGATCTACGCAGTAGAGCCGCCGACCGAGGAAGAGACACTCTACGAGAAAGTAGAACAGCTTAATTAGCAGCAGAAGCTTGGTAGAACTGGCTTAGGGAAGCTAATAGTTCTAGAAGAACTAATTACAGAGGTTATCTAGCTAGTCTATAGTTCTAAGGATGTTAGCTACGCCGGCTTAAAGAAGACAATAGAAGCCGTAAGGACGGTCTACTAGTTTCTGCGGATCTTCGAGCGGATTCACCGGTTTATCGCCAATTGCTACGTGTACAGAGCTGCAAAGCTGCGTTACGGCCTTCTGGCTAGTCTACTAAAGCTACTTCCGATCCCTAAGAAACTGTAGTAGCACATTACGATAGATTTCGTAACCGGCCTGCCGGATTCCAATAGATATAATGCCATTCTTAACGTAGTAGACTGCTTAAGTAAGGAATGCTACTTTATCCCCTGCTAAGCAAAGGATAAAGGAACTACTACAGAAGAAATGGCGAGAATGCTAATTTAGTATATATAGAAGCACTATAGCCTACTAGACACTATTACTACGGATAGGGGTCCTCAATTCGCTGCGGACGTATAGAAGGCCATTAACTAAGTTCTCGAAATTTGCGGAAAGCTTAGTATAGCCGCTTACCCTTAGACCGACAGTTAGTCTAAAGTGGCTAACTGTAAGATAGAGAAATATCTACGAATCTTCTGCAGCTATTATTAAGCAGAGTAGGTTAAGGTACTGCCAATAGCCAGATTCTGCGCTAATTCGGCACAGTCCGAGGCTACCTTACTAGCGCCGTTCGAGATAACTTATAGCTATCTTCCGAGAATAAGCTTCCAACTGCCGAACGAACCTAGCTCTTCGGAACCCTCTACTATCACTTCGTTAAAGAGAGTCGCCGCCGCTGCGGCAGAAGTGCTTAAATCTTAGATAAAAGAGGCGATCTAGGTAGCGAAAGAAGCGATAGAATCGGCTTAGAAGAAGATAGTAACTCGAGCTAATAGAAAGCGGTTACCGATAGAATTTGAAGAAGGCTAAAAGGTATAGCTTAATACGCAGAACCTAAGGCTAAAAGGCAATGCCAAGCTTAACCCCTGCTACGTAGGCCCGTTTACGATAGTAGAAAAGAGGTCGCCGGTAACCTATCGGCTCTAGCTACTAAAGTCGTTCCAAATCTACGATATTTTCTATTCGGATCTGTTAAGTCTAGACCCTAAAGACAGTCTTCCAGAACAGGGGTTCGCTAAACCCCTGCCGATCGAGATAGATAGTAAGGAAGAAGAGTAGGAGGTAGAGAATGTAATAGATATAAGAAAGATAAGAGGATCTATCGAAGCGAGGATCTTATAGAAGGGGTAGCTAGAAGACTATAAATAGTATCTGGTCGAGAATCTCCAAAATTTAGCAGAGCTATTAAGAGAGTTTTACGTCCGGAACCCGAAGAAGCTGAGGCCTAAGTAGCTCCGAGGTTAATAGCTCTAGAAGAGATAGAAGAAGAAGACAATAAAAAAGAAGGAATAGAAGAAAAGAAGGACGAATTAAAAAAAAAAGAGAAAGGCAGACAAGATAAGTAAGCGGTCGAGGGCGACCGCTAGTAAGGGAGGGGGGTAGTGTTACAGTAGCAGAAAGGGGTAGGACTAAGTAATAGGGTGGACCCTTAGAATTTCGGCTCGGCCCTTGCAGACTAAGCCGGGCCTTAGTACACTACCCCTAAAGCCCTTACACACTACTACATAGATTCCTTTCCCTCCTTAGTTCGAGATATAGTTATTCAAACAGCCGTATTGAATTATATCTATATACTTAGATTAGAAAGGAAGGAATCTATATAGTAGTAGATGTAGGCTTTCTTAGGGGTAGTTGTTACAGATTTGGATCGTAGCAGCGTATAGGGCACCTAATACCAATAACTAGTATCCTGTTTAAAGTAACTAGTTTCCCTCTAACAATCTTACCTACGCTCCTTTTGTATATATATAAGGGCAGCGCAAGCTGTCCTTAGTAGCAGGCTATCCTTATGTCTATAGTTGTGCCGTAAAGGTACCTCTGTACGCCTGTAAGACCTCCCTAGTGGTTATTCTATAACAATTACCTCTCCTCCCTAAGGCAGATGTCCCTAGCTGCCTACTAGAGTTATACTTCCTTACTAGCTGCCTACTAGAGCCATACTTTTTGCAGCTTTTTTTACCTGCGCCTTAGTGCCTTAAGAGGTAAGCAGCCGGTGCATTATAGGAGTCTATACACTATGTTAGGGGCTTAAGAATCTTAGTTTAGAAACTTAAGGCTAGGTATCTATATAAAGGAACTAATAGGCAGTTCCTTCGTCGTCTGCTACTGTATATTTTGTACCTACGAAGCAAGCTAGCAATTTCCCTCTGTATAGGGGTGCAGAGATTTCCCTCTGTATAGGGGTATAGAGATTACCCTCTATATAGGGTATAGGGGGAGGGAATGCTAACTCAGCTAGGCCAGGTTAGGACTTAGCCTAGCTAGGTCTTGCTAGCGCTGCTAAGTCGTACTCCTTAGGGGGACGGCCGGTCTAGGTCCGGGACCTGGCAGGACGGCATCCCCTAACAATACCCCCCTCCTCCCTTATAGTAGTCTCTTTGTACAGGTTTAGCATTCCTGCGTCGCATTCTAGCAGTTTCCTATCGTCGTCTAGTTACTGTTGTGCAATTAAGCTATCTAGTAACGATAGCCTTACCTGCTATTGCTTTATATAGCAAACAGCTAGCTGTGTATCGGGTCTATCGTTTTCGTCGTCCGGCTTTTACGCCGTCTGTCTATCCTTTTCTTACTATACTATCCCCTGTAGCATCTAACTCGTACAGTCCAGTAGCGGCTATGTGTCTAGCGTTGGCCTAGTCGTCGGCCTGTACAGACCTGTGCTAGGTAACTGTCTAGAGGACTAGCTGCAATTCTACCCGCTACCTAGATGTTCCTGCCTATCGCTGTTTGCAGCTGCCTAACTGGGACTGTAGCTGCCCTACCTGCCCCTATCTTTTACAGTTAGCGCTTGTCCTATCCTACTGTCTCTCTATCTATCCGTTACTGTCCTATAGCTCTCTACTAATCTATTACTGCTCCTACGACGCCCTATTAACTATTATGCCCTGCAACTAGCTTGTACGATCCTGTAGTAGTAACGCTCCGGCCGCTAGCCCTGTCGCTATCCCCTGTCTAGCTAGGATCCCGCTCCGCTTCGAGCTCCTAGAGTAAAACGCTAAGTACGACTGGGAACTGCGCTACTAGTTCGTACAGTCTTGTCTACGCTCTGTCCTTCCTAACTAACGATTGTAGCTGTTTTACCTAGTAGCAGCAAGACGCTGCTTAGCTCCTATTCTATTCTTTCTAGTGTAACCCTGCCTGTATTACGCCCTGCTGCCTCTATACTGCCTAACCCTCGTACATTAATGCAGTTCTAATTGCTAGCTGTAGCTAGTCCTACTGTACCTGTACTAACTATCCTTAGGGCTTGTTCGCCCTATACTGTCTAGTAGGGTTCTAGGCTAGTACTTGTGCTTCCTGTAAGTAGAAGGACAGATCGCTATACTGCTCTATACGCTGTCTAGGCGAGGGACGTAGGGGCACTAGGGCGCTGCTAGTTAATAAGTTGGAGTCGGACGATAAGGACTGGGAGGTCGTCGAGATTTCGGACGACAATGCCCTAGTCCTGTCCGTCGTCGAGATCTCGGATAGCGACGAGCCGGGCCTGTCGTCGTCTATAGTAGTAAGATAGCAGGACAGTTACTAACCGGCGCCTATGCAATTCTAGACTGTGTAGTCCTAGGTAATTTCGTACAGTCCCTACGTTCTACTTCTCTTTCCATCTTAGTCCTATTCCTATATAGCTGCCTAGTCCTGCCTATAGCTGCTATCTCCTCTTACTATATAGCGTAGTACTACTGTAGCTGTCTAGAGGAGTGTCTTCCCTCCTACCTGTCTAGCGCTAATGTGTCTTAGAGAGCCTCGTACAGTTCCTATATAGGCTCTGCCTACCCTGTCTACTTAACTAGGTATTCTATCTGCTTCTGCTTCTTCCGGCTCTTAAGGATTTCTTCTTATCCGAGCACGCAGATATAATTCAATACAGCTGTTTTAATAACTATATCTCGAACTAAGGAAGGAAAGGAATCTATACGGCGGTAGGTAAGGGCTTTAGGAGTGGGTGCGCCAAGGCCTAGCTTAGTCCGGAAGGGCCGAGCCGAAATTCTAAGGGTCTATCCTATTACTTAGTCCCACCCTTTCTGCCGCTGTAACACTACCCCCCTTTCTTACTAGCAGTCGCCCTCGACCGCTTACTTATCTTATCTGCCTCTCTTTTTTTTTTTTAATTTGATTCGTCCTTCTTCTCTTCTTTTTTTTCTTTTTTATTATCTTCTTCTATCTAATTCGCAGCTCTTTCTACAGAAATCCTTCTTAAAATCGACGTTACTTGTTCGTTTCTTCTACTTCGAAAACATCGTCCTTTCGTTATGTTCTTTCTCTTCTCGTATTGTCGCTATCTAAAATCCTTTACTTGGCGTCTATCTGATCTGAGCTGGCAGCTATCTAAGCTGCAGCGTAGCTGGCCTGTGCGCCTCTACGGAGGGTCTATATAGATCTATCTGCAGCGCGCTATCTCTTCTTCTTTTCCTTCTCTACTAAGGCCTTAAGCGCTATCGCAAAGCCGCCGTTGCTAGCGCTGTCTACGAAATCGATCGGCTGCGAGCCTTTCTTGTTTAGGGCGGCGTTAACAATCGTCGCGTCGATGCGATAGCGGGGTCTCCGATTGTTGTAATCGGAGACCAAAGTGCACTGCTGCGATCGCTTCTGTCGGTTTCCGCACTAATACGGCGGACGTAGCCTTTCTCTTTCTTCTATCTCTTTTAGAGCTATTAACTTCGGAGCTACTCTAGCATCGGCTTCTTTGGGTTCTAGACGTAAAACTCTCTTAGCAGCTCCGCCGAATTTCGGAGATTCTTAACCGGATACTATTTATAGTCTTCTAGCTATCCCTTCTATAATATCCTCGCTTCGACAGACCCTCTTATCTTCTTTACGTCTATTACGTCTTCTACCTCCTACTCTTTTTCTTCGCTATCTATCTCGATTAGTAGAGGTTCAGCGAACCCCTGTTCCGGAAGGCTGTCTTTACAGTCTAGACTTAGCAGATCCGAATAGAAGACATCGTAGACACGGAACGATTTCGGTGGCTAGAGCTAATAAGTTACTAGCGACCTCTTTTCTACTATCGTAAACGGACCTACGTAGCAGGGGTTAAGCTTAGCATTGTCTTTTAGCCTTAGGTTCTGTATATTAAGCTATACCTTTTAGCCTTCTTCGAATTCTATTAGTAACTGCTTTCTATTAGCTCGAGTTACTATCTTCTTCCAAGCTGATTCTATCACTTCTTTCACTACCTGGATCGCCTCTTCTATCTAAGATTTAAGCGCTTCTGCCGCGGCGGCGGCGACTCTCTTTAACGAAGTGATAGTAGAGGGTTCCGAAGAGCTAGGTTCGTTCGGCAGTTGGAAGCTTATTCTCGGAAGATAGCTATAAGTTATCTCGAACGGCGCCAGTAAGGTGGCCTTAGACTGTGCCGAATTGGCGCAGAATTCGGCTATTGGCAACACCTTAACCCACTCTGCTTAATAATAGCTGCAGAAGATTCGTAGATATTTCTCTATCTTACGGTTAGCCACTTTAGACTAACGGTCGGTCTAAGGGTAAGCGGCTATGCTAAGCTTTCTGCGAATTCCAAGAACTTAGCTAATAGCCTTCTATATGTCGGCAGTAAATTAAGGACCCCTACCCGTAGTAATAGTGTCCGGTAGGCTATAGTACTTCTATATATACTAAATTAGCATTCTCGCCGTTTCTTCTGTAGTAGTTCCTTTATCCTTTGCTTAGTAGGGGATAAAGTAGCGTTCCTTACGTAAGCAGTCTACTACGTTAAGGGTAGCATTATATCTATCGGAATCCGGCAGGCCGGTTACGAAATCTATTATAATATGCTGCTACAGTTTCTTAGGGATCGAAAGTAGCTTTAGTAGACTAGTCAGAAGGCCGTAACGCGGCTTTGCAGCTCTATATTCTGCAGAAACTAGTAGATTGTCCTTACGGCTTCTATCGTCTTATTTAAGCTAGCGTAGCTAACATCCTTAGAACTGTAGACTAGCTGGATGACCTCTGTAATTAGTTCTTCTAGAACTATTAGCTTCCCTAAGCCTGTTTTGCCAGGCTTCTGCTGCTAATTAAGCCGTTCCACTTTCTCGTAGAGCGTCTCTTCTTCTGTCGGCGGCTCTATCGCGCAGATCCCTGCTTCTTTCAACACCTCGGCATCTACTATCCGTCGGTCAACACCTTCTGAAACATGTTCGGATCTTCTTTCGCGCGGCTAGTCTTCCCTTCTCTTCTCGTTAGCGTGTCGGCCTTTCTATTTTTAGCTCTAGGTCGATAGGTAATGTTGAAATCGAATCCGGATAAGTAGGCAGCCTACTAAGCTTGGCGACGCGATAGCTTCTACGTCTTTATAAAACAGGTTAGCGACTAATAGTCTATAAGGACCTAAACCGTGCTCTTTTTGGCTATAAGCTCCGGCTTCCACTCCTTAAAAGCCTGGATAATAGCTAGCAGTTCTTTGTTGTAGATAGCGTAGTTCTGCTTAGCCTCGTTTATAGACTTGCTAAAGAAAGCCACTGGATCGAGGGTCTCGTCGGCATTATTATACTAAGAAAGGACCCCTGCAGTTACTGTATCGGAAGCGTCCGTCTCTAGATAGATTGTCTTTTCCAGTTAGAAGTGCGCCAGAACTGGCGCCGAGGCTACTGCTTCTTTTAGTCGGTTAAAAGCCTCTGTATACCTCTTATTCTATAGGCTAGCGGCCTCCTTCTTCAATGCTTCGTTTAGGGGTCTCGCTATCTTGCTAAAGTCCTTAATAAATTGCTTATAGTAGCTGCAGAACCCGAGAAAAGCTCTAATTTAGGTAGTGTTTCCGGATTTTGGCTGCTTCCATTCCGCTACGGCGGCGACCTTTGCAGGGTCTATCCGAATTCCATCTCTCCCAACCATTAGACCGAGATATTTTACCTTGATTTAATAGAATTTGCTCTTCTTCGTATCTGCGTTCAATCCAACCTTGCGGAGTCTAATTAGCACCCTCTTAATGTGGTCCGTATGTTGTTCTCTCGTTCCGTCGGTATAGATAAGAATATTGTCTAGGTAAATAGATACGAACCGTTCTAGCATATCTATAAAGGTATAGTTTATAAAACGCTGCTACACCGCCGGCGCGTTGGTAAGTCCGAAAGGCATTACCAACTACTTGAAATTGCCTATGCGCGTAGCGAATGTCGTAAGATCTTCCGTTTGTCCTTCCTCGTTCCTTAGTCGGTAGAACGCTTAACGAATATCCAGCTTGCTAAACTACTTAGCTTTAGCTACTCGCTGTATAGTCTCGTCGATCAGCGGCAGCGGATACACATCTCTCTTAGTAACCTTATTAAGGCCTCGGTAGTCTACGCACAGTCGGAGACTACCTCCGGGTTTCCGTACAAAAAGAATCGGTAATGTATACTCAGCAGAGCTTAGCGTAATAAACTTCTTCGCCAGGTTTTCTCGAACAAACACCTCTACTTAGTCCAGCTCGGCCAGTGATAATCGTCTTAGGGGCTCGGTTCTTAGTAGCGTAGCTCTTTCTTTCAATTAGATCTTGTTCTCGTATTCTAGTCGATAGAGCAGCAGGTGGTTGGAGTCGGCTTTTAAGAACACGTTAGTGTATCTATAGAGTTCTTTCGGTAACACCTCTAATAGGTCTACTTCTTCTTCCGCTATTATCTTTCGGTAGTCTTCGATGTCTTTTATTAAGATAGCGTAAATCTTATTGTCTAGCGACCTCGCAAGGGTCGTTAAAGCTTCCGAGCTTATTATTCCGATTATGTCTAGAGGGTTAGGCCGATTGATCAGAACTGCTCTAGTGGTTGTAACGCTCGGTTCTACGGCGACGGCGGTGACCGATTCGGCAGCGGCAACGCCGCTCTGCTAAGTTTTGAATCCGAGTGTGCCTTTACCTACGTTAATAACAGCTTTCTGGTTCTTTATCTATTTCTGCCCTATAGAAATGTTAAACCTTCCGATATCTATAATTCGGAACGTCGCTTCCGTAGTGCGACTAGCCAGGGTAGTCCTTAATAGCACATAATGCGTAACACTCTCTGTGTCTTGTCCGTTGTACGCCGAAATTCGCGTCGGCAATGCTAATTCTACCGGGTAGCTATATCCGTTTATTAGCTTCTGAACCAGTCGATAGTAGATCGCGGCGCCGATGAGAGCTCCTGTATCGATAAAGGCCTTTAATTGAAGTGGTCGGTGCGAGCCGTTAAGGGGGTAGACCGTAATCGGAAGGATAATAGCAGTCTCCGTATTTACTTCCACCGCTGCTAAGAGCAGATCGCTACAACTATTAATGCTTCCTTCTTCTAGCGATACAGTCCGTAGCGGTGCCCTATTGTCTATACTGGATAGGGGGTCTATCCGTCGAGCTGGTCTTTTCCCAAGATCCCTAGTAGCACTCTACTATCTACACTGTCGGTGTCGTTCGGCGCCGGCTCGATAGCTTAAATAGTCTTTTTTAGTAGTAGTGGTAGCTTCGTAGCTCGATACTCCTGCTTCTGTTGGGCCGTCGCTGGACATCTAGTGGCGATATAGCTAGGCTTTCTGTACGCGTAGCAGGTAAGGACGAAAGACGAGTGCGGCGAATAAGATAGCTGCTGGGTGGGACCTTGGCGAAAAGACGCGGCGGTCGGGCGCGTTGTCGGCGCCGAGGATAGCTTCTAGTTCGATTCGCGCGATGCCGATTTCGCATAGGCGCTTAGGTTTCTAGCGGTGACTCTCGCTTAGTGCACGAAGCTCTCGAGGTCTTCATCTTCTACCGAAGCTATAGCTGCGGCCAGTTCAGGGTTTAGCTTCTGCCTTAGTAAGTGTAGCTGCTTATCTTCTAACACTTTAGCTCTAATAGCATATTTTCTAAACAGGCCGTAGAATTCTTTAAACGTTAGCCGGTTCTAGTTGATCTTGTCCAGCTGTTTACAGGCCGTCTTCTTTCGGAAGGGGTCTCCGAAGCGTTAATCTAGCGCTTTAATTGCTTCTTCGGCAGTTACCTCTTCTAGGTCTGCTACTAACGAAAAAGCTTCGCCTTCTAATCGCGATTCTAGGTAGGCCAACCTGTCTTCTTTGCTGTTTCCGGCACAATCGCAGTCTATCTTGTTCTTTATCTTTTTTTTAAACACCTCCTAATCTTTAGGGTCTCTTTCTCTAAACGCTAGCGGATAAGGTAGTAACGTTATCGAGGTGCTACCTTAAATGTAGGCCGCTGGTAAGGCAGTCTCCGTTTGTTCTTCTTAATGTAGCGGCAGCGCCGACGACATCGCTGCTTCTATTTCGGCTAACTAAGCCTTTAGCGTCTTTAGTTATGCTAGTCGATTCGCTGCTTAGTTTTCTAGTATATCGATAATGGTTTCCGCTAATTCCTTCTTAGCTATTACCGATTCTATCTCCTCTCCTAGTCGCTTGTTCTCTTCTATATTCTTATAAAACTTCTTTTCGACGAAGGTAATAATGTCGAACACTTTCTCGGCTCTATGTTCTGCTAGATATTCTCCTATTTTATCCGGCGTACGTGCGTACAGCTCCGTATAGCCTGCTATTCCTTTCTTCGCTTTATCTGTCTCTTCTTCCGTAAGGCCCTTAGTAGCCGTTCTATTGTCGAGGATGCTAATACACCTATCCCTCGGTCTGTTAGTCTTTCTCTTTCTGCTGCGGCCTGTAACGCCGCCCTCCACCGTTAAGAAGCCCTCTATAGTCTTCTTACAGTGCTAGTGTTTTGGTTTAGTTTGTAGTATGCGCGTGCATTATTCGGGTAGCCGGATAGTTCAACGGACTCTTTCGCACAGCGCAGAGTTAGTATAGGTAGTGAGTTCGAGATATAATAATCCGAGCATGCAGATGTAATTTAATACGGCTGTTTTAATAACTATACCTCGAACTAAAGAAGGAAAAGAATCTATACAGCGGTGGGTAAGGGCTTTAGGGGTAGTGTGCCAAGGCCCGGCTCGGTCCAGAGGGGCTGAGCCGAAATTCCAAGGGTCTACCCTATTACTTAGTCCCACCCTTTTCTGCTGCTGCAACATACATCTCCTCGCGCCCTAGATGTCCGGTTTCTACTAAGTCGTTTACCTGTTGTATTAAGCTCGTACGGAGCTTGTCGTTTGCAGGGACCTAAGTCTGGCCCCTAAACCTTAGGTTGTTCCCTTTGTCTACTGTACACTTTACTGCCGAGACCTTAAGGTTAATCTCTATAGGGAGCTTCCGCTGTCCTTCCCGGATCGCTGTACAGGCTTTCTAATAAGTGTCGTCCTTTTCTACTGCCTCTTCCTACACTTACTAGTAGGGTCCTAATGTGTGTATTGTTGCTAGGCGGACGGTGTCTTCCCCTAGGTTCTTATTAAACATCTGGAACGTCTGCAATTTCAGTTGTTCGTCGTTGTACGTTGCTAGCATATCCTAGTCTCGCTAGGATAATGTGTTAGCCCTGCTGTTGTACTTTCCTTTACAGTACTAGAGTCTTATATTAAAGCGGCTTAGATATATCGCCTATCCTATATGTCTCCTAGAGAGCTTCCAAGGTTGCGGAAAGTACTCGAGATTCTTGTAGTCGGTTAGGGCGAGGAATTTAGGAACTAAGCGGAGTTCTCTGTCCTACGCCTCGCAGCACTGTACGACTGCTAGCAATTCCTTGTCGTAGATAGGGTAGTTGCATTCGGCTAGGGAGTTCTTCTTAGAGAAATACGCGTATATGTATAGAAGGCCGTCTAGGCCTACCTATAAGAGGATACCTTCTATGCAGTAGCCTAAGGAGTCGGTTTCCAATATCGTCGTATGTTCTAGATCGAAGGCAGCAAGCGTTGGTCCTATAGTAAAGAGTTCCTTTAGCTTGTTAAAACTCCTATCGTATTCCTCTATCTACGCGATCTGCCTATACTTATATATTAGCTTAACTAGGGGGCGTACTATCTCTAAGTAGTTCTGTATAAACTAGCAGTAGAAGTTGGCAAACTTAAGGAATTCTCGTACGCTCTTAATACTCGTAGGGGGCTTCTATTGCTTAATAGCATTAATCTTCTTCCTGTCTATGCTAATGCCCTTCCCTGCCTCGATAATAAATCCTAGGTATTTTATACGTTGTACGCCAAATTTACATTTGTTAATATCGAGGTACAATTCAGTCTGTTACAGACTATCTAGCACCTTCTTAATGTCTTGTACGTAGTCCTCGCAGGTGCCGTCCGTAAAAACTAGGATGTCGTCGAGGTATACAGAGCAGATGTCGTCTAGAAGCCCTTATAGGGACCTATTAATGTACCTCTAGAAGGTTGCTAGCGTGTTCGCAAGGCTAAAGGGGGCAACAAGCTACTCGAAAAGGCCGTACCTCGTACAGAAAGCGGTTATCTATTTACATCCTTCCTTAATCCTTACCTTATAGAAGGCTAAGACAACGTTAAACTTCGTAAACTACTTTGCCTTACTGATCCGTCTAAGGGTTTCCTTAATAAGGGGCAGGGGGTACCTGTCCTTTTTAGTAATAGCGTTAATGCCTCCATAGTCTATATAGAAGCGCAAACTGGCTAAGCCTTCCTTATAAACGAACAGTACCGGGGCTCTAGCTAAGGACGTACTTATGCAGATAAAACCTTTAGCAAGTAGGTCGTCTAGTGTCTTGCGTAGCACTAGGAGTTCTCTAGAGGATATGCTTTATAGTAGGCTATACAGTACTTTAGGCAGGCTTCTATCCGGACAGGGCTTAAGCTTAATATCGTAGTCAATTCCTTCTCCTTAGTGTAGGGGCAGTTTTAAGGCCGATTTCGGTTCGAAGAGGTCTAGGTATGCCGAGTATTCTATGTTAGGGGACGCCGTCCTGCCAGGTCCCGGACCTGGACCGGCCGCCGTCCTAAGGAGTACGACTTAGCAGCGCTAGCAAGACCTAGCCAGACCAAGTCCTGACCTGGCCTGGCTGTGTTAGCATCCCCTCCCCCTATACCCTATATAGAGGGAAATCTCTGTAGCTCTATACAGAGAGAAATCTCTGTACCCCTGTACAGAGGGAAATTGCTAGCTTGCTTTGTAGGTACAAAATGTACAGTAGCAGACGACAAAGGAACTGCCTATTAGTTCCTTTATATAGATACCCAGCCTTAAGTTTCTAAACTAAGATTGTTAAGCCCCTAACATTAGGAACTAATCTTACTGTTAGTAACTGCAGTAATATAACGAAGATAGACAACGCTATCCCTATAGATACTATAGACATATAGGGCTACATAAACCGTATGTATAAGGAGCTAATAGCTCGTACGAACTAGCTCGAAGCACAAATAGGCTAGGCCAGCAACTAAAGCCGACTCTTAGGCTTCTGTGTCGTACTTACAGTATCCGATTTCCTGTAAGAATTGTGCGTAGTAGTCGGAGAATAACTTGTTAGTTTGCTTAAGGGTTCGGATTAGCTGCTAGGCTGTAGACTTGCAGTATAGGTTACCAAAGGCCGATTCGAGAGCGGTAAGCAAGGTGGTAACGTCTAGGCAAGTCACTTGCAGCGTCTTTAGGTTAAACTAGTGTAAGACTTGTTGTAGTACCTTGCTAGTAAGGAGGGAGAACGCGTAAGAGACTTTTTGTTGTTCGTTTAGGAAGTGGTCTGCGTTAGCTAAGAGTTTAATTAACAATTGTAGTCAGAATTTACCGAATTTCTCCTTGTCTCTATAGCATAGTTCTGGGTCAGCCACTCTCTTGCTAGTGGATTCTCTAGTAATGTTTTGTGTCTATAGGTTTAGAGCTTCCTGCAATTGTCCTTATATCTAGGCTTTCGTAAGTGTCAGATTAGCTATCTTTTGTTCTATCTCTTGTAGCTGGTCCTTGCTATCTAATAGCATTGCTTCTAGGCTATTAATGTGTTAGGTAAGTTCCTTTACTTGTTTAATGCCTGTACGGACGATGTTCCTTGCTGTAAAGAAGACTCAGAGGGCAAGGTTAGGATCGTTGTTTATTAGGTTAATAATGCCTTCTGCTAATAGGTCCAGTTGTAAGTATTCCTTAAAGGGGACCTCTTCTCGTAGGGTATAGAAGACTATGTTAATAGTCTTCTTGTTTGGTTAATAGCTCGTAATGTTAAGGGTAGAGCTAAGTAGTTGGAAACGGTCGATGTAAAAGTCGAAGTAAGTAGGAGGGGCTAGAAGAAACAAAGTCTAAAGGAGGAGATATAAAAGTTAATATTAGAAAGGGAAGCTAAAGTCTGAAGTAAGGAGTGTAAAGACTGAGTGTTGGAAAGAAGGGCTAAAGTCTAAAGTGTAAAAGCTGAATTAGATACACAAGACGAGCTATAAACAAGAAGAAGAGAAAGATTAGGGAGCGGCAGCAGGTTCTTATATCCCCTTGCTCTAGCTGGTTGTTTGCGTATTTGCTAGTAACTTTCTTACCAAACTCTGTTTCTTTGTTTTGCAAACAAATTTATTTCCTAGACCTACTTTTGTTAAAGGTTCCAGAACTGAACTAGGGGCGTTTGCAGGGCCGGTTGCGTTGCCTTTTACACTCTTGGCATCTTCTTGCTCCAGCCTGTAGTTGTTAGGTTGTAGTCTGTAAATCTTAAGAGTTCTAGTTAGGTCCTAAATGCTGTTGTTTTCCGTTTTACATCTGTTGACTGTAACAACCTTCTGCCACTCTACCGACCGGAATATAATAACAAGATTCGACTAAAGGAAGGAGCTACACTGCCGAGAACCGAACTGCTAAGGCGACTATTGCTAGCTAAGCTGGACTAAGTAGAAGTGTTTGTTCGAGAAAACCTAGCAAAGAGATTTATTACGCTAAGCTCTGCCGAGTATGCATCGCCGATCCTTTTTATATAGAAGCATAGAGGCGGCCACTAGCTGTATATAGACTATAGAGGCCTTAACGAAGTTACTAAGAGAGATGTATACCCGCTGCCGCTAATCGACGAGACTATACAGCAGGTAGCGAAAGCTAAATAGTTTAGCAAGCTAGACATTTGCTAAGTGTTCTATTAGCTAAGGAACGAAGAAGGGCAGACAGAAGACCTTACAACATTCGCTATATACATAGGCGATTTCAAATAGCTAGTTATACCTTTCGGACTTACTAACGCACTAGCTATATAGCAACGCTTTATAAACTACATCTTTATAGACATGCTAGAGCAGTTTGTATCTATCTACCTAGACGACATCCTTATCTACACCGATAGAATAAGACAACAGCATACAGACTACATCAAACAGGTACTAACTAGGCTCTGAGAGGTCGGATTAAATGCAGACACAAAGAAGAGCGAATTCTATCAGTCCGAAGTTAAATACCTCGACCTTATCGTCGGAAAGGAGTGCATCTAGATAGACCCCTTAAAGGTCGCCACTATAGCGGAATAGAAGCAGCCAAAGTCTGGAAACACTACCTAAATTAGAGCTTTTCTCAGATTCTGCAGCTACTATCGCCGCTTTATTAAGGACTTTAGCAAGATAGTAAGACCCTTAAATAAGGCGTTAAAGAAGGAGGTAGGCAGCCTTTGGAATAAGAGGTATATAGAAGCCTTCTACTAATTAAAGGCTGCTGTAGCTACAGCACTAGTGCTAGCGCACTTCCGACTAGAAAAGACAATCTACCTAGAAACGGACGCTTCTAATACAGTTACAGCAGGGGTCCTTTCTTAGTATAACGACAACGACGAGGCCATCTATCTAGTAGCCTTCTTTAGCAAGTCTATAAATAAAGCTTAGCAGAACTACGCTATCTACGACAAGGAACTATTATCTATTATCCAAGCTTTCGAGGAATAGAAGCTAAAGCTTATAGCTAGAAAGAGCACAGTCTAGGTCCTTACTAACTATTAGTTACTAACCTATTTTATAAAGACGCAGAAGCTCTTACACTACTAAGCCCGATAGACTGCCTACTTATCTAGATTCGATTTTAAGATTATCTATCGACTAGGAGCTTAAGATAGAAAAGCCGACGTACTAACAAGAAGAGAAGGAAAGACTAGCTACGCGAAGGAAGATCCGAACATGTTCCAGAAGGTGCTTACCGAACGGATAGTCAACGCCGAAGTGCTCAAAGAAGAAGGGATCTGCGCTATAGAACCGGCAACTAAGGAAGGGGCGCTTTACGAAAAGGTAGAGCGACTTTACTATTAATAGAATCTTAGCAAAACCGGTTTAGGGAAGCTAATAGTTCTAGAACAACTAGTTACAGAAGTTATATAGCTAGTCTATAGCTCTAAGGATGTCGGTTATATAGGTACTGGAAAGACAAAAGAAGCTATAAGGACCGTCTACTAGTTTCTGCGAATTTTCGAGCGAATCTACTAGTTTATTGCTAATTGTTACCTATATTAAGTAGCGAAGCTACGTTACGGCCTTCCGGCCGGTCTACTAAAGCTACTACCGATCCCTAAGAAACCGTAGCAGCACATCACAATAGATTTCGTAACTCGCCTGCCGGATTTTAATAGATACAATACTACACTTAACATAGTAGATTGGTTAAGTAAAGAGCGACACTTTATCCTCTACGAAGCAAAGGATAAAGGCACTGCTATAGAAGAGATTGCAAGGATACTGATTTAGTACGTATAGAAGCATTATAGCCTGCCAGACACTATTACTACGGATAGGGGTCCTTAATTTACTGCTAATATATAGAAGGCTATTAACCAAGTTCTCGGAATCTATAGAAAGCTTAGCACAGCTGCTTAACCCTAGACGGAAAGTCAATTAGAAGTAGCTAACTGTAAAATAGAAAAATATCTAAGAATCTTCTGTAGCTATTATTAGGAAGACTGGACTAAGGTGCTGCCGATAGCCAAATTCTGCGCTAACTCGGCTCTATCTAAAGCTACCTCGCTGGCGCTATTTAAGATAACTTACGGCTACCTTCCGAGAATAAGCTTCTAACTGCCGGATAGACCCAGCCCTTCGGAGCCTTCTACTACTACCTCGTTAAAGAGGGTCGCCGCCGCTACGACAGAAGCGCTTAAGGCTTAAATAGAAGAAGCGGTCTAGGTAGCGAAAGAAGCGATAGAATCGGCTTAGGCAAAGATAGTAACTCGAGCTAATAGAAAGCGGTTACTAATAGAATTCGAGGAAGGCCAAAAGGTATAGCTTAATACACAGAACCTAAGGCTAAAAGGCAACACTAAGCTTAACCCCCGTTACGTAGGTCCGTTTACTATAGTAGAAAAGAGGTTACCGGTAACCTATCGACTCTAGCTGCTAAGATCGTTCCGTATCTACGATGTCTTCTATTCGGATCTAATAAGCCTAGATCCTAAATATAGCCTGCTAGGGCAGGGGTTTATCGAACCCCTACTAATCGAGATAGATGGTAAAGAAGGAGAGTAGGAGGTGGAAGATATAATAGATATAAAGAAGATAAGGGGGTCTATTAAAGCAAGGATCTTATAGAAGGAGTAGCCGGAAGACTATAAATAGTATCTAATCGAGAATCTCCGAAATTCGGCAGAACTACTAGAAGAGTTCTATGTCCAGAATCCGAGAAAACCGAGACCTAGATAGCTCTAGAAATAAGGAAATGATAGTTCCGGAAGTAATAGAAAAGAAGAAAAGCCGCGTCCGCTCTATTAGTGCGAGAACCGAAGAAACGATCGCGACTGCGAGCTTAGACACAGGCTCCGACAACGTCTATAAAAGCAAAGGGCTTAGCCGATCGATTTTATAGACGAAGCCGGAGACGCTGCTGCGAGCCTTAGTTAGAAGAAATCGGAAGGTCGCGTCCGGACCTATATAGAGCTATAGGACTAATCAAATAGCTCAGATTAGATAGCTCTAATTAGAAAGCTCGGATTATATAGCAAGGGTCACATAGCGCAGATTAGATAGACGCTAAGTAAAGAACTTTAGACGACGACAATATAAGAAAGAAGCAGACAAGAAAAGGATAATATTTTTAAGATAGAAGAAAAGAAGAAGTAACGTTGATTTTAAGAAGAATTCTCGCGGAAAGAGCTGCAAACCGGACAGAAAAAGAAGATAAAAAAGATAAAGAAAAAGATAAAGAAAAAGATAAAGAAAAAGATAAAGAAAAAGATAAAGAAAAAGATAAAGAAAAAGATAACGAAAAAGATAAAGAAAAAGATAAAGAAAAAGAAGAAGAAAACGAGGCAGAAACAGAAGGATAGATAGAAGGATAAGAAGGCCTAATTGGCTAGAATAAGATAGAAGGGACAGAAGAGATAAGTAAGCAGTCGAGGGCGACTGCTAATAAGGGAGGGGGGTAGTGTTGCGGCAACGGAAAGTAGTAGGACTAAGTAATAGGGTGGACCCTAGAATTTCAGCTCGGCCCTTCTGGACCGAGCCGGGTCCTGGTTGTTAGGGGGCGCCGCCCGGCCCAGGTCCTGAACCCGACCTAAGCCGACCGTCGCCCTAAGGACTGCGACTCAGCAGCGCCAGCACGACCCTACCCTCCGTACGGAGCAACCGACAGGACCCCACCTCCGTACGGAGGGAGAACACTACGGTCCTGCTTAAAGGGAAGCTACTGCCCCTCGGATTAGGGGGGGGGGGGTGGAAACCCGGCACTACCGTACAGAGGAGGTAACTCCCGATCCTCCGTACGGAGGGTGAACCTTGCAGCCCGGCACAAAGGGGAAATTGCTAGCTTGGCTTCGTAGGTACAAATCGTACGGAGCAGACGTCGAAGGAACTGCCTATCAGTTCCTTTATGTAGATACCCAACCTTAAGTTTCTGGACCAAGATCCTTGGGCCCCTTACATTAGGAACTGATCTTACTGTCGGTAACCGCAGTAACAAAACAAAGATAGACGGCGACATCCCTATAGAACCTACAGCTATAGAGGGACATATGCACCGCGTGTACGAGGAGCTGCTAGAAGGCAAGAGGCAGCTCGAGCAACAAGTGAGCCACCAGGCCGCAATGATTTCCCAATAGGAACAGGAGCTACGACAGCTTAGGGCGTCCGATCGCGATCCGACCCCTACGACGACGACGAACACAATAACCTACACCTCGACCCCTAGGAACAAACTCCCCGACGTTTCTACGTACGACGGTAAGGCTCCGGCCGAGTACCCCTCCTAGGCGGCCCAGATGCGCTCTAAGCTCCTAGTCGACTTAGGAGCCTACCCGACCGAGCTAGACAAGGTAGTTTACCTCTTTAGGAGGTTAAAGGGCAGGGCGGCAGCACGAATTCTGCCGTACTATAAGACGGCTATTGCCAACCCGGCAATAGCTACGACGACGATGCTCTAGGCAGCTCTAGACAAGAGCTACAAGGACCCGGACCGCGAGAGCCGAGCACTCCTACGGGTTAACACAATGAAACAAGGGCGCAAGACCGTACGAGAATTCCTCGCGGAATTTGACTAGACTCTGGCAGAAGCAGGGGGTCTCCAATAGGAGGACAGGATAAAGATTACCTCTTTAGAGGTAGGCCTCTCTAAGGAGATCATAACGGGGCTAGTAGGCGTAATGCGACCAGCTACGTACGAGGGATTTTGCGACCTCCTTAGGATAGTCGATAACCAGCAACGTAGGCTGGGGCGGATAGGCCGCGCTTAGGAGATAAGACAACCCCCCTAGCGACAGACGGACGCTATAGACTAGGAACCGACGACGACGAGGGTGGCGGCAGCAGCTACCGTACGGCCAAGGACCGCCGCCAAAAAGGCGCAATAGGTAGACGCAGCTACCCTTAACAAGAGACGAGCAGAAGGGAGCTGCTACCGGTGTAGCAAGATAGGCCACACCGTACAGAATTGCGGGCTTCTGCCAGCAGAGAGACCTAGGGGAAGACCGACCACTGCGAGAGTGGCAACTGCAGCGCCTTAACGAGAAGATCAGGTGTCCTACTCGGACGACGACGAGTCGGGAAAAGAGTAGCCTCTAAGCGAAGACTCTGCTAGAGGCGGGTGCGAGATAGACTGCCAAATTAAAGCTTTACTTGGCTATCTTTTAAGAGCAACTACATAACGACGACGCCGTTCATCGTACGACCGACGTTGAACGGGTCCGCAACGGCGCGGACATTGATTAACACGGGATGCCTAGTGTATAGAGTAATCAGCGAAGACTTCGTACAGAGACATCGGATTGAGATAACCCCTACAGTACCTGTACGCATGCTGGGCATTACCGGGCGAGGACCGGACATTACCTATATAGTGAAAGTAACAATGGAGGTACAGGGACACTACGAGCAAGACTTATACCTCTACGTCGTACAGGACAGGTTAGGTTATAACCTAATACTGGGAAAGCCTTAGATAGAGCGCTAGAGGGGCAAGCTGGACGTCGGACGAGGACGGCTGTACCTAGCAGCAACAAAGCGGAGAATCCGGGACCAGGGGAGGTTCCTGCAAGGTAGCAATACTAGGGCCGAAATTAACACAGCAACAGCGGACATTAAGAAGGCATTAGCGCCTAAGGAAGCGACAAATCCCTGTACGAAGCTCCCAAAAGAGTATGTTAGGTACCTAGACCTCTTTGAACCAAAGTTAGCCTCGAAGCTGCCGCTATACCGAGGGGAAGGGATTGACTATAACATCCAGCTAGAACCCCGTCCAGATAGGAGGCTGCTAGAGGTACTGTACAGACTACTGTACGGAATGTCCTCTAGAGAACTCCTGGTACTGCGCAAGACGCTGGACGACCTGCTTGCCAAAGGGTTCATTCGGGCCAGTACGTCGTCTGCGGGAGCCCCAGTACTGTTTGTCTACAAGGAGGGGAAAGCTGGACTGCGTTTCTGCGTAGACTACAGAGGCATCAACGCGATTACTAAGAAGGACCGGTACCCCCTACCCCTTATTAAGGAGACCCTCGGACGGATCAGCAAGGCGAAGTGGTTTACCAAGCTTAATATAGTCTCGGCCTTCTACAAGATACGGATCAAGGAAGGCTGTAAATGGATAACTGCCTTCCGTACGAGATACGGTCTTTTTAAGTAGCTAGTTACCCCCTTTAGCCTTGCTAATGCACCGGCAACCTTCCAAAGGTACATTAACAAGTCCCTGTAAGGGTTACTAGACGACATCTGCTCGGCATATCTTAACGACACCCTGGTTTTTACAGACGGCACCTACGCGGACTACGTACAGGATGTTAAGAAGGTGCTGGACCGTCTGCAGCAGGCGGGCTTGTACCTCGACATTGACAAATGCGAATTCGGTGTCCAACGTACGAAATACCTAGGTTTTATTATCGAGGCAGGGAAAGGTATTAGCATAGATAGGAAGAAGATTGATGCTATCAAGCTATAGAAGCCGCCTACGAACGTCAAGGGCGTACGGGAATTCCTTAGGTTTGCCAACTTCTACCGCTAGTTTATACGGAACTACTCGGAGATCGTACGCCCCCTAGTTAAGCTAACGCACAAAGACAAGCAGTTCAAATAGTCGGACGAATGCGATAAGAGCTTCGACAAGCTAAAGGAGCTCTTTACTACAGGACCAACGCTCGCCGCCTTTGACCTAGAGCGTACGACAATACTGGAAACCGACTCCTCGGGGTACTGCATTAGGGGTATCCTGTTACAGGTAGGCTCGGACGGACTCCTACACCTATGTGCGTATTTCTCTAAGAAGAACTCCCCAGCTAAGTGCAACTACCCTATCTACGACAAAGAGTTGCTGGCAGTCGTACAGTGTTGCGAAGCCTAGGATAGAGAACTCCGCTCGGTGCCTAAGTTCCTCGCCCTAACGGACTACAAGAACTTGGAATACTTTACTTAACCCCGGAAGCTGTCTAAGAGGCACGTACGATGGGCAATGTACCTAAGCCGGTTCAACATAAGACTCCAGTACCGCAAGGGTAAGGACAACAGCAGGGCCGACGCACTGTCCAGACGGGACCAGGACATGCTAACGACGTACGAGGACGACTAGCTAAAGTCGCGGACATTCCAGATGTTTAAGGGAGAGCCAGGCAGGGAGACTATCCGCCTAGCAGCGACACATCTATAGGAACCCCGACTACAAACATAGGAAGAGGCAGTAGAGAAGGACGAGGTATACCGAGGGGCCCGTACGGCGATCTAGGGGGGGCAACGGAAGCTCCCAGCCGAGCTCCACCTTAAGGTGTCGACAGCCGAATGCTTAGTAGACGAGGAGAACAACCTGAAGTTCAGAAATCGGATATAGGTCCCGGCGGACGAGAAGCTCTGTACGAGCTTGATACAACGGGCATATAACTCTATAGCTACCGGGCACCTAGGGCGCGAGGAGACGTACAGCATTATCGCCCGGGACTATTACTGGCCGGCGATAGCGAAGGACATTCGCAGGTTCGTACGGAACTGCGATATATGCAGACGGACGAAGCCCTAGCGTAAGCTAAAGCATAGGCTGCTGAAGCCCTTGCCGATACCGGACCGACCCTGGCAAGATCTGACCGTAGACTTCATTACGGACCTCCCTAAGAGCGACGGACGGCGAAACATTATAGTAGTTACGGACAAGTTGACGAAGGGGGTAATACTAGAGGGGATGGACACTATTACAGCCGAGGACACTGCCTGGGCCTTTATCCGGACGACGTTCAGCAAGCACGGTTTCCCTAGGTTAATTGTATTAGACCGGGGGTTACAGTTTACGAGCTAGCTCTAGGCACGGATCTGCCAGTTACTGAAGGTAGAGCGTCGCCTGTCTACTGCATAGCACCCGTAGACGGACGGGGCGACAGAGAGGGCCAATTCAACCTTAGAAGCGTACCTCCGAGCGTACGTCGACTATAACCAGACGAACTGGAACCGCCTTCTCCCAATGGCGGAGCTGGCTATTAATAGCCGTACAGCCGATGCTACAGGACTGTCCCCCTTCTTTACGACCTATAGATACGACTATTCTCCGCTCCTACCGACCCTAAGTAGCAACACCCCGCGCCCTGTACGATCCCCAATCCAACAAGGAGAGGCCATCGTACGGACGATTACGAACGCCTACTAATAGGCAAAGGCGAGCCTAGCCCTAGCCTAGCAGAACGCGGAAGAGCAGGCCAACAAGGGACGACAGGCTGCACTAAGGTACGAGGCAGGGGATAAGGTCTGGCTAAACCAGCGGAACATCCGTACGGACCGGCTAAGCAAGAAGTTAGATTGGAGGAACAGGAAGTTTACGGTAATCTGGCCGGTAGGGACATACGCCGTATAACTAAACATGCCCCTAGGGATTTATCTAGTCTTCTACGTAGACCTCGTACGACCGGCGAGCACGGACCCCCTGCCGCATCAGACGACCGACGACGCGCGCCCACCCGCAATTATAACCGAGGGCCAAGAAGAGTATAAGGTAGAAGGGATCCTTAAGAGTCGGAGGAAGCGGGGGAAGGCAGAGTACTTAGTAAAATAGAGAGGATAGGCAGAGCCTATATAGGAACTGTACGAGGCCCTGCAAGACACAACCGCACTAGACAGATAGGAGGAGGACCACTCCCCTGCCCAGCTACAGTAACACTGCGCTGTACGGCGGAAGGAGGCACGATCTACCCTAAGGACAGGGTAGCCGCAGACAAACCTGGGTTGTTAAAGGATCGAATACTACGACGTAGGACGCTACAGTACCCTACTGACACAACTTCGTACGATACTGTACGAGATAAGGGCTAGAGGGAAGGAACAGCCAAGGGACAAATAGGAGGGGAAGTGGAAATAAGAAGAGCTAGGAAGGACACTGTCTGAAATTTCTTACACTACCTAAGGGGGGGGTAGCTCACTGGCCCCCCCCCCCCCCCCCCCCCCCCCCCCCCCCCCCCCCCCCCCCCCCCCCCCCCCCCCCCCCCCCCCCCCCCCCCCCCCCCCCCCCCCCCCCCCAGGGACCAGAACACCCTACTCATTATCTGAGATTTCCACTACCTTAGACCCGGCCGGGCCCCCACCCCTACCAGGGCCACCCCCAGGGAGCAGAGGCACCCCCCCACCCCTACCAGGGCTAGCCCTAGGGAGCAGAGGCACCCCCCTACCCCTACGTGCCTCCCCCGGACGGCGGAAGGGGCAGTAGAGGGAGCTATCCTTCCACTTGCACGAGGCATACACCCTAGCCCAGAAACCTAGGAGGCGGTATAGGCCAAGTAAGGGCTGGGGGGAGTTAGGGCAGGGGGCACAGGGCTGGCCCTAGGTAGCGATAAGGAGGGCGTTAACGTACGACGGCTGGGCCGTAGCCACCCGATTAGGTGTAACCCAGGCGGGGTTACACTAGAAGGGGTAGAAGGGGAGCCCGGCTGCATCCTGCTGCTTACAGGTATAGCACCTAAGACGTTAGATCAGACTGTACAGAAGATAAGAATCCGTACGAACCGGAAGAGTAGCTGCTAGTTAAGTTGGGGGCCCTACTGTACGTAGTCAAAGTAGGGGGGGACCCCGGCTGGACGAGGGGGAGGGGCAGGGCCAGCAGCGACGAGGGGACTGGACGGGGCAGACATAGTAGCTAGTAGTAGTTAGTTGGTAGTAGTAGTTAGTTAGTAGTTAGTAGTTAGTAGCTGGTAGTAGCGGATAGTAGACAGTAGTAGACGGTAGTAGATAGTAGACGTTATATAGGGAAAAGAGAAAGGGGAAGGGAAGAGAAGGGAGAAGGCTTAGGCTAACTGCCTGCTATAGTGGGAATAGCAAGCAAGGCAGCTACTGCAGACAGGTAAAATAGCAAGAGGCAACTACGACCTAGGGGAAGTAACGGCGGACGACGACTCGGACGACTAGACGAAATAGGAAGCTACAACCTGCTAAAGGAACAGCAGGAGCTAGGTAGTTTGGACACGCCGCCGTATAGACGAAGTACTACGAGAAAGGGAAAGGGGGGGGGTATTGTTAGGGGGCGCCGCCCGGCCCAGGTCCTGAACCCGACCTAAGCCGACCGTCGCCCTAAGGACTGCGACTCAGCGGCGCCAGCACGACCCCACCCTCCGTACGGAGCAACCGACAGGACCCTACCTCCGTACAGAGGGAGAACACTACGGTCCTACTTAAAGGGAAGCTACCGCCCCTCGGATTAGGGGGGGGGGGGGTAGAAACCCGGCACTACCGTACGGAGGAGGTAACTCCTGATCCTCTGTACGGAGGGTGAACCTTGTACCCCGGCACAAAGGGGAAATTGCTAGCTTGGCTTCGTAGGTACAAATCGTACGGAGCAGACGTCGAAGGAACTGCCTATTAGTTCCTTTATATAGATACCCAACCTTAAGTTTCTGGACCAAGATCCTTGGGCCCCTTACACTGGTACACTACCCCTACGAGGGCTTACATCCGCGCTACGTAGATTACTTTCCACCCTTAGTTCGAGATATAGTTATTAAAACAGCTGTATTAAATTATATCTACGCGCTCGGATTAGCTAAGGTTCTTATCAGAAGGAGGAAGGCCTAGTTACTAGTGCAAATAGTGGTCGCTAACTCGGCTCCTAGTAGGTTAGTAGTCTGCTGTATTCGTTTATATTTCTAGCAGGTACTCTCGCTTGGTCTACAAAGGCTTAAAGGTCTCTAGTCTGTATAGAGACTAAAACATTAGCTAGCTTAGGCCTCAATTTCTTCCTTAATAGGTGCAACTGTTTACTCTTAGGCACTTTAGCTTTAATTGCGTACTTCCTAAATTGTCTATAGAATTCTTTAAACAACAGCCGGTGCTAGCTAACCTTGTCGAGCTGTTCGCAAGCCGTCTGCTTACGGAAATAGTCGGCAAAGCGTTAGTCTAGGGCTTCGATAGCCTCGCTAACAGTCGCATTTTCTAGGTCCACTACTAATGTAAATGCTTTACCGTCTAGTCGCGATTCTAGGTACTGTCCCGGAAGAGACTAAGGTAAGTGTAAGTTGTTATAAGAACTGAAGTTAGGAGGAGGAACTAAAGAACTGAACTCTAAAGTGTAGTTATGTATTGGGAGTTAGAAGGTTGTTCTAGGTTAATTGTACAAGACAAGCAATAAAGAAGGAAAACAGAAAGATAAGGGGGCGGCAGCTGCTTCTTATGTCCCTCTGCCCTAGCTAGTTGTTTGCCCCTTTGCTGCTAGATTTCCTAAGAAGTTTCTTAACAAACTTCTCTCCTTTGTTCTGTTAACCGAGTTACTTCTAAAACCTTCTTTTCTTAAAGGTTCTAGAACTGAAACAGAACCTTCTAAAGAGTGGATCGAGTCGCTTCTAGCGCGCCTAAAAGCTTCTTAGTTAGACTAGTAATTGTTAAGTTAAGGGCTGTTAAGGATAGTAGAACTAGATAGGACCTTAGGACTGTTAGGGGTTTTCTATTGTCTGCTAGCTGTAGTTCTAGTAGCTTTCCTAACCTGATTGTTCGTTCTTGTAGAACCGATTGTAGCGCTTCTAACGCAGCAAGAATTGTCTTAGTTGGACCTTTGGTTGTTGGGATATAACCTGTAAACTATAGTAGTACTTAGTAGGACTTTAGTACGATTGTCCTTGTTCTTCCAGCTGTTGACTGTAACAGTAGCCCCCCTTAATATAGCTAAGTTCCTACGAAGCCTAAGTAGTTCCAGATACTGAGGGTAAGCCTGTTTTTTCCTAGGAGGAGGTTTAATGTTACGGTTAATATTCTATTAGTATACAGCATCCAGTTCCTTTTAGCTGTACCTGTTTTTAAGGTAATGTCCTTAGGAGTCTAAGAGGTCCTATTTGATGTAACGCGGTACACTTGAGCCAAAAGGGACTGGTTAAGTAACTCGGAAGTGACTTGACCAATGTGTACCAGATATATAAACCTTGGCAAGGTATAGTAATAACACGGGCCAACCTACCCCGTATTACTACCCCCTGCGCTACAGGCTTACGACCTCGTAAGCTGCGCTTACTCACAGGCTACGTATGCTATTGCACAGCCCCTTTATACAGTATACGCAATCAACCCCCCCCCCCCCCCCCCGGCAGGTCTGCATACAGCCAGCTGGACCTTTACCGGGTCTGCTTCATTCTGTACGGAGTAGTGGACAAACGGACATACGTCAACGCTGCTTCCACTCTCCCGTTGAAAGATGCGCCCCCTAGGAATTGAACCCGGGCCTTTCATTGTACACTTTCAGCAGTTACTTCCGAGTTAAGTAATGTAACGCGGTACACTTAAGCCAAAAGGGACTAGTCAAGTAACTCAGAAGTGACTTGACCAATGTGTACCAGATATATGAACCTTGGCAAGGCATAGTAATGACACGGGCCAACCCACCCCGTATCACTATTGGTAGAAGGCTTTAATCTTGTCCTTGTTAAAGATAATGTTCCTAAGGGGTTCCTAAGTAGTGTCCTAGTCTTTATAGCTTTGCTATTGGACCTTGTACTTGGTTTGTTTATCTACAACTTGACAGTCTGTAATGTTGCGTACGTAGTACTCTTCTTCCTTATCTTTATTATTATCTGCTGCAGGGAGGATGTAAGTTCGTTCCTAATCTTGTATTCAAATTAGGAAGGGATCTCCTTCCTTAGGCCTTATCCTAATAGGATAAAAGACGTTGTGGATTTCCTATTCTTCTAGCAGTTAGAGACGGTATACGTGCGAGCTAATCTTCTCTATAATAGTAAAGGGGCCTAGTTTTTTCTAGTCGAGCTTTCGAGAAGGTCTTCCTATAACAATGTTCTTAGAGTTAAGGTATACTCTGTCTCCTACTTAATAGTTAGGAGCTGGCTGTCTTTTTCGATTAGCTTAATCTTTATAGACAGCCTAAGCATAAGTTATTTCTTCTTAGACTTCTTAGTAGATCTAGGAAAGGCGTATTGCCTAGTCGTCTGCGTTAACTTCGTCTAGGTAATTAGGTCGTAGTAGTAGGTCTTAAGGTTCTATTCCTGCTCTGGGGTAGTAGCCTCTAGTAGTATAGAAGGGGGAGTGTCCAGTTGTCTCTAATTCCTAGTTGCAAGCTAAGAATTCTACTGTAGGAATGTGTTTTAGCCAATCTTTCTAGTAGTAGTTAATAAAGCAACGCAGCGTCTGTTTGAACAGGGCATTAGCAATCTCTGTCTGTCTATCTGTTTCTAGGTAATAGGAGGTCGAAATATAGTAGTTAATGTTTAGAAGCTTGTATAGGCGTTTCCAGAACTTAGCAATAAACTAGGAACCTCTGTTAGAGGTAATGCTGTTAGGGAGGCCTATATAGCGCCAGACATATTCGTAAAAGAGCCTAGCAGTTTCCTTAGAAGTTATGCTCTAACAGGGTACTATAAAGCAGTCCTTAGAGTGTCGATCTACAACTACAAAGACGTTATTTGCCTCAACACCTACCTAAGTAGTTCCTTAAGGGAGACAGGTAACAAAGTCTATCGTAATGTGTTTCCAAGGGTGTTTAGGAGCCGGGAGGGGTTTTAGTAAGCCCTGTAGAGGGTAACGATTATGTTTGGCTGGTTTATAGATAGGACAATTGTTTCTATACCTACGTATATACTTCTATACTAATAGCTACTAGTAGTAGCATAAGGTAAGCTTGTAAAGCTTTAAGTGTTGCAGCGGCAGAAAGGGGTGGGACTAAGTAATAGGGTAGACCCTTGGAATTTCGGCTCGGCCCTTCCGGACCGAGCCGGGCCTTGCCACACTACCCCTAAAGCCCTTACCCACCACTACATAGATTCCTTTCCCTCCTTAGTTCGAGATATCGTTATTAAAAAGGTTGTATTGAATTATATCTGCGTACCTAGATTATTATATCTCGAACTCACTCACTACACCAACTCCGCGCTGCGCGAAAGGGACCGTTAAACTATCCGGACACCCGAATAACGCACGCGCACTACACACACCAAACCAAACACTAGCACTGTAAGACAGCTATAGAGAGCTTCTCAACAGTAGAGAGCGGCGTTACAGGCCGAAGCAGGAGCAGAAGAGAAAAGACTAACAGAGCGAGTAGGCGCTCCAGCGTTATTAATAATAAGTTTATTATTAGAGGTTTTACAGCGGAAGAAACTGCAGAGATTAAGGAACAAATAACTAAGTATAAGAAGATCTATAACTGCACGCTCGAGGAACTTAAAGACTACGTAAACGAGAAAGGAATAGGGAAGGTCTACGACGGCATAGATCTTATTAAGACGCTGTTTTACAGAACCCTGGAAGAGAAGAGACAATTAAGAGAGGAAAACGAAGCGGTAAGGGCTAAGAAGGAATCGGTAGAGACCATTATCGATGTGCTAGAAAACTAAGCGGCGAATCGACTAGCACAACTAAAGGCGATAAAGACTCAGTTAGCTAAGATAGAAGCAGCGATGTCGTCGGCGCCGCTACTACATCGAAAAGAACAAGCAGAGACCGCCTTACCGGCAGCCTACAGTTAAGGCGGCACCTCGATAACGTTACTACCTAACCTACCAGCGCTTAGAGGCGGAGACCCTAAGGACTAAGAGGTATTTAAGAAGAAGATAAAGAATAAGATAGACTGCGATTATGCCGGAAACAGTAAAGAAGACAGGCTGGCCTACCTAGAGTCGCAGTTAGAAGGTAAAGCTTTCTCGCTAGTAGCAGACCTAGAAGAGGTAACCGCCGAAGAAGCGATCAAAGCGCTGGACCAACGCTTCGGAGACCCCTTCTAAAAGAAGACAGCCTGTAAGCAACTAGATAAGATTAACCAGAACCGGCAGACGTTTAAGGAGTTCTAAGGACTGTTTAGAAAATATGCTATTAGAGCTAGAGTGTTAGAAGATAAGCAGCTCTACCTACTAAGGCAGAAGCTAAACCCTGAACTGGCCGCAGCTATAGCTTTAGTAGAAGACGAAGACCTTAAGAGCTTCGTGCATAGAGCGAGAGTTACCGCTAGAAACCTAAGCGCTTACGCGAAATCGCGCGAATCAAACCAGAAGCCGTCGACGACGCTAACAACACGACCCTCTGCACCTTTCCGGAGAGCACCTCAGCGGCCATCTTATTCGCCGCGTTCGTCGTTCGTCCCCACTTGCTACGCGTACGGAAAGCCTGGCTACATAGCTATAAGATGCTAAGCAACGGATTAACAGAAGCAGGAATATCGTGCCGCAAAGCAGCAGCCGCCAAGAAAGACTATCCAAGCTATTAAACCGGCTCCGAACGACACCGACAGTGTAGATAGTAGAGTGCTACTGCGGATCTTAGGAAAAGACCAGCTGGACGGATAGGCCCCCTATCTAGCATAGACAATAGGGCACCGATACAAACTACGTCGCCGGAAGAAGAAAGTATTATCAGCTATAGCGATCCGCTCTTAGCAGCAGTGGAAGTAAATACAGAAACAGCTATTATCCTTCTAATTACTGTCTACCCCCTCGATAGCTTAAGCAGCCCACTTTAGCTAAGAGCTTTTATCGACACAGGAGCCCTTATCGGCGCGGCGATCCACTATCGATTAGTTCAGAAGCTAATAAACGGGTATAGTTACCTAGTAGAAATAGCCTCGCCGACGCGAATTTCGGCATACAACGGACAAGACACAGAGAGTGTCACGCATTACGTGCTACTAAGGACTACCCTAGCTGGTCGCACTACAGAAGCGACGTTCCGAATTATAGATATCGGAAGGTCTAACATTATTATAGGATAGAAATAGATAAAGAACCAGAAAGCCGTTATTAATGTAGGTAAAGGCACCCTCGGATTCAAAGCCCAGCAGAGCGGAGGTGCCGCCGAGCCGGTTACTGTCGTCACCGAGAAACCGAACGTAACGGCTATCGAAGCGGTTCCGATAGATCGGTCCGACCCTCTAGACACGATCGGAATAATAAGCTTAGAAGCCTTAACGACCCTCGCAAGGTCGCTAGACAATAAGATTTACGCTATCTTAATAAAAGACATCGAAGACTACTGGAAGATAATAGCGGAAGAAGAAGTAGATCCGCTAGAGGTGTTGCCAAAGGAGCTCTATAGCTATACTAACGTATTCTCAAAAGCTAACTCTAACCTCCTACTGCTCTACCGACCGGAATATAACAACAAGATCCGGCTAAAAGAAGGAGCTACGCTGCTAAGAACCGAGCCCCTAAGAAGGCTATCGCCAGCCGAGCTGGACTAGGTAGAAGTGTTTGTTCGAGAAAATCTAGCAATAAAGTTCATTACGCTAAGCTCCGCCGAGTATACGTTACCGATTCTCTTCGTACAGAAACCCGGAGGTAGTCTCCGACTATACGTAGATTACCGAGGCCTTAACGAGGTTACTAAGAGAGATGTGTATCCGCTGCCGCTAATCGATAAGACTATACAACGAGTAGCTAAAGCTAAGTAGTTTAGCAAGCTAGATATTCGCTAAGCGTTCTACTGATTAAGGAATAAGGAAGGGCAAACAGAAGATCTTACGACATTCGCTACGCGTATAGGCAATTTCAAGTAGTTAGTAATGCCTTCCGGACTTACCAACGCACCGGCAGTGTAGCAGCGTTTTATAAACTACACCTTTATAGACATGCTGGAACGATTTATGTATATCTACTTAGACGACATTCTCGTCTACACTAATAGAACGAGAGAGCAACATACAGACTACATTAAGAGGGTACTAAAGAGACTCTACTAGGTCGGATTAAACGCAGACACGAAGAAGAGCGAGTTTTATTAGACTGAAGTCAAATATCTCGGTCTTATCGTCGGAAAAGAAGGAATTCGGATAGACCCTTTAAAGGTCGCTGCCGTAGCGGAATAGAAGCAGCCGAAATCCGGAAACACTACACAAATCAGAGCGTTTCTCAGATTCTGCAGCTACTATCGACGGTTTATTAAGGACCTTAGCAAGATAGCAAGACCCCTAAACGAAGCGTTAAAGAAGGAGGCCGCTAGCCTATAGAATAAGAAGTGCACAGAAGCTTTCGATCGACTAAAAGAAGCGATGGCCTTAGCACCAGTGCTGGCGCACTTTCGACCGGAAAAGACGATCTACTTAGAAACAGATGCATTCGATACAGTAACGGCAGGGGTCCTTTCTTAGTATAATAACGCAGACGAGACCCTCTATCTAGTGGCCTTCTTTAGCAAGTCTATAACTAAGGCAGAACGGAACTACGCTATCTACGATAAAGAACTATTAGCTATTATACAGGCTTTCGAGGAGTGGAGGCCAGAGCTTATAGCTAGAAAGAGCACGGTCCAGGTCCTTACGGACCACTAGTTACTTACCTATTTTATAAAGATGCAGAAGCTATTACGCCGCTAAGCTTAGTAGGTCGCCTACTTATCCGGATTCGATTTCAAGATTACCTACCGACCCAGAGCTCAGAATAGAAAGGCTAATACGCTAACGAGAAGAGAAGGGAAGACTAGCCGCGCGAAAGAGAATCCGAACATGTTCTAGAAGGTGTTAACCGAACGGATAGTAGACGCCGAGGTGTTAAAAGAAGTAGGGATCTATACGATAGAGCCGCTAACCGAGGAAGAGACACTCTACGAGAAAGTAGAACGGCTTAATTAGCAGCAGAAGCTCGGCAAACCCGGCTTAGGAAAGCTAATAGTTCTAGAAGAACTAATTACAGAGGTTATCCAGTTGGCCCACAGCTCTAAATAATACGGATGTAGATGTGGACAGCTGGCAGCTAGGCTTGGCAGGGCCAGGCTTGGCGCACACTCAAATACCTCCACCTCCGCTTGTACGTAGATTCTTCCTTCCCTAGCCTTGGATATAGTTATCAAAGACGGGTATTGACCTTGCGTCTACTGCAGTCAGATCACTAAAGATGTTGGTTACGCTAGCTTAAAGAAGACGATAGAAGCCGTAAGGACGATCTACTGGTTTCCGCGGATCTTTAAGCAGATACACCGGTTTATCGCTAATTGCTATATCTGCCAAGCCGCGAAGCCACGTTACGGCCTTCTGGCCGGTCTGTTAGAGCCACTTCCGATCCCTAAGAAACCGTAGCAGCACATTACGATAGATAACGTAACCGGCCTGCTGGGTTCCGATAGACACGATGCTACGCTTAACGTAGTGGATTGGCTAAGCAAAGAACGCTACTTTATCCCCTACTAAGCGAAAGATAAAGGAACTACTATAGAAGAAACAGCGAGAATGCTGATTTAGCATGTATAGAAGCACTACGGTCTGCCAGACACTATTACAACGGATAGGGGTCCTTAATCTACAGCTAATGTATAGAAGGCCATTAACCAAGCTCTAGGAATTCGTAGAAAACTCAGCACAGCCGCTTACCCTTAAACCGACAGCCAGTCCGAAGTAGCTAACCGCGAGATAGAGAAATATCTACGAATCTTCTGCAGTTATCATTAAGCAGAGTAGGTTAAGGTACTGCCGATAGCCGAATTCTGCGCTAATTTAGCACGATTAGAAGCTACCTCGCTGGCGCCGTTCGAGATAACTTATAGTTACCTTCCGAGAATAAGCTTCTAACCGCTAAACGAGCCTAGCTCTTTAGAACCTTCTATATACACCGCTACCTTGTCGAAGAGAGTCGCTGCTGCCGCGGCAGAAGCGCTCCGATCTCAGATAGAAGAAGCGATCAAGGTAGCAAAAGAGGCAATAGAATCGGCTTAGAAGAAGATAGTAACTCGAGCTAATAGAAAGTGGTTACTAATAGAATTCGAAGAAGGCCAAAAGGTATAGTTCGATACGCAGAACCAAAGGCTGAAAGGCAGCGCCAAGCTTAACCCCTGCTACGTAGGTCCGTTCAAGATAGTAGAAAAGAGGTCGTCAGTAACTTATCGGCTCCAGCTACCGAGGTTATTCCGGATCTACAGTGTCTTTCATTTGGACCTGCTAAGCTTGGACCCCGACGACGGCCTTCTAGAACAAGGGTTCGCTGAACCCCCGCTGGTCGAGATAGACGGTAAAGAAGAAGAATAGGAGGTAGAAGATGTAATAGATATAAGAAAGCTAAGAGGATCTATCAAAGCGAGGATCTTATAGAAAGGATAGCCGGAAGACTATAAATAGTATCCGGCCGAGAACCTCCGGAATTCGGCGGATCTGCTAAGAGAGTTTTATGTCTAGAACCCGAAGAAGCTAAAGCCTAAGTGGCTCCGAAGTTGATTATTCCAGAAGAAGAAGAAAAGCCGCGTCTGCTCTATCAGTGCGGAAGCCGATAAAGACGATCGTAACAGTCGCTTTGCTGGAGTCTTCGACGCGGGGACCTATGCTTACCGCCTTCGACCTAGAACGTACGACGATACTAGAGACCGACTCCTTAAGGTACTATATAGAAGGCATCTTGTCGCAGGTAGGCTCAGACGGACTCCTACATCTATACGCGTACTTCTCTAAGAAGAACTCCCTAGCTAAGTGCAACTACCCTATCTACGACAAGGAATTGCTAGCAGTCGTACAGTATTGCAAAGTATAGGATAGAGAACTCTGCTCGGTCCCCGAGTTCCTTACCCTAACTAACTACAAGAACCTAGAGTACTTTACGCAACCCTAGAAGCTGTCTAAGAGACACATACGATAGGCGATATACCTAAGCTGCTTTAATATAAGACTCTAGTATCGCAAGTGAAAGGACAACCGCAGGGCCGATGCCCTATCCAGACGGGATCAGGATATACCAACGACGTATAAGGACAACCAGCTAAAGTTACGAACATTCCAGATATTTAAGGAAGAGCCAGACGAAGGGACTATCCGCCTAGCAGCGACATACATATAGGAACCCTAACTGCAGGCATAGGAAGAGGCAGTAGAAAAGGACAATATATACTAAGGGGCCTATACAGCGATTTCAGGAGAACAGCAGAAGCTCCTAGCAGAGCTTTACCTTAAGGTATCGGCAGCAGAGTGCTTAGTAGACAAGGAAAACAACCTAAAGTTTAGGAATTAGATTTGGGTCCTAGCAGACGAGAAGCTCTATATAAGCTTAATACAACAGGCGCATAATTCTATAGCAACTAGGCACCTAGGGTACGAGGAGATGTACAGCATCGTCGCTAGGGACTATTACTAGCTAGCGATAGCAAAGGATATCTTCAGGTTCGTACAGAACTGCGATGTCTGCGGACAGACGAAGCCCTAGCGTAAACTAAAGTATAGGCTGCTAAAACCCCTACTAATACCAGACCGGCCCTAGCAAGACCTAACAGTAGACTTTTTTACGGACCTCCCTAAGAGCGACGGACAGCAGAACATTATAGTAGTTACGGACAAGCTAACGAGTGGGGTAATACTAAAAGGAATAGACTCTATTACAGCTAAAGACACTGCCTAGGCCTTTATACAGACGACGTTTAGCAAGCACGGGTTCCCTAGGTTAATTGTATTGAACCGGGGTATACAGTTTACAAGCCAACTCTAGGCTAGGTTATGTTAGTTGCTAAACGTAGAACGCCGCCTGTCGACTGTATAGTATCTGCAGACGGACGGTGCAACAGAGAGGGTCAATTTAACGTTAGAAGCGTACCTCTAAGCGGACGTCGACTATAATTAGACGAACTAGAACTGCCTTCTTCCTATAGCGGAGCTGGCTATTAACAGCTATACGGCTAACGCTACAGGATTGTCCCCCTTCTTTATAGCCTATAGATACGACCACTCCCCGCTTCTACCGACCCTAAGTAGCGCTACCCTATGCCCTATACGATCCCCGATTTAGCAGGGAGAGGCTATCGTACGGACGATTACAAATGCCTATTAATAGGCGAAGGGGAGTCTAGCTATAGTGTAATAGGATGCAGAAGAGCAGGCCAACAAGGGACGGCAGGCTACACCAAGATACGAGGCAGGAGATAAGGTCTAGTTCAACTAACGCAACATCTGTATAGACCGGCCGAGCAAGAAACTAGACTAGAAGAACCAGAAGTTCGCAGTAGTTAGACTGGTAGGGACATACGCTATACGACTTAACACCCCCCTAGGGATCTACCTAGTCTTCTACGTAGACCTCGTACAGCTAGCGAACACAGACCCCCTGCTGCACTAAACTACAGACGATGCGCGCCCTCTAGCGTTCCTTACTAAAGACTAAGAAGAGTACGAGGTAGAAGAAATCCTTAAGAGCTAAAGGAAGCGGAAGGGGGCAGAGTACCTAGTAAAATAGAGAGGATAGGCAGAGTATACGTAGGAACTGTACGAGGCCCTATAGGACACAACTGCGCTAGACAGATAGGAGGAGAACTATCCCCCTGCCTAGTTACAGTAATACTGCGCTATACAGCGAAAAGGGGCACGATCTACCCTAAGTAATACGGATATAGAGGGCTGGAAGGTGCTGGAAGGTGGCAGGCTTGGCAGGGCCAGGCTTGGCACATACTCAAATACCGTACCTCCGCTTGTATGTAGATTCTTCCCTCTCTAGCCTTGGATATAGTTATTAAAGTAGCTGTATTAAATCATCTATGTGCTCAGATCATTATATCCAAGGCTCACTCTAACAACACCTGCACTATGCGAAAGAGCCCGTTGAATTACATCCAGGTACTCGATTAACGTACGTGCAATCAACCTAGAGTGTGTACTATATACGTACAAAGGAGGCCGTCGAATTATATCTGGTTACTTAATTGTGCATATGCATACTACTCTACCCTCCCCTGACCGAGAAGAAGAGTTTTGAGAAGAAGAGTTTTGAGAAGAAGAGTCTTAGGGAAGAGAAGTGCCTCTATCGAGAAGAAGAGAGAGTTTTAGGGAAGAGAGTGCCCCTACGAGTAGATCGCGAGTTTAAAGAAGAGCGAGAGAGCGACGAGAGCGACGAGAAGGACGATATAGGAGCGACGAAGACGAGGAGCGAGAGCGACAACGATAGAGTAATAACGACGAGAGCGCACCTAGCAGGACCTAGGGCGACGACATTCCTTTTTTTTCGGGTCTTTAACAGACTATTCTATTCGGACAAGGCCTATCGAGACGTTTAGTACGACTAGAAGCAACTCGGCCAACAGACCTTTCGCAATCGAGGCGTACGGCCAGCACAAGGCAGAGCACCGAGTACGAGCACCCAGCACGAGCACCTAGGCACCAGCGAGCCAAAGCACTAGCGAGCCCTAAGCACCTAGGTACAAGTATCTAGGCACAGCACCCGGCTTAGCACAAGCAGTACAAGGCAGCTGCCGACAACATAGCTGCAGACAATACAGCTGCAGACAGGCACAGCTGCTACAGACAGGCACAGTAGCTGCAGACAACACAGGCAGAGCAAAAGCTGCAGACAACAGGCAGCTACAGACAAAACAAGGCTGCTGCGGACAATATAGGCACAGCTGCTGCAGGCAGGCACAGCTGCTGCAGACAACAGAGCACTAGGCACGAGCACCTGCACGAGCACCTAGGCACGAGCACCTAGGTACGAGCACCTAGGCACAAGCACCCAGCACAAGCAGCAGTTTAGTACAAGGCACAGCTGTTGCAGACAATATAGAGACAACACAGGCATAGCAGCTACAGACAGGCACGGCTGCTGTAGGCAACACAGGGCTGCTGCAGCTAGGCACAGCTAGCTCTAGGCATAGCTACAGACAATATATACTGTTTAGGTTCAGAAGAGCGCAGTTCAGAAGCATATGCTTAAGAAGCGACCGTCTAAGAAGCGACCGTCGAGAAGCGACCGTCTAAGAAGCGACCGTCGAGAAGCGAGCGACCGTCTAGAAGTAAGCGACTGTTAAGAAGCGAAGCGACGGCTCGAGAAGCGACGGGTCGAGAAGCGACATGTGTTTGCAAGGCAACCTCCGAGACCTCTGCGACCGCTTAAGAAGCGAGCGACGGCTTAAGAAGCGAGCGACTGTCGAGAAGCGACCGTCTAAGAAGCGACTGTCTCGAGAAGCGGCATGTGTTTGCAAGACAACCTTAACGACCTCCGCGACCTCTGCGGCCTTAACGACCTCCGCAGCCTCGACAACCTCTGCGACAATCTGAGAATTCTGCAGCCTTAGCAAGGCACCAAACAAGGCACCAAACAAGGCACCAATTAAGGCCGAAAGCGACGGCAAAAGGCACGAGATTAAGGCTCAAAAAGGCACGAGATTAAGACTTAAAACGCACGGAAATTGAAGCTTAAAAGCGACCTGTTTTGGAGCGACCTAATTGGCCGACAGCGAAGCTGAATTTGCGACCTCTACGACCTGGTTTGGCTGATTGCGATTAAGGGCAATCGCTGGTTAGGGAGGGCGGTAGTAATACGGATATAGAGGGCTAGAAGGTGCTAGAAGGTGGCAGGCTTGGCAGGGCCAGGCTTGGCACACACTTAAATACCGCACCTCCGCTTATATGTAGATTCTTCCCTCTCCAGCCTTGGATATAGTTATCAAAGTAGCTATATTGAATTATCTACGTGCTTAGATCACTAAGTACAGAGTAGCCGCTAGCAACTTAGGTTGTCGAAGGATCGAGAATTAAGACTTAGAACCCTACCAGGTCCTGCCGATACTACACTATATAGAAGAGGGGCAGGAGGAAGGGAACGGTTAGGAATGTTAGGGGGCGCCGTCTAGCCTAGGTCCTAGACCTAAGCCAGCTATCGCCCTAACGACTGCGACTTAGCAGCGCTAGCACGACCCTACCCTCTATATAGAGTTACCGACAGGACCCTACTCCTATATAAAGGGAGAATCCTATAGCCCTATATAGAGGGGAATTACTGCCCCTCTAAACGGAGGGAAAATTCTACACTACTGTATAGAGGGAAACTCCTAATTCTCTGTACAGAGTGTAAACCTTATATCCCTATATAGAGGGAAATTGCTAGCTTAGCTTTATAGGTACAAATTGTACAGCAGTAGACAACGAAGGAACTGCCTATTAGTTCCTTTATATAGATACCTAACCTTAAGTTTCTAAACTAAGATTCTTAAACCCTTACATTAGGAACTAATCTTACTGTCCGTAACTGCAGTAATTTAACGAAGATAGACAGCGATATCTCTATAGAACCTACGGCTATATAGGGACAGATGCACTGCACGTACAAGGAGCTGCTAGAACACAAGAGGCAGCTCGAACAGCAAGTAAGCTACTAGGCTACGATAATTTTCCAATAGGAACAGGAGCTACGACAGCTTAGGGCGTCCGATTGCGATCCGACCCCTATAACGGCGAATACGATAGCCTATACCCAGGCCTCTAAGAGCAAACTCCCTAACGTTACTACCTATAATAGTAAAGCTCTAGCCGAGTACCCCTCCTAGGCTACCTAGATACGCTCTAAGCTTCTAGTCGACTTAGGAGCATACCCGACTAAGCTAGACAAGGTAGTGTACCTCTTTAGGAGGTTAAAGGGCAGGGCGGCAGCACGGATTCTGCTGTACTACGAGACGGCTATTGCTAACCTAGCAATAGCGACGACGACGATGCTCTAGGCAGCTCTTAACAAGAGCTATAAGTGTTGCGGCGGCAGAAAGGGGTGGGACCGAGCGATAGGGCGGACCCTCGGAATTTCGGCTCGGCCCTTCCAGACCGAGCCAGGCCTTGGCACACTACCCCCAAAGCTCTCGCCTACCACTACACAGATTCCTTTCCCTCCTTAGTTCGAGATATAGTTATCAAAAAGGCCGTATTAAATCTTATCTGCGTGCCCGGATTATTATATCTCGAACTCACTTACTACACTACTACCGCGCTGCGCGAAAGGGACCGTTGAACTATCCGGACACCCGAATAACGCACGCGCACTACACAAACCAAACAACAGCACCGTAAGATAGCTATAGAGAGCTTCTTAACGGTAGAGAGCGGCGTTACAGGCCGAAGCAGAAGCAGAAGAGAAAAGACTAACAGAGCGAGTAGGCGCTCTAGTGTCATCGATAATAAGTTCATGATCAGAGGTTTTACAGCGGAAGAGACTGCAGAGATTAAGGAACGAATAAACAAATACAAGAAAATCTACGACTGCACACTCGAGGAACTTAAAGATTACGTAAACGAGAACGGAGTAGGAAAGGTCTACGACAGCATAGATCTTATTAAGAAGCTGTTTTACAGAATCCTAGAAGAAAAGAGACAGTTAAGAGAGGAAATCGAGGTGGTAAGAGCCGAGAAGGAATCGGCCGAGACTATTATAGATGTGCTGGAAAACCAAGCGGCGAATCGACTAGCACAACTAAAGGTAATAAAGACTTAGTTAGCTAAGATAGAAGCAGCGATATCGCCGCTACTGCGCCAAGAAGAACCAGTAGAGACCGTCTCGCCGGCGGCCTACAGTTAAGGCGGCACGCTAATAACGTTACTACCGGATCTACCGGCGTTTAGAGGCAGAGATCCTAAGGATTGGGAAGCATTTAAGAAGAAGATAAAGAACAAGATAGACTGCGACTACGCCGGAAACAGTACCGGAGATAGATTAGCCTACCTAGAGTTACGATTAGAAGGCGAAGCTTTTTCGCTAGTGGCAGACCTAGAAGAGGTAACTGCTAAAGAAGCGATCAAAGCGCTGAATCAACGCTTCGGAGACCCCTTCCGGAAGAAGACGGCCTATAAGCAGCTGGACAAGATCAACCAGAACCGACAGACGTTTAAGGAATTCTACAGGCTATTCCGAAAATATGCTATTAGGGCCAGAGTGTCAGAAGATAAGCAGCTCCACCTATTAAGGCAGAAGCTGAACCCTGAACTGGCCGCAGCTATAGCCTCGGTAGAAGACGAAGACCTTAAGAGCTTCATGCACTGAGCGAGAGTCACCGCGAGAAACCTAAGCGCTTACGCGAAATTACGCGAATCGAACTAGAAGCCGTTGTTAACGCAGGAGACGCGACCCCCTGCACCTTTCCGGAGAGCACCTCCGCAGCCATCTTATTAGTTACCGCGTTCGTCGTTCGTCCCTACCTGTTACGCGTATAGAAAGCCTGGCTACATCGCTACGAGGTGCCAAGCATCAGATAAGCAGAAGCAGGAGTATCGTGTTATAAAGCAGCCGAGAAAGACTATACAAGCCATCGAGCTAGCTCCGAACGACACCGACAGCGTAGACGGTGGAGTGCCACTGCGAATCCTGGGAAAAGACTAGCTGGATAGATAGGCCCCCTATCCAGCATAGACAACAGGGCACCAACAAGAACTACGTTACTGAAAGATAAGAGCATTAACAGCTGTAGCAATCCGCTCTCGGCGGCAGTAGAGGTAAACACGGAAACAGCTATTATCCTTCTAATTACTGTCTACTCCCTAGATAGCTCGAGCAAACCACTTTAGCTAAGAGCTTTTATCGACACAGGAGCCCTTATCGGCGCGGCGATCCATTATCGATTGGTTCAAAAGCTAATAAAGGGATATAGCTATCCGGTAGAGATAGCATTACCGACACGGATTTCGGCGTACAACGGACAAGACACAGAGAGTGTTACGCATTATGTGCCATTAAAGACTACCCTAGCAGGTCGCACTACAGAAGCGACGTTCCGAATTATAGATATCGGAAGGTTTGACATTATTATAGGACAGAAATGGATAAAGAACTAGAAAGCCGTTATTAACGTAGGTAAAGGCACCCTTGGATTCAAAAACCAGCAGACCGAAATCGCCGCCGAATCGGTCACAGTCGCCAACGCCAAACCGAACGTTACGACCATCGAAGTGGCTCCGAAGGATAGTTCCGACCCTTAAGACACGATCGGAATGATAAGTTCAGAAGCTTTAACGACCTTCGCGAGGTCGCTAGACAACGAAATTTACGCTATCTTAATAAAAGACGTTAAAGACTACTAGAAGATAATAGCGGAAGAAGAAGTGGATCTATTAGAGGTGTTACCGAAAGAACTCTATAGCTACACTAATGTGTTCTCGAAAGCAGACTCTAACCTACTGCTGCTCTACCGACCAGAATATAACAACAAGATCCGGTTGAAAGAAGGAGCCGCGCTGCTAAGAACCGAACCCCTAAGACGCTTATCGCCGGCCGAGCTGGACTAGGTAGAAGTGTTTGTTCGAGAGAATCTGGCGAAGAAGTTCATTATGCCAAGCTTAGCAGAATATGCGTCGCCGATCCTTTTCGTACGGAAACCTAAGGGTGGTCTCCGACTGTGCGTAGATTACCGAGGCCTTAACGAGGTTACTAAGAGAGACGTGTATCCGCTGCCTTTAATCGACGAGACTATACAGAGGGTAGCGAAGGCTAAGTGGTTTAGCAAGCTGGATATTCGCTAAGCTTTCTATTGATTAAGAAACGAAGAAGGACAAACCGAAGATCTTACGACATTCGCTACGCGCATAGGCAATTTCAAATAGCTAGTAATGCCTTTCGGACTTACTAACGCGCTGGCAGTGTAGCAACAATTTATGAACTACACCTTTATAGACATGCTAGAACGGTTTGTGTCTATCTACCTAGACGATATTCTTATCTATACTAAGGGAACGAGAGAGCAACACACGGACTACATTAAGAGGGTGTTAAAGAGACTCCGCGAGGTCGGATTAAACGCGGACACGAAGAAGAGCGAGTTCTACCAGACCGAAGTCAAATACCTTGGCCTTATTGTCGGAAGAGAAGGAATTCGGATAGACCTATCGAAAGTAGCTGCCGTCGCGGAATGGAAGCAACCGACATCCGGAAACACTACGCAAATCAGAGCGTTCTTCGGATTCTGCAGCTACTATCGACAGTTTATTAAGGACTTTAGTAAGATAGCGAGACCCCTAAATAAGGCGTTAAAGAAGGAGGCCGCTAGCCTATAGAACGAGAAGTGTACGGAAGCTTTTAACCGACTAAAGGAAGCGGTAGCCTTAGCGCCAGTGCTAGCGCACTTCCGACCGGAAAAGACGATCTACGTAGAAACGGACGCTTCCGACACAGTAACAGCAGGGGTCCTTTCTTAATATGCTAACGACGACGAGACTCTCTATCCGGTGGCTTTCTTTAGCAAGTCTATAAATAATGCTAAGCGGAACTACGCTATTTATAACAAAGAGCTACTAGTCATTATTTAGGCTTTTAAGGAGTGGAAACTGGAGCTTATAGCTAGACAGAGCATGGTCCAGGTCCTTACGGACCACCAGTTACTGACCTACTTTATAAAGACGCAGAAGCTATTACGCCGCCAGGCCAGGTAGGCCGCCTACTTGTCCGGATTCGACTTTAAGATTACTTATCGACCTAGAGCTTAAAATAGAAAGGCTGATACGCGAACGAGAAGAGAAGGAAAGACCAGCCGCGCGAAAGAAGACCTGAACATGTTTCAGAAAGTGCTAACAGAACGAATAGTAGACGCTAAGGTGTTGAAAGAGGTAGGGATCTGTACGATAGAGCCGCCGATTAAAGAAGAGACGCTGCACGAGAAAGTGGAACGGCTTAATTAGCAGCAGAAGCTCAGCAAAACCGGCTTAGGGAAACTGATTGTTCTGGAAGAACTGATTACAGAGGTTATCCAGCTGGTCTATAGTTCTAAAGATGTTGGTTACGCAGGATCGAAGAAGACGATAGAAGCCGTAAGAACGACCTACTGGTTTCGACGAATCTTCGAGCGGATACATCGGTTTATTACTAACTGTTACGTGTGCCGAGCAGCGAAGCTACGTTACGGCCTTCCGGCCGGCCTGTTAAAGCCACTTCCGATCCTAGAGAAACTATAGCAGCACATTACGATGGATTTCGTAACTGGCCTGCTGGATTCCGATAGATATAACGCTACGCTCAATGTAGTGGATCGACTAAGCAAAGAACGCTATTTCATCCCCTATAGAGCTAAAGATAAAGGAACTACTGTGGAAGAAACGGCGAGAATGCTGATCTAGTACGTATAGAAGCACTACGGCCTGCCGGACACTATTACTACGGATAGGGGTCCTCAATTCACCGCTGACGTATAGAAAGCCATCAACTAAGCCCTCGGAATTCGTAGAAAGCTCAGCACGGCCGCTTACCCTTAGACCGACGGCCAGTCTAAAGTAGCTAACTGAGAGATAGAGAAATATCTAAGAATCTTCTGCAGCTATTATTAAGCAGAATGGGTTAAGGTGTTGCCGATGGCCGAATTCTGCGCCAATTCTGCACGATTAGAAGCCACATTACTGGCGCTGTTTGAGATAACCTACGGTTATCTTCCGAGGATAAGCTTTTAACTGCCAAACAAACCCGGCCCTTTAGAACCTTCTACTGCCACCTCGTTAAAGAGAATCGCTACAGCAGCGGCAGAAGCGCTTAGATCTTAGATAGAAGAAGCGATTAGGGTGGCAAAGGAGGCGATAGAATCGGCTTAGAAAAAGATAGTAACTCGAGCTAATAGAAAGAGGTTACTAATAGAATTTAAGGAAGGCCAAAAGGTATAGCTTAACACGCGGAACCTGAGGCTGAAAGGCAACGCGAAGCTCAACCCTCGTTACGTAGGTCCGTTCAAGATAGTGGAAAAGAGGTCGCCAGTAACCTACTGGCTCTAGCTGCCGAAATCGTTCCAGATCTACGATGTCTTCCATTCGGACCTGTTAAGTTTAGACTCTAAAGACGGCCTTCTAGAACAGGGGTTCGCTGAACCCCCGTCGGTAGAGATAAACAGCGAAGAAGAAGAGTAGGAGGTAGAAGACGTAATCGATACAAGAAAACTAAGAGGATCTATCGAAGCGAGGATCTTATAGAAAGGATAGCCAGAAGACTACGAATATTATCCGGCCGAGAACCTCCGGAATTCGGCGGCGGTGCTGAGAGAATTTTACGTCCAGAATCCGAGAAAGCCGCGACCCGAGTGGCTAGGAAATTAATGAATCTAGAAGAAGAAGAAAAGCCGCGTCCGCTCTATCGATAAAGAAACCGATAAAGACGATCGTAGCGGTCGCTTCGCCGGAGTCTTTAACTCGGGTAACCGCTGGCTCCGATCAGATAGAACGGATCAGATGGACGACAAGTAAAGACGTTAGATAGTAACGATGTAAAAAAAAAATTAATTTTGGAGGAACAGATAACTAAGCGGTCGAGGGCGACCGCTAATAAGGGAGGGGGGTGGTGTTGCAGCGGCAGAAAGGGGTGGGACCGAGCGATAGGGCGGACCCTCGGAAGTTCGGCTCGGCCCTTCTAGACTGAGCCGGGCCTTAGCACACTACCCCCAAAGCTCTCGCCTACCAATACATAGATTCCTTTACCTCCTTAGTTCGAGATATAGTTATCAAAAAGGCCGTATTGAATCTTATCTGCGTGCCCGGATCAATAAGGACCTAGACTGCGAGAGCCGAGCACTCCTATAGGTTAATACGATAAAGCAAGCGCGCAAGACTATATAAGAGTTCCTCGCGGAATACGACTAGACCCTAGCAGGGGCAGGAGGACTCTAATAGGAGGACAGGATAAAAATTACCTCCTTAGAGGTAGGTCTCTCTAAGGAGATTATAATAGGACTAGTAGGCGTAATGCGACTAGCTATATACGAGCAATTCTGTAATCTCCTTCCGATAGTCGACGACTAGCAGTATAGGCTTAGACAGATAAGCTGCACTTATAAGATATAACAACCTCTCTAGCAGTAGACGGATGCTATAGACTAGGAACTAACGATAACGAGAGTAGCGGCAGCCGCTACCGTATAGCTAAGGGCTGCTGCTAAAAGGGCACAGTAGGTAGATATAGCTACTCTAGACAAGAGAAGAGCAGAAGGGAGCTGCTATAGGTATAGCAAGATAGGCTATACTATACAGAATTGCGGGCTTTTGCTAGCAGAGAGACCTAGGGTACGGCCGACCACTGCAAGGATAGCAACTGCGGCGCCTTAACAAGAGAATTAAGAGTCCTACTTAGACGACAGCAAGTCGGGAAAAGAGTAGCCTCTAAGCAAAGGCTCTGCTAGAGGCATATACGAGATAGATTGCTAAATCAAAGCACTACTTAGCTATCTTTTAAGAGCAACTATATAACGACTACGCCGTTTATCGTACAGCCTACGCTAAACGGGTCTGCAACGGCGCGGACATTAATTAACACAGGATGTTTAGTATACAGAGTAATTAGCGAAGACTTCGTACAGAGACACTGCATTAAGACGACCCCTACCGTACCTGTACGTATACTAGGCATTACCGGGCGAGGACTGGACATTATCTATATAGTAAAAGTAACGATAGAGCTACAGGGACACTATAAGCAGGACTTATACCTCTATGTCGTACAGGACAAGTTAAGATATAACCTAATACTAGGGAAGCTATAGATAGAGCGCTAGCGAGGCAAGCTAGACGTTGGACGAGGACGGCTGTACCTAGCAGCAACAAAGCGGAGGCTCCGAGACTAGGGAAGAGTCCTGCAGGGTAGCAATGCTAAGGCCTAAATCAACACTGCAACTGCAGACACTAAGAAGGCATTAGCGCCTAAGAAAACGACAGGCCCCTATACGAAGCTCCTAGCGGAATACGCAGAATACCTGGACCTCTTTAAGCCAAAGTCAGCCTCGAAACTGCTACCGTACTAAGGAGAAGGATTTAACTACGACATCTAGCTAGAGTCCCGCCTAGATAGGAGTCTGCCTAAAGTACCGTACAGTCCGCTGTACAGCATGTCCTCTAGAGAACTCCTAGTACTACGCAAGACACTGGACGACCTACTTACTAAGGGTTTTATTCGCGCAAGTCCCTCGTCTGTAGGAGCTCTAGTGTTGTTTGTCTATAAGGAGGGCAAGGCTAGCTTGCGTTTCTGCATAGACTACAGAAGTATAAACACGATTACTAAGAAGGACCGGTACCCCCTACCCCTTATTAAGGAGACTCTTAGACGGATTAGTAAGGCAAAGTAGTTTACTAAGCTTAATATAGTCTCGGCTTTCTATAAGATATAGATTAAGGAAGGCTATAAATAGATAACTGCCTTCTATACAAGATATAGTCTTTTTAAATAGCTTGTTACCTCCTTTGGCCTTGCTAACGCACCGGCAACCTTCTAGAGGTACATTAACAGGTCCCTATAAGGGTTACTAGACGACATCTGTTCGGCGTACCTCGACGATACCCTAGTTTTTACAGATAGCACCTATACAGACTACGTACAGGACGTTAAGAAGGTATTAGATCAACTGTAGTAGGCTGGCTTGTACGTTAACATCGACAAATGTAAATTCGGTGTACAGTATACGAAATACCTAGAGTTTATTATCGAGGCAGGGAAAGGCATTAGTATAGATAGGAAGAAGATTAATGCTATTAAGCAATAGAAGCTGCCTATAAGCATTAAGGGCGTACAGGAATTTCTTAGGTTTGCTAACTTCTACCGCTAGTTTATATAGAACTACTTAGAGATCGTACGCCGTCTAGTCGAGCTAATATATAAGGACAAGCAGTTTAAGTAGACGGACGAGTGTAATAGGAGCTTTAACAGGCTAAAGGAGCTCTTTACTATAGGACCTACGCTTACCGCCTTCGACCTAGAACGTATAACGATACTAGAGACCGACTCCTTAGGGTACTACATAGAAGGCATCTTGTCGCAGGAAGGCTCGGACGGACTCCTGTACCTATACGCGTACTTCTTTAAGAAGAACTCCCTAGCTAAGTGCAACTACCCTATCTACGACAAGGAATTGCTAGCAGTCGTACAGTATTGCAAAGTGTAGGATAGAGAACTCTGCTCGGTCCCCGAGTTCCTTACTCTAACTAACTACAAGAACCTAGAGTACTTTACGCAACCCTAGAAGCTGTCTAAGAGACACATACGATAGGCGATATACCTAAGCTGCTTTAATATAAGACTCTAGTATCGTAAGGGAAAGGACAACAGTAGGGCCAATGCGCTATCTAGACAGGATTAGGATATACTAACGACATGTAAGGACAACTAGCTAAAGTTACGAACATTCTAGATATTTACGGAAGAGCTAGACGAAGGGACTATCCGCCTAGTAGCAATATACATATAGGAACCCTAACTGTAGGCATAGGAAGAGGCAGTAGAAAAGGACGATATATACTAAGGGGTCTATACAGCGATTTAAGGAGAACAGCGGAAGCTCCTAGCAGAGCTTTACCTTAAGGTATCGGCAGCAGAGTGCTTAGTAGATGAGGAAAACAACCTAAAGTTTAGGAATCGGATTTAGGTCCTAGCAGACGAGAAGCTCTGTACGAGCTTAATACAACAGGCGTATAATTCTATAGTAACTAGGCACCTAGGGCGCGAGGAGACGTATAGCATCGTCGCTAGGGACTATTACTAGCTAGCGATAGCAAAGGATATCTGCAGGTTCGTACAGAACTGCGATGTCTGCGGACAGACGAAGCCCTAGCGTAAACTAAAGTATAGGCTGCTAAAACCCCTACTAATACCAGACCGGCCCTAGCAAGACCTACCAGTAGACTTTATTACAGACCTCCCTAAGAGCAACGGACAGCAGAACATTATAGTAGTTACGGACAAGCTAACGAGGAGGGTAATACTAAAAGGAATAGACTCTATTACGGCTAAGGACACTGCCTAGGCCTTTATACAGACGACGTTTAGCAAGCACGGGTTCCCTAGGTTAATTGTATTAGACCAGGGTATACAGTTTACAAGCCAACTCTAGGCTAGGTTATATTAGTTGCTAAACGTAGAACGCCGCCTGTCGACTATATAGCATCTGCAGACGGACGGTGCAACAGAGAGGGTTAATTTAACGTTAGAAGCGTACCTCTAAGCGTACGTCGACTATAATTAGACGAACTAGAACTGCCTTCTTCCTATAGCGGAGCTGGCTATTAACAGCTATACGGCTAACGCTACAGGATTGTCCCCCTTCTTTATAGCCTATAGATACGACTACTCCCTGCTTCTACTAACCTTAAGTAGCGCTACCCTACGCCCTATACGATCCCCGATTTAGCAGGGAGAGGCTATCGTACAGACGATTACAAATGCCTATTAATAGGCGAAGGCGAGTCTAGCTATAGTGTAATAGGATGCAGAAGAGCAGGCTAATAAGGGACGGCAGGCTATACCAAGATACGAGGCAGGAGATAAGGTCTAGTTAAACTAACGCAACATCTGTATAGACCGGCCGAGCAAGAAACTAGACTAGAAGAACTAGAAGTTCGCAGTAGTTAGACTAGTAGAGATATACGCTGTACGACTTAACCCTCCCCTAGGGATCTACCTAGTCTTCTATATAGACCTTGTACAGCTAGCGAACACAGACCCCCTGCTGCACTAAACTATAGACGATGCGCGCCCTCTAGCGTTCCTTACCAAAGGCTAAGAAGAGTACAAGGTAGAGGAAATCCTTAAGAGCCGAAGGAAGCGGAATGTAAGGGGCTTAAGAATCTTGGTTCAGAAACTTAAGGCTAGGTATCTATATAAAGGAACTGATAGGCAGTTCCTTCGTCGTCTGCTGCTGTACAATTTGTACCTACAAAGCTAAGCTAGCAATTTCCTCCTGTATAGGGGTGCAAGGTTTACACTCTGTACAGAGGATCGGGAGTTCCCCCTCTATACAGTAATGCAGAGTTTTCCCTCTATTTAGAGGGGCGGCAGTTCCCCTCTGTGCAGGACTATAGGGTTCTCCCTCTGTACAGGAGTGGGGTCCTGTTAGTAGTTCCGTATAGAGGGTAGGGTTATGCTAGCGCCGCTAAGTTGCAGTCCTTAGGGCGACGGCTGGCTTAGGACCTGGGCTGGGCGGCGCCCCCTAACAATACCCCCCCCTTCCCTTCTCGTAGTGCCCTTTTCGTACAGTGGCGTGCCGAACACCCTTAGTTCCTGCTGTTCCTTTAGCAGGTCGCGACTTTCTATTTCCGTCCGGCCGTCTATATAGTCGTCTACTATTTACTACCTACTATCCACTATCCACTATCTACTATTATGTCGTCCGCCCCGTCCAGTAGCTCCCTCGTAGTTGCTGGTTCCTCCTTCTCCGCTCGTCCAGCTAGGGTCCCCTCCTATTTCCGCCTCTAGCAGTAGAGTCCTTAATTTAACTAATAGCTACGCTTCCGGTTCGTACGGATTCCCGTCTTCCGTACGGTCTAAGCTAACATCTTAGGTGCTACACTAACGAACAGTAGGATACGGCCGAGCTGCCCTACTACGCCTTCTAGTGTAACCCCGCCTAGGTTACACCCTAGCGGCTAGCTATAGCCTAGGCGTCGTACGTTAACGCTATCCTTATTGCTACCCGGGGCCAGCCCTGCGCCCCCTGCTCCAACTCCCTCCAGTCCTTACTTGGCCTATACCGCCTCCTAGGCTTCTGGGCTAGG